>CM021163.1:1200000-2400000 GCA_006506795.2 Hericium erinaceus
CGATGACAGCGCAGTCCGCGTCCTCTTCTGCAGCATCGTCGATGAGTCCGGAGAATGGTCCTGGACATCGGCTTGAACCACAAATCGTAGCATCAACTGAGATATCTGGAAAACAAATCGAGTGATGGCGTGCAAATGGAATCGTGTCGTATTTGACTGCAGAGAAGAGCTGGAATGGATGGTCTCGATAGCTTCAACTGGGTTCGTGGACGTGCCGGAAAGAACAGCGGTTACCGGAACAGATGACTCTGCTTCGGGTAAGACGGGAGATGCAAGGACGCTAGGATACGAGGTGTCGATAGCTTTGACTGGATTTGTCGATGCGCTGGAAGGAATAGCACGCACAGCTTGAGAAGCAGGCGCATCAACGTGACATCGGGAGATTTCTGCCTCCTCGTAATCCGTTCTCACAGGGGAGTAAGGATGGGAAAGCATGCTGTCCGATGGGTTTGCTGGTGGGAGATAAAGTGTATCTGACCTGGACGCGGACAGACGGGGGTCATAACAGCTATGGATAGGTGTAGACGGCTGTGAACCATGGCTAGAGGTGGGGGACATATTGCGGAGCGAGCAGCGATGAGTGTGGGCGCGAGTTGTGACCTCGAAATTCTCCGCCTGCTCTTCTAGGCACTTCATGCGGTCTTGAAGAGAATCTAGGTGTGAAGCATTGAGATAATGAACCAAACACGGGGAAAGAACATACCAAACATTTCTTTGAATTCCCGCGTCACCTTGCGTAGATCCGTCTCGACGCTTGTCTCCTCATTCAACCGGGCTCTGATCGCATCTACGTCACTGCATAGGGTTCGCTGTCGAAGGCCAATCGTGAGCTGGAGTTTTGTGAATATTGAATGCGCACCCACTACCGTGTTAGAATACTTGGTCAAGGATGTCTTGCTTTGTTTTAACTGAGTCTCGATTGCGCTGAACCGGTCGGAGGAGTCAAGGTTCAATTCTTCATGGCTGATCAAAAGCGCTGAGAGAGACTTGACAACGTCATCCAGGCTCTGATGAAATGTACGAGAGACTTTCAACGCGTGAGTCACAGAGCATGAAAATGTGTATTGAACGACTTACTGCGACCCAGCGCCTCTTCAATCTCCCGAGGAATAGCCGATGATTCTTCGTCGCAGGTCTCGAAAGTAAATGGAGATGCCAACTTCTGCTGCTGTTCAAGGTAAGAACGACGGTAGCAGCTTGCCAGAATTTCGGGAGTTAGGCAGAGGTCGGATCCTGTTTCAGGTAGATAGGCAAACAAGGACTCTATTGCGGATTGACCATCGGTTCGCGTGGACCACTCTTGCTCCAGAATCGATCGGATGGAACTCGCGGGCATTGCTAATTCGACCCCATCGCCTAGATGCGTTCTGAATATCTGACGAAAGACTTTCAGAATCTCGAGACCGTGATGATAAGTTATCGAAGAGCCGTCGGCGGTTGTCGCATGAATGTCTGTGTCGGCCATGAGATCCGTGAACAAGAGGAATAAGTCGATGAAGGAGGCTATTGAGTGCGAAAAGGGGAGAATGAAGTCAAATATACCGGCGATATGCCTTTGTTTTACTGCCTTTCATTCAAAGAAGGCATGCCTTGTATTCCTTCCAAGACCGCCAGTCCGGAAAATATAACTTGGGATTAGCTCTGTAAAATCAAATCATTTCACCTCACAGTAAACACTCACCATGGAATCCGACATTGGCAGAGTTTGGACTACTACCACGCCTGTACAGAAGGGTGGGGTGACTTCTGTCGATCTCCCTGATATCGATCCTCGTGGCAAGGGGAAGGCGGCGACAGCAACGTTCACGCGCAGGTTCACGGAAGAAGATCAAGCGATTTGGGGTTTAGCGCCTCAGCGATATCCAAAACGCGAACCTCGAGAGGTGTCGTTGGCTCGGTTCAGCGACGATGAAGATGCAGTCGAGCGAGCACTGGAGATGAAGGATTCGGCACGTGACGTGAGCGATGATGCTGGCATCAGTCGGCTTGCGGTTAGTGTCACCCGGCTCCCTTGCTGTCCTTCGGCGCTGACTCTCCATTCAGGAACTTGTCGCAGATACCATAAGGCCAGTGACGCCTGATCCTCGAGAGGCAGGAGCAGGTCGTGTGGATGTCGTAGCTCATGCATCCGAACTACGCGTTGCACCAGCTGGCGAGGCAAGTGCTCCTCGGAGGAATCCTTTACGGTCATCAAGGAGCCAGGTGAGTCTAATGATCATGGTTATTGATGTACGCCTGAATGCATGACTTATATAGCTCCGTATTCATCCTGCGACCTTTTCTGAGGCCAGCACCAGAGCTAATGGCACTGAGACAGCGGGCGACGACGATCGCCATCAGACTCGGACGTCGCGACGATCGTCGCCTCGGCCCAATACGATAGACCAACCAAATCGTCATTCTCTGACATCCCCGGAGGTCCGTATGATCTTTTAACTTTCTATACAAGTCATTGACGTCGCGTAGGGTGTGAGACTTGAATGCATGACTGCATCCATCCGGAAATCGAAACACCGTGTGCGGTGGTTCCGCACCTTCAGTGACATTCGCATCCCCAAACCCCCTGCTCTTAGTATGGATACGAGGCTAGAGGTCGGAGATCTCTTTCTTCACATCCATCATTCGCCCATCACCGAAGAGGATGTAGTCCAGGTTTGGATGTTAGTGAAGGAGGTCGGCATGAACACATTGCGTGAATGGCGACCGGTATGTTCCCTTCTTCTCATGTCAATGTCTGCAGCGTCTAAATGTATTTCTGTAGGTCTCTGATTCGAAGACATGTCACCCGGTCCTTCCAGACAGGGTGCTTTCATTCCAGAACGTCACCACGCCGACATGGGTCTCCCCTAACACTGAGCGTCGTCACGCGAACAAACCCAGAATTGTGGTAGACTAAGTGATTCTGATATGTTCGGGCCTCTCCATCTTGTAAATCCTTTTCGGGATTGCCATATGTATCGTCTATCCCTGTGATCTATGCGAGCTCATGTTATGAAGGCCGCTTCAACCTAAGCGCAGCGTACTCCATTCATACCAACGTCCTTCCTGTTGGACCAATATTCCTTATCAAGAGACAAGGTGACGATGTGCCTGATATTCGTCAAAGGGTGTGTTTCTCAACGAGAAAGGGAACAAGAGCAACAAGAATATAAATTACTGATGAGCTTCCTTCGCCAGCTTCATCATCCGCTTACCGCGTACTGTTGCTCTCATCCATACCCTTTCAGTACGCCAACTCGCCGCTCGCCTAGTGCTATGTATCCCAAAGCATCTGCTTTGTTTGAATTTCCTTCCCTCAAAGTTATTAGAATCGCTGGAGGGAAACATCGCGTCTTGGCAAATTCTCCTGCAAAGGCAGTTCTTTATCAAGTCTCCCACGACCAATGTGAGTCGTACTCCTAGCTCTCATTCATGTCAATCCTTATAAGCCATCGTGCAGATCTGCTTTTGGCAGCGAGTGTACCAGACATCGAACTTATATTTTCTGCCGGGCCGAGAGACACGTGGGCCATGGATTATCTTGTCGTACGTGACTGATACTCACTTGTTCTGCCGATGTCTCACTATAACTGCATCTTTAGCCCACGCAAACAGTCAGGATCAAGAAAGACTCTATGGAGTGTCTGTTTTTTTTCTACGCTTCTGCTGATTTCTGGAAGTTTCTTTTCCACGTTACGTACTTTCGGCTTGGAATTGCGTCGGCGTTCCAGTTTTCCAGCACACCCTACAAGCTTCTTCTCCACTCTTTCTTTGATCTCGTCAGAAACTGGAAAGGGGAATGGGACATAAGTTCACCATCTGCGCTTTGTGAAGTGGACAGGACTACACAGGAGTTCGCGGGCTCTATCGGTGGTTCTATGCAAAGCCGGGTGGATGAGATCGATGCAGCAGATAGCAACAAAGTAGATGGTACATGGATTTTGATCTCATTTACGTTTCATTCCTGTTCTTGCAGTCCCGAAAGGCCCCACCGCCAAATCACGAGGCTGACCATTACATGATATTGACTACTGATACGTTCCGTGACTAATATATTCCGTTTTTCGTGGTCCCTTTCTGAAAGGATTATTCTCGCTGGTCCAAAGCGATCCACGAAATGATGAAGCAGTTCCCGGAAATAGAACAAAGAATCTTTGTCTTGTCGATCTGCATGATGCCCACATGGACCCGCGGAAAGCGGTTATCGCCTGGGAAGGAAGGACGTATATTCCGAATTTGAATTTATACAAAGGAAGCGCAGTGCATGCGGCTCCCGAGCTCAAGCGCTCAGGCCAGTCAAGCCGCTTCAAGCGCTTACGACTATCCGCCCGTGGCTGCGGACGCCGGGCACGGTCAGGCATCAATTATCTTCAGCTTAGTACTAAATTACTTCCCAGTCTCAAGTTCAGCTCAAGCACAACGTGTCCGCTCACTGCTTGGTAAATCTTAATCTCCTTTTATCCAGTTTCATCTCAGTTTCGAGTCATACCAAGGTCCAAGATGTGAGCCGGCTTTGTTTATACCCTTGTCTCATTGTCTTCATCGTCACCTATTCTACCCGTTTTGGTACAATGGTTCTGCACTGACGATCACTTGATAGATATGGTCCTAAGCGTGCTAAAGCACAGGACAAGAATTTCTTGTCACGCTCCAGCACTGTTCATACTCATTTCCATCTGATCTCTTCCTATCGCCATCACTATGCGCGTGTTGAAGTCACTCACGCCGTCTCTGACAAGGCGGATGTACTCGACAACCACAAAGACAGGCATCGTGGATTATTCAACCGAGATCGGTTTCTGGTCATGGATGAGTCCTTCATCGCGGAGAAAGATTACCAGACGATTAGGCCTGGTCCCGGGGTTGATGGACCGATGGTCAGTACTTCTGTCCATGAGAATTTTGGGTCGAACGGTTGCCTGATCATCGTTTACAGCTCACGCAGAATCCAACTCGACTTCCAGCTCAGGAGGCAGTGTCCGACCGTAGGGGATACGTCCCGCTGAATCTCATTCCCTTACCCGCTCTAGCAAAGAGACTCGCGTTGTCAGGACACTTCTTTTCTGTGTGGTTCTTCGCCACCGTTAAAGCGATGCTTACCATAGCCGCGTACTGCATCCTCACACTGCTCCTTCTATCGACTGTAGTCGACTTCGACATCCACGTGTATCTTCGCGGTTGCTCAAGCGCCAGCAATATCCAAACCCTGCGTCTTTTCACTTCCACACTCGCCGCTGACCGGCTAAATCAGCACAGCGAGTTCGGCGCTCCCATTCGATTTGGCCATCTGGCAGTAGCCGTGACGGACGAGCACAGTCCTTGGTTTTCAGTCCCTGACGTTCCAACGTACTGCAGCCTTGCGTTGCACTGGGGATTAGTCACTGGCGCTCGCCTTGATGACAGTGACAAGCACACGAATATCTTTGTGGAAGATGGCCAGAGCAGCGATTTTGCGGCTATCGAGGATGGAGCGCAAGTCATTGGTTCACTCACCAGTCCCTCGTTCTCTCCCAGGTCTCCCCGATTCCGGCCCGATATAGCTCTCTGGCATTGGTTCTCGTCCCACGGAGGAGATAAGACGCGGCCCGCCGAAGCTGCATTGTCATCAGGAATCGAGCTTGGCCAGTGCTGGGCGTATGCTGGTGCATCCGGGCAGCTAGGAATTCAATTGTCGGACCGCATCTCCATATTTGCCATAGCCATTCACCATCCTCTGCATGAATCGTCGTTGCAATCCGCTCCCCGGGGGTTGGAATTATGGGGCCTCCACACGCAGGCGATCGAAATTTCCGCAGACGCAAATGTCACAGATACAACCCATGTCACCAACCATCCGTCTCCCTCTCCTCACCTGGGTCCTCGTGGGGGACTTCATATTCTTTCAGGTGTTTTCAATGCGACGTCTGGAGAACGGCGACAAGTGTTCACGCTGCAAAACGCATCCTATACGGGCATCGCTTTCGAGAGTGTTGTTGTGCAGATCGTAGATAATTGGGGTAAGGACAAGTATACTTGTGTCTATCGTATTGAGATCATTGGTAGACATGCTGACAATAGTTGATGAGGCACTTGCACGCGTAAAGTACAATACAGTACTTAATACCCTCCCTCGTGTTCCCTATATCAACGCGGGTCATGATCAATCACAGCTCCTTCCGTTGGCTTTGTTCTCGCTACCTTGGAATCCCACTTTAAGCGCGCATTTCCTCGAATTACTGAGTGCTTGATGAGCGTCTATGACTCGTGAGGGACCCAGTGCCCCAGGAACGATCAGACCAACTCCCGCGTGTCGCCTTGTCCGCTTTGTAGCCCTTTCAATCTAATTTGGATCTACACTGACGGTTGCTGATGCTTACCTCTCTGGCGGCTCCCATGAGGTACCTTAAGAACAAGACCGGATTTACTCGGTAAAATCATTCTTTTACTATGACATCAAATTGGTCTCACCCGACCCGTTTACCAGACTTAGGACAAGGGTCGATATCCCGTCTGGTCGGTACCTCATGCTGGCAAGCGCACAACGACAGATCTCTTCCGTAGGACATAATTCCCGTTACCTGCTCGAACCCCGATTTAGAAATTTGGCATAGAAAGATGCAGAAGGCAGATTCCTCGCAATCTAGCTGCTTGTCCTTTGTTCCCAACGAAGTCTGAATTCCGGTATGAAAAGGTCGGCGAGTATGGCTCTCAGGATTATCATACCACCCTTCCTCTTGCATACAGCTCGCGTGATCTTCAGATAGGTATGTGCAATGATCGCTTTCGTGTTGTGCTATCTAACCCGCTCCCCAAGCATGTCTGCAAGCTCGCTCGATAAACGTTTCGGCAAAACGCTCCGCGAACTCGCCAATGGTGGTCTTAGCACTACTTCGACCTTGGACATATTAGCAAACGACGCTATCGTACCGAAGTTCCGGGATGATTTCCGTCTCTTGCCTCATCAAGTCATAGCGCGAGCATGGATGAAGGAGCGTGAATCTGCTTCAACCAAAGGCGGTATTCTTGCCGATGACATGGGGTTTGTTTGTCGACATTATCTCCTTTCCGATACTAAGGATGATTTACAGGCTCGGGAAAACGATTGAGACCTTGGTTCGAATTGTAGAAGGTCCGCCATCAAGTGATCATCTCCAGACTTCTGATGGGGGCCGAACCCTGTGAGTGATAATTGTTTCGATCATTCTCGAGTCCTTACTCTTTATCTCAGCATCATCTGTCCCATAGATCTCATGCCTCAGTGGGTCATTGAGATCCAGAAATTTGTGCCGTCTTGCCGTATCATCAAACACCACGGCACTAATCGCTCCAGCAGTATGAGTTCACTTTTTTTTATTTTTTATTAACAAATATTGACCTTACCGCAATTGGTAGATCCGGTCGACCTACACCGGGCTGACATCATCCTCACGTCGTATTCTACTGCTGTGTCAGAGTTTTCTGCGCTGCATGCACCGGAGTCCCGCAAGGGCAAGCCGTCAAAGTCTTCGAAGACCGCATTATTCTGTGTCAACTGGTGGCGAATTGTCCTCGGTATGTCTGTTCAAAGGCGGTGAATGTCGAACTGATATCGCCTAATAAAGACGAAGCTCATAACATCAAGAACCATAATACCAAGACCGCATTAGCTTGCTACGAGCTGAAGGCCATCCATCGCTGGTGTCTGACAGGCACGCCCATGTCAGTATTTACCATTATGTCGTTGGATATATATGCTGACTGCCTTCTAATTACAGACAGAATAGTACTGATGACATTTTCAGTCTGTTGAAGTTTCTGTGCATTCCGCCTCTAGACAATTGGTCCACATACAATGCGCAAGTCCGGAAACCTATCGAAGCCGGGGAATCTGACTGCGGCTTGCAGCGTCTACATGTCAATGTTCCCTTTGTGTGTATCGCGATTACAACTGAAACATCTGATCCAGGTTGTTTTACGAGCAGTCATGTTACGTCGCCGTCTAGATCATAATCTCAATGGACATGCCATAGTCGAACTTCCTGAACGCACCGTTCACCAGGTGCAATGCCATTTTGATAGCTCGGAACGGGAATTCTACGACGCGCTGGAGCTGAAGATAGAACTTCGCATTGAGGATCTAATTCAGCGGCAAATGGTTGAGAAGAGCCTAGCATCCATTCTATCTCTCTTGCTGAGGCTTCGCCAGGGTAAATTCTGGCCTACCAGTAACAATAATTGTCGCGAACTGACTTCTGTGGTCTAGCATGCGACCACCCGCAACTCATGTTCACGACGAAGCATGGAGATAGCTCTCAAACTGCGGAGACGCTGCCTATTTCTGACCATATCAACGAGACATCCGAGCGCAAGGCCGATGATCACTGCAGCATCTGTGGAATTGGGCACGTTATCGGCAGCTCTGTGGTTTTCATCTGATCGCTGACTAATTCATCAGGCTCAATGGCACGAACCTCTTTCCTTTCAGCGAGACCATTTGTGGTGGCTGTATTTTCGACGTCTTTACGACTGAGGCATCTCGCACCGCGATCGCCTCGGATACACCTATCTCGTCCGCAAAGATCCGTAAAATTATGGAACTACTCCACGCCATCAAGGTCCGATCGGGAGGGTCGGATAAGACGATCATCTTCTCCATGTTTACGAAGATGCTCGACTTGATCCAGCCCTTCTTGAGAGCAGAAGGTTTCTCTTATATCCGCTGTGGGTGTCGTTTCATCCCGTTTGTGTCACTACACCCTACTGATGCACTCATAGATGATGGTGATATGAAGCCCATTGATCGTGCCAAAGCTCTCGCCGCATTACGAGATGACCCATCTATTCAATGTGCTTTGATCTCCGTGAAGTGCGGCGGGACTGGTGAGTCCAACACAGGCTTAAGTTGTTCGGTCGGCGCTCATCCCTTACGACAGGCCTGAATCTGACATCTTGCAACAATGTGATCCTGGTCGATCTTTGGTGGAACCCAGCGGTAGAAGTATGCTAGGACAGTCATCACCCAATCACAGCTCATCCGCCTTTGTCTTAGGAACAGGCCTTTGCTCGAGCTCATCGTCTGGGACAAAGCAAGACTGTCAACATCTACAAACTGACTGTTCCCGATACCGTCGAGGATCGAATTCTGCAGGTATGTTGCAATAGTTCTCAATGTTTCACGAGTCTGAGTGTCTGACCGATGGATAGCTTCAGTCGAAGAAGGAGGCCCTCGCTACAGCTGCCCTCGATAAAGACCAGATCACCAAGATGAAGCTCAATTTGGGCGAGTTGATGTCTTTGTTCCGGATGCGCGGCGATGTCATATAATGCTTTCATGAATGGCAATTGACGCGGGCCGGAAATTATGGCACACTTATGTACCTAGTCGAACCACATCCGTTGTGGACTGGACTGCCGCCCTTTCCTAGATATGTGATTTGATCGCTTTCCTTGTATACTATGCCGACTTGTACTCCACTACATACCAGTGCATTGATTTTGAAATGCTATCCGTTGGATGCAGTCCGTCCAGCCATGACCACCGCCATGCTCTGTCTTTTAAGGATCTGACGACGCGAATACACGGCGCGCCGATACATAACTTAGGTGCTCGGTCCCTGATTAGATGGCCGGAGGCCGGCGGAGCTGCAAACCGGAGTTTCGAAGGCGGCTTGTTCCGAACCTAGCATCTGACGTAACTTTTCTATCCAGGCGAACGACTCAGTCTGTCCATGCCATATCAGCCGCCATAATGATTTGGCTCATGAGATCATGGATTAGGTGCTGAAATGTGAGCTTTAGGAATATTGTTTCTTTCTACGTGCTTCTAAACTTTCATTACTCACGGGAACCGATAGGGAAACTGCAGGGAGATGGAGCGTCGTATCGTCTTAGATGAGTCGGTCAACATGGCCATGTCAGCGTCCCCCGCCTGTGCTCCTGCAGCAAAGAGTCCCATGACAATGACGCGGCATGAAGTAGGTAAGTGCAAATGCAGTAAGGCGCGTATAGGAATTGTGCTGACTCGGCATAATAGGGAGGTAGCATCGTAAAATATATGCTAATGTATCTAGACATTAGCAACAAGAAAGTTATCGTGGAATGAAGAGGGAGGTAACCTAGAAGTCAAAGAGAGATTAGGCCAGAGACACCTACTCGGCGTGAACTTGGGTCATGCAATAATCGACAAAACGTCGCTCTCCGGTTGCAACAGCGAAGTTCCATTGCAACACAGCCAGTCGGTTTTGAGGGTCATGTTCTGCTATGTGGCGCAAGAGTTTGAACCGTGCATTGCACGACGCCCGCACGATGAGCCTCCTCTGAGTGGGATGCCTTGCGCCCCATACCAAGGTCAGTCCGGCGGCCCTCTCGTGCTCGTCGTTTCGCGGCCAGGCTTGGACATCACAATCAGCGGAGGATGCGACTCGACACAAGGTCGCGTGTCCTTTGGTCTACGGGAAAATTATAGTAAAAGAAAAGGATACAGATTGTGACAGGTGAGCCTACCACTCCATACTCATGCCGGAAGGCCGTGTCGATTATGTGTTTGACCTCCTCTACAATTAGTTGCGTGACTGCCGCGCGCAGAAGGGGAAGAAATATAGTTTCGGGTTTTTGTTTCCAATCACACCCCTGTGCGATGACAATTTCGCTGCCGCTAGCAGCCACGCTGGGCGCGAGGCGAACGCACAATGGTTTCGGGGAGTGGGTGTTGCGCAGCGCAATGGAACTGGCTGAGACAACGACATATATCGGTGTTACTTGGAAATGCGTTGGCTGCGAATCTGCAGCTTGCTTCGGCCATATCACCTCCCCAGGACCGGCGGCGGCGAAACCGCCGAGGATACGTTGATAGCCGTTGCTCTGGGGTAAGAGGTATCGTTGACCGAGCGGAATCTCAAGGGCGAAGAAACATACGCGCGTGAAAGCTTGCAAAGACACTGAGTTGACATACAGAGGTATGGTCATTCTTTCATAAGGCATAGCAGGACAAACTGAAAAAGGCGTTTGACTGTGGGCCAGTGAACGGGAAGAACGATGGGAAGAGGTGCAAGACGGGTGCTTATTGCGGTGCTTGCGCAGGTCGCCGCGAGCTCACAGGGACTGGCGCTCGCGGCCGTCATGTTTCGCACCGTCTCGCCGCTCACCTCAATGTCACACATCCCATTGAGCGCGTAGGCTACACGCCAGTATGCTCCCCTCCGCATAGTCCTCATTCTCGATAGGAATTTCGAGCTGGTGCCCATAATGACGCACACATCCATATATCAGGTCTCGCTCGTATTACGACTTCCACTCGAGGGACGTCTTCTGGGCGAAGGACGCGGCAAACCGTTCCCCCAGGTCGCGATGGACAGACGATGACGGTAAAGGCAGTTCGGGATTAGTCTGTGTCGGCGGAGATGTCTTGAACATAGGTGCGTCGTATCGCGTGTATGCGTTTGAGTACTGAAGAACCGTCCGAGCCGGTTGGCGCACTCAGGGTCTCGCCTCTTCATCCGTGTAGTGATTGTCTGGGCCACATCCTCGCCCTCCGTCTCGTCGCCCTCGATCCCTAGCTCGCCCAATACATTCTTTTCTCCACCTTTTCTTCCTTCCACTGATCACGCACCGCGCGAATACCGCGTCCAAAGAGCGGCTCTCAGGACCCATCCGGCTATCACTCCTCGACGCCTCATTCGAGCCTTCCATTATCGCACGCAGCTCATCCACATCGAATCGCATGCGGTCGCTCATCTCAGCACTAGATTCTCATGCATCTGCTCCGCGCTGGAGAGCTCCTGCTCGAGTTGGTGGAAGAGCATCGCCATAGTGGTTCTCAATCAGATCAACAAGCTCGGTCTGGATGAGCTCTTTAGCACAGCAGAAGTGATCAAAAAACAGGTGGGTGCAGACAATATACAGAATTAGGCCATCTGACACTAGCTTTGACAGAATGTCACGACGATCCTCGAGACTGCGCTCGTCCAAGGGCGAGGGCGAGCCGATGTCCCAGGACAAACTGCACCTCGTGGTCGTGTACTACCTCTTTCCGTGCCTCTCCTCGTGCTATCTTTCAGGAGCATCGCGGAGCTCTACTACTGTGCCATGCTCTTCATGCCCATGCTCCTTTCCACGGCGGAAGCAAACCCCCCACGCGTGCCTTTGTCCGCGCATGAGCTGACTGCAAAGCTCTCATCAGTAGACATACCATGTGATGGGCCAACACGTTTTCCTTCGAAAGTGAGCAGGCGGGACCCCGCCTTCAGAACGGCAGCATGGCGAGGGACGACATGCGTGCGTGGGTTCTAGCATCATCATACGCCCAGCCCTTGTGCCTGACTAGGGGAGTCCTGCAGTTCAGAAGCGCGACCGACTAGACCTTGTATCCAAGTCTTCGTTGAACAGGTCTCGGTTTACTAAGCATCGTTTGCAGAACAAAGCATGAAATGCATGGCATGCCGCCAGTATGGAACCGACGGATCGCGCGGAAAGGGCCGAAAATCTCGACAACGCTTCAAGTCCCCAAGCCTGGCTAAAAAAGCCCCCCCTTCACGGATTCGGAACTTCCTCTAGTCGAACAACTTGTGAATCTGTTTGTCATGTCATGCGCGTGTTGGCAAATCCTGTCTTCCAGTGGAGCTTGGAGATCCTCATTTGATCCGGCTATTCTCTTCCGATCACAGTTTCGGAGCGAGGACGCCCACATGGACCCACTGAAAACAAAGGCAACCCAATTTGGTAATATACAGCTGACGATATAACTTTCAAGCGCATGCGTGGCCTGAAGTTCAACATTCATCGATCATCTTTCCCCTTTCCCACACGGTCATCGCACCTCATCGCCTCCAGCTTGATCTTCAACTCGTACTCGACGTGCACGCAAAAGTCATCTATAGAGGTCTGTACAATCGTTCTTAGTTGTGAGATGTCGGAATGATACTACCACATAGTTCGTGTCGAATGAGGCATCAAGCTTAAAGGGTTTGTCCGGGCTTCTGCATACTAAACGTTCTCAGAGGTGAGCGCTGAGCATATACACTCCGTACAGCCCCATTCACCCTGTCTTCTTAGATCATGAAGCCATCAGCCGCCCGCAAGAATGGCCGAGTCTGTCGTTGCGTATCATCTGGGTGCGGCGAGGCTATATTATCTGTGGACAAACGCGTGAAGATACCCATTCGGGGGCGTCATGTCAGCGATAAGGAATTCCTGGCGCATAAGAGGGCCGATGACAAGCGAAAGCTCTTGGACGGTCACCTTAATTCGGTTTCCGCAGATAAAGCTACTCCCGCCTCGAATCCGGAGAGGGAGGCGGCACAGATCTCTACTGTGAAAGCACCGATTCCAACTACTCCAATCCCACCAACACCAACAGTCCCCGATGAGCCGCTGCCCAACTCTCTGCCATCCGACAACGCCGGCCCATCAAAAATACCACACCACTTGACGCTATCGGATCCTTCTCTAGCAGACCCTTCGCACAACGGCCCTCGCACCACCGGATGCTCTGTCGATGGAGTCCATTTAACCCCCAAAGAGTCCAAGGCTATGCGGGCCATCGGCAAGTGGCATGACACATTCCAATCGGAACGCCGGGACGATATTCGTGCGAATGGCTTGGTCTTCTTCGACTTGATGAACTCCGTGTTTGCAAGGGCATCCGACTTGATGAACTCCGTGTTTGCAAGGGCAGATGAACTCCGTGTTTGCAAGGGCATCCGGGTTCCTTGTACTTGCGTTCGGATGCCCTTGCAAACACGGAGTTCATCAAGTACGAGTCTACGATTTTTAATTTGCTACTCGATATCGCGAAGATGTCTGTCCCACCGTCATGCATGTCTGCGAAGCAAGAGCTCCTGGATTCTGTTGACTCCGAGTGGGAACGACTCGTAGAACTCAAGAGAACCGAACTGGAATTGCAGCGCAGCTTGCGCTCGGAAGCCCACGGCGTGCCGGCAAATGAAAACACGAACATTGATACAGGTGCTGTATCTTGTCTTGCTTTCTGTTCATAGGCTGATCTTACCCACTTTATCAGAACCATATCTTGCGTCTCCGTTGGATAAGATGCACCCGATCATCATCGCATGTTATCTTATGATCGCTGTCCTTCATCTCGTATCTGGACTGTCCTTGAACGACTGTCGCTTCGTTCTAGAATCCCTCCGGTGTATTCTTCAATTGACATTTTCCATGTTCGGGCCTCTTCAGCCTCGAAACCGCAACATAGTGGATACGCTGCCCAAAGATGCTCGTCATGTTCTCAACGTTCTCGATCTATCACCGAAGGCCAAACCATATGCCTGCTGTCCTAAATGTTACGCATGCTACCCGGACAATGGCATCGACAGCTATCCAGACAAATGCACGTTCAAGGCGACTCCAACTAGTGTTATTTGCGGACGCGGCCTGAAGAAGACCAGGAGAATTTGCGGAACACAGTACTCCTATCCCGCGCGGCGCTATCTGTACCATGATTTGAAACACTGGCTAGGCGAGTTTCTTTGTCGACCCTCTATGGAGGATTTACTAGATCGCGATCTCAGCCGGTCGACGGATGGTGTCATGTATGATATCTGGGATGGCAAGACACTACATCAGATCTTGGGGCCAGATCAAAGGCCATTTTTCACTGCTGCTAGCTCAGAAGGCCGTTACGCATTCAGTATCTGCATGGATGGTTTTAATCCATTCCAGATGAAAGAGGCTGGAAAGAAGGTCTCCGTTGGCGGTATCTACATGGTCTGTCTTAACCTGCCGCCTGACAAGCGTTACGACCTCGAGAACATGTTCCTGGTAGGAATCATTCCCGGCCCAGGAGAACCCTCATGTGAAGAGATCAACCATCTACTTCGCCCTCTCGTCGACGATCTCGTCGTATTCTACACTACTGGAGTACGCTATTCCGTAACATCGAAACATAGCAAAGGCCGAAGGGTTCGCTGCGTTCTTGTACCTGTTGTATCTGACCTGCCAGCTACACGACAGATCATAGGGTTTTCGTCTTTCAACAGCCTTACATTCTGTTCCTTTTGCCCGCTATCACTTCGAGACATTGGCAATATCGCATACGAAACGTGGGGCAGCCGGTCTGCAACGGACTATAGGTACTGGTCTTTCAAATGGCGGGATGCAGACTCTATAACGGAACGAGAAGAGATAACAAGTACATGGGGTGTCCGCTACTCCGAGATGCTCCGTTTGCCATATTGGGACCCCATCGTTCACACCACTGTCGACTCTATGCACGTCTTCTTTCAGGGAAATCTGCCGCATCATTGCCGTGTTGTGTGGGGGATGGACGTGAAGTTTGATGACGGGGACGGTTCTACAAGCGATCCTCTCAGCTACTCGCTCAAGCATTCACTCGACGTGCAGAAGGCCTTCATAGTTTTGCGTCGCGCCCCAAAGAAGGAATTGGACTCTTTCAAGCTCGCTACACTGAAATTGCTCGCACAGGAGCGCGGTCTACGCATGGTGAATGCAAGACGGAAGACAACCTACATTAATGCATTTGTTGATTATGTGAGCTGCTTTCTTTCGATCCGTGGAACTTTGTCTGACATAGTAGAACATTAGCGTATCAGACAAGGCTGGTTTGACGCTGCAGACAATCTGTTAAAGCCTCCTCGAGATGAAGAACTGCCTAATCCCTTGGCGAGTGCCGACTGGATGTCTGACGAACCCGCAAGCATGGAACTTGATACAGCTCATGCCTATTATGAGACTGCGGAAGACCCCAAGGCATTCCATGATCTGAGCAAGCCCCTTCTAATCGCGCTTTGTCGTAGTCGAATCAGCTCGAAGTGGTTGTTCTCCAGCTTGACCAAACCGGATATGATACAGAGACTCGTCCGTCAAGTAAGTCATGGATGCACTATACCAGAATATTAATGTCTCATTGTCTCTGATTAGCGCGTCAAAGATGGGCTTGTCAATGCCCAGGGCAAGCTTATTAATCCGGACAATGAACGCTTTTTCAACGCGCGCCGATCCAATTCGGATCGCAAGAAGAGTCGGGTACTTGGTCGGGAGCGCCTGTCGGCGATATGGCAAGATATGGAAGAGACTACCTTACCGTCTTGGCTCTCTGCCGTGCCAGCCCATATTGGAGAAGCAAAATCTGGGAAAGTGACAGCTGACCAATGGCGAACATTTTGTACGGTTCACTTGGTCGTCACTCTTGTCAGGCTTTGGGGAATATGTGCCGAGGCAATCTCTTCTCGGGAGCGGCTCATGCTCAATAACTTTATGGACCTCATCACTGCGACGAAACTCGCTAATATGCGCACCATGACCAACGATAGGGCTTCGCTTTTTCGAGACTATATGCTCCGTTACTTGGCAGGACTAAAAGAGTTATTTCCTGGCATCCCTATCACGGCCAACCTCCATAATACCATACACCTTCACACGATTCTGCTGAATTTTGGTCCTAGTCATGCCTGGAGGTGTTGGGTGTTCGAGAGATGGAACTACGTTTTACAGCAGATCCAGACTAATAAGCATTTCGGCGAGTTTGATTTGTTTACTGCCACAGCTGACTTTCTGACTTCAATCGTAGGTGAACTGGAGATCACGATGTTCCAACGCCTCTGCATGAGTCAAAGACTTCGTGTTCTTATTCAGGCAGCCGGTATCAAGCATGCTCTTCAAAATTTGACGGACACTTTCAATCGCGTCTTCAATAGCGAAGTTCGCGGGACTCGGGTGAACGACATTCTAGCGTTCGCCGGATCGCAGCCCGACGATGACGCGAAGTTTGATGCATCACGCCATACAGACAAGCTGGATGATGCAGAGATAGCCCTCTTGCGCAATCATCGTGACGCGGCGCGGGCGGCATCTGGTCTTGCTCCGGGAACGCTCAGAAATCCGACGCGTGTTCGACAGGCCTGTCAAAAACACAGAAAACTCACCGACCGTGGTGTTTCTTACAGCCCCTGGTCCTTCAATCCAGGCGATAGCTATGTTATCATCGGCAGTGGCATAGCAGATCCCACCTGGCATGCCGCCAGAATTCGATCGATATTCACTCACATACAGAATCCTTATACAGATCAGCATTCTCCAGAGATGTATTTCGTTGTTGAGAAATTTCAGCCTCTTTCACTCGCTCAGCAACAACACGACCCATACCGACTTTTCCCGCTTGCAGGTGGTAGACTTTACCGTGATCGGATGGAGAACGACTTGGAGCTGGTGACTCTGGAGGAAATACTGTGTCACTTCGCTCATACCCCATTCCGTTTGGCTTCCCTCCCACCGTGCATTCATGCTCTACCTCTCGACCGAGTGAGTAACATGTCTGCTATCTGCTCCACCTCGTTAACCATCCTTTCCACTAGACATGAAATCGTATGTATTCTCTCCTACGTGTAGAGTTCAGAGGCCTTTATCATGTAATACAAGAAATCGATATTGTGACTACGATCCTCAAACCTCAGCCAGAATTCTGTTCGACCATGCACCGCGAGGCGCCAGGAAAAGAGATTGCTTTCCTAATGTCGAAAATCTCAGTTTCATCATGACGTCGGCACGAGTGTTGTCGTTACGTGCTTACCGAATACGTCTCCCAATTGAGAGAGATCTCTTCGTCAAACAGAATATTATCATAGAACTCCTCGACCACTTGGATTCGGAGCCACACTCAAATTCCATTTGTCAGGTGGAGAGCTAAAGATGGGCAGAAAGATGGCGCACAATGAAAGGGACGCTCAGACTTCCTGTAAATCATGACAACGGCTGGTTTCCAAGGAGACAATTGCTTTGATAGATATGGGCAGCATGTACAGAAGGACACAGCTGTCGCACAAAAAACCCTGAATTCGCGAGCCGTGAGTCGTGACTAGGCGGGTGGGGGACATACGACTCACTGTTCCGACATGAGGATGATTCGCGTGTCGATGATGGAGGGAGAAAGTGGAAGGGAGTGGCAAGCTTATGCCGCCAACCGGACAGCCTAAAAAAGAACAAAGGGATCAATGGCACGAGGCGAGAGGATAAGAGAGGAGAGACGACGGTGTGAAGCCTTCATACCAACCACATCGAGCCGCCGCACCCACCATGTACTTCATGCGTTTTATTCTGCTTGCCCTTCATCTACCCATATATCTCCTTGCAATGATGTCTGCGTCAGCGCTTCTCATCAACGTCGTCCGCAATCAAGTACAAGAGATGACCAATTATGTATGCCACGTACCATTCATGAAACCCATATGCTTTTTTGTCGCTTGGCGTCCAGTTACCACCCCGTTCCCCGATATCACCGCCGCATTCGACTCCGAGTTCGAAGGCCTCGACAGACTGCTGCGAGCAACAGCCGATTCTTCCCCGCAGATCAGTCGCGATTTGGCACACGCCCGCATTGCAGTGGATGACTTGATTGTGGTTGTAAAAGGGGGTGGACTCAGATGCCGAGACCAATTGGTGGAAGAGTTGAAGATATTCGGGGCTGACGCACGTCGGGTCGCCCACGATTTGAGTCGATTCATGTGGAGAGTGAGCAGTTCAGTCACAAGGTAAAGGCAGATCACTCGGGATTGACATTAGACTGACTGAATCAGGGTACAAACGGCGAACGAACAGACCATTTCAATGCTGGAAGAGGAAACCGTGAGACCGATGGCAGTCCGAGCAATGTGCAAGCTTACTGGAAATCGACTATGGTTGGAGCCCTGCCAGCGGTCGCGCGAGCTCCAGCTCCTATTCAACATGACTCTCCATGCCTTCGAGTCAGCAGTGACTTCACTGATGGATATGTCAGGAGATCTGGATGTCGCGTTTATCGGCCTGGACGCTCGCCTGGATGCCATTCGTGATATTGCTGCAGATGAAGGCCAAGTCGTATTGGCGGAAAAGGATGCAGTGTTGGCCGACATATGGACAGCGTTGGGTGGGAATAGAAAGGCGTGGGCGAGGCTGCGTACACAGGCCCATGCACTTCATCTCGTCATCGGGCACCATGCGACTGCGCACCACTACGTTTCCCTCGCGCACGATGAGCTAGTAATTATGGATCTAGCTCTGGAAGACTTACGTTCAACCACAGTGGAGGCTATTTGGAACCAGGGTACCTACTCCATCGACACTCTTATCGAAACCCTCTCCCGGGGTGTGGACAAATTGAAGCATGGAAGGGGGGAAGACGTTGGGCATCCGGTGATGGATGGAGCGATTGGAGGAACGAAGTCCGCAGACTTGTTTCATATACGCTAGAGTTGCTGAGAATAGATACTCTGCTGTCGATGGATCGAACATTTGAAGACTGAGTGCTATCGAGTTGCTAGACAATGCATAGGCGTAGTTCGACAGACCGCATTTGCGGCATGTGCCGGACCGGTATCGTCCAAAGCGCTGGTACTAATAGTCCCTGCCTTCGCCTTGTCTTGTACTCTGCCCATGACTATGTCCAAGAACAAGCTACTATATACAACGAAGTATGTCCTGGAGGACTTCCACCACGACGGCGTTACGTGTCTAGCAATCAGTCCAGACGGTACTCTCCTCGCCAGTGGAGGCCTGGATGGACTCGTCTTCGTTTGGTCTCTCGATACCGGTCGTTTGCTCTGTGACTTCAAAGTGCACAGGTCGATTTTCTGCAGCACCTGGTGTCATCAAACACCGGACTGCCTAATACTGGGTTGCGAGAACGGTCTGGTGATGACTGTCGTCATCAAACAGGTGGGTATTTAATCCATCTCGCGATCCATATGGTGATTATATTTCGCAGGACGAGATACAAACCTCTCGGTTCAAAGCACATAATAAACACGTGGAGTGTTTATGCCTGGCACAAAGTCGCGTCCATTTAGCTACTGGCGCCCATGATGAAATCACAGTTTGGCGCAGAGACGACTCCCGCAATCGGGAACGAGGTATGCTTTCTAGGGACGCTGTAGACGTTATGAGCTAATGACGATTAGTCAACTGGATATCCGGTCTTGTCCTTCCTCGGCCCCCAGCTGCTGCTGATACCACCATGGAGTTGACTGTTATTTCCCTTCATTGGCAGACGCAACCGCGGGAGCGTGGTGAGGGTTGTGATGGGACGTTGATTGCGGCGTATCTGTGGCATGGGATAATGTAAGTAACAAAAATTTCCGCCCTGCTTCTGAGGCTCAATACTTTATTCGGACGTAGATGCTGGGACCTTGTGTCGTCTAGCGTTGTATGGCAGATCCATGCCGCAAGCTGGTATAGTGTCTGTTCGCCTCGTCGCTGTTCTTTGGAACTCACCACGCGGCAGTCTTTCAACTGCTTTATCTCCCGATAGTCGCTTTCTCGCTATGTATATGTTACCTCATATCTTCCAGGTGCATGATACGGTAGTGGGTGGAGAGGTTAAAACTATGCATTCTCCGTCGGAGGACGGGTGTCTACAACTAAAGGTGGCTTTTGCTCACGACGGGCTTGCACTTGTCGGAGGCAGTGTCGTTGGACGTGTCCGCCTGTGGGATGCATCTTCTGGGGACAGGTTACAAGTTCTTCCTCATGACGGTAAGATTTCACTACTTCCGTGTGAAATAATATCTAATATACGGCTCTAGGAAACTCACCTGTCCAGGCTATTGTTGTTAGTTCTCACATATTATCTCAGTCCCTACTGTGTCCCTCTAACAACACCAGACCCATTACATCCCTTCATCAGATACATTCCTTATCATCACAGGTACAAGTGAAGGTCAGAAGAGCAAGATCTATGTGTGGCATACTAGTGGTCATCAAGGAAAGCACCAAAAACCTCAAAGTGAGTTATAGTTGAATTAAAATGTAAAATTTCTCAGTTGCCCTTAGCTTTCGCAAACAGATTTTACATATATATCACGGGTCGAGAGCTTCTTATGTTTGGGTTTGTTGGTGCTCTGATGCTTTTAACAGTAGTGTCATTTTGTTCATTTTTGTACAGTCGCAATTAGATATCATGCTATGCATTGATGACCAGTTATGATATAAATAATGAAATGAGGATGATTCTTGGTGAGATAAAGATCAAAAATAATTTGATATTTGTCAGGCTTGAAGACAAACAATTTCTCTATCTTGTAACATGTCTGCATATTAGAGTAATCAATAAGTAGTCTGCATAATGTTTGTCTGTCTGAACATCAGACTCTTGAATTTGTCAGACTTGTCTGAACTATGTCTGTCTGTCAGACTTTTAGACAAATGTACTTTCATTCAAGTTTGAAGAAGTGTTGGCATAATTAAAAATCATAAAAATAATAACATGCAGTCTTTTGGACACACTGACATACAGACTGTCAGACATGTAGATATGTAGCCTGTTAGATATTTGAACATATATTTTGTCAGATATGCAGATTGTCAGACATGCAGACATGTAGCTCATCAGATGTGCAGACTGTCAGAATGTACAGCCGATCAGATATGCAAACTATACAGATATGCATTTTATCAGACATATAGACATATTGCCCATAAGACAATTTATCAGACATGCAGACTATTGAACATGCAGACTATTAGACTTATAGATGTGCTGCCTATCAGACATATAGATATGTGACCTGTCAGACATCTAGACATATAGATTGTCAGCCTGCAAATTGAGCTAGAATCACAGCAACAGCATCTTCCACATATGCTATGATATGCAAACTGTCAGACATGTAGATGTAAAGCTTATCAGACATACAGACATGCAGTCTGTTAGACATATGAGCATATAGCCTGTTAGATGTACAGACTATCAGATATGCAAACATGCAATCAGTCAAATATGCAGTCCAATATGCAGACATGCAGACAGTCAGATATGCAGACATGCAAATAGTCAGATACGCAGATGTGCAGACTGTCAAACATGCAGATATGCAGACTGTTAGATCAATGCAGACATGCAGATAGTCAGACATGCAGACATGCAGATAGTCAGACATGCAGATAGTCAGACATGCAGATAGTCAGACATGCAGATAGTCAGACATGCAGATATGCAGATAGTCAAACATGCAAACATGCAGATATACAGACATGCAGATAGTCAGACATACAGATAGTCAGACATGCAGACATGCAGATAGTCAGACATGCAGACATGCAGATAGTCAGACATGCAGATAGTCAGACATGCAGACATGCAGATAGTCAGATAGTCAGACATGCAGATATACAGACATGCAGATAGTCAGACATACAAACT
This sequence comes from Hericium erinaceus, assembly GCA_006506795.2. NCBI lineage: Eukaryota > Fungi > Basidiomycota > Agaricomycetes > Russulales > Hericiaceae > Hericium > Hericium erinaceus. The sequence continues at coordinate 1,222,082 of CM021163.1, forward strand.
GTCAGACATATAGACATGTAACCTGTTAAATGTGCAGACTGTCAGACATATTGACATAATGATCGAGGCATTGATATATAGTCTGTTAAAATTGAAAACAAGACAGTCACTTGAAGCAAAAAAAAAAACATGTCAAAATTTGTGATGTGATAACAAGATCAAGTTTATGAGAGATGTAAATTTTATTGACATGTAATAGATCAAACATAAAGATTCAATTTTTTACATGTTTAAATTTTAGTGCATAAAATTTACTAATATAAAATTGTTAACTTTGTGCAAAACTTACAATTTGAACTGTTTGAATTTAATCATAAGATTATGTGACATTTAAATTTGAAGCTTATCTGTGACATTGAGATATGATCTATTTCTTGCACCATCTGTGACCTTGCATCATTTGTGACAAGTCACAGCATAGATAGGCTTCAAGGTTTTTTTTTTTTGAAAATTTCATAAGCATCAAAGTAGTCTTTCTGAAAAAAAAAAACTTATTCATTCAAAGTTTTTTTTCTGAAAAAAAGTAGTCTAAAATTTCTTTAAACCACACAAGATGTGACACAGTCTTATACTGTGACTAAACATGTGTCACAGCTTTGGATCATCAAGGTTGTGTTGAGAGAAAAAAAGTTTAACAGTTTGCACAATTGTTTTCTAAAAAATGACTCTGATAAATCAATAATATTTTTTACAAGCCTTTTTGCAAAAGCACCATTGATAATACTTTAAGATTTTATTCTTGTTCAACTGTAGTAAGAGTTTAACAATCTTTACATTGTTTTCTCAAAAATTGACCTTGATAATTGTTTTTTCATTATCACTATCTTTTGTTCAAGATAAAGTCTGATATTTCCTTAACTCTTATCATGGTTTTTTTGGGAGAAATTCTGAGTCATGCAGGCAGTGAAACCCCGTAAAGGAAGCTCGAAGCCCAGATCAACACCGAGCTCGAGGAATGGTCATTACAGTCCCTATCATGACTGATATCATAATCATGCTCTACAACTCCCTTGATTGGTAGCCTGGTCGATTTTTGAGCGGCTCGAGGCTGCAGCGCAGGCGTCGCATCGAATCGACTCACCAGTCCCGTGGTCTAGATGTCGTCCACATCGGTGGGTGCACGACATCGGTAGATCGTCGCATAACCATAATTTGAAACTTCACGAATGTAAGCCCAGGTCATGCGCTGGGACCTGCAGTAAGAGATGCTCAAAGCGGAGAGCATGAAAGGCCATTGGCCCCACGTCGTCGTGTTCGAAGTCTAATCGCCGCGTTCACAGTCAATCCATTGCCTAAAGTGTGCGCGCAATATGGGAGGTGGGCCAACGTATTGTGCCATGAATGGCCGGCAGCCAAAATATATGAACATGTTTACGATTCGTCCAGTGGAAGGTGTATAATAGTGCAAAGTCAAATTCCATTCTAGAGACTACGTGATAATCGTAACAAGGAGCAGCATGTAAAGCAGCAGCGCAGTAAAATACAATGAGAATCGTGAACCTCTACTGATGCAAGAGAAACATGTCGGATGTCATGACGCATGATACAAAGGAAGGGAATAGTGTACAGTACAGCCTTCAAGCAGCAAGGCTCTCGAGGTGTGCGCACCCCTCAGCAATGCGACGAGAAACTTCCTCGATCTAAAAATCTATGGTCAGCGACAAGGCGTCTCAAGAGACAGCAGCAAGTACTTACATTAGAGGTGTGGAAAGGCTGGAAATGGTTGCCGGGGATGTCGATGACCTTGATCGGCGTGCCCACGACGCGCTCCCACCCGGATATGGCCAGCTGCGCATCGCTCCTGTCCGCAAGCCACGTCGGCACGTCGGCGACGCCGGCGGGTTTGAAGCCCTCTCTCGAGCGGAGGAGGACGATCGAGGGAAATGGCCCGCCCGCGGCAAGCGGGTCATAGCGGCCGAGCATGCGCGAGTTCATCTGGAACTGCGTCTTCACGAGCTTGCCGACCTGCGTGTCGGCGCGGCCATCCAGCTTCGCGACGGACTCGAGGAGGGCGTCGGAGAGCGGAACGTGGGCGAGAGGAGTAGGGGAGTCGATGAGGAGGACGCCCTTCACCGCAACGCCCTTCTTCATGAGCTGACACGCAGCTTCGAAGGCAACGACACCACCGAACGACCAGCCTGAGATAAACAATTATCAACAAAGCAAGAATAAGGGAGCGATGGAGGGTACTCGCCACCAAGGATAAGAGGCTCAGAGGTCGTCTTCGTCGCGAACTCAGAGTACTCCGCAGCCATCGACACAACACTCTCCCACGGCTGGCTGGTGATGAAGTGGGGATTATGAATGCCCCAGATGTCGCGGTCAAGCGGGGAGAGGCGCTGGATGTAGTTCACAAGGCCGCTACCATCGTGAATCAGGAATAAGGGCGCGCGGCCGGGTGTCTTCGCCTTCTGCGCACCGACGGGAACCGAGTCGAGGCGCAGCGCGGTGACGAGCGGGTTGAGGTTGCCGTCGACGATCTGCGCGACTTTCGCGGCGGTCGCGATGTCCGAGTCCTTGTAGTCCGAAGGGTGCACCTCGGTCTCCTTAACGGCCTCGACGGCCTTGCCCCGAGGACGCAGCTGCGATGTGAGGAAGGCGTTGACGGCCTTCGCCGTTGTGTATGTCTCGAACAGGGTGGTCGGCAGCGTCAGCGAGTACTCGCTCTGCAGGGCCGAATGCGCCTCGATGGATGTCAGCGAGTCTAAGCCGAGCGATTCGAAGTCCGCGTCGTCGGTGATCTCCTGGAGGCCGATGCCGAGGACGGACGCCAGCAGCGGCTTGACGTCGACCTCGTCGAAGTTCGCGATGACGCTGGGCTCGCCAAGCTTCTCGTCAGTGACGAGTGTGCGCGGCGTGGATGGGCCAGAGTCCTCCTGGGAGAACTTGGACGACACCTCAGCGACGATCTGGGCAACATTGCGGCACGAGGAAAGGACGTTCGCGTCAAGGTCAGCACTAGGGAAGGCGCTCTGCATCTTGGTGAAGATCTCAATGGACATCAGCGAATCCACGCCGTACGCCTCGAGGTCTCCGTCGGGCTGGATCGTGGATGCAGTGATGTCGCAAGTCTCGGCCACGATGCGCGTGACCTCCGCGAGGACGTCGATAGTAGGTGCTGTATCTCGAGGCGGCTCGACGAAGGTGATTGAGGAAACGACCTTGGAGGACATCGGGGAAGCAGGCGCAGCCTTCTTCACAGGCGCCTCCGCCCGCTTCGGCGCAGCATGCGCCGGGCTAGTGCCCGCGGCCATCGCGAGACCACGCTTCAGGCTATTGAGGCGCACCTTGCGGAAGTGCATGCCCTTGAGGTGCGCGACGATCTTACCTGGAGACTTCAACTGGACGGCGTAGGCCTCCGCAAGCATGACGCCCTCATCCGCGACCCAGGCGTTGCTGATCAGCACGCCGTACTCCGCGTCGTTGTCGATCAAAGCCGGGATCGCCTTCACTGTGTCGACCTTGCTGCAGATGTAGGCATCGTTGACTCCGCCCTGCATGTTCGCGACGAAGCCGGCAACGTGAAGCATGGTGTCCATGAAGACAGGGTGGACGATAAACTTGCTGCGGTCGTGATCGCGAGGCAGCTGGACGATCGCGTATGCTTCCATACCGTTCGAGGCGACGGTGAGCGTCTTCATCGTGTGGTACTCCTTTGCGTAGTCGACCACGCGCGGGAAGATGACCTCGTATGCCGTGCGAGTAGAGAACGTCTCCGCGAAACCATCGTTAGGCGACGAGACGGAGCTGATTTGACGAGTTACGATGGGAAGAACGCGAGCGAATTTGGTTGAGGCCTTCGATGTCGACTGGTGCTTGAACTTCCCGAAGCAATGGACCTCCTCGGGCGAGCCATCTACCTGCGAGCCAACGCTGAAAGAGCCCGAGCCATCAACGTCAAGTGTGATCGATGTCCTGACCATCCGGGCAACGTGCTCGTTGTAGACCAGCGGCTTCGCGTAGTCGATGTCGCGAAGCATGACGAAGCAGTCGTCAATCTTAAGGTGCAGATGGGACCTAGCCATCTCGATACCTGCAAGTGCGAGCTCGTGGTACACGGACGCGGGGCAGAGCGGGTGGTCTCCAACGCTATGGCCCATGATGGACTTCCCGAGCTGCGAGATGGGCGTCTCGAAAATTGCGACGCGCTGGTTCGCCGCCGACGGGAACTGGGCCCAGGAGTATAGCATCGAGAAGTTATTGACTAAATCGACGTGCTTCGCGAGCGGGACGGAGGTGGACGCCGATACAACCGCGCCAGGTGCCTCCTCCTTGAACGAGACCCAGAACTTGGACTTCGTGAAGGGGTACGACGGAAGGGAAAGCGTCGAAGGAGAAGAGACATGGCCAAAGACCTCACGCCACCTGAGTTGAATCGGGGACGTGTACAGCTGAGCCAAAGTCGAAGAGACGATTGCCCACGGGTCGTGGTTCTTCTTCAGGGAGCCCAAGAGCATGGTGCTCTTCGAGATCGACGGGTGAACCTTGAACATGGGAAGCGTGATGCTGTGGGGACCAATCTCGATCCATGCGTCGATGTTCGCAAGCTCCGGAATAGCCGCGAGTGAAGTGAGGCCCTTCTCGAAGAGTACTGGCTGCGCGCAGTGGCGAGAGTAGTACTCCGAGTCGAAAACGCCCTCATCGCCGGGCATAACGACCTCACCGGTGACATTGGAGATAATCGGAATAGTGGGCGCGCGGATGGTAACATGCTTAGCAATAGTGGAAAGGTCGTCGAGAAGGGGGTGCATGGCGGAGCTATGGTACCCGAACGGCACCGTCAAGAGGACGTTCTTGCAGCGTACTTCACTGTCGAGGTGTGCCTTCAGTGCCTTGAGCTGAGGAATAGGGCCCGAAACGACGCAGTCAGTGTTGCTGTTAAAGCATGCAACAGAAGTGTCGGGGAAGTCCATCGAAGCTGCCAGCATTTTCGCAACCGCCTCGGAGCCCTGGTTTATCGCGATCATGCCGGTCGTCTCCACGGCGCACTTGCTGACCATGAAGCGGACGCGGTTGGCAATGAGAGTGAGCGCGCCCTTGAGCGTCAAGACGCCAGCGATGACCTGCGCTGCGTACTCGCCCAGACTACAGATAGACGGTCAGAATACTGTCAATTCGAGCGGGAAACCGAACGTACCTGTGGCCTACGACCACCTCGGGAACCAGTCCCCATGACATCCACAACTTGGCGAGCGCGTACTCAAGGGAGAAGATCGCCGCCTGATATGCTTCGAACTCCTCCAGCTGAGTAAGACCACTGGTCTCACCAGCAGGATTGATGATGGCGAGAACGCCCGGGAAGCCGGACGCAGTTAAGATAGCGTGGCACTCGTCGACGGTACGCTTGAAGAGAGGCACGGTCTTGTAGAGGGCAGATCCCATCCCGAGGTACTGGCTGCCCTGGCCAGAGAAGACGAAAGCAACTTTCGCTGGCCGCTCAGTCACAGCGACCTGCGACGCGGCTCTCAACTTCTCGACAAGCTCCTCCTTGGTGCCTGCAGAGACAGCGAGACGCTGGCCGTACAGCTGCCTGCGAGCTGTAGCAGTGTATGCGAAATCGGCGAGGGAGATGGATGCATTCCTGGCATCGCCGAGCCACTCGATGTAACGCATGCGCAGGGCATTGAGTGCCTCGTCCGTCTTCGCTGACAGACCAACGATGAAGGCCGCAGCAGACTCGACCTCAGGTGCCTTCGAGCCCGCCGGGACATATTCCTCCAACAACAGAGCCCCATTGGAACCAGCGGCGCCGAAGTTGTTGAGCATGGCAATTCTCGTCAGTCCCTCTTCCGACGGGTTCCAAGGCGCGTGCTCCCTGTCGATGACCGTGTGATCCTTCTCGAGAGCCACGATCTTCGGGTTCAGATTCTTCAACGAGATCTGGGCGGGAATCGTGCGGTGCTTAAGCATGAGCAGAAGCTTTGCCAGGCCAGCGGAGCCCGACGCAGCCTCGAGATGCCCGATGTTGGCCTTCACGGACGTGATGTGAAGCGGGTTCGCGGGTGTACGGCCGACAGCAAAGACGCCGCGGATACTATCGAGCTCGTTGGGATCGCCAGCCTGCGTGCCAGTGCCGTGAGCTTCGACAACGTTGATGCGACGCGCATCAATGCCAGACTTCTCGAGCGCCTTCTTGAAAAGGATCTGTTGCGTCGGCGAATGCGGATGAGTGATGGAGCTCGCGAGGCCGCTTTGGTTAACCTCAACACCGCGGATGACGCCGAGGATGTTGTCGTCCTCAGCGATGGCATCTGACAGCCGCTTCAGGACGAAAATTCCACAGCCTTCGCTACGCGAGTATCCATCGGCAGAGTCATCGAACGCCTTGCACTGGCCCGTAGGGCTGAGGAAATGACCACGATCTAGACCCATGAACATCTGATACGCCGCACAATTAGTCCAGCCGGTAGAAATTTCAATAAAATGTACGTACGTCGGGAGCAGCGATCACGTTGACACCACCTGCCATGGCCGCAGTGCAGTCCCCGTTCATGAGTGCACGACACGCCTGGTACACGGCGATGATCGAAGACGAGCACGCAGTATCAATGACCACAGATGGACCGCTGAGTTTCATAGCGTATGAAATCCGACCACTGAGGAAGGCGCGCAGAGTGCCTATCCAGAAAATGCGTTAGTTGAGGTAAGAAATTGCCTTCATTTGTCACTCACCAGTGCTGTAATATACGTCAATATCGTTTCGGAGATTCTCAACGTAATCGCCCGTGGCGCAACCGATGTAGCACCCGAACGAGTCCGGCTGGAATGTCGGCGTGGCGTTGGGTACATAACCTGAATCCTCCAGCGCCTCGTACGCGGTGTGAAGCAGCACGCGGCCTTGAGGATCCATGCTGCGTGCCTCACGCGGCGAGATCTTGAAGAACTTGTTGTCAAATGCATCAGGATCGTCGAGGAAGTTGCCCGTATGTGCCTTCATCGACCGGGCACTCTTGGCATCGGCGGGGTTGTTGTAGTCTGAGACCTTGAACCGGTGCTCAGGGATCTGGAGTGATTGACAGGACTATGAGATCGTACGTTCAGGGAGTCTAGGAAAAGAACACTTACCTCCGCAATAGTGTTGATGCCCTTCTCGAGCACCTCCCACAGCTTCTCGACGCTCGGTGCTCCGGGCATGTTAACCGCCATGCCGACAATAGCAATCGGCTCCTGAACGGGAGACATCTTGTTCGCGGCGGAATTCTTCTCCGGGGCAGTCAGATCTACAGACAATGCATTGCGCGTGGGGAATGCCCGCTCCATGCTGCGAGTAAGCCCAGCACCAGGTCCGACGTTGATCAAGCGCACGGCTTCGCCCTCTGGCGCGGCTGACACAAGCGAGCTGACGACGCGATCCCAGTTCACTGGCTGCGTGAGGACCATATCGACGACCGCCTCTACGAACGATCCCTCGCGAGATGAATCGAGCAGCTCGCCAGTGTGCATGGAGCGGACGGGGATCTTGATGTCCGAGAACGAAGGGAACTGAATCCCACGGCGGGACACATCTTCCAGGACCAGATCGCGTGTCGTGCCTGTGTGAATCGGGGAGTGATAAAGGGTATCTACGGTCGTCTTGTGCGGAGGCGCAGAAGTCGGAAGTCGGGACGCGAAGGCAGCGAGAACGTCAGGACGTCCAGATATGGTGACGCAAGTCTCATCCATCACAGCGGTCACGTGCAGAGACTCTGCATTTTCATTCTATGCAGGAATGAATCGAGATAAGCAGGGACATAACAGACGCGCATCAAAGGGTTGTCAGCATCACAATGCGAGGCTAGAACGCGAGGGACTCACCGATTCACGGTACTTGCGCACTGCCTCATCTGCCTCTTGCCGCCCAATCCCCAGGAACACAACGCTCCATGGGAGCGCCGCATCATCTCCGAGACTATTTGCGGATTCAAAGGCTGCGACGCGATAAAGTTGGGCGCGAACTCCGATCCAGAACGCGAGGCGGAATGCCTCGACAGCGTTTGAGATGAACTCCAATGCCGAAACTGAGGTGCCGACGACTGATGCTGGGAGAATACCAGAAGAAAATCCAAGAACACCAAGCTGGTGTGCGAGGTTCTGGGAGAGGATGGCCGCGAAGCGCGGAGACGACGGCGAAGAGTAGGACTCGACGAAGGAGAGGTACCTCAGCGTTTGGATGAGGAAGAGCGTGATCCCAGAGATGACTGGATTGGAGAGGTAGCGCTCCTGAGATAGAGAGAGGAGAGACTCAGGCTTATCGAAGTCCCCAGCTTCGACGCCTGCAGCCTTGCGCTCCTCATCAGTGAATGTAGCGAGCTCTTCTTGGAAACTATCGAAGCAAGAGGAGAGTAGAATAGAGCCTGATGGCGAGGAAGCATCGCGAAGGGCGCGCTCACGGGTCTGGGGTGTGTTGATGGCCGTTGTACCGTGGCCTGCGAAGACCGGGACATTGAAATGCTGCGTATCCGCGATGGAGGACATGGTGGTGGGAGTCTAAGGGAGGTACAGCGTCTATCTGCGAGGGGAGAGGGATTAGGAGAACGACAGAAGATCGCAGTTACTTAAAGATTTATGGGACCGAATCGAGTTCCTGTCGATGCGACCTGAGGGCAATCGGAATGAATGGAAAGTCCGTGGTTGTGCGGAGCCTCGATGACTGTAACGCGAAGGTCACGGCTTTCAGCTAAGTGCAAGCGTCATCAATGATAGGTCTTCCTGGTGCTGCAACGCCGACTCCGTATCAAAATCCGATTCACGTACAGGGACGAGTGCGACCGCGACACTGACCATACATTCCATAAGCCGATGAGAGACATGTCAACGTATTGAATAGAGCAACAGATTCACGGCCACCTCATTAGGACCATCAACTGTCTCGGTACAGATCCCGGGGGGCCCGAATGAAGCAGCCTCCTTCAGCTGGCATGCAGCGTCACCGGGTTGTATGAGGAGCCTGTTGGAAGCCGATGGGGTCTTGCGGACTTAGACCCACCGGGCGGACCGCAAAGTTGCTTTCGGAAACAGATGCAGACATGCTTGGATGCGATACTCGGCATTGATGTGATAGAATCCAGAAGGAATTTCCAGGAAGGTCGTGGTGCTGGAATCTACACGCTTCGTAACGCGTGCAAGACCAGCGTCAATTTTGACGTGGCCACCCTGTCGGTTACTCCCGCGCTTACTCGGCACTTGCCTTCACCGTTCCCGGCCAATCGTGCGGGGCAATGGAGGCCAATGGGCTCGACAACTCTGCCGCCCTCTGGCACTGGATTCAAGGGAACAGCAGCCAGGGCTTTCGACATGGCGACCACACACCGTGTGTCTGATATATCTCCGGAACACTTGGGAACCTCGGTGCGGTTCCTGTGCTTCGGGCGCATCTTTTACTGCAGCGGTTCTTTTCGATTCAGACAGACCAGTGACAGCCTGCTGACAGCGTGCAAGCAAAGCAACTTTAAGCATGTGTGATGCTGAATGCATCCGACGCCCTGCAGGATCTACTAAAGCTATGTTTAAGCTAGACGATCCAAACGTATTTTGAAGCTTCAGATTGTCAGGGGAGATCATTCCCGTTCCTACCTTCGCGCTCGCCCCGACATCGACAAACTGACATTTCTCCATGCTCCCCGTGCGGAAAAATATAGACAACCCCCTCGGCGCACTCTATTACTTTACTTCAACCATGCCCAGGCTTCCGTGGTCTTTGTCATCCTCGGGAGTCCAATTGGGGAGGTCTACCAGCGCCTCTGCGCCATCTGTCATTGGGGATAAGCGAAACAATGATGGCTTCTCCTGTCACAATTGTAGCTCGTACCTCTTCATTCAAACATACCTGTATACTTGGCTGTCCATTGTTGGACAATGGCTTGCCGTCATGTGCTGGTCCCCTCCGCGCATGGAAATGCGATGCGCCGGGCGCGCTCGATAGGCTGCTTGTGGCTACGGGCAACGCGGGCACCGATGAATGACATGTACGCTCCGAGTGGAGCTGTAACTGGCGCAGCAGAATGCTCTTCCTCGTGCGCCACTATTGACCGCCGATGTCGTACCTCTTGCTTCATCCAGACAGCCCTAAGACACCGCCCGCCAAAATTGACAGGTATTTCCGCCTCGCTCGGAAGATGCTACCTCTATATCCTTTCGGACTTGGTGCGCTCGAGCGCAACGCGCATTTTTTGCGACGCCTTCGACAAATCTGCACAGTTATTTTAGTGCGGCATTGATGCAGTACCCCCAAAAGATTCTTACCTCAGATGAGCCCTCTCTCGGCAACATTGCACTTGCAATACCACCGTGAGCATGGAGTAGTCTTCGATGTATTGTGCTGATCGTCGAGGCCCTTGGAGCCGTAACCAAGAATGCAGGAACACGAATGCAGACGTCGAACTGGTGCCCGGATAACAGTGTCACCGTGACCTTGCCGTCAAGGCAAGTTTACTATGGTGCGGGCTCATTAGTAAGCACCACTTTTGTACAGTGGCCAAATCGGCCGGGCAAAAACCTCGGCGCCTAAATTTCGCCTAAATTTTGACGAACATGGTGAAGCTCGGTGGTTTGAGAGCAGGAGTGCAGTGAGGTTGGCTCAGCAGTCTTAATTGGGGAAGAAAGCTTGTATGGTGTGGTTTAGCCCGGTGTTGGGCAGGTAGCCGGTGATTGTAGAATGTCGAAACATCTCCCATCGACCGAAGGACAAAGCCAGCTTGTCCTGGAACGACTCCAATTGAATAGTTTGGGTCAGAAGCCCGAGGAATACCACCCACATTTCGACACATTTGGGCGGCTATTGCTTACATATACTGCCGTATATGGCTATTTATTACCATATATGGCAATGATTACGTGGCGTGGCCAATTCCGTGACCCCTCAATTTTTTATCTCCGTCAGTTTTAACTTTTGGGCTAATCGCTCTTGTGGATCGTTTCCTTTCATCAATACGCACGTTTCCACAAGAGCGATAAGAAAACGGACGAAAACTGGCGCCTACATTTCGGTTGTACGAAAGTAGCGGTGTCTAGAGAGCCCGCACCATACGCTGATATGCATGAGATTCAGCCTTTTGGTGGTTCTAACGGCATCATTCCCCTGTCAACCTGCTTGGCGGATAGCGTATTGAGCTTCTAGTTTGCGCTTTGCCACGAGCAAGACACGGGGAGCGCCTGATTGTTCTACCACGCTATCGCCCTTTGATCAATCAAAGATGAGGATTGTAGCCGCAGTACTCACGTTCGGTCGTTTGAGGGCCTGATAAATTCTGCAGGAAGTCACTGCGCGGATGGTCAATCTCTCCGAGAGACACGGTCCTAGAGTGGTCCTAGGTTAGCGACTGCCTTGAATGAGCAACAGGATAACCTTGCGCGAACGATGACTAGTTGGAATTGTGGGAAGACCGAAGACCGTCTCCAGTAGCGCTGAGTACTTACTAAAACCATGAAGTTCGCTTCGCTTCTCCCGCCTACACCCTTTTGGAAGAGAGTAAACAAGGGGGAAGGCGTCCGATTATCGTGAGCATTTTCACGAGATGCTTGCGCGATCGCGCCCGCGTATGCAGCACATGGCCGTCTGCATGCGTATGACGTGGTGCTAGTTCTCTAAAACCTCCGGAAGAGTGACATCCACCTTACGCTCTTCGAAATGCGGGATAAGAGCTCGGTATTTGGTGCCTACGAAAGATGATAGGGCCGTAAGAAGCACTACATATGCAGGCATTGATAGATGAGTCTCGACTAACCTCGAGCGTAGCCAGAAAAGTGATGGCATTTCATACGCTGGCAATGATCTGGGCGTAAAATAGCGAGTGTTATAGGCTAAACCTACAGTCGATCAGAATGAGGCCAAAAAACCAAGTACAGATGGGTACATGCACGCCCATGTGAGTCCCTCCGTCAAGTTGGTATCCGATTGAACCCCCGATGCGTCCCAATCTGGTATGTTACATAATCTGGATCTAGATTTCGCAGATCTTGCCAAATCTCTCGATAAAGTAGTGGCTGCTTGACCTGAACATACACAATCCTCCCCGCCTCGTTGTGTTTTAGAGACTCGGTCACCAGTCTAGACCTGAACGTCGTGCTGAACGCTTCCGACTCGGCCCGTACCAAGGTCAGTATACTGGTGGCGATGACGTTTAGGCCGCGTATCTCTCCATTTCATTGTGCATTTTCCTCCTGTGATCCAGTCCTTGGGGTGAGGCAGCGCGCTGCTGTCACGATGGATGGAATGTGTCCGCTCGAGCATCAAGTGCATCTGCTCAAGCCTGGATCGTCACCGCGTAACCCCTTCGAGATACCTTTGGTCAGTCTATATCTTTCGGACTAGTGATCAGAAGTGCGCCATGCTAAATGGTCCTTTTGCCAGTGATGCAGGAAAAACAGGAGAGCCAAAATGCTTCACACATGTACGTCGGGTCCGATCCAAGTTGCCATGCTGCATGTTCGTGATAGATGCGATGTACTTCCTCACCGCCCTTCGGATATCACACGTGAACGGCCTGCAATCTAAGGGCACTTATTTCTTTATTGCGGCCTAATGAAGGTACGGACTGTACTTATGTGACCTTAGATACTTGCAATTGCGGGACGGCTGATATGTTCGTCAGAACTCAAACATTTCATCACTTTTTTGCACGATAATACCAGGAACACACGTAAATTTCAGATCAGTACGGCTCAGCGATGAGGCAATGACATCTCACTTGTCGTTCGGGACCATATCTCCAGAAAAAAGCAGGTCATATGCATTGTACCTCGGTGTATCCAACAGTTCTGAACATCACGGCCAGAAACACATTATATGATTCGTTTTTACTTCGGCCGGATGAAGGTTGCTGCTGTACAGCCGTTCATCATCAATTCGCCTCTGCATGCATAGTCGTCACGAAGCTCTCTGAATGTCAGATTCCTTGGTGATCAATCCGCATCACGTAACTCCCCATTGCACTCGCATATGGTCCCGGACTGCGGATGAGGGCCTGCTAGCTCAAAAACCATTTTTTTCCGGATCGGTGACATTTCAAGGCATCTTGATAACTTTTGGCAGCTATTCGGCGAGCTCGCAGCTTTCTATTTTCCTGTTCATCAGATTCATTTCTCTAGCCTCACAGATTCTCACAGGCCGTCAGCGAAGGCCGAACCTGAAGTCGGTCTTTCTGGTGGATGGCCCTCAGCTCGAAATGCTATTGGAGGGCGAGGATCAGACGCGATTTCTCGATCACAGCATTCCGACATTTTTCGTCCCTGTTCATCGTTGCGATCATAGAAGTCTTAGCAAGAGCTCATCGCCATCGCCCGCCCGATGTCCGGTACTTGGTTCGTCATGACAACCTCATTTTCCATGTGATTTTACGAGCACTTGTTATCAAAATCCTAGCAGCCCAACTCCGAGATCTCTTCAAGTACCTGAGTCTCCATCTTGCTACTCCGAGATATCGCCAATGGAAGACTCATCATCTAAATAGGCAGTCGCTTCTGGGATCCCGCAGTGATTCCGAGCGAAGGCTTTCGTTCCTACAGTTGGCAAGTTCCGTGGAGCGCACGCGACATGCCACGAAGCTTGCATACTGTGTGAATGACAACAAGCTTGCCGCCACCTAATAGCATTTGGCCGTGAGTGTCCGTTCAGCATACAATGCCGCTGCTTCGTTGGTCCATATAGGCGTTACCATACGCCGCTCGATGGTGCTTCTCACTACCCGACAGAGCGCTGGGGATCGACCTTGCGGCTGGAACAGCTTCTATCTTCGGCGGTACACTCCATTCTAAAAATCTCGCTAACAGTCAATTGAATCCGTTCCATCAGGCCTCGCAAATCTGCCGACTCCAAGGCTTGATACACGCAGAGAATCTCTGGGTTATCACGAAGCAGGGCGTCGGAAAGTCAGCATTTTCGGCATTGGCGGCTTTCTGTTCTCCGCTGGTCGTGCTTCCTCAGCTCCGGAGAGCGATTGCGCAATTGCGTACGAGAGAAAAGCTTGGGACCCTGTCGACATCCTGGCTGGACGTTCGCGTTATGCCGCGGACGGCGGTGACATTTCCGATCAGAACGTCGCACGCCAGAGGGGGTATGATGGTGCCTCTTGCCTTCTGCGGCAGAGGAAGGACATCTTGAAATAGGTAGGCGGGAAGCCGTGGTCAGAGCGCCGTCGGCACTTTGCCATAGGTTCGCCTCAAAGAAACTCCGCGTCCATACAGAGGGTCGACTTCGTCGCATCGTTATCTGCGGGCTACGTGCTGGTGGCCAGAATTTCCTCACGAGGAGTGTGCGGCGCTACAGGACGCGTGATGTGATGCATCGACCGTACGAAACATGGTCATGGGCTCAGGAGGATGTAAGGTAATAACCTATCTCCTCAAGATAAAACATATTCGATTCGCCCGTATACTATCCGTAGATGGGAGTTGGATTTGAGACTAGAGATGGTTTTTCGGATTTCGACAACTTCCACTGCGAACTTGATAATCAAAATATTCATACATGATGTTTTGGATACTCTGAATATGAATATGATCCTATTTTATTTTCGATCCATTGTCCGAAGATGAACAAGTTGAACGTCAAGTGCCGAAGAGCGCACTTTTCTGCTAGCAGATGGTCCAGGTCCACAAGGTCGGACAGTCTTCTGCCTCGGGAAAAAAATAATCTGTGGAGAGTGCACACGCTCCATACGAAGACACATTTCTCCGAGACAAGTTTCGCACCAAGAGGTAACAATCTCGACGTCCTGGCGTGAAGGAGGTCAAGCGTGACTGCAGTCATCGTGCGCCCGCTATTTTCCCCATCATGTATGTAGAAATTTTAATGATATGTGTTGTGTATAAAGCAGCACAACACAAATAGTGAAAAGCTGACAAACTCTGGTGTACGCATAGTATTTGGATATCGAGATGGCCTACCAGTCTGTAACCTATCCCAGAGGATCGCATAATCCTCCTGGACGTTGCCTCGATGTGTATTAGATCGTCACCAGTCTGAGAGGGTCATCTATAGGATCATTTCAATCTCGACCAAAAAAAGAGTGTCCAAAAGCAACATCATATTGACATCATATTGTCGTACAGATACCACACACAAAGAACCCACAGTCAATTCTACGACGTCACACACCAGATCCACCATCTACTTCACGAAACGCCGGTAAGCCATAAAAGCACCAAACGCGACGCTCGCATAGGTCGTGTACTTGACGATGCGGAAGGCCAGCCCGACATCTTGGAAGAAGTCGCGGTGGGTCCCGTCGCCCTCGTCGAGCCTCTCGATGGTGGCGCGGGCGATGGCCTTCGTGAGGCGTGGTTCGAGCTCGTGGGGCGCATCTGCGAAGGATGGGGCGAGCGACGGAGACTTGGTGATGTTCTGTGCATGGCTCAGAGATGGAGAAATCGTCGTGGATGAGGTGGCGAAGGGGTTCGCTGGATAAAGAACAAGTTTAGCCAAGGAAAGGGTGAAGCTGCCATTGCAGCGTACCAAGAAGCTCGAGCGGGATGGAGTTGACCACCGTCTTGTCACTGTCGACGTTCTTGGTAATGTAGGTAATGAAGGGCTCCTGGGCGTAGAGATAGAATGCAGGAACACGAGTTCTGAAAGGCGCAAAGCTGGTAAAGATATGAAGGCGCAGGCGATAGTTGACCACTTACGATGACTGGACACGGTCGATTGCTGCATCAGGGCCGCGAACGCGTGCAAGAACCAGTGTCGAAGCACGGTGGAACGGGTTGAAGTCCACAGGCCGTGTAGATCTACAGCGATGATCAGCAGCAGGGTGAGGTTGTATTTATTGTTACGAACCCAGCTTCAACTTCGACCACCTCCATAAACCCATTGGAAAGGGTCCTCACGCCCTTCATCGCGACGATCTCGCGTGCCTCCGTGCGTCTCCTTCCAGTGGCAAGAGTCTTCGCAGCCGCAACGAACTCACCAGAGATCTCATGGAAAATCTCCTCGTCGACGTACACAATGAATGGTGCGAGATTCGCCTGACCATTGAAGACAACCTTAGACTGCACGATCTCTTGGGCGATAGCCTTAGCAGCCTTAGCTCTGCTCTTCGGGGAGCTACCACGCTTGCCGAGAGCCAGGTAGTTGACGTAGGCGACAGCTGGAGCAGACGGCGCTGCAAGGGAGCGGATGGGTTCCACAGCACCATTGCTGCCTACATCAAGAACGAGCAGGGCCGGGCCAGAAGGCACGTCCAAGGCCGCAGCTTTCACTTCCTCGGGACTGATGACGGCGTAACCGAACAAGTCAAGATTCTTCGACAGCAGCGTCGCAAGAAGAGAAGAAATCCTAGATGTAGGAGGCTGATTGTATCATTCAGTATCGACACTCAGTGAGGTGAATAAGCTAGTCGAATCTTACCACCAGAGCAACAACATTGCCTGCTGCGTAAGCCAGCACCATAGAGCCAAGAGAAGATCCATAAGGGACTGACATAGCACTGTTAGAAACAAACAGATTGTTGAACACGAAATCACACTCACAAGCCCAGTGCGAAGACACCACAACCACGCCAGCAGGATTCTGAGTATTTGTGACTTCACGTTTGGACGCAGGGATGAGCAAGTTTGTTGCAGTGCTTTGGAATGGCTTGTTCGAGCCGACGACAGCATCCAATTGAGCATGGACAAGGTCAAGAACACTGGCTAGCTCCAGCAGGACGTCTGCGCGGACCAAGCGCTTGTCTAACGAAAGTGTGAGATGTGCATAATCAGCATATTCACAGAACATCACAAACCATCCAAAGCCGTGCTGACAAGAGCATCTTGATTGTTTTGGATAATATCTGATCGGAAAAGAGGCTGTCAGAGTCAAGGAGTCAAAGAAAGATCCAATCCCGCACGAACCATGAATGCCCTGCAGTTGCTTGCGCCTCCAATTTACAGGGCGACTGACACCTGAGGTGTAGGCTAAGCTGAGTTCCTGCAATGCCTAGACGCGTGGCATTAGAAGAATAACGCGTCCAAACTCTGCAATGGCACGTACTTTGTGGGAGAGGGCCATAATGACGTTTAGCGAGCAAGCTGGAGGACCCCTGCTAATCGCGGACTAGATATATGGTCCAAGGGCCTTGTCGTTACTCCGTCGCATGTGGATACTGATAGATCGTATCATCACGGACTCTGAGAGGCGCTTCCGCAGACGCAAATCCCTGTGTGCGGAGACCGACATGGGCAGTTGCTTGAGTGCAAGAGGAGGATGCCACTCAAATGTCCGTAGCGGGCCGCCTTGATTTCGTCTCCGCGAATATCCTGTTATGGTACTAGTAGGGCCTGGAAGACCTTACTCCGAGTCCACACCATTCCGGAATCCCAGTTGCGTTCGTTCACGGCTTTTGTAAGTGCTTTTTCGCAGTTCGCAAGATGATGGAGCATCACTGGAGCATCCTTTGCAAACGGAATACGGCAACCCACCTGCCGCCGAGTTGTGCAACGTATCCATCCTATATAGCTGTTTGGCCCGTCGCGATCATTCCCCTCAGTTTCTGCCTCTAGAGCAAATGTACGTGCAAATTGCTTGTCGTTTTGGATGCCGAGTCTGACTTTCAGTTTTTCATCACTCTAGATGCCTGACTCTGGTTACCCAACCCCAGTTACCCCAGCCTTGACGCCATTCCCAAAAACACCTACCCTCATCCCGTATGCCATCGACCATCGCTCCTACAACGATGCCCAGCGTGTCGCCATCAGCTACCCGAAGCCTGGCACGTCGGACTACGTAGATGTCACCTGGGCACAGTTTGGCCATGCTGTTGATCATGCAGCTTGGACGTTCTCGGAGAAGCTGGGTATCCGCAGCTCTTCTGACGATCCGCTTAGAGTTGTCGGAATCCTTGCACGCAGCGATGCAGCCTACATGATCACCATCTACGCCCTTCATAAGCTCGGCATCATCCCTCTTCTGATCTCTCCTCGCAACTCTCGTGCCGCCATCGTCAATCTTCTCAAGCTGACGAACAGCGTTGCCGTACTCTCCGATTCATACAATCGCGCGGAGGCTGAGGGATCTGCAGCGGAGGCGGGTCCTAACATTCCAGTCTATGATATGGCGCCTCTTCCAGGCACTATCACTGGTGAACGCCGGCCCTTCCCCTTCAATCTCACCTGGGAAGCCGAATGCGACCGTCCGGCTCTCATTCTCCACACCAGTGGGTCAACCGGCCTACCGAAGCCGGTGGCATGGAACACCCGCTTTTTCTGGGTCCAGAAATACTATCCCGAAGAGTTCATCGCGAAGTACAATGGCATCTCCGTCCTCGCGACGCTTCCTCTCTTCCACGGCTCAGGCGCTGCGCTGACACGTGCATCTCTGCTCTGGCTCGGATGGCGAGTGGTCTTCCCCGATCCCTCGAAGCCGGTCAACGCCTCGTACCTCATTGAATTTTGCAACTCCCCCAACGCACCTAATGTCGTCATCGGCGCTCCGTCTGTCATCGAGGAGATCGTGTCGCTCCCTGGAGGGGAGGATGTCATGCGTGGAAGGGTATTCTGGTTCTTTGTGGGTGCGCCCGTGCCTCCTCATTTCGGCGACTACCTCGTTAAGGAGAAGATTCATTTCCTGTCCATGCTCGGATCTACTGAGATCGGGCAGATGAACGTCCTTGAGCCTGAGGGTCGCACGCCGGAGGACTGGATCTACCATGAGATCAGGCCGGATCTCGACATCGTCCTTGAGCCGCGCGGGCCGACTCCCGAGGCTGGTCCATGGGAGCTCATCATTCTCGCCAAAGACGGATGGAAGCCTGGCACGATCAACGTCAACATCGACGGCCGTGAGGGCTATGCTACCTCCGACCTCTATGTGAAGCATCCCACCCACGCCCGTCTTTTCAAGCACTCGGGCCGTGCCGACGATGTCATAGTCCTTTCCAATGGTGAGAAGACCTTGTCTCGTGCCATTGAAGTTCCGTTGGAGGCCGATGTGAAGGTGAAAAACGCGATCGTCTTCGGCACCGGTCGTACGCAGAATGGTGTGCTCGTTGAGCCTCTTCCTGAATTCGCCTTCGATCCCTCGGATGAAACCGCGCTGGCGGCCTTCCGCAACGAGATATGGTCGTCTGTGGAGAAGGCAAACGCCGTGAACCCTTCGCACTCGCAGATCTGGAAGGAGATGATCTTGGTCACCACTCCGGGCAAGGATCTTCCCCGCACCGACAAAGGCAGCGTCAAGCGCAAGTTGGCCCTCACCCTCTATGAGAAGGAGATTGACGATTTGTATCTCGCCGTTGAGTCGCTGGCGTCGAACAACAATGCACCGCTCCCCGAGTCACTCGACGCCGACCATCTTGCGCCTTTCTTCCAGGCCATTGTCGAGGAGGCCATGGGCAGGCCTCTCGGTCTCGAGGAAGACGTGTTCGCGAGCGGAATGGATTCCTTGAAGGCCATCTTTGTTCGCAACTCTTTGTTATCTGCTCTACGGAAGGATGATCGGACGAAGGATTTGGTCTCCAAGGTCCCTCAGAACTTCGTCTTCCTGTTTACGACTGCGAGGGGCATGGCCGAAGGTGTCCAGGCCCTCATCGAGACCGGCTTCCTCGCTGATAGCGGTGAAGAGACGGCAGAGCAGCACGCCGGCTCCATCAATGCCATGATCCAGAAGTATACTGAATCATTCCCTGCTCGGCCTGCAGCCGACTCCCTGGTCCCTGATGCTGACGACAAGGAGGTGGTCATCGTCACTGGATCCACAGGTTCTCTCGGCACCTTCCTTCTCCATTCTCTCTTGCACGATGACCGTGTCAAGAAGGTCTACGCATTTAATCGCAGTGGCTCGGCGCCATCCGTCGACCGTCAACTCCGCTCCTACAAGGAGCGTGGTCTTGACATCCCTTCTTTGCAGTCTGCGGTGGCATCAGGGCGCGTCGAGTTCCACGACATCCAGGTGAACCTACCTGACTTCGGTCTCGCTCCTGAGGTTTTCTCAGCCATTCACGCGACGACGACGCTCATCATCCACAACGCCTGGGTCCTCAATTTCAACTGGACCTTGGCGACGTTTGAGCCTGTCCACATCAAGGGCATACGCAACATGATCGATTTCTCCCTAACCTCCCCGAAGAAGAACCCTCCTCGCGTATCCTTCACATCTTCCATTGCGTCTGCAGGCGCCTTCACGTCTGCCCCCGTCCTTGAGGAGCCCATTGCCGACCCTGCGGTGTGCCTCCACCAAGGATACGCCCGATCCAAGTTCGTCTCTGAACGGATCCTCGCCATCGCTGCCGAGAAAACCGACGTCCGCACCCTATCCTTCCGGCTGGGCCAGATTTCGGGCGACTCGGTACACGGCATCTGGAATGCAACGGACAACGTGCCCATCCTCGTCCGCGGCTGTCAGGAGCTCGGGGCGATCCCGACCAACTGGCTGCCGTTCGTCTCGTGGGTGCCCGTCGACACCGTCGCGAACACCATCATCGACGTCTGCCTTGACAGGGAGCGCGGCGCCGGGACCTTCCATGTCGCGAACCCGAAGCCGACGCCGTGGGCGGACCTCGTCCCCGTGCTGGAGCGGGCGATCGTCACCGCGGACAAGCGCACGTTCGAGCGCATCCCGATGCGAGAGTGGATTGATCGGCTGACGTCGTCTGAGGACTCCGCGGAACAGAATCCCGCCATCAGGCTCATCCAGTTCTTCGAGAACAATTTGGCGGGCAAGGGTATCCGGTGCCGTCTCGCGATCGACAAGACGAAGGATATTTCGTCGGCGTTGAGGGAAGTGTCGGCAGTGGATGAGAAGGTCTTCGCGCAGTATCTGGACTATTGGAAGAGCATTGGGTTCCTGCGTTCTGGTCTGTAGATGTTATAGATTGATAGATAAAAATGCCCGCGGATGTACCACGACTGTAGAACGATGTATTGTGTACCAATACCAAACATGACTTCGCTGTCTCGTATCTCTCATGTCTGCGTGAGGTCTTCTCCTGTGTTCGTCGTGTTGGATTTCCAGACCCATTCGTATCTGTTCCAATATTTCTTATCTCCCATTTCATTTGATCTTGTTTATCTTATCCGTGACTCACCATTCAAGGCGTGTTTCGCCCATCGCGCAGTCCCCGAGCACGAGGAGAGCGGCGCCAGCGCTTATTGCGCTGGCTCGCATTTTCCGTGGTCTACATATTTCCATCTTTTGTTCTCGATTCTCAGGGCTGCTTGCTTGGTTTACTTATTCGTTAATCAGCTTGTACTGTCTTGGTCAGGTCTTAGTACTAAGGTTTCCAGCTTTCGGCCTTGTTCTAATTATCTTTCTAAAATATGGTTATACATGCACTTGAGTAGTGTAGTAGTGCATTTCGAGGCCCTCAATCGACATCTTGAGTTTGACGTTCATCCCCATCGCCTGACTTGTCCGGTCTCTCGTCTCTCCGACACACTTTAGTTTGACTTCTCGGCCCTCGTTCATTGCCCTCAGGTCTCGCGCACCGCCTACCTGCACCATCTGTTCGCTTCACCATCTCGTCTTATCGAGTTGCATCAGTTTGCCTATGACGTGCGGACCGGAAGGTGACGACAGGCATTATTTTAAGGCCTCGACAGGGTCAGCTGCTGTAAGGATTCAAAGACATCAAATCGTCATCAGCGCTGGAATTGTTACGTTCAGGTCAGTTACGGCAAGGGCCGGTCCAGGAATCAGCAAGTAGGGCCAACAGAGCCACCTCCCCTTGACACTCATGCGGCCTTGGCTGAGCGCATCGATCCGTATTCCGCAACGTGGGTGTAGTGGAAAATCCTCCACGTTCTTTTCTACCTGCGAAGGAGTTCTTTTCCGGAGAATAGCGGCCGCATTCGCTGCGTCGGCTTGTCTTGGTGTTTCATAACAAAGCCGCTGGAGCTCGCAATCGACGCTAGCTCTGTTAGCGGTTAGTCACTGCGTTATCTTGCAGCTTGCAGCAAGGCTGTAGACACGCGATTGGTTGACAACATGAAGGAAGAACATGCTACCGGCATTGTTCAATATTGAAGGACCCACCTTGGCCCCGACGACCATGACTAGCTGGGAGCCCGTCGCCCCCTCGGTGCAATCAATCTGCCGCGGGATCGAGACGGTTCCCAGGCCTCTAATTAGGTTATGGACTGTTGAAGCCAACCGTCAGCCCGGCGGCGGCCACCGAATGGGAACAAGAAACTTACAGCGCAGATCCCCCGGCAACTAAAACCAGCTTACCGGGGAAATTTGCCCTCGATGATCTCATCTCGATGCCACGCTGAGATTGCTCAGCTTCTCCTGTCCTCGACATCGAAGGCCTGGGTACCTGCAGTGCAAGTTGCCGTGCTGTCCTTGTGGCGATCGGGATGTGTGAGATGCAGCGGCGATAGCATGCTGTCGAGAAGACGAACGGCCAATTGTCGATTCCGGGGAGACCCTGTGATAGGTCAGCCACTTCATTTATGGGTGAAAAACGGGCACTTGAAAAGTCTTGTACTGTGATACGCTTTCAAAGCACAGGAGGCTTGACTACCTCATAAGGTGTACAGTGCCACACGGTGAATAAGAATTACCGAGTGCATGCCGTATTCTATGAGGATGCAGCTGTCACGGCACTTCGCCAATCGGGGGACAACATTTTTGTGGTTGTAGCATTGTGCTGCCGTTTATGTATCTGAAAATCAATCGGACACTGTAAGGCACGCCGGAATGCTCACTTCGTCGGTGCGCACCACCAGCAATTAGATATCTCCATACCGAGATCGTACCGAGGGCGTTTAGATATGCATTCAAGTATAGCAGCTAAAACAGAAGGACGGTGCTCAGAGAAGTTTAATCCTGGAAACGGACGGAGGCCTTGCTGCACGGAAATTAACTTACAGCGAAGCCGATAATAAAACTTTGACTTACAAGTTGTCCAACGACGAAGATTCAGGATCTTCATTCGAAATGCGTCATATCCGGCACGGCCTACGCGCGAGACACCAATAGATTACCATTGGCAACTTAATCTTGACGACATATTCTGTCACTCTGATCTTTGACACGATGATGGCATGTCGAGTATTTCGAGGCGCTGGGGCATGTAAATTTAGATGCCCCCGATTGGCTGATATCAGATGGATCAATGGAGTTAGAGCTGCGTATGTCGGTGCATTTATATGCCTGCGGCGGAAGAACAAGGTGGAAACCCAGTCTGATTGCGACATTCGAAGCACGACAGCCTGAATGTACATTACGTTGACCAGCGCTGCACCCTGCAAGCCATGAGAGCAACTTGCCTGCGGTAGTTACAGACGTCGTAACGGAATGCCCGTGGAGGACGGTAGATAACGCGCGTTGGATCGGCTTTAAGCGAGTCTCTGATCGGACACGTCCTAGAACTGTTCGGGCATCCCATATGCAGCGACAGGTGGTCCACAGCCAATGACGGGCGCTGTGACGTCGAAGCATGTCATGCATGGCATTGACACAGAGAAAAATGATGTGGACACTGTTTAAAGTCAGTCAGTAGGGTCATCGTCGTCTGGCATATTGCGTCGTGCGAACGAATGAGATACGAACTCCAGTCAAGAAATAAATATCTATGCGCACGTCTTGACAGCTTAGTCGACACATGAAGCTGAGACATTAAACTTCCATCCATCATGTCGTCCCTGTATGCATGTCTAGCTCAAAATAGCTATCATGAAGTATGGCTTCAGCTCGGTCCCACAGGATCCCAGTGAGAGCTTTGATACTGATGTCAATAGCAATTGATCCAGCGTGGTATTGCAATTGTCGAGCATAGGAAAGAGATGCCCGGCCGGGATTGACTCAGGTCCTCAAAGGTCTAGACATGCATGAATCAGAAGCGTCATGTCTGTCGCTACCACACAACGTGCACGCAATGCCTTGCCGGTTGACGCTGATGTCCGTGACGTGGGCGTACCACGCAACAATCTTGAGAAGACACAGACTCCCGGCGATTGGATTGAGTGTCGCATTCTATCTGACGATCCAAGCAGTGCGCTCAATGAAGACGAGTCGTTGAGAGGCGCTCGTCGGTCCGATATCCACGCCGAAGCACTCGGAGTATGACGTGGGGTGTGAAGGGCTGCCCGAATCGTTGATGGTACCAAGCACTTTGCCACAATGGCACCTAGAGCTTCTCCATGCGTGGGGTAAGCATGTTGAGTTTCGCAACAATCGCGAGCCTGTCATGTCCATTTAAGTATGGGGCAGACATGTCAAAAAGAACCAATGAATATAGAGATCGTGAAATCCAACCTTTGACCCCCGCGGATATCTGAATTGCAAATCAATGGCACAATTATACGGGCCAGGAAAGCAGAGCACATTGCCGATCCGCCGGCTTCCATTTTTGCGATAATGATTTACAAATTGCGAGAGGCTGAGCGTTAATACACGGGCGGGGGGAAAGCCATTGTGCACGCACAGATGAGGGCACGTCGATGCGCAGTGGTGTTGAAGTTTTGGGATTTCGCCTCAGCGGCGGCAAATGGCTCCGGCATGGACGGTGCCTCCTGTGTTCCACAAGCCCAGGATCCTCGTCGACGAGTCGGAAAGCTGCATACCTGATTCGACATGGTTTCAGCAGGAAATTGATGAAGCAGAAAGTTTGCTGATAAGTTAGAGAAGGAACCATATCGCAGGGTTGCATGCACGTTCCTGGCCCTCGTTTGGGCTCTATCCTGCTATCAGGAACTACAAGCACTTCGAACGGGCACTGGAACATCAGTCTTCGACGTGCTGTGTCCCTTTCCTCAGAGATCATTCTTCGTTTAAGTAATTCATTGAAGCCATGGGAAGGACGCCCGGCTGACGGCACCGGAAGAGGCGACCAATGACTAAGTCGTCATACGCCTTGCACACGGATGCCGTTACTTTGGAGAGTCGGTGTAAACTCCACCGGATCGACCCTCAACGGGCTCAAAAGAGTCTGAGCGAAACGTCTGCATGGCGAATCATTCGGGCTCTCAGATCTCAAACTGCTTAAAACAGCTCAGTCGTCGTATTCGGAGAGGTTTAATTCCCCCCAACGATGTCTTCCTTTACTCCACAGCTGTGTGCATCCTACGACGTCGCCCACGAGAACTCTTCGCCTTCTCCTTCGTCTTCGATGACTCCCCTTGCATCTATGAAGCAGGATGAACAATCTTCACGCATGCGCTGCCACAAGGGCAACAAACCTTCACTGCCCCAGACGAAGTACTGTCCTCTCTGCCCTGCGAAATTTACTCGAACGACACATCTGAATCGACATCTTCGGACTCGTAAGCTTCTTCACTGGAGATTCGTATCGATGATGGTTAATAGTGTCTGCTCCCACTTAGACTCGAACGAGAGACTGCATCGATGCGAGGTATGATCATTCATCCGCGACTTCTACACCCTTCTCACGGGATATCTCGCAGACGTGCTTGTCCGAATTTACGCGCAGTGATCTGCTTACTAGACACAAGCGCAGCTGCGGCGATCTGTACGTGTTGTCCTCCTTAGGATACGCGCGGTGCTCATTCGTCTGTAGGCTCAATCAAAATAAGTCTCGCCGCAAGTCATGCCAGGCCTGTGCCGAGTCCAAAGTCAAATGCGACCTCCAGCAACCGTGCTCAAAGTGCAGCTCTCGTGGGCGCGAATGTGTGTTCATCAATGATCCTGAAGCATCAAGGCTGAAGAAGGCCGCTGCTGCTGCAAGGAAGCTCGCCAATAGCTATTCCTCGAAGCCGGTTACTCGAGACGCCAGTCCGACATCTCCAACATCTCCTCTGTCTCCTTCTCCTTCGCATCACGTCCCGACTTCCTCATCCTCCAAAGAACCAACAGATACCCCCATGACCGACGTATCCCCTGCGACAGGTTCGCCCGCCTTCGACCTCTCGTCTGTATTGCGACCAGCATTAGATTCGGCAGACTCGGCAGCTTGCACGACCTGTAGCTCATCTTCCATGTCCCCACGGTCTGACATATTCGATTTTCCTGGCGATCTGTCATTGGCATTCGGCCCTCAATTGGACGCGTTCGGTGACAGCCTTTCCAAGGCTCTTCCTCCCGATATCCTTGATCCATTTCCCGAGCAGAGTCTATCGTCTCAAGGCATCAGTCCTGCCGCACTTGGCAATTTCTTTTGGAACGATGCTCATCCTCAGTCGGCCGAGAGCGCTCCGTTGTCCTCGCTTCCGATGGAAATGATTGACGCCGAGCCGTTTTTCGCTTCCTCTGGCGCCGAGGCTTACCCGCACTGTCAGCCAAGCACGAGTACTTCATCGACGCCCATTATCTCTTTCCCAGCTCCAAACCATGCACAAAGGAGGACTTCGTTCTCGAACACATCTTCTTCGGATTCATCCGCGCCTGAACCCCCAGAAGCAGAATTACAGCATTATTGTGCGTGGCTTCTCAATTTCTCATTGCGGTTTCATTTAATCTGACAGTGCCGCCCAGTATACTTATTTTTCACGGCCTTCTCTCATCATCTATCAATCGTGCACTCGCCGACATGGACGGCTAAGGGGAAGCCGCCCGTCCTTATCCGCGCCATGCAGGCGTGCGGTGCTCTATTCGTAAAGACACGCGTCGCGAGTAGCTTTGTTTCGAACACCCTCGTCACGACACGTGAGGTGCTGATCCAGGAAGTGGTAAGCGCATGCCACTATGCGTTGTGAATCTTGTCATTCATGCCATTCCTCCCAGGCAAAGAGTCCTGCCGACTCTGAATATCAGGGATATCTGATTCTCGCATGCCTTCTATTACAAGTGATAGGGCTGTTCCATCAACCAACGGATCAACGTGCCTCTTCGAACATCTATCATGGAATGGTAGTCATGGTTCGTTTCTGCCGATCTCTACTCTTTTTTGTATGCCAATCACGGATATGTTCCAGATGATTCGACGTTGTGGGCTCATCAGCAAATGTGGCAATTGGACACCGCCTAGCCTCTCTGACCCAGCTGCTATTGAGGCCGCGTGGCGGGAGTGGGGAATTCAGGAGAGTATCAAACGGTCCGTATATCTTGATTTCGGAATGAAACTGGCCCTAACCTGCCGATAGGACTTTGCTGCTTGCCTATCTGCACGACAGCTGTCATTGCGTCTTCTTCTCCCTTCCGCCGTCATTCTTCGACACGGAGGTAGACTTGTGCCTCCCCGCCGAAGACAGGCTCTGGAACGCGAGCTCAGCCAGCGAATGGTTTGATCTTCTTCAGATGCCGTCGGAGTATGGATCCACATCGTCCCGGCTCACAGGATACCGGATGCAGCGCGCGATTGCCACACTCGAGGACAAACGTGTTTCGTCGATTGCGCTTGCCATCTCTCCGTTCGCACACTTTGTCCTCATCCATTCGATATTGCGCACCATCTACAATCTCGGTCTTGAAATGCCGACTACGTCGCGGCCGCAGTCTCCCCGCCCAGGGGGCTCGCCATCCGCTCAGTCCCCGCCAGGTAGCGCGGAGGGCGGCAGACAGGACGCCCAGACCTTTGCACTGCAAGCCGTCCTCCAGAAATGGCTTCACAGCTGGCTGAACGCTCCGGACACGCCGCAGCCTCAGCAGCACAAGGGTGTCGAGAGCTTCATGCAGAATGCAATGCCCTATTTCTGGTTGGCGCAGGTGTCCCTGCTGGCCCTCCAGCAGGGCGTGGCGCCCATTGGCGGGCCGAAGTCGTGCACGGCCGAGGTCAGGCATCATGTGCTGAAGCAATGGTTGCACCATATTCGGGACTTCTTGCACAGCGGAGAGCAGCCTCCTGCAAGCCTGTGGGACGACCTGATGAAAATGACAGCAATGGACGTCGACACGGACTCGGGACATCATCCCGAAGGTTTACTTTCTCCTTTCTTCGAGCTCTGAAACATAGATTGTACGTGTAAAAGAATCATGAAGACGGACATGTATTTTTGAGTTGATACCATAGCCTTTCTCTTCGACTCTGGGAGTCCTCTCCGTCTGCACATAACTCCAATGTATCGTTAATATACCTGCGTCATAGAGAACATAGAGGAGGCTTTGTCACGACGGGCTTTTGAATACTTGTATGAATTCACTGAACCACGAAGCGAACATGCGGACTCTTATTTCTTCAACAGATGGGTTCTCAGACCGATGAACACGCTGAAGCGTGTCCTCACCACTTTCAAAACACAGAGATTATGTCACTTAAGCTTACCGCCTGTTTGACAGTTGGTTGACAAGATTGACTGAGGTGTTGTCTCGGAGGCTCGGTCCAGAAGATAGCAGGGACGACAAGTCCGGTGAGTGCGCACGTCCAGCTGTGATTGATGTGATTCACAACAGCGTTGGACCGGTCATCAGCATCGTTTGACCTTGTTTCCAGAAATACCTCGTTCAGCATTGGCTCAGCAGACACGCGCTATCGGAATGGAGATATGTTGCCGACTCTCTAATTTTATGACAAGCGCTGCGCGGGATCGCCTTATGGGCTTACTCTGTGGGACGAAAGATTCGGAATTGAATAACTGCCGCTGTGGAGCATATGACGTTGAACGTTATCATACAATAGTCTGCAACGATGCAACCGAAACCATACTTTAAAGATGCCTTCGTAGCTGCTTTTCGTGTAAACAAGAAAAACTTGGCAGCTTATCACGTCGCGGATTCCATGGATTTGTTCGCCTTGATCATGATGGGATGACGACCTCCTTGTGGGAGTTAGCGAGGAGTGTGAATCGTCTTCTTGAAGATCATCTACAAGGACTGTAGAAAGCCATCCAAAGACACCGAACTTTCATATCGGGTTAACCGAACTGCAAATCACGGCTGCATTTCAAAGCTTGAAATCATTGCATTTGAAAATCACAAAAAGTACTTCCGCTCGAGACAGATTTCTGATTGTGAAGCTGTTTGGAACGTACGGGAATGGGCTTGGCTCGGGAGATATCGTTCATGAGTCGGAAGGTGATGTTAATGTGGTACCTTCACCGGGCAGCGATTTCAGGACGCGTCAAAATTGAGGTCGTCGCCAAACGGCGCCCCTCGGACAATACTGTGTGAGCCCGAGATGCAAGATCCTGTTGTGCGTCGTTGCAAAAGAGACAGAAGATGAGCGACGACACCTGTCAATCAAGATTCGCAACGACTTGTGAACATACGGACACATGGCGCGACACCCTCGGGCCGAGCACCCACGGAGTACCGGAGTCTCTGGCAATTCAGTCCTTGTCATATTGTCAAGGCAGACACTGAGATGGCGGGATGAGTGTTGCGCCAGCCGTAACATCATGATCGTGGCGGTCGAAACTATGACAGCCGGTGGGGTTAATGCGACAGGAATCAAGGCGAGACGGGTAACATCAGCTTTACTCATAGAGTCACTGGACAGTCAGCAAATGCTTTCCGAAAATGTAAGGTGACGCTGTCTACAAACCTCATGAAGGCTGCACGTAACGTATACAGATAGGACTGCGCTCGACGGAATTCCCATGCCGGTGCAAGTATTTGCCAGGAGATAACAAGTACTTCGAAGAGGGCAGCTATCAGGGCATTCGAAGTACTCGCCGTTGACGGCACATTCGCCAGCTGCCGATGCACAAACTGCGGCGCTGTGGAGGTGAATGGCTACGGCCAATTGAATGTATGGGGCTGCAGAATTTGCTACCGTCCAAATGGAGATGATTGATGTCGATCGAGGTGAGAGTGACTGGTGAGAGTGACTTTGTGGAGTTTCTCGGCAGCACCTCAACCCTGATAGGGACCAGCCTCGCATAAATTATGCCACGGTGCTCTCCCACAACCGTACTGATACCCGACGCGCTATGGTCTGTAGGTGTTTTCAGCAAAGGAGCAAATACTGCATACCAATCGCGCGCTTAGATATCAATGCTTACCTGGATGAGGGCAGGGACAATCTAGATTGTAAGTCGGCAGAGGATGCATTCCAAGTCTTCTTCAATTGAGCGGCCGTAGAAGATTGAGACCCAAGTCCCCATGCGACAAGGCGAGAGCTTGCCTTCATCATCGCAGAGCGGCATGGGAGAGAAGATGCTCGGACTTTGCGTTGGGGCGACTGGGTACTGGTGCCGACCAATCACAGGATCGTCTGAAGGCCGCCGACCAAAAAGAGCGACAAAGCGCCATCGATGGCCCATTTCCCATTGTTACGAGGAGATGTCTAGATGACGGTGATAGGGGCATTGGGTAATGTTCTGTGAAACCATGGCAAGAAAATATCAATGATGTAGGGGGCATCAGGTTTCCCCGTTCCAGTTATCGACCTGCACTGCACTTTGCACAGTTGCACGGCCGTCATGGAAGACGGACAGTCCTTCAAGTCGGATGAAGTGTAGGCTTCAGGCCGATAAATGCAGGTCACCGATAATGGGCGTTTATGCAGATTGTACTGAGAAAACGTCGGTTAGGACAGAAGGCGAGAGAAAATAGACCTGAAAGCGCACCAGCGTACGCGTCACGGCAATTTGATGGTCAAGTCTATTCGGACGAAAGTCAATGAATAAGCGCCGTGAAATGGTTCAAATGTGTAATCCCCATGTAGCAGCTGCACACCAGGGCAAACATCGTTCTGCGTCTAACGTTCAAAGATGAAGAGCTGTCGAGACGAAGCTGGTCATGATCACTGCTCTCAGCCACTTGCCAGCCACAGCTCTGAGATATAAGATATCAATCACGTGACCTTGACAGTATGACTGCCTCATTTGGTAATATTGATCTTCCGAAAGAGGTCGGCAACCAGCATCTGAGCCGTAACCTGCAACCCGCAAGACTTGCCACTGGGCAGCAGTTTTCCTTGTTGCCTTTGTCTTTTCCAAACCCGTTTTCGCAGCCCAGTAGCAAGTGGACTACAAACTGCCAAGTCATGTCGTTCTTTAATTCCATTGGGTACGTGTTGTCAACCTATATATTCTCGACCAGTGCAACCAACAATCGTTATATCACATGCGCACATTCTAACTCGCCTTCACTACTGTTTATAGTCGTTCTATGCAAAGATCAGGCCCTCGTGGACCCAAACGATCTCCGACTCCAACCTCTGCAACTTTTCCGAACTCTGTGAGCGGCGATATGCCCCCACCGTCACCCTCTGCAGCCCCATCTGCGCAAAAGCCTCTATATCTATGTAGTCCTTTCGTAGAAGCTGCGCTTGTGAAAGGAAATTTCAAGACCATAGTGATGCTTCCGAAGTATGTCGATATAATGGAGTGGGTTGCGGTGAATGGTGTGTTTACTTTGTCGCTCGGTGCCGTCTCCGAACTGAGCCGAATGCGGGTCATCAGTATTCGACTTCTACACGAACCTCAACATGTTCTACGGTGTCATATCTGAGTGCTGCACGCAGCAATCATGTCCCACAATGGCCGCAGGTCCTCAGTACGTGCGGCGTTTGCTCATGCCGTCACGCTGGCTCATGGCATCGTGTGTCATTGACAGATTGAACTACACGTGGATTAATCAAGATCGTAAGAGTGTGCAGCTTCCTGCGCCGACATATATCGACTACGTGATGACGTGGATTCAAAATCTACTCGATGATGAAAACACCTTCCCCACGAAGTCAGGTATGTTACGACAACCGTGAAACTTTCGCACGCATGCTTACAGTGCCTTTTGTAGGCCAAGAGTTCCCTCCCACCTTCCCTCAGACAATCAAGCACGTCTATCGTCAACTCCTCCGCGTCTTCGCACACATATACCACGCCCACTATCCGGCGATCCTTCACCTCCGCTCGGAGCCGCATTTCAACTCGCTCTTCGCGCACTTCCTCGCGTTCGGGCGAGAGTACGAACTCCTCGATATTAAGGATGTTCGTGGTGCGCCTGGAACCCCTACTGTCGGTATTGGTGCTCTCTGGGAACGGTGGAAGGATATGGGCATCCTTGAGGGGTAGTTGTGACAAGCCGGCCTGGGGCCTCTCGCTTAAACGAATGTTACAGCTGCTTGCCAGTGTGTACATGTCTCTGCCCGAGAACTGTATGAGTATATTTTCTTCCGTCTAGATATAGGTCCTTCGTACATGACATAACCTTGCATCCTGCTGTCTGAGCTATACCCCAAATCCGAAATGGACATGTTTACAAGTGGATGTTATCCAGGCCAAGGCCAAACTTAACGACAATCTCTACTAACTTATGTAATGATTTCCTCTTGCCGTTATTTGCATCTGTTGTTCAAAGGCCTTAGAATCTGATATGGACAAACAACCGCTTAGTAGATCCGTTCCTTACAACGGTACTTCACAGTCGACGTTGAACACTGAACGCACTACTAAGTGGTAATCATCCATACTTCAGAAACTTTTCCATCCGCCCGATCTTGCCATGGCATTTATTGCAGAAGAACGTAGACAAACAAATGGAGTTCACGTCATCTTGATGCTCACAGGCAGTGTTGCTTCTATCAAAGCTCCTCTGATTGTGAATGCACTTCTTGAAGTACGCTGACGCCCTCCTGGGAGAAAGGCTCATCTTCTGAAGACCTGCTTCCGCAGTACAAAGACGTGTATATCCAGGTCGTTACCACGAAGGCTGCCTTGACGTTCTTCTCGCCAGACGAGATTCGATCGCAAGGCGTAAACGTTTGGCGCGATGAAGACGAATGGGATGTAAGTTGGAATCGCCCCCTGGTTTTGACTTATTGACAAGAGACAGTCGAACTACCATATTGGAGATCCCATCCTGCATATTGAACTGAGAAGATGGGCAGATATCGTCCTCGTTGCACCAACCTCCGCAAATACGCTTTCGAAGATTGCCAATGGGACGTGCGACAATCTGGCGGTACGTGAGCCACCCTTCATGATATTCTCTGGTGTTGTAGCCCTCATACATTTTAGACCTCTTTATTGCGAGCTCTGGCACCTACCACTCCGACGTACGTTTTTCCTGCGATGAACACGTTGATGTACGAACACCCTTTGACCGCGCAACACGTGCGGACCATTCGAGAGATTATCGGCTACAATGTTGTCGGTCCAATATCCAAAGGCCTTGCCTGCGGAGACGTCGGCGTTGGTGCAATGGTTGAATGGCTCGACATAGTCCGCATTGTTGTCGAGCACTTTAACCTGCAGAAATCTTCATAAATAACCGATGGACACTTCACGGATACGGCAGCCGATTGGTGAGCTCGTCACTTACTCTCACTCTGCTTTAGGCCCTAACATTGCTTTGTCTGTTGCAGCATTTGAAATGGCGACCGGAAGATGCTTAGGCTTGTCATCGCCCGCCTCATCATTCAATGATCGCGTCACAGAAGCTATTGCACAGGATCTGAATACTGTCATAGACACTGCCATTGCATCGCATATGCTGTGAAGAAACTTACCACGCCAATTCGCGGCATTCAGGCTTCTGACCTATTTGCAATCGTTGAGCACAGCACACAAGTACAAAAAGCTCGTTATCGTCCTCGAGGCATTCATATAGCATCATCCTGTGCATATGGCAGGTTCCATGAACCCCCGGCGTATATGTTTGATCAATTCCTCATTAATGTGACGATGTCATGCTGTCTGGCAAGGTTCTGGTATCTATTTTTTACCTTCCATACAGATGCGTGACAGCATACGCGCTAGATTCTGATCGCTATGCGCAGTTCGAGTACGCTGTAGGTGAGGAAACCTCATGGCTGGGTGGATATATCTCGACTGAGCGGTGATAACGATATCTCTCTCACCCCTGCCCTAGCATCCTGACTACGATCAACAGAGGTACTGTTCCCTTTTCTTTGGTAGAACCTACGGAACTGAGTATGGTACTGCGTACAGCCAGCCAGTATGGGGATTTTTTTCTCTCATTCTATCGATATCGACGACGGCTATATCATGCATCACCTGGAACAATTCCTCATCCGGGCTGGCTTGCCAGAAGCTCTCGCCGACATTTCTCAGTCCGCTGAGCAACTGTCCGTGTCGGCGGCATACATGGTGCATACCCTCCGAGTCCTTGAACTAGCGGCATACTTCATCGCAGCCTCCGTGTCCATACGCCTGCTAGTATTCCTGTACGATAGATGGAAGACGGGGTCACCTAGAAATGCGGCGGTGTACAACATCTTCATCTTGGGGAAGGACAGGCCAGGGGGTATCCAGCAGTCGTTGAGGGACGCGCTTTCTCAGGTCGACCAAGGACATATCATGGCTTTGCCAGCTCCTGCAGCGGATGACCTCGATGGGCTGCTTCGAGCATTGCAAGCGGCGCGAGAAAGGTAGGTTTCGGTTCAAGGCACTGTACTTTCGACCCTCTTACCAGATCATTTCTAGTCCGCAATCGACGGTACAGGCTGTCCAGCGCGCTTCGATGGACAAGATGAAGAATTGACGTTTTTCGTTCTCCATGATACGTGTAAATCAGCTGTGCAAACTCATGTACAAGTCCATCATCGATATTCGTATGTGTCCGTATCCATAGGAAGAGGACACCTATATAAAAAGAAGTAATAATGTGAATAACAATCTAGAGTCTATATCATGCGATGAACGCGAGACGCCGAGGCAGACATATATGGGTAAAGAGAACTTCCTTGGTATATTATTTCATTTTGATTTCACCATCCAGTTGAAACTCTGTCAGTGGGCGTCTCAACGCTTTATCTAGTCGACTTGTATCTTGCGAAAACGTGGATGTGCGCAAGACCTGGCACGCTTTGGAGCCTCTGTTAAACGGGGAGTCAGTACTACCGACGCTTACATCAATCGTCGCATTACGATGCACTCACCGGTGGATTCACAAACCACGCGGTCTCCCAGTCGCTTTCTATCCAACGGGCCCGCACGTAATTATGAACTTCAGCAGCAACGTTGCGTACCAACTCCTCGTCTTCAGCGCTGCCCTTGGGGCTCCGTACCAGAGAGTCCTCAGTTACGCCCCATTCGGCCAGAGCAGGGAGACACGAGGGAAGAAGCGACGGGGACGGCGGTGGCGAATCGGGCGATTGGCCAGTGAAGCCCCACAGACCATCTTGGTGGAGCCGGGGCTGGATTGAAGGAGGAAGATCTGGCGGCAAGATCGGCAGGACGGTCCAAATTAGAGTATGTTCGATGTTTGCGGGCACTGCGGGCGGCGCAATATGATCAGCCCATCAAGGATCTGCATGGGTTCAGATAAGAGAAACGCACCAGAATATGGCCAGTCATTCTGGATGATGCTGACAAGACTCGGGGAAATGTCAGCGGTAAAGTAGCTTCTGGTCCCTGCAGGAATGGGGGGAAGCTGCCCCGTCGGCTTCGCGATGTCGCCGTCTGAATGTCCATCCAAAGATTCATTTCCCACAGAAGCAGATTGCATAAAGGGGGTCAGATCCAAACAAGACTTGAGCTTTGAAAGCTTGTCGGGCTTTCCCCATTGAAGTCGATAGGAAAGAAGGTAATTTACTACGGCCAATGACAGGGAAGCAAACAAGGAGATATTACATGCAAGACACATACCCATAGATCCGTATTCTACCTTGATACTCTTGGCCCATTCATTGTAACGCTTCTGTAGCATTCGGTCCCGTTTCAAGAGACCTAGATCGCTGTGGGATGCCAACTTCCGTTAGGGCAACACCGCTGAAGCTATGGAGCAAGTGCTCACCCTGAATTGACAAATGTTTTCAACTGTCCCCACGTAAACTTCGCTGGATAGTGGGCAAGAAGTTCTTCATGGGTCGGCGGACCATAGCTCAGGGCAACATTGGCAGGACTCGAATTTCCGGAAGAAGTGGCTTGAGAAACGACCGTCATCTGGTATGTAATAGAGTAGTCCCCTTCGAACGTCGGATTCGACGTGTTAGCAAAGTGTTCACCGAAACGCCCACGCGATTCAGTGTCCACTATGAGCAGGATCTTCAGTGGGAACAAGGCAGTGATCAAGCCGGCGCTCAAGCAACTGATGCGGCTCAGCGCTTTGTGGGTGCTTGTGTTTTTTGCGATCCAATAGATCTGATATATCGAGATCGGCAAAGTATGCAGATAAGATCGGTGGCTGTGGCTGTGCTCGAGGTCATTGGTGACTTCCGAGTCCGACGCCATGCTGCTAGCCTCTGTGTAGCACTTGTCATTGTATCCCATCCTCCTCTATTTGATAGCTCTGAGCCTCGAAAGTCCGGTCAAATCGTCGTCTGCTGCTTTTGAAATCAAAAAACCTCTATCCAGCGATACCATCCAGTGGCCGTCAACATGTCCGTCCCGGGCCATCCCTCTGACCGTAGAGTGACCAATGCCCGTCGGGGTGGTAGAGGAAACAGGTCACAGGCCGCCGCGAGTACCTCTCGGACTGAGAAACGAGGAATGAAGGCGGACACGCGTACTTCTCGTGGTGCCATGAACATGTCCTATATACCGTCTATAAGTCGGAGCAGTGGACTGGATAAAGACGGCGATACGTGAGTCTTGTCCGGCTTGTCTTTTTCCTCAACTAAATGACACACTTGTTCAGCCTCAAGGATTCAAGTATGCAAGAACAGTATAGACAGGTTATCCAAGAGAAGGTGGGATATTCCAGAACTTCTTATTAAAATTTGCTTGATTTACGGCTTGCTAGATAGACGAATATTGGAACAGGTACCATAGGGGTCATCCTGTATCCGACATCGAAAGTAAACGAAAGCCTGAGCTGGAAGCGAACCTCATGATTCTACTTCGTAAGTCTCGTTGTTTTCATTCAATCACAGTTAAAAGTTGACTGCGCCGACAGGGAAGCTCAGGGAAGGGATCACGTCTACAGATAGAAGAGATCATTTTTCTCTCGAAGGTAAGCTCCTCGCCCACATATGTATCACTACATCATCCGATATGTTGTGTTTGGCAGTATTCGAGACATCACTCTACTTGGCTGTGATGTTCGGAGACCACACCCGCACAAACTCGATTGCGTCTCAGCTAACTCCAATCTTACACAAATACTCACCACCAAGATCCGGCTATGACATGCCAATCCTTGTCGTGCTGCTGGAGTCTCTCATCGTCGCCCACCCGTCACAGCGGCTCTACTACGAGCGTTTACGATCCATACCTTCTCAGCTCCGTCTGGGAGACGATCTGGATGCCTGGATACGAAGTGTCACTCGTTGTCTTCGCCGACAAGAATTTCGGCAACTCGACGAGCTGACAAAGTTGACCATCATTGAAGAGAAGCTCCTGTCGACTGGCACCATCCAGTCTAAGGAGTCGACGGACGAGTCGTCTTCACCGCCTCCCAGCACTTCTCCCTCAATACAAGACCTTCAACGTTTAGCTCTCAGGAAGTCGCTCCTTGACTTGCGAGAAAAGACACGGATGGTGTCGTGGAAAGTGGTTCGCGCTGCCTATCGCGAATTCAGATTTACTATCCTCGACACAAGGCTTTGGCTCCAGTTGAGTTTGCTTTTGGCGATCGATCGGGCAGCCGACGACACGGATCCGGTGGATTCATGGTTCATGGAGCGGCAGCAGCAAGGTGAAGTAGAGAAGAAGGAAGGAGTAGAGAGCCATTGGGTTGTTAAACTCAGAGGATGAATTAAGGCGGTACTCCCGGCGACGTCCAGAGCTTGTCTCCATCGAGCAGGATGCAATGTTTGGTAGGCGATCAATGGCTTTTCCCATTGAGCCAGACGTCAGTGTACATTTGATCTTACAACCCACTGGTATCGTGCCAACCTAATAC
Source organism: Hericium erinaceus (assembly GCA_006506795.2). Classification (NCBI taxonomy): domain Eukaryota; kingdom Fungi; phylum Basidiomycota; class Agaricomycetes; order Russulales; family Hericiaceae; genus Hericium; species Hericium erinaceus. Next base: position 1,259,559 of record CM021163.1, read on the forward strand.
GCCCCAACTGTGATAAGTAAATGTGGTACCAAACCAAACGACGATGAGGGTAAGAAAAAAAGGCGGAAAAGACAAATACTATATATCGTGAATTCTTAGTCTATAGTCACCTTGCCCAGGAGATTAGCCAGAGCCTCCGTAGCCTGATCGACTTCACAAGGTTCTTCTGTCGGCTCCGCCGCCTCCTCAGCTTTCGCCTCCTCCACAATTACCCCCTCTTCTTTCACTTCCTCCTCTTCTTCGTCCATCAAGATGAACTTTCCACCTCTCGCCATGAGACTGTCTGCCAAAGTCTGAATGCCCTCGTCATCCTCATCAGCTTCGTTCCATTGGAACTCCAACACTTCTACCGCCTTTAGATGGGTACCGATCACGTCAGCCAGGAGTGCCGCCGTGTTTCCCTCCAGGTTGTTGTTCTGCAGCTGAAGGTTGCGAAGGGCAGGATTCGAGCCCGTCGCGAGAACCTTGAGCGTGCTCGGTACCTCGCCCTCTTCCGACAGGAAGCAGTCCGAGAGATTGAGGGTGTGAAGTTTGGGCCAGCTCGGCAGCGCGTCTGCAAACGCCTTCGCGCCGGCCTGTGCGAACGCGTTATCTTGTAGATCGATGTATTCGATATTCGGATTCTTTGCCAGCCCTCTGGCGAGTGCTGTGATTCCCTCCATCCGGATCCCATTCTGAGGCAAGCGCACCTCGACGAGGTTCCCGTGCGCCGCAAAAGCTGCCGCCCATGCAGGGGCACTCCCGTTCTCCAGACGATTCCGCCCGCAGATGACCGTTCTGAGGTTGCTCTGCTTGTGCTCTTCCTTGCTCAGCTCGGCGGACCGACGAAGAGCATCTGCAATGATGGAGCCACCCGCAGGACCCAAGCCATTGTTGTTCAGCTTAAGCACCTGGAACGACCGGTTTTTCGTGAGGAAGGGAACCATGGGGTCAACAGACCGTCCACCGAACGCGTTGTCCGACAGATCGATTTCGACGAGGGACGTCTTGTCGATAAGTGCATCGCAGATTGAGGAGAGGGCTTGAGGGATCTCTGTGATGAGCCGTCCCGTGAATATGTCGGCAAAATCAGCGACCTATAAGGAGCCGATTCGCGTGAGCTCAAGATGCGCGTTCAGATGCTTTGCAAGTGTACCTTCAACGAAGTGGCTTTCTGCAAGAATTCAGCCAGTGCTTGTGATGCCTCTACTCCGATCGTGTTTCCGCCAAAGCAGATTTCTTCGAGCTTTGTGGGGTCGACATCGCGAAGATAAGGCTCGATGTCTTCTCTAGTGTCCAGCTTGAGGCCCTTGCCGTGTAATGATAGAATCCTCGCCATCGTTCTATAAGTCTATGGATGCGTTTGGAGGGTAGATGGGTGGTAGGATGGGTGATCTGGATCTGATGAAGCTAAAGCAGAGCGCTAAATTTCGAGAACCTAAGAAAGGCAAGTCGCGTCGAGCACGTGAGTCCGTGACTTCGATCGCGTTGTGTCGGTGCAGCATGCAGTTGACGGTGAGCAGTAAAGCAGAAGCTAAAAGACTGAGAGTGAGGGACAGACGGTCGGTACAGCAACCAGATAAATTTCAACGTGGTACATGCGAAAACGAGTGTAACAAGTCTAAAGAACTTCCATGAAATACTATTAGTATTCAATACGAGGAGTCACGCAGTCAAATACAAGGAGCGGGTGAATCGATACAAAATGCAGAGAGGAAACGAGCGTATGAAGTGTACAAATCTGCAATCAATGCAGCTGCAGAGATACGAAAAGAAAGGGTAGGGAAAGACACGCAATGATGTAATGACATTGTCTATGGTGATGAAGGCACGGCGTTCAGTGGTGCATGTGCAGGAGGGAGCTTGTCAGTTTGTTGGGACTGGGACAATAGTCGTCATCTTTATCGATCAATTCTGTGCTGAGTTTGAGCTGTGAAAATTGGCGTTGTGCAAGAGCCGTATCCCAGATATCTCTCCATCCTGTCTGGGCAGATGGCGAGGTTTGTGACAGACCGTGGCCGCGGAAGATAGGGTGGTCCTGCGAATCGGAGTCATCGCCCTTGGTAAAGACCATCTTCTTCTTCGGGACGTGCGATGCGACAATCGGGGTGTCAAAGTTGATCATATCAGAATCGACGAATATGCTGTCGCCCAGCGTGACGGTTGCGCGAGCGATAGGACTCTCCAAGACATCCATGATGCCCGCGGCTGGGGCCTGAGAGCTACGCCGGTCATGATATATGGACGCGCCAATCTTGGCGCCTGCGCGGAAGAAGTTGGGTCTGTGGTCGGCGGTGAAGGGCTGCAGGAGATGTTCAGGCAGAGTGTCCATCACGGCGATGAGACCCTTCTTCAGGCCGTTGGAGAATATAGTCTTGTCTCCGCTCTCCACTTTGACGTGAACATCACTCGCTGTCAACTGGGCGTTAGGGGCGTGCAGCAGCATGTGTTCGATGTGCATCTCGTCCAGGGTGCCATAGAGATAGAATGGCATTCTAGATGGGTAGGAGCCATCGAGATGTCGCGAGCTCAACGACCGGTTCTTGACAACCTGAATCTGCGTGACATCGCACTCCACAATGGGAACAGGCCTGAAGCGGGGAAAGTAAGTCAAGGAAAGTGACGATGGTACTGCGAAAGAGGCTCTTACCCCTTGGAAGTTAACTTCGAAACAAGAACCCTGAATGATTTGCGCTTGATGATTGTGGATAATTCGACGTCTTCAACAGTAGCCGCGATGAAAACGGCACTCGGGTCACCATGCCTAGCATCCAGGTACTCCTGCCTTGCGGGCTCTGATAACTCCACACTGAGGATACATTGGCGGCGCTGACTGGCGCTGCCGAAGCACGGCATGTGAACGAGGTGGACTTGAGAAGAACCCTGAATGATGAATGCATGAAGCGCTGCCACCATCCGGTTGCGTTGGATCGAAATCTGTGATAGATTGTCAGACAAATCCGGACGATGTAGCGACACCGAACACGGCGTACCTTGACTTCCTCTTCTGCGGCCTCCAAGAAGCCATCTGCCAAAACTTTCACAAAGTTGCGAGGCGACGTGAACACAGACATGGAGACATTGACAAGCACAAAAAGATTCTCGTCGCCGACGACACCGAGGCGCTCCTTGTAATTTGTCAAGCACCTGCCATACTCCTTCTGGGAGAAGATGGTCGACATTATGATGACCTTGCGATCATTTCGCTGATCCGTGAGCTTGTGCAGCGAGAGCTTCTCATAGATCCTGGCGTTCAGATAGTTTGCCTCCGTGATGTCTTTATTGACCATGCCATTGACGCGGAAATTGCATGCGAAGGCGTTGACGACCAAATCGGACCCGAGCTCTTGCATGAGCGCTCTGGCTTTCGGATCCTTCGCCAGCTCTTGACGCGTCTGCTTAAGGATGGCATCGCGGATGTACCTTCTCTCTTTGTCGACCTCCTGGAGCGAGAAGTCGGAGGATTTCTCGCTCGGCAACATGCGAAATGGAACAACAAGGAGATTTGGATGATCCAAAGACATGGTTGCCCAGTAACCGTACATCTGTCGTTATCAGCGGGGCATCAGTAAGAGGTACGTAGACGACCTGACGGAACGCATCACACCTTGATACTGCTGAAGATGGCCTCGCCCAGAAGGAAACCATATCCTCCTTTGTGAAGGCCAATCACCTCGTGGCCAAGCCAGGCGGACACAGGCGCCGCGCCTGTTTTACTGCAATTCCACATGCTCAGACAGGTGATGGGCGGTGTGAGATGGGACCTTACCTCCCCTCTATTCCATAGACACCCATTCTCGATGCGCCGTTCTCAGGCGAGTCAATGACAGGGCTTGTCCATGTCACCAGATAGCGAAGTCTGCCATCGCGGTAGCACAGGCTGCCTGCAGGATAAGGAACGTACCCGCTCTTGTGGGGATCGATTGTGATCGAGTCCGCAAAGCGAAGGTGACGTAATTCGCGTTCTGTGTAGGGATTCACAAAGAGTGAAGGATCGTCCAGACCGCTCGTGCTGGCGCTTCGATCAGGACTTGGGACGAGCATGGAAGCGAAGTATCCGCCCCACGCGGCGTCAGCATGGATCAGAAACGACAGACCGCGGCTCTGATATTTCTCGCGAAGGGCAAGGATCTTGGACAGTGGATCGACTGAGCCGTGCTCTGTCGTTCCCATGACCGCAACCACGGCGTAAACGGCCTGGCGACGTTGGAGACATTGGGATAAGAGCGTATCCAGTGCCTCGCAGTCCATGCGCGCCGAATCATCGACGGGCACGGCCATCAGGTTCTGTGATCCAACTCCAGTGATTGCTGGGCAGAAGACTTCATGTTAGAGCACGATGCAGATATCAATATGATTCACTTACCAGCGCCTTTCGGCCATGAGTAATGTGTCGTTTTGCTGACCAAAAATTGCGCGGGCTGTTGTATGCCGAAATACGCCTCGAGTTCTTCTTTGCCTGTCGTCTGAATGAGATACTTGCTGATGATGTTCTGTAGAGCCTGAGGCGATAGTCCGAACTCGGCGGTAATACGATTCGGTAAGCTCACGACCTCGTCAGCTTTAAGATTGAGGAGATCCCAGGCGCTACAGTCCAGGAGGCCCTTCCGTCGGCCGGAACACAGTGCCACTTGGAGATGTGACCCCACGAAAGTCAACGCTGCCTCGGAGTCTATGGCGCGCCGTAGGGACAATGGGTAGAACTTCAAATTGCGTGCTAGAGAAAATAGAATAAGTCAAAGAGAATGTGTTAGCCTTGGTTGAACGACTGACCGACCCTACAGGAACGAAGTGAGCACGTGCATTACAGGTAAGCTGAAGGACGAATGCCTTACCACATAGACTCCAAGTTCGCCACAGAGCCATCGCATGTGATGTGACCCCAAGGAGATGGTCCGGAGGCATCATCTTGAGCGCCGCGTACGTCAAAACCAAGCATGGCGCACAGCTGTTGCCCAACGTCAAATTCGATGATACTAGTCAGTGGGCTGCCCTCCACGGCGACATTGTTCGGGTTGTACATCAGCGCCAAAAGATAGCCAAGAGTTGCGGGCATTGAGACGTCGTTCAGCATGTGGGCCATATATCGGGGAGAAAAGAACGGAATACTGTGTTGAGGGAGAAATGAAGATAGAAAGTTGATGTTTGTCTCGAGCTTGGACATGCTCGTCCTGAACGCCGGCGATGCGACAGTTGTTTCGTCTATGAAATCCTGAGGATCCGTATCAGTCAGAAATGTAGTCAAGCTATGAAAAGTGAGTACAAACTTTATCATCTGGGAAGAAGTCTTTCCTGCACTGGATGAGGTCGTCGAGGATTCTCTCGACGTACTTCTTGAGGAAAGCGCCATTCTCGGCCTTGGGACCCACAAACCAAGCACCAGCCGCATCATGAGCATCTTGCAATGAGCCGGGAACACTTCCGCTCCCAGCATTGACGTTAGGAATGGGGGATCCCATGGTGCCTATGAGTGTGGAAAGACATCGCATCCATTCGCGCATCTTGTATACCGGTGTGAACGGCACACCGGCTCAAGAAGGAAACCGTAGATGATCTGGGCGATGGCAGAGTGAGAACAGAAGAGGACCGGTTGCTACTTGTGCGCAACAAGATGCCGCTGTCAGAAACTGGACGGATGGGTGATACTCGGACACGGAGACGACGGTTCCGGAAGCACGCACCGTATTAGAGTGCCCATGAGAGCCGTGGGTAGTCGGAGCGTCAACATCTACGATTTCATAGATGCATCAATAGAAGCTGATGCCAATGCTGCGGTGAGCTGCAGGTATGATGAGGTGCATGAAGTTGTGCGTATTAGGCGTGAAAATCACGGCCAGCGCCCTGATCGTCCCATCTCGGTCGGACGCATATGTAGATGACGAGCTAGCGAAGAGGTGTGAGCACATAAGCGATCCCAGCACACCTATTTCTACAGAGATATGAAACTGTGCATATCTTCGCCCGCAAATCAGGAGATGCGTTCCAGACGGTGGTCCAGAAGGAAATCAAATAAAGACTCCGGCCCCATCTACCTGAATGAGCAATCAAACGAGCCAAATAAGAGCACAGGATGCAGAACAGAACATGGCAACCTGAGCGACAATCATGGGCGGCACTCCCTGGTACACCTCCCAAGCCCCATAAATTAAGTTAACGCCGCATCTGATGGCTGGCCAGGCAGCCATTGCATGAAACCATACTCCTCATCAGGCAAGGACTGATGACACCAGACTGAGCTATGATCGCATCTCAAGCCATACTCTGTGACTAACTTGAAAACAGTAAGCCGCAACACGTCTCTCAGATGAGGACAACCATATATCAGGAATTCTACATACCAGTTCTGATGCAAGCTGGTACAGAACCTCCTGCATCGCCGCATGACTATGTTCCCAGGCTGACCCACACCAAAGATAGCTGAAGCTTGTACGATATCTCCCGATGGAGAGTGATCATAATAAAGAGCAATCACAATGGAAGCTCATCAAATGCGGGCGAACATCATGCAGATTGAAGCGTGTTGAGGATGGTTACACGTGGATCGACGTAGCCAAGTTGTGGAGTCGGCGCCTTGTTGGCGCCTAGCATAAAGCCGCTACAATTTTCGTCGGACCGGGTTATCTTATCTGATAAAACGCGTATTACGCGACGAGTGTCCGAAAATGGTCGGTAAACTTTTCGCAAAAGCACAAAGTGCTCTGCGGCTGGTGGACTCGACAACAACACGTCGACGGCAGTCTTCTTCAACTTGTGTCCATCGGTGCTTTTTCACATCTATACGCATCGGCATCGTGCCCATGTCACTTCCGTCGTCTGCTTGATCTTGTGAACCTCCTACTCTGACTGGGCGCCCACCTCCTTTCGCACCATGTCTCCCTTCAATACCATCCAAAACCCGCTGGCCGTCGACTTGCAGCGTCAGATATCTACTCTGATTGCTCAATTGCCGCAGGATTCACCGCATATCTCTGCGATACAAAAGGCGACCGGAGGTCGCAAAGCACTGGCTATTTTATCACAGCTTATAATCGTGCCGTCATTGACCGAAGCTATCGCACTCACGTTCAGACCAGTCTTGCTTGATATTTGTGCGCGGTTATTGGAGACCAACGACCAGATCCATCAAAAGTTTGAGGCTCTATGTCTCCTCTTGCAGCCTCACGAAGAACTGTATCCGTACGCACGTCTGTTCTGCACTCTTCGCAAAAGACTGACAGATACACCTATAGCATTCTGTCGGAACTCATTCGCCAATATATCCCACGTACAGGGCCGTTGACATCCGTCTTGGAGTCAGACACGCCGAAAGCCATCGACGCGCCTACATTACACCGTTCGCTTCTTGCTTATTATCGCATTCTACAAGCAAACCGCGAATTACCTCATCACTTTCATTGGTCGCTATCCCCCTTATCAAAGCTTTTCTGGGCACCACATCCCGATCCTGGTGTTCGATACCTCGCTATACGCTGCTATGCTTCGCAGAGTGGAATGGGAGAAGGGGAGAGGGATAAGCTCGAGAAGGAAATAATTGGCCTAGAGACTGATGTTGATTGTCCTATTCAATACGGAGAAGATATCCGGGGCGCTTTCAAGAGCGTTGACGGCTGGATATTGCCTATCGTAGAGTCGAGGAGGATCTGGGAGAAAAGGAACTTAGCCACTTTGAACGTCTTGCATTATTTCGCCGCAGACGGTAGCGATCAGATTGCGGACAGCGATTTATGGTTCGTCTGTCATTTATTTATCATGAAATTTTTACTGACAACGTCTTCAGTTCTTCCATCGTCAATAACCACGGTATCCTTTTGTTCCGACTGTCTAGCCCGGAAACGTGGATACCAGAGTTGATTCCAACAACTACATCAATTGCAGCCCTCCGTGCCTTGGCAGTGCACAACTCTCTGCGCCTTCCCGTCCTTCTGACTTCCGCTCCTTCCGCTGGCAAGTCGTTGCTACTGTCCCACCTAGCCAGATTGCTCCATCCGTGCGCGAAGAACCAAATCATCACTATTGCTCTAGCGGACACATCACTTGATCCTCGGTCTTTGCTAGGGTCCTATATCTCTTCTCCTACAAGCCCCGGAACTTTCGAGTGGAAGGAAGGTGTGCTCGTGCGGGCAATGCGCGGAGGCAAGTGGATTGTTTTCGAAGATATTGATCGTGGCAGCAATGAAGTCCTTGGAACGATCAAACCCCTCATACAATCAATGGGTCTCGACAAATGGATAGGCGGTCGTGCCAGATTGACTATCCCCACTCGAGGGACTGTCATCGCCGCAGAGAGCTTCGCTGTCTTCGCCACCAGATCACTTATTCCATCGAGGAGTGGTGTTTTCCCGAAACCTACATTCTTTGGATCGCACAAGTTCCATGAGGTCGTGGTGCCATCTCCAAGTTCCGAGGAGCTGCGTCTGATCCTTGAATTCAAATTCCCAAAGCTCGCTGGTTCTGCTGTATTAGGCATAATCAAATTGTGGGAAGCAATCAAGAGCCTCGGCGTTGCACCCTCAAGTCGACAGATTGGCCTCCGTGAACTTGAGAAATTTTGCTCGCGTGTCGACGCTCTTCTGCCACCATCTTATCAGCACATGGCCATCGATCTGTCGTCCGACGAACCTTTCATACTGCCCGTCACATTTTCGAATCCCACGCTGCGTGAGGATATGTACTTTGAGGCGCGAGACGTATTCTTTGGTTCGGGGACTCTTACAGCAGCTGCGACCGCGCACGCGGAGGCTGTCGCTGCTGTCGCGGCGGAGCACATGGGACTGTCTCCTCAACAACGTGACTGGGTCTTGACGGGTCGTGTGCCCGAATTCGAACTCGAGAAAGACGTCAATGGTCGCACGACTGCTCTACGTGTCGGACACATTAGGCTGCCAGCCCGGAGCATCAAGTCCGAGATTGCCCCGCTGTCGTCGGCGCGACCCTTCGCCATGCATCGCCCAGCAATTATCCTTATGTCACGTATTGCCACGGCCCTCTCGCTTTCGGAACCTATCCTTCTTACGGGAGAGACAGGTACAGGGAAGACGAGCCTAGTGACGCACATGGCTGCACTTCTTCACCGCCCGCTCATCTCACTTAACCTCTCGCAACAGAGCGAGTCTTCAGACTTGCTCGGTGGGTTCAAGCCCGTCGACGCGCGTGTTCCTGGCTCAGGCCTTCAGGCACAATTCTTGGAGCTGTTCCGGGGTACATTCAGTCAGAAGAAGAATGCAAGATTTGAGGAGTCGGTGAGGAAAGCCGTCCAGGAGGGGAAGTGGAAGCGGGCCGTTGATTTGTGGAGAGAAAGCGTGAGGTTGGCAAAGGAAAGAATCGAGGCTAAATTGGCTGAGTCGTCGGAGTAAGTTGAGATGCAGCCACTTCGATCGTAAACCTGACTATGGAATCGCAGGTCCGATGGAAGAAAAGAGGAGCTGGACTCGGATGCACCTCGAAAGCGTCGAAAGACAGACCATCTTCGCGTGTCGCTTGATAGCTGGTCGGCTTTTGAGCAGGCCATAGGCAGCTTCGAAGTCCAGCACGTGCAAGGCAAGAGCAAGCTCGCATTCAGCTTTGTGGAAGGTCCAGTTGTGAAGGCATTGCGGTCCGGCGACTGGTGAGCATTTTCGTTACAGTACTTGATTCACGTCTTAACATCTTGCGCATAGGGTTCTGTTGGACGAGATCAACCTGGCTAGCCCCGAAACCTTGGAGGCCGTGTCCAATTTACTCCATAGTCCAACCGCTTCGATAACATTAACAGAACAGGGTTCATTGGAGCCTGTTCCCCGCCATCCTGACTTCCGTCTCTTCGCTTGCATGAACCCAGCAACGGACATCGGCAAGAAGGACCTGCCTCCGAATGTTCGCTCTCGCTTCACAGAGATTGATGTACCTCCTCCCGATGCAGACAAGGAGACTCTACTGAGCATTGTCCACCAGTACATCGGCGCATCCGCAGTAGGTGACAAGGCGGCTATCATGGACATCGCAGAGTTCTACACAGCTGTCAAGCATCTGGCGGAAACAAGGCAAATAGCTGATGGAGCAAATCATCGCCCTCATTTCAGTATGCGGACGCTGACGCGCGCTCTGACGTTTGCCGCGGAAATCGCTGGCGCCTACAGTCTTAGGAGAGCTCTCTGGGAAGGTTTGTTGATGGCCTTCACGATGGTCCTCGATGGTCCCAGTGCGGAAGTGGTAACCGCTCTCGCTCGGAAACGTATCTTGGCCGGCGTGCGGAACCCTAGATCGCTGCTTGCCAGAGAACCATCAGCTCCTATATCTGGTTCACCCGACGATTTTGTCAAGTTCGGCCCTTTTTACCTTGAGAAGGGTCCTCTGCCATCGGAGCCAATGGATGACTATGTTATGACGCCCTCTGTCGAGAAGAAACTGATTGATCTTGCTCGTATCATTCTGACGCGACGTTTCCCAGTTCTGATTGAAGGTCCAACATCGGCCGGAAAGACAAGCTCCATTGAATATCTTGCGAAGAGGACGGGACATCGCTTCGTGCGCATCAATAATCACGAGCATACAGATATCCAAGAGTACCTCGGGACGTATGTTTCTGACCCTATCACGGGGAAGCTCATCTTCAAAGATGGTTTGCTGGTTCAGGCGCTGCGGAACGGAGATTGGATCGTTTTAGATGAGCTCAATCTTGCGCCAACCGACGTTCTTGAAGCTCTTAATCGCCTACTGGATGATAATCGCGAACTGGTCATCCCCGAAACGCAAGAAGTTGTACGGCCTCACCCTCATTTCGTCCTTTTCGCGACGCAGAATCCTCCCGGTCTTTACGCTGGACGGAAGGTCTTGTCGCGCGCATTCCGCAATCGGTTCCTCGAGGTTCATTTCGAGGACGTGCCTCAAGCCGAGCTGGAAACAATTCTTTGCCAGCGCTGCAGAATCGCTCCGTCATATGGTCACCGCATCGTCGAGGTCTTCCGTGAGCTGCAGAAACGACGTCAGGCAAGCCGCGTCTTTGAGAGCAAGCATGGTTTCGCGACCTTGCGTGACCTCTTTCGATGGGCCGGTCGAGATGCAGTTGGCTACCAGGAACTGGCTGAAAACGGGTACATGCTTTTAGCAGAGCGTGCTCGCCGGGAAGATGATAAAACTGTGGTCAAAGAGGTCATCGAGTCCGTCATGAAGGTCAAAATCGACGAGAGCTCAATTTACGATTTCCATCGTTCTGGGGTCGACGTTCTGTCATTATTGGGCTTCACCGTACCGCAGACATCCGACATAGTGTGGACCCAAGCCATGCAGCGCGTTCTTGTCCTGGTCGGTCGTGCTTTGCGCTTCAACGAGCCTATCTTGCTCGTTGGCGAGACTGGCACTGGGAAGACGTCTGTATGCCAAATATATGCCGACGCGGTGAAGAGACGGCTTATCACTGTTAACTGTCATCAAAACACAGAAACTGCGGATCTTATTGGAGGTCTTCGTCCCATTCGTGATAGAGCGGCGATGGTCTCCGAGGCTTGTCAAGAGGCAACGACGCTACTTGCAGAGCACGGTATCACGGACACAGGGAGCGGATCTGAAGCGTTGCTGTCGTTGCTCGGAAAACTAGCTGCTGCAATTCCTGCTTTGAGCAGTCGTGTCAAAGACGTTCAGCAGCGATTGCACCGGGCCTCTGCACTTTTTGACTGGCGCGACGGCCCATTGGTGGAAGCTATGCAGTCTGGCGAAGTTTTTCTCCTCGACGAAATCTCATTGACTGACGACTCAGTCCTGGAGCGCTTAAATAGCGTCCTAGAGCCCGCCCGCACGGTCGTACTCGCGGAACGCGGAGGCGAGAGCTCCGAAGATTCCGTCATCCGTGCCAGTCCTGGATTCCAGCTCGTAGCAACTATGAACCCAGGTGGCGATTTCGGAAAGAAGGAATTGTCTCCTGCGCTGCGAAATCGGTTCACCGAGATATGGGTCCCTGCCATTGATAATCTTTCGGACATCGAGCAGATCATAGCTTCCAGTTGGCGACATAAAAGTCTCAAAGCATATACCGGACGCCTACTGGAATTTTATCAGTGGTTACATACTCGAGTGCAGGAGCGACACCTCCTTGGCTTGAGAGATATCCTGGTACGCTTGCCATCGCTAGTACGCGATGTTTAACGCTGACCTGAAAATTAGGCCTGGGTAGACTTTTCCAACTCTGTTGTATCGTCTGAGGCCATGAAGAGTATGCACCTGAATGAGATATTCGTGAGTTCGACGCGCCATTTCATACCTCGCCCCTTGCTGATTCCGTCACTGCAGCATCACGGGGCATATATGACGTGCCTCGACGGTCTCGGTTCTCTGCCGCAATTGTCAAGCTACTCCTCTGAAGCATTGCAATCCTTACGAAACGATGCAATCAATAAGCTCCAAGAACTTGCGCCCTTTCCCGCTGATGACGGTACAACAATAGTACCCGTGCACGATTCCTCTCGTTTCGTACAGCTAGGTGTGTTCGCCGTGCCTCGAGGTCCGCAGGCGCATACCATGGATACCTACAACCTTGATGCACCTACCACGCGCGAAAATGCAGTCCGTGTTATCAGGGCATGCCAGGTGACAAAACCGATATTGCTCGAGGGCAGTCCAGGTGTCGGAAAGACCAGTCTTGTCAAGGCGCTTGCCAATATCTGCGGTTACCACCTTTGCCGTATCAATTTGTCAGATCAGACCGAATTGGCTGACTTGTTCGGCTCGGATTTGCCAGTAGAAGGCGGTGGACCAAACGAGTTCGCCTGGAAGGATGCCGAGTTTCTAACGGCTCTTCAACAGGGACATTGGGTTCTCCTGGACGAGATGAATCTTGCACCTCAAGCCGTTTTGGAGGGCCTCAACGCTGTTCTTGACCATCGTGGAACAGTATACGTCCCAGAACTTGGACGCTCGTTTACTTGCCACCCATCATTTCGCGTCTTCGCTGCGCAAAACCCAATTCAACAAGGTGGTGGGCGCAAAGGCTTACCGAAATCGTTTGTGAACCGCTTCTCCCGGGTCTACGTGCAGGCTTTGGATTCGGCCGATCTCCTCCAGATATGTCGACATGCTTTCCCCGAGTACCCCGTTGACTGGCTTCAGAGGATGATCGATTACAACAGCCGCCTTGAGTGGGAAACCGTCACGAGAAAAGTCTTTGGGAGGACTGGCAGTCCGTGGGAATTCAATCTACGGGATGTGTCTCGTTGGATCGAGCTGCTCCGAACATCTGCTCGACCTCTTCATCCAGTTGAGCATCTATACAACGTATATCTTGCAAGGTTCCGGACTGCACAAGACCGTCAATCCGCACAAGACCTGTTCGATCAAGCATTCAATACGCAGGACACGAAACTAGCTTTACCACCTCACCCCTCAATATCGCCATCGTACATGCAAGTGGGCCATTTCGTTGATTCAAGAAGAAACCATTCCAGCGCATCACGGTCAGGTCGTCTTCTTCAAGTGCACCTCCGGGCCGCGGAGGCTATAGGCGTGGCTATTCAACATGGCTCTCTGGTCATGTTGACCGGTCGCCATGATAGCGGTAAGACTAGTCTGGTGCGGACAATGGCTGATCTCACAGGCAACATATTGCACGAGGTTTCCATCAACAGCGGTACAGACACGATGGATCTACTGGGCACATTCGAGCAGGTAGATTCCAGTGGCCGATGGATTGACCTCGTTCAGCGTGCTATTGCTCTGATCGAACCTATATCACGCTCAATTCAAGGTTCGAAAATGGGAGAACTGGTCGATGTGTCTTTCTTGGAGGTCCTCACATCAAGCTATGCCCACTTGCTCTCAGGTCTCAAGAACGTAGAGGCAGTTGTCCAGCGCCTAGATGACTTGGCAACTCTAGATACCGAACAAATCAGGGAAAGAGATCATATTCTCAGTCAGATCCAGCAAGAACTTGCAAGGTCGCAAACAGAGGGTAAATTTGAATGGGTCGATGGCCCTCTGGTGCGGGCATTGAAAGAAGGACATTGGCTCCTTCTTGATGACGCCAATCTTTGCAGTCCGTCCGTACTCGATCGGCTTAATTCATTGTGCGAGCCTTCGGGTTCACTCATATTGAATGAGCGTGGTCATGTTGATGGTAATGTGCCTGTTGTGACACCGCATCCAGATTTCCGACTTTTCATGTCTATTGATCCACAACATGGCGAGTTGTCTCGTGCTATGCGCAATCGCGGCATCGAAATTTCCTTAGACGACCACTGGACCGTACAAGATGTCGATCGGATACAAGACTATCTGCGTTTGCCATCCACCCTTGCTAGGCAGCCTTTTGAGAACCTTGCCGTCCACTTCGAGCTCAGCCGCAGGGGCTTGATTAACCCACAGCATCTTTCTGTGAGGACAGTCGAGCCGTCCGGATATGCCATCATACAAGATTCGTCGTCTTCCGCAATTGCAAATCTGGTGCCGCTGCTGCTAACCCCGATGCCTGAGCCAGTTCGCGATGCTAGCCTTCACTTTGCCATGGCGTCTATCGCTCCCAAATATATCCATCGTCTTTGCCGCTTCCTGTCTGACTTTCGAACATCGACCTCTCCGCATCTTGAGTCTCTAAGTATGGTCTTGGAGGCTTCGGAGAAAAGTATCTCGTTCCACCAGCTGGATCAGATACGACATCAGTTTGAACAAGTATCGCCGATGTCTGCTGATCTTTTGCCATTCCAGGTCAGTGTTCAATTATCGGCGCGCCTCGCAGCTGTTGGGATATTATATGTACTGAATAGTGCTATCTAATATATTCAGCCCCTGGGTTTCTTCGTAATGACCATGAACATTGCCAAGTTGTCTTATGACATTGGCCGTCCCTCCATGCCATCAGGATTTTTACGCATTCTCGAACTTTTTGTAAGACTGACCATTGATCGTCATCTTGAACATATGCTCCTCAACCCGCTCTCCTCCGCTATAGGCAGAATGAAGGACGACGATTCACCAATCCTGCGGCAAGCGATCAAGATCGCTGACGATGTGGTGGCGTCTATTCATCAAGTGGGTTCCGATACGGTCGAGCGTAAGACACAAGAACTACAAGAGAATGGTTGGGTGAGTTACTTTCTTGGTATGATGCATTCGTCCGTCCTAATTACTATTTCCCAGGATGAAATTTCATTCGCTCTGAGATTACATAAGCTTGCCAGGTTCTTATACAACAGTTGCGTTCATGGCTTCAACATCTCCATCATCCAAGTTGTAACAGGATGGATGCTCGAGGGTCTCCGCGATGTCCCTGATTCTCTTCTGTTTGTCAGAGAAAAGGTCGAATCATTGCAGCGATTAGTCACACCTACTTCCGGGTTAGGATTAGGAGAAATATGGGCTAGTTTCCGATCCTCAAGCGCCGCTCCTTCTCCATGTTTGCTACAATTGGAGGCATTGGCCATCAACTCAGCAGCCGAAAGCCGTATATATCGTGGGTCTCTCCTGTTCATAAAAGAAGTATAGCGACTGACCTATTTATAGAACTTCGTGGTCACGTCGTTGATCTATTGGCACTCGACGCTCTGCCCAAGACAGACGATGACAGTGGTCACACGTTGGAAGTAACGATCGAAGACATAAGAAAGGTGATTCTCATTCTGCCGCTTCTCAGAGCTGTGGCTGATAGCTTATATCCTAGCGGTTAATTGAATCTTCGCACGAAAGTGTTGTCCAGTCAAATCACCTCAAGGATGATCGCATGCTTTTGATCAGAGAGCTTAGTGTGCTCGCGAGACTCCATGTAGGACAACAAGACAACGTCACGGTAAATTGATAATCTCTTCACAGTTTCCACTCAAACTCACATCTTGCGTCACAAGGATATCGCTCTTCTGCTTGATGCCGCCTGTCAGGATCCAGAGGGTCCACTTGCGCGTTTCATTCCCTATCGCCACGCGGTATGGGAGGTCGAAGCTGGGAAATGTACGTCAATCTGAAAGATTCGTTGATTAATTATCGTTCATGGATGTCCAATATAGTGACGACAATGACCGTAGTTGCACTGCAAATTTCATGGCTACGGGCCCTTTGGAACGCCGACGCTTTACATGGTCCGGTTATTCTGATAGAGCCAACTCAACTCATACTGACCGTAGCGAAGTGGTGAGCACTTCGTCGCAAAAAGAACGACTAATTTTAACATGCATGCGTAGTGATTGGACAAATGTCACCCTTCGATCTTCAAAGCGGTACCAATCTGATCTTCATCGTCATGCGAAATTCATCCTGATGGCGTCAGGATCGCAAGTGTCACGTAGCGAAGAACTTGTCTCTTTCTGTTACCAGACCCTGTTGACTGTAAGATTCACATTATAATCTATTCTACCTGTGGAGGTTGATGATTTCATTAGCTATCGTCATGCTTCCTTGACTCGTTCAAAGAGACCACACGAACCAAACTCCAGCAAGCCACGCAGGAGTATCGTCGATTGTACTCTTTCTCCGAACTCGTAAATCTACTCCAAGAGTCGAGTCATCCGCAGTTCAGCTCTACCTCCATGCAACTATTGGGAGCATCCTCGGCACTCCTTGATTCATCCGCTTGTGAATCTGACGCTGTGCTAGCTATAGGTCACTTCTTGATTTGCATCGCTCAGTCCTTCATCGAGCTTTACGTTCCGAACACACCTGTTGATCCATCGGCAAATCAACAATGCGCAGCAGATTTCTGGAATGGAGAGCAAGCACGTATTGCAGAAGAACTTCGCCTTCATTCTGAACTGGAGGTCCGAGAGACAGGCGAAATGAGAAACGGCATGACCGAATACCTTCGACAAGGGCTAGAGGACGCTCAAGGTCACCTGAACGGGATTCCTCCTATTTCAAAGGACTGCAGGCGTGATGCCACTCGTCTCACCGCATTCTGGGCCGAGGTCTCACAGTTCTTATCGGCGGTGGTAGCAACAGCGAAGCTCAATGCCTTGCTCGATCTCATAAAGAGAGGAGCCGCAGCTGCCAGCATGCGCGAGCACGTTGTTCAAGAGTCCATCTCAGGCTTCTGCCAACGACTGGATACAGCATATCCGGAGTTCCGAGATCTTTCCTCACCGCTTCAGTGGGCTTTGCTCCACATGAAGCTTGGATTGCGCCTCCTTGCTCACGCATCAACGACGATTGATAAAGGACTCGACACCCTTGCAAAGGCTCTGGTCATATTCCCCTCCGTCCAGAGCGCTCAAGCCCTTGGATCTTCTCCAGACGCCAATAGCGTGCTGGGTAGCCAGGAAGCTTTCAAAACTGTCCTTCTCAGGATGGCGTCCCTGGCCCTGGAAGTGGACATCGGTCTCGAGTTCAGTTCTCAGATTCAGAAGATTCACGCTTTATATGAACAGGCCGTTCGACTCTGGTCAATCGATAGAAGCAAAGAAGTTGAAGCCGACAAGGCAGCAGCCTCTCTATATAGAGGAGGCGCAACAAACAATGAAGCTGTTCCTGACTCTGTACTGGAAGAGAGGGAATTCTTGGAATTGTTCCCCAGTTTTGATGATGTTGCGGAAGACATGGACGATCACAGGGCAGAAGACGACATGTCAAGAACGAAAACGCTGGTTGATGCTTCTTTGGCTGTACAACTTGTTGATCTGCATCTTCGGATGCTCACTTTTCAGGATCGTGCGGGACATCTCTCCCCAGACACCTTCAGCGAATTCTTTGACATCCGTGTCATAATCGAGAAGGCTATCTTGGAGCAGAGCGCTGGTCAAATTTCAGAGTCTCTTGACCAGTCCAGCACGGCTCACCAGTTAAATCTGATCAAGGAGCGCTTTACTTCATTGGAGACTCATTCCGGCTCTCGGGCGCGTCCCTACAATTTCTACCTCGACCCTAATGTTCCTGAGGTACAAAAGGCATCGAAGCTCATCGAGGCTATGGAAGGTCGTCTCCAGACGCTTATTCAGGAGTGGCCCGACCAGATGGTCCTGCAGAACCTTCGAGACCGATGCGGTCAGATCATGACAGCAAGTCTTCATAGCCCCGTTGCAAAAGTACTATCCATGCTTGAGCAGCTCCTGCTTCAAACCGAGGATTGGGAAATGTTCGCTAATCGGGATAACAGCCTCAAGGACCACCGACAAGCCTTGACAACTCAGATAGTGGAATGGCGCCGCCTGGAGCTCTCTTCTTGGCAAGGTTTACTGGAGAATCAGCTCATTACATTTGAGCATGGTGCGTTTGACTGGTGGTTCCGTCTGTATGACCTCGTCGTTCGCGGTCCGCTCGGTGCTGTGGATCTGGAGGAAGATGTAGATGGAACTGAGGAGTATATGGAGAATTTTGTCCCTCTCATCGATCAATTCATCAAGAGCTCGCCCATGGGCCAGTTCCGTCGCCGCATGGACCTCTTACGAAGCTTCGAAATCCTTCTCAAGCACTTATCTGTCAGCATGATGGCACAGGAGCAGTCTATTTTAGAACGGGTTCTTCGTATCCTGACGAACACCCGAGACTACTACTCGCAATACGGAAATCGCATATCCCAATCGTTCGCGACGCAGAGAAATGCATTGGAGAAGGAAATCATGGGATTCATCAAGCTTGCCAGTTGGAAGGACGTGAATGTCCATGCCTTAAAGGCGAGCGCGACGCGGACCCACCATCAGCTATACAAATGCATACGCAAGTTCCGGGAAATCATGCGCCAGCCGATTAATAGCCTATTCCAGCTGGAACCGGCGGGTAACACGGAGGGCACACCTTCCTTCAACAGTCTTCCTCTGCGTGGCGAAGACGATACCGTTGTCCCGGAGTTCCCTGCCAGGTCCCAATTTGCCAACGCGCCTCGCCATCTTCAGCAGCTTCCAGAGACGTATAAGAAGTATCATAGATTGTTGCACGCTCAAATTGGGTCATTCATCCGGTCACGACCATTTCAACACGTGGACAGTCTAGCAGGCGAAATCATCGAGATCTCTCATTCCTTGTCGTCCATCGCGATACCAAGCGATATCCCGAAAGAGAAGCAACAGAAGCAAGCTAAAGCCCTCTTGGTGCGCAAGAGGAAGGCTTGGAGCGATTTGTTGAAGGAGTTGAAGCGTGTTGGATTCGCCGTCAATGTCAAGCCGGAAGTACTGCAACAGCAGCAGAATGAGCGTTGGCTTCGTGAGCAGGCAGTCATCTCCAGCTCACCCGCCGACACGTCCGACAGTGAGAAGATGGAGCGATACTGGCTCCGCCTTAGAGGGCTTCTTCCCGGAGTGCGAGCTACTTTGGCCGACCATCACTCCGATCTTGGAACTCGGGAATTGCAGCGCGGAGTGATGCTCTTGGAATCTGGCTTGTCAATAGCCCTTGATAATCGATCTCGGTGAGTTATCTATTATCAAAAATCATGATCGCAATCTGACACATCGAGCTTACATAGGCTGGCATCATTGACCTCGAGTTACGAGAGGTTCATCAACGTCACCAGGAGATTACGCATGATGCGGCAGACGTCTAAAGTCGCTATTTCTGGTGACGAGTCATTGAATCGAGTTCTTAGATCGAAAGACTTTTTATGCAGATGCTGTCATGCCCTATTCGAGGCGGGCCAGCAATTGGAGGCCTTTGGGACACTACCGTCCGCACAGCCGATCCCCACCACGCTGTCGGAGGAACTGTCGGTTTTGATGGCATCCACGGAGACCCGCCGAGACAAGCTGTCGGAAGTGGTCAATAATATGCGTCTCACTGGCACACCACTTCTTCTTGAAGGTATGGTGCATTTGGTCCGAAATATTGCACATAACGCTGAGTATTGATGAAACTTTAGATGAGTTCATGGACGTCCAGGATAGTCATGCACATGTCTTGCACGTCCTGACCCAACTTCGCTCTTGGGAGGAGGAACATGGATATCTTCGTGACATACTCTCACCTATTCGAGCGTGGGCTGAATCGGAAACTGGGTCACTATCTCCTCTCGAAGCGACGCAAGTCAGCAGCGACAGCGTCGACGCAGACCACGTCATCGATACGTTCTTGACGATAGTGCAATCCGTTCTGGCGAAGATCCCCGCAGAAGCAGACTCAACTGAGTCTCCAGACCAAGATAAATACGTCAAGGACACCTCGCGCGTGATGGAACAGTTGAGTGGCGCGCTCCGTGTAGACTCCGTCCTGGGCACTCTAGACAGCGCGGTGACACAGCTGGCGACTGCATCTCCGGAGACCATTCAGCTCAACGTCGCTCGCTTCTTGCCTTTTGCCGAGCACTATGGCACTTTGGTCGAGGAGCACGTGCAAGTTCTGACCAAATGGACTGGAAGCCTCTTCAAGCTCGAGTATGTCTTGTCCTCCGTCATTCACACGATCGCGAAGCAAGGCTTCTGCAAGCCTCCGGATATCGAAGAGGCTAGCGAGGGCGATGAGGGAGTTGAGACATCTGGTGGCACCGGGTTGGGTGAGGGAACGGGTAAGGAGAATGTGAGCAAGGAGATCGAGGACGAGAGTCAGGTGGAGGGATTGAAGGACGAGGACCAAGGGGTGCAGAGCGAGCGAAACAAAGATGAAGACGATCAGGATAAGGATAATACCATTGAGATGGGGCAGGACTTTGAGGGGGAGCTGGAGGACGTGCCAGATGAGGGGGAAGAAGGGGAGGACGAATATGACGATAATGCAGAAGAAGCGGAAGAACCAGAGGAGCAGATTGGAGATGTTGGAGAGAATGATGAAAGGAAGGTGGATGAGAAACTGTGGGGAGACGAGAAGGGGCCAGAGGAGAAAGAGAGCAAAACGAATGAGGATCATTCGACATCGAAGGAGGACGAGTCTGAGATGGTAGCAAAAGAAGGCGGAAATAAAGAAAAAGACAAAAACTCGAAGGAGGACAAAGTAGGAGAGGAGTCGAAGGAGGAGAATATCGACGAGCCCATACCAGAGGACGCTGGGGCCCTGCCTGAGCCCAACGAAGCAGGAGCCCCGATCGACGACTACGTTCAGGATGCTGAGACCCTAGACCTACCTGAGGATCTCGATATGGGTGCTGAGGGCGAACAAGACGACGCCTTAGGTCAAGACGACGAGATGGACCTCGGTGACGATGGACATGACGAGGAGCCAGCGCAAGATGTAGAAGAAGAGACAGAACATCGGCCTGCGTCTCCAGATGCAGCAGACGATGAAGGGGTGGAAGACGACTCGCAGAACGACAACTTTGCGCAGGCCACTGAGGACGATAGCAATCCCGAAGGAGAGATGCCTGAGGAAGGCATTGCTCAACCCGATCTTCAGCAAGGAGATGGATCCGCTGCTGATACCACCCCCGAAGTGTCTAAGAACACGTCCGAGCGCGATGCTGCAAACACGGGCGAAGGTGGAGGCACCCAGGGTGCTGCTGGGAATGATGCCGGCGCAGGAGATCAGGCCAATCAGGAGACTGAGTCGTAAGTCCGAGCGATCTGTGTTCCTATGATGAGACTAATGATAAGCATAACAGGAAACCAGCAAATGGAGAGCAACAGCCTGATGCACCTGAAGAGACAAGCGCAGGAGCCGGCGGCGCGATAACTGGTGTCGAGCAAGGAAACGCTTCGTCACAGGACATTCCACAAACCGGCTTATCTAGCAACCCTCTTCGTAGCCTCGGAGACGCTTTGAAGGAAATCCGCCAGCGCTTCGATGACATCCTCGAAAGTGCAGGCGAGACGAGTGATCTTCCAATGCCCCAAGCTGTAGACTCCGCGGAAGCGGCGCAATTGGAGTACCTTCATCCTGATGATGCTGATCAGAATATGCAAGCTCTGGGTCCAGCAGGATCTGAGGAGGTGGCTAAGCTCAGCGACTTGAAGTTGGTCGACGAGGAAGCGTCGGCGGAACCAGACATCCCAATGGACATCGACGATCAAACACTGCCAGAACAACTTGCCAATCCCCCGCCGATATCTTCCCTTCAGAGCGATCCTACAACTGAAGCCCTTCAGGTGGATGTCGAAAGCGCCCTTACCCAGCATCAAGTACGCTCCCAACAACCTGCGCATACGCAGCCGGACCCATCCCTTGATAACCATGCACCCAAGGCCGACGTAGACATGGACGAGCCCGAAAGTCAGGAGATCGTTGAAACAGAACTGCGACGCTGGCAGGCCGAAGGTCAACCTAAGCAAGGAGCTGAGCACCTCTGGCGGCAATATGAGTCTTTGACCCACGACCTCTCCTTTGCGCTTTGCGAGCAGCTCCGACTCATCCTCGAACCAACTCTCGCGACCAGGCTGAAGGGCGACTACCGCACCGGAAAGCGGCTCAACATGAAGAAGATCATTCCTTACATCGCCAGCGAATACACCAAGGATAAAATTTGGCTTCGCAGGACTCGTCCGAGCCAGCGCGAGTATCAGGTCCTCATTGCGCTGGATGACTCACGATCTATGGCAGAGTCGCATTCAGTCCATCTTGCCTACGAGACACTCGCGCTGGTTTCTAAAGCACTGAGTCGACTAGAGGTCGGAGACATTGGGATTGCGAAGTTTGGGGAGACAGTCGATGTGCTGCACGGTTTCGACGAGGGTCCATTCACAGATCAGGCTGGCATTCAGGTGATGAGCGCCTTCGGCTTCCACCAGAAGGCCACCGACGTCCTTTCCATGGTCGAGGCAAGCCTGAAGATCCTCGAGTCCGCTAGGGACCGTAGGTCCACAGGATCATCATCTGCGGCAGACCTTTGGCAATTGGAAATAATCATTTCCGACGGCATTTGTCAGGACCACGACAAGCTTCGGACAGTCCTTCGCAAAGCAGAGGAGCAGCGTGTCATGGTCGTCTTCATTGTCATCGATTCACTTCATTCAAACACCGCCGCGGCGACCGGGTCGTCCACGACTGGCGAGGGAGCGCACAACAACTCCATTCTGTCAATGAACCAGGTGGCGTACAAAAATGTTGATGGAAAGATGGAACTGCAGATGCAGAGGTATTTGGACTCTTTTCCATTCGAGTACTATGTTGTTTTGCGTAGCGTGGAGGCCCTGCCAGAGGTTCTGTCGAGTACTCTCAAGCAATTTTTCGAGCGAATTTCGGAGGACTAATGTACAGTATCTATTAGTGTATCTGCTATCCAACTACTATTTAAAATTTACATCTGATAAATTCTGGATATTTTCCTCACGAGGGCGTGAAGAGAGATCACGACTCAAGAATCAAGATGCTGGTACTTCAAAGTATGACAGTCTATTAGTTTGAACGAATCGCCTAACGGCCTGCTGCCTGTAAGTAATAGCCGTGGGAAAAAAGAAAGACGGTCTGCAAACCTCTGCGGCCCGCTCCTTCTGCTTTACCACAAGTTATCCCAAAGTTACCTTCTACTGCGTCTGCTTCGGAGCCTTTGAGCTCTGCTATCTAGGTAACCAAAAAGACCATGCCTCTCGACGGGCACTCGTATCTCGTCGCCCAAGGCTGGTCCGGCACTGGCACCGGCCTGCGCACAGGTGCCATCTCCCGCCCCCTCGCCATCCCCCAAAAGAAAAACCTTGCCGGCCTGGGCAAGGACAGAGACGAGGCGTTTCCGTTCTGGGACCAGTGAGTGACTTCTCCTTCCTGCTATTTGCCAGCCGTTCACCATGTTTCGTCATCGCGCGCGATCCAGTCTGTTCGCCGCGGCGGCGAGCGCTATCAAGATCAAGGCAACAGACAGCGACGAAGATAGCGATGCGGGCGACGCGGTAAGCATCTCATACCCCCTCTTCATAGAACCGTCTCAATCTCAAATGCGACACAGGAGGAAAGCACCCCCGCCGCGCCGGTCCTGAAGCGCACATCCACAGGCATATTCTCGAATCGCCGCCCCGTCGTCGGCACGCCCGCCTCGTCCGGCACCTCTACGCCTGATGCCGCGCTCGCGTCTGCCTCCGGCTCCGCGACCCCGCGGCTGAGTCTCATGGCCATTGCGAAGCGCCAGGCCGCGCAGCGCGGGCTGTATTCGCGCTTTTTCCGGGGGCCGGTGCTCGGGCCGGACGACGTCGAAGGGGAGATGGTGATGAGCGAGATCAAGGCGGAGAGGGTGGTGATGGAGGTAACCGAGCTTACATCTAGGCTGGGGAAGAAGGGGAAAGGGAAGGCTGTGGATGAGGAGAACGGCTCGGGCGAAGGTCAGGTCGACGAGAACAAGAAGAAGCGGAAGGCTGGGAAAGGGGAGAGCGAGGAGGGTGGGGAGAAGGAGAGGAAGCGGCGAAAGAAGGAGTTGAAGGAGGCAGAGAAAAGGGAGCGAAGAGAAAGAAAACGCGAGAAGAAGGCGAAGGAGGCGACGGCGGCGGCAGACGGAGTCGAGGACGACGTGGAGATAGAGAAGAAGAAAAAGAAGTCTAGGGACGACGGTGACGATAAAAGGAGAGAGGCGCGGAAGAGCAAGAAGCTTAAACGAGTCAACGAGGAACCCCCAACTCCAGTCGATGCAACGTCGCCGAGTTCTTTGGACGCAGAAGATGAACCTCGTGTTAAGAAGCGGAAAAGGCAGCCTGACCAAGAATCTACGGTAGCACAAGACACGCCCAAGGAGTCGAAGAAAAAGAGGAAACGGGAGAAGCACGAGAGCTCTTAGCCGTTCCTCCTGTCTAGGCCACCCTTTGCTTCATTATATACCTTCATCTTTCCTGGAATTAGACATCATGTTTCGACATCGTTGTCAATGCACACCAAGAAATACATCTGTAAAGTGGTATTGATTCGCAAGTTCGACATGTCTGATCATAATTATACAATCCAATGGACGACCTTCGAGGGATAAACAAAACAACATGGATCCGCATGCAGTGACGGGTAATACGACAACATTGATGCCTGCAAGTTGGTGGTCGGAACAAGAAGAGTGGTGACAACATCTGACAATATCCATGCCGCGCCATAGCGGATGCCCAAATATACCCGTTACGCGCGTGTGCTGCGCCATGCGCTCTGCATCGCGATGCGGCGGGCCTGTACATCGATGAGCTATGAGCATGTACTGACAGTCACAGATATGCTCACCTGGTCGAGCGTTATGGAATCTTCTCTCAAGAGGACCCTCTGCTTGCCATCGTCCTCCTCTTCATCCTCATCGTCGTCTATCGTGCTGCGTCCGGCATTCCTCAAACCACCGAAGGCAGCTTTGTTCCCTGCCAACGAGAACGGCGTCGACGCAACCGCAGTGTTGAAAACGCTGGCCGTCTTTGGCGCACCAAAGGCGGCGAAATCCGTGACCACCTTGCGCGGCGGCGAGCCCGCGGTGGAGCCTACCGCCGAGGCAGTAACCGAAGTAGCGCCCTTCGGCGAGCGGGCGGGCAGCGACGGTGCATAGGAATAGGAGCTCCGCGTGGTGCTCATGCGCACTTGCAGGTACTTGTCCGTGAAGCGCGTCCCAGGAACCTGACAGGGTCAAAACAGACAGCTATCAGTATAGACGCAGATGGAAGGAGCGCCCCAGGGGCGAGGATCGAGATGCACTTACTCTCCGCAAATGCGGCCGGGCTTCTGCAAGATTGGCCGCCTGAGAGAATACCGCTACGTTGTGCTTGGCCTCCTCGGACTCCTTGTATATACTCTCGATCACGACCTTCTTCGTGCTCTCATTTCGAAGGAGCAGCTTCTCGTGCAGCTCCTTCGCGACGTCGTCCACGCTCTCGTTGTTGCCCAATATGCGCTGCGCGACGGCCTGCCCGACTTCGCGTACCAGACGCTCCATGTCTAGGTTTTCGAGGACCAGGCCGACGATGGCGTGCGCCAGCAGGTCGGCGGTGGTGAGAGGAAGCATGATGCCGGACGTAATTTGTGTGAGGGCTTGGAAGAAATCGGTTGCAAACTGCAGAGCGATCAGTATAGCGAAACAGGCAGGGCGGCCGAAGACGTACGGAATAGCTGCTCAACGCAGGTTCGCATGCAACGAAAAACTGGCAGACATGGTTAGGCGCTGAGAAAAAGGATGCGAATGACACTGGGGGCGTACTAGGGTGATACCTCGCGCAGCCATCTCGCGAGCGGTTTGCAGAGGGTCAAAGCCATCCGGGGATCCGTCATCAAAACCTACACCCAGCCTTCAGATCGTCGATCAACACAATGAAAGACAAAGACAACATACCATCGCCGTATTCCCCAATGCCATGCGGTGGGGCGTCCGCAATCAGGACGACCATCTTGCTTGCCTCGGGCCTCCAGTCCATGTTCAACGCCTCCACCAATCCCGCCGTGACCGCCTCCGGACCATCGCCTCCCCCCGAGGCGTACAGGCTGGACAGGTCGCGATGCACCTTGCTGATGTCCGACGAGAACCCGAAATTCTTCGTGACATATGTGTGGTCTTGTGGAGGATGATCGCGATAGGCGACGAGGCCGACCCGGAGGTCCTCCCGCGCCTGCAGTTTGCCCGATTCAAAGATATTTTCGCAGATGAGCTCGATGTTCTTCGTTGCGGATGAGATGTAGCTGCCCTGGCTTCCCGTACAGTCCTGCACGAAGACCAGATCTCTGTAATGTGCATGGTTAAGATACAGTCTGAACAGCTGGAGTTCGAGAGCAAGAGGGACGGAACAAGGACGTACAGCATCTTCCTCTCCCCAGGACTGGCAGCAACCTGCTCCTCAAAAGCCTGCTGGAAAACAGCCTGCGCGGAGGACCCGCTGCCCATATCCATGTCTTCATCCATGGTGAAAAAAAGCAGCACGGGCTCTCAGAGTCAAAGGGGTGATATGGTCAGCGCGAGTCGCAAACGTGGGCTTGTCAATGAGATCACTGTTCAGAGGGGTTCCCGGATGCTTCCAACGGCGCTTGCTGTGTTGAAAGGCTCAATCAGACTGCAACTGAGACGGTATAGGTGTACACCAAGATGATGGCAAGAGACAAAAGTATATAATGTCTCGCCGACAGCCTTTTACCTCGTTGCCTGCACCGTTCGCCACACGCCCCCGTCGCGCGTCTATAATCGACATCGGATCTCGCAATTCCCCGGCCGGCTCCGCTCGTCTTACTCAGCCTGAATCTCTGGACACCATGCTGCATCCCCTACACCTCCACTGCACCATAGCGTCAAATAAAGTATTTCAAAAGTCCCTGCGCCCAGCTAACCACCCTAACCACTGCCGCACCCAACCGCCAAAGGGTCCGCCCGAGCGCAGAAACGATCGGTAGGCGAACACGAGCCCCGCAGACAACCCTGCAGCCATCACGGAGTACCCTAGATATGTCCGTAATCGCACTGCAGACGACAGCGCCCTATCGGCACCTCCTGGTATTGCAGAATTTCTGCGTGGATAGATGTCAGGAGATAGAATTTAGGGGTGCCAGAGAAAAAACGCACGGCTTCATCGCGACGCCACAGATGGCATGGAATACGTCCGCCATCTGACCCGTCTTGACGCTGACGGCGACGGGGACTTGAAGACTCAAACGCCTGCAGTATACATCCGGCTGCACCTCATGTCTCTATTCGAAGCAAAACATCGCGCAGAACGTCAGCCTAGAATCCCATGGAGGACATGCGTCAAACGCACCTGCTGCGCTAGATCGAGATCTGATTTGGTAGCGACGAAGATTGTAGGTATGTGGTCTAGGTTGTACTTTTGCTGGAGTGTGCAAAATCGACATCGATACGAAGAACATAGCAACAGGGATGGCGTCACTCACCCGTAAGTAGCTGATATACGAGAAGGAGTTTGTGTCGCTAGAATCATAGACGTAGACCATGACATCGACCAGATCTGTCTTCTTGGAATTCCCGAGGGTCTCGGCTTCATATTTAGAGCCAAACTCTTGCAACTGCAATGCTGCTTCAGTTTCATTCCATCAGCATGTATAGATCGCACTCACAACAAGGTACTTCTCGGAGCCATCGATATCGACCGAATTCACCACACTAAGCATCTTCTTCGTGGGCGTGTATGTTTCCTTGAACGGCTTGCCCGCGAACGCGCGCAGAAGTGACGTCTTTCCGGATCCAGCAGCACCACAAACATAGCATAAGAACACATTCCGTGTCGATTTGCCCTTCCTGCGATCTTGTTTTCGCGGTCGACTGACGACGAGCGCATCCGTTCGTGGTTCATCTGGGTAGCCAAGATATGCAAGATAGGAAAGGGTCGTGCGATGATCGAGGAGAGTCGTCATGCTATGTGAACGTCGATCATGAAGACATGAGGATGGAAAAACAAACTCGGAATACGACGCACCTCCACTGAGCGAGCCATGCCTGCAAAGTTACACCGCTAGTATCATCTGCGACTGTGATATCGGGGTATGATTGCCAAGGGTTTCCGGGAGAAGTACTGAAGAGGTCGTCAAGCTCTGTAGCCTTCAGAGCACCGTCATGGTCCTGGGACAAATAAGCATGTGTGAGAACAAGCATATCGATGCACTGACCTTGTCAAATGTCTCGAAGATGTCGGTAAAGAACTGATAACCAAGGGGACTCAGTTCCACCGAACAGTCTGGCGGTACGTCGAACCTGCCGAACATAACTCGTCAGAGTGATACTTTCAACACACTGCAGAACTTACTTCGGGTATAAGAAGCTTTCTGTCAGGCGCAGATCTTCCGCATAACCGAATCTACGTAGCACTGTCCACGTTGTCTCCAATCGTCCCCGTTGAATAAAGATTGTGTGCAGGTATAAAAATCCTGCTTCTGTCAGGCCATCGTCGCGAACGCCATTTGTTGTGCCTTCTCGGACCATTTCCTTGATCCCTTCGAGTTCCTGAAGCTGCAACGGAGCATCAAAGCATTTCCTCTGATGCGCAAGTCCTTGTGAGCGAATGAGACAAGTAGCATGTAATTTAACTTCACCTGAAACTCGTTCAGCTCAGCAGCGTCAAGAAGGCCATCTTTGTTTGCGTCACATAACTTGAATATGCGTTTCAGAGCGTCTACGCAGGCGGGCTTCAACACCTAGAGGGAGTACCTGAGCGCCGGGACTCGAACAGAAGAAAGTGAGCATACGTGGTCTCTTGAATCATATAGAGGGGCTGTTGGGTGCAGGACAGCCTTCTGAGCGAAATAAAACACCTCTGATACATTCAGAGGCAGCTTCGCCGAGCATTCAACGCAAGTCTCCACTTCCTGGGCCGTGCGTGTTGAGCGGCGACGCGCATGACCTAATAGCAAGTATGGCGCACCTTGAACTCGTTCATGATGGGTATTATCTCGTCCTCCAGAGCCTGATTCGTGACTTCGCCGCCGCGAAGGTCAATCTTGTTCCCGACTAGGATGACCGGCACCTACAAGAAGCAATGAGTAGAATGAAGGCGGGCTTCGGGAGGAACGTACATTGACACCCAGTTGACGGAAGTATGGGAGCCAGTATGTAGGTATCCGGTCGAAGGAGTGCGGGTTGTCAATTGAGTAGACAACACAGATGACATGGGCCTTCCGAATCTCCATTTCGAGATGCTGCTTGTCTTGTGGAGTAGCTAGAACAATACTTTCAGCGTTGTCATACACGTTTGAGTGCATAATGCATGCCTCCGGAGTCCACAATGTACGTTGTCACGTTCTCGGGGGTGACCTCTGGAGGAATGGTGACTTCGGGAACTACATGCTGCACCTTGGAATTGAAGCGGAATAAGAACGCGTCTCTCCTGGAAATAGGTAGAACCATACTTGTGCGACATAGGACTCCTTGATGAGAGACATTACAATGGTACTTTTGCCGACGCCCTCTGAAACACGCGACGGGATTGTGAGATGTACGAGCTCCGAGAACGCGACAAGGACTGACCATCTCCGACAAGCAGGATACGCACGTCCCTCCTCATTGTCTCGGGAAGAGCTAGGAATGGAAATGATGGGCGTGAGGAGGACAAGAGGGAGAGGGATTGGAGAGGCGGGGTGAGCGTGTCGAATAGAATGGAGAGCAGTGCGAGTCCCGGTGGGCCCGGCCCTGCGGCTCGGCCTCGACTCTTTTTGGAAGCGAGCGCATCGTGCGCGCCGTCGGCATTCGACGACCCCGCAGGGCCGCATTCCACCACGACGTCAAGGCCTTCTGCTCATCGTACTCGTGCGTTTTGACCTGCTACACAAGCTCTGCATACAATTGCCCCGACGGGTCCCGGATACATAACCCTCCGACACGCCGAAACGAAAAATTTATAGGAACATGCCCCTTCGCTCCGTACTTATCTAAGTTACTTGTACCAGGGTCCAGAGCGTCCCCCTCGCTGCAGCTAGCCCCCCTCCCCGACTTCTCGATCCACTTCATGATGTCTCTTCTATCCCTTCCCAGTGATGTCCTGATCATCGTCATCAACGAATTAGATGTCAAGGAGCTAGTCGCTCTGTCAAAGACTTGTCAGGCTCTCAAGACGCTGGTAAGCCCCCGTTCTGTCCGTCCGTGTGATCATCATCAATGTTGATCCCCGTCTAGGTGTACGATTTTGGCTGGGCGAACCATATCCGTCTCCATCCCAGGGACTCCTACAGTCTTGTTAAGTCCTTACAGACATGGAGTCCGCGCTCCCAGATCCGATATCATTCCCTAACGGACAAAGCTTGGGAGTCGCACAGATTTGCCGCTCGTCCATTATCCCGTCCATGGCAGGGGAAGCTGCAGCCGCTCCTAGCTATAAACTCCACCCGCCTTGTCGTTGCGGCCGGGCACATACTGTACTCCTATGTCTTCACCATATCCACCAACGAAGACGTAGCGCCCGGCCTCCAATTTGAATGCTCGTATAATTTGGCCCTCGCCACAAATGTTAGGCGCGACATCACTGGCCTCGCCTTCGTCCCAGACGGAGGCTTAGACCGGACATTGTTCGTGGGGTTTGAACACGGAGCCCTCGAGAGGATATTTTTACCTCCAGCCAAGTACCACCAGAAAGATGTACACGTCGGACCCTCCTTGCGAACACCATTCGACTATCATGACGGCGCGCTCATAGAGTCCTTGTCGGCCTCTGGCAATCTACTACTTTCCTTATCAGCAAATGGCACCGCCGGCCTGCTGGACTTTTCATCAGAATCCCCAACCCCGCACATGCTTGATTTAGAAAACCGAGGTTGGTCCACACATCTCTCCACCCACTCATCCAGCCCCTACGCTGCATTCGGCACGTCCTCCGACACACCCCTCGTCGTGCACCCCATCACCGACTCCGAACTCTCCCGGACACCATCCGCCATCCTCCGCCCCAAATCCGCCGACGAGCTGTTCGCCTCCGCCGTCTACGGCATCACCGGCACCCCACCCTCCTTCCCCTGGGGCGCCTCCGACAAGATCCTCGTCTCCGGCTGGTTCGACGGCCTCGTGCACGTACACGACCTGCGCGCCTCCGCCCGCAGCACGCACGCGAGCGCCTCCAGGGAGCCCGCCGCGCTCACGCCCGTGCTCTCGCTCTCGGACCCGTGGTCCTTCGAGCCGATCTACACCGTCGCGTGCGGCGGCGGCGCGTCGAGCACCATCGCCGCGGGCTCCGCGCGCCACAGCGTCGTCGCGTTCTGGGACGTGCGCAGCCCCAAGGCCGGGTGGAGCGTGCATGCGCCGGGCAATGACTCGTCGCCCGTGTACTCCATCATCCTCGAGAGCTCGCGCTTGTTCGGCGCGACGCAGAGCCGCCCGTTCGTGTACGATTTCGGGCCGGGTCTCACGCCCGAGACGTACCCGTCCCTGCCGCGCGTGCCCGGCGACGATGGGTTATCTTACAAAAAGGGATACAAGGGCATTGGGTTTTATGTGACTAGGTATAGCCATCCGACGGCTCAAGTATATGAGTAGAGTTTTCCCCTAATCATTTCACTGTCGTATTTTATTCGCATCGATCTCAAGGGCTTGCTGTCTCAATAGTTCTGCTGTCTCAATAGATTTTGCACTCCATTAGCTTACATCGGGTCCGGACCATAAATTACTGATTATCCAGAGTTGCAAGCATCCCAGATGTGCTCAGTACAAATGACAACGCAATAGACATGTGGATGTATTAGAAGATCGCCGAAACAATGCAGCAAAGGCGCCCGGGGTGAGATGTGCGGGCAGATGGATGATGATAAAGATGCAGTAAAATAGAAAAGAGATCACAGTCTACGATGAGTCCCAGGAGGAGAAAATGCGCGACGCAGTTCACAACAAGTCCAAGCGCAAAGCCAGAAGGAGAGACCGGGGCGGAAGGAGCGGAGGCGGTAAGGATGGGCGTGCTATGATGAGGCTTGCGAGCGGCTCGCCCAGTTGAACAGCTGGCGCACGTCGCCCGACGGCGGTGTGTCGGCTGGCTGCTTGGGTTCCACGAGCAAGCTACGAACGCCGTCAGTGTGAATTGAATCCAGCAAGTCAATGATGCTCACCTCCGACGATAGAGATCCTGCAGATCGCCGTGATGCTTGCATTTCTCAAATGCATCGTTGAGATATGCCTGGACCTCGGGAATCGCCTTCAATTTGTACGGCACCTGGAAGCGTTGCATGTCTGCAGAGAATGCCGTCAAATTCTGACCAGCATGACGATAACGGTCGGGTCTTACCTTGCACGATTCGCGCCATCTTGTGGTACTTGTTGAAGTTCAGCAGCTTCTTGTCCGCAGCATTCGGCGACGCCCGATGCGACGGGTTCCCTTCACGACAGAAGGTCACATCTGTAAGATACAGGCCTGCATGGAAAACTGTATCAGCAGACGTTAAATGCGAGCGCGTACTCGACACGCACCGAGGAATGGAACAGCAGGCGGTGCGGTGTTGCGCAGGCGCGAGCGGTACTCATGATAATTCCTTGCATGATCCGCGAGCTTCCGAATCGCATCAAGCTGCAGCTTCTGCTTCTGGGGAACGCCCTGTGTCATCGTGCAAAGGTCAGCGCGGTCGTCAGAGCAAACGTGCCAGACTGCTCACCATCCATGTTTGATGCAGACGGGAGATCGTGGACGAGTCCAGCGCCGCCAGGATGGCGCGCGACGTGCTGTAGTTGTGCAACTGAGAACACCGCTGGAATATCGTCAGCCTGCAGTTCTGATTAGCGTCAAGCGCGAAGACTCACGTCTGCGATCTTGACAAAGAACTTGACGAGCGCCGTGCGTTTCTTGATGTCGCTCTCGTTCAAAATGCTCTCCGCAACCCAGCCCGTGATGATCGTGCTGAGGCTCGTCACTGCCCGCACATTGACCGGCGACCTCGCGCCCTCCTGCCCGCTCTCCAGCACCTCCTCGGGCAGGATCGCGCAGAACAGCGTGCACTCCATGATCGTCATCTGGCGCGCGAGCTCGAGGCTGTCAAAGTCCGTGATGCAGATCGCCGCGAAATTCCGGTTGCGCAGGTGCGTGAACAGCGTCTTCGTCATGACCGGGCGCGGGATCTCGCTCGGCGACCCGCTGAACGGCGGGTTGATCGGCATGCCCGCGTCGCGCACGCGGTCCGCGCGCGGGCTCACGAGCGACGCGCCGTCGTCCGCCGGCTGCATCTGCATGCGCGCGCAGATCATCTCGTGGATGCGTGTCGACGGGCCCGGGAACATCGTCGCGAGCGCGTCGCGGTTGAAGTCGTGCAGCGCGGGCAGGACCGCGTTATCCGTTGCGGGCCTCCAGTACATCTCGAGCCACACCTTGATAAAGTTCGACACGCGCAGGCGCACGGGGATGCCTTTGCGCTGCTGCCACAGGTAGACCTGCTCCTCTGTGAGTCCCTCGGGCGGGACAAGATTGTAGCGGTCGATGATGGCCTGCACGAGCTCCGCGGGCGAGGAGAACAGGCGGAATGTGAGGAAGAAGACTGCTGAGAACGCCGGGTCCACGATCGACGCATGAGGCGTCATCTTTTCGACGAGCACGGGAAGACTGGCGCCGACGAGATGGCCCTCGCTGTTGTACGCAACGTCTTCCGCGGGGTAGTCATGCTGGACCATCCATGCCTCGTCGTCCGTCCGGAGGAACTCCGGCAGCGCGGGGATGGGCACGGAAGGGAGGTCGCCATTCAGAATCTTCTCTTCCAGCGACTTATCGCGCGTATGCGTCGAGCGATGGCTGCCTTCCCACGTCGTTCCATCGTCGGTGGGCGCGAGCGAACTAGGTGACGGCAAGCACGGCTGGACGTCCGCTCGCGAGATCTGCAGCGCTGACGGCACCTTGCGTGTTGACGGACGCGAAACGGGTGCGGGAACACATACAAGTGAGGCGGGCGACGGCGCGGGCTCTGCATCTGGCTCCTCTGACACCTCGATGATCGGCTGCTCGGGTTGCCGCGAACCCTCTGAGGGCGGTATGCGCACCTGCACAGTGACGTCCTCGTCCTCTTGCACGTCCTCCATCGGCGACTGCAGCGAGCTCATGCTCATCGCCTTCGCGATGCGCGGCGGCATGCCCTGCAGGAACTTGCGCGGCGTCAGCGGCACGGGATACTCGTCCGAGACCTTGGGCAGCTCCACGACGAACGACCGCTCGCCCGTCGAGCGGCTCAAGCACATCTTCACCGCGGCGACGCAGTCCGCGCCCGCCTTGAGCGCATCCGTCGCGCAGCGGATGAGCGCCGCCTTTTCCTGCTCCTCGCTCATGGTCGGCGGGAGCGAGCCTGTGAGCTGGCGCACGGCCTCCGCGAGCGCGCTTGTCGCCTTGTAGAGCCCTTCCTTCGCGGTCTTGAGGTGCGCGGCTTTGTGCGGCGGGATGGTCGGATGCTGCAGGACCGCTTCGACGATGGTCAGCAGCTTGCAGACCATCTCGACGATCTCGCGCACGAGCTCGTACATGTGCCCTGTACTTGACGCATGCGAAGTCCGCGAATGCGAGTGGGCATGTCCGATGAAGGCGGCGATAGTAGAGAGGTACTGGTCATGTGTGTGACGCAGGGCGTCCATGACCTCCTCGTAGCTCGAGGGTCCGGACGGGAAGGCCGGAGTGATGGGCGTGCCGGTCGACTCTACAGAGGAGAACGACGATGACGAGGACGTGCTGCTCACAGACAGATCGTGCTTGTGGCCGTTCAAGCGGGCCTCCGCGTTCGCAAATGGATTCGTATTTTGCAGCTTTCTCGGTGTAAAAGCGGGTAAGGGCACGGACTCCGCCTCCGTCCCCAGCTTGCGGTGCGCTCTGAGGTCGCCCAAGCTCTTCGCTTTGCCAGGCGTCCCGGGCCGATCCCGCACACGCATCCGCGGGCGCACCGAGATCCCGTTTTGCGTCTTCCATGGCGTCGCGCGAAATGTATCGTCCTCGTCTGCGCCCGACGTAGAAGTTGGCGTCGTCGCGGAGCCTTTCGACAGATCGCTGGACGACTGCGACGAACTCGAATCGGACGGGATGAGCTCGCTCCCGGCCTGGCGCTCCGGTAGCTCGACTCCACATTGCACCGCGACGGCGAGGAACCGCCGCACACGCGAGAATACCTGCCCACCGAGCCGGACCATCCGCTCTACCTCCGCATCGCGCTGATCCTCAGGAAGCGGCTCATCCCCGGAGGCCTTCTTCGACTGTGTGACAATGGCGGCTAGATCGGAAAGGATCCGCCGGCGCTCCTGCGCGAGCGCGGCGTACCGTTTAAGTAGCGGCGCGTCACGCGATAGACAACCAGCGGCGGCTAATATGGAGCGGACGCATGAAATGATGCACGCGACCGAGGGCTGGAAATGTGCCGTGCGGTTCGAG
Source organism: Hericium erinaceus (assembly GCA_006506795.2). Taxonomy (NCBI): domain Eukaryota; kingdom Fungi; phylum Basidiomycota; class Agaricomycetes; order Russulales; family Hericiaceae; genus Hericium; species Hericium erinaceus. Next base: position 1,295,003 of record CM021163.1, read on the forward strand.
CGGACGGCGTTCTGGAGAAGGGATAGCGCATGGAGTAAGGGAACCATCAGTGGTGGACAGTAGTCATTTCGCGAGAAGGGCCCTTGTCGCGAAGATGTCGAGCTGGCAAATGAAGCTGTGGAAATGGTTGACACGGTCGATATCTTATGGGCGTGTCCGAGTCGTGATCGCTATGGGAATGCATGAGAAGCGTTCGAAGTGAAATGGGCGCAATGTACGCACCGAAGGTGAGCGTAACTCGTCAGTCGCGATAAGCCCGAGGTCGCTGTTGACATAGTTACTCGGGAACCATCCGCGTTTGCCATCGAGTTCTCCGTCCCACCAGCCACTTGCGTCACGATTGAGGACGTGTATGACCTGACCCGCGCGGAAGGCGAGACAGGTTGCGTTCTTCTGCTCCGGGATGAAGTCGTGCATGGCGAGGACATATTCGGAAAGGAGAACAGCATGCGGAGCTGGCGTGGCGACTACGGAGGTGGAAGTTGACGGCGTGTTTGCTGTGTCCGGCAGGTGAAGAGAGGAAGTGGAAGCATTGGAGGAGGAGGGTACGGGCGAGGTCAACACGGGTGTCGACCTGCCAGACGTTGGTGTTATTAATAAATTTCGTAAATGCCGGTCGGCGGATAAAAGCGCGTTGCCCGAAGATGAGCCCTCTGAACGCAGAGACTTGGAAGATGAGGGGCTTTTGACGCGGCCGATGGTGGTATCGATTCTAAGTTGAGCAGCGGCCATCATGGCAATATTGCATGGAGAAAGTGAGCAATAGGGAGCGGTAAGGGCAACTGGGCTAGCAAAGTCGAAGACGTGTGCCCTGTGGTGGAAACCATTGTAGTCAATCTCTGGACACTCGGAAAGCACGCGACGATAGGTCCGGGACGATGACCTGTAGCGTCGCATGGACAGGGCATGTACATACCTGACGAGCGTGAACCCAGACAGAGGTAATGTTCCGCGTAGCAATGAGGCCTTGAAGAGGGAGAATACAATGCAAAGGAGAGTATGCACAAAGTCGAAGGTTGTTAGAGGCCAAATGGTGGGCGAGGTCCTGGAACGCCGTGGGGCATTCAGCAGGTAAAGACCTGATGTATTGTGGAACGGAGAATGTAGGGGGTGGATAAGTGGTATAGATCTTGAGATGGTATGGCGGTATCGAATGCACGGGAGGCCAAGGGTATTGCAGGCCGGGCGGGATAGAGAGCACTAGATGGAACGCGACGCGTCGAAGGGAAGTCGAAGATAAGAGGTACAACAAGGAGGCGAAAAGATAAGAAAAGAGAAATATAACCGCGGAGATGGGGACGATTATAATGACAGGAAGGCACGCGAGGGAAATGGAGGCGTATAAAACGCAGGAGTAGCAGAGGCAGGATCGAGACTGGCGAGGCAAGCGTTAGCGTCGCGTCGAACCACCTACAAATACGCACATACAACGCGCTTTATCCAATTCTCCCATCATCACCTGCCGCTCTTTATACCCCATCTCTCCATTCCGAATCCGAGGAACCCGACTGGAAGCCTTCCTTACAGCCGCCCATTCGATATACAGAACTTGTCGTTATCCATCATTTGTGCCGCGGTGAGTTGGACGCCCAAACTGCCATGACTTGTTGTCGAATCCTCGGATTATCCTGCCTTGCCAGTTTTGCTTCCGAGCGCGCCTCGTCGTCGGCTCCAGTTATTTGCTTCCGGTTCCATTCTGAGTTCTCCAATCGCGTCCTCTTCGGCTTCGCTGCAATATTAATTCGACCCCGCATTCTTTGCGATTACAGTATATTGCTTTGCGACGCTGTCTTGCACTTTGCGCGCAGAACAATAGCCCGAAGCCAAGTCTAAGTGCCGACGCGCCGTCAGCAATCACGAGCTCTGATAGCGTGCTCGAGCGCCTTCACACTGATTAGCACCATTCGGAAGGCAGATTATCCTAGTATCCTCCAACAGAACTCCTTCAAATCGGAAGCGTTAGAGTCTACCGGCCTACACAGGAGGACAGCGGAACGGGTGGACCCATCGATATTTGGGATCAGCGATAACCGAAGATTTGATCTATGGGTGCGTCGGATTTGTATCGTGTGAAATCTCGAGTCCCTCCGATCGCGTGTACCCATGAATCCAGATTTGTGTGAGCCATGGATCGTGCCGTATTCAGAGCAGCCTCTGATCCCTACTCGTAAAACCCAGGATCGCGCGCTTCCGCCTTCGCGCTGCGACGGCACAAACGCGGCGGCACTTTTCAAGCTAAGTCAAGCTAAGTCAAGCATCCTTAAACATCTTCAAAGAATATGTGATTCTGCACCTGTCGGACAGCGCGTCGTGGAACACTCGTGGAATGCGGACGAGATGAGCATGTGCGAGAATCAGCGAGCATATCTGAACAGGTACATCTTGTCGTACTTTCTTAACCACCCGTTATGGGCTGAAGCTCATCTGAGCTAGTAATATTCACATAGCATTATAGAGTAGGGCATTATAGTGTTTAGATTGCTTGGTACATAGTTGAATTTGTGCAAAAGATGAGCTTTTTGACCTTTAGCTCTGTGGATGGCATCTGTGAAATAGCATGGACATTCTCGGGCCGCGCGAACTGATTTCGTGCTGCCACCAATCTCCACCAATCGTGAAAACCGCGAGTCTGATTCATGGCTTTATGCGATCGGAGGGACTCATGGCTACCGCAAATCCGGATCTCGGGCAACCGGAGATCCCGAAATATCGGTGGCAGCGCCCGATCAGATGGTTGGCAGTGTAGTGATTTCTGGGATTTTTTTCTGAATGTGATTGGTTCCGATCGGTGTGGTTCTGTTTCAGAACCAATCAGATTTGCGTAAAGTCCTCAGAATTTCTTGGTCGATAGACTCTACTATACCTCGTCCCGATGCCAAATACCTTGACCCGCTGATCCTCGTTTTCTAGCACTGCCGCAGGAGTTGATGTGGTGCTTTCCTTGGACCATCAGAAATAGAGCTATGCCGCTGAGAACGCGGCCGAGTACGCCATGGAAAGGAAGATGTGTACGTACCCCGCTCCATGTATTGGACAGCATCTTCTCTAATTTGATCATGTACATGTAGGCATGCCAGCAGTCGGCAATACGACGGCGCCGACACGGACGCTGCCAGGTTCAGTTCATAATCTCATGACGACAAGATCCTATTCATTGCGTCAGAGCTTTTGAGATCCCGCCTAAAGATCTGTAATATGCGAACACATTGCTATGCACGTAGTGCGCGAACATTAGTATCACGGCACTGCGGCGTGCCATTCTCCACGATTTAACCGACCCCAGAATCTCCTCGGAAACCAGCAGGGATTCCCTGTCATTTAAGCCCTCACTAGGTTCGCTGCAGGCTTGACATTATTGACAGGCTGCATGCACGTATTCAAGCAAAGTGGCACAATGGTCGACGACATTTTACGGCAATTCTACGAAGCGTAAAAGACTCCACGAATCAGAAATTTATGCTGGAAAAGTCATCCAGCATTATACTCCGCTGTGATCGCTTTGCATTGGCACCGAGTCTCGGAAGCCGCCAATGACGCTGAGCATGATTGAAGTCAACTCTATTATCCTTTTGTTATCGTCGTCTTCACCTTCCCTGCGATGCTTGACGGATCCACCTCGCGTTCTACATCCCTGCAAGGACCGCCGCTGGACCTTCGTACCGGTTTCGCTGGGACTGCGCACACCTATATTGCCGTCTTCGTGACTTCGTCGTTCGCTCGCCTGGAACGGCTATATTCCCTGGATAACGTCCTCTCATAATATTCTCCAATTCAGAAGGCGGCGGTGTCGCATTAAGTCTCAATGGGTATATTTTCTGCGTGTTGACCGGAGCCCTTGACGAGGTCGTCCTGTCGTGATTGAGCTGCTAGTTCCCATATATGGTAATCAAGGCCGCCCGGAAAGGCAGGCGCAAAGCCTGTTATCTCGCAGCGATAAGCCGGCCCCTACAGCAACATGACGATCGGGTGTCCTCCTCGACTCCTCTGTCGACCCCGAGCACGACGGCGGTCGTGATCCTAGTCTCGAAATAGAAGCAGACATGGTCGCGCAAGCTCAGTGGCGTGCGTTCTGGCCTCGCCGCAGACTGACGCTCTTCGGCCGCTCCGCGCTGCTGCTCTCCGCCGAGCTGCTCGCAAATGCCCTCTGCTGGATTGTCGCCGGTATCCTGTTCGGACGGCACAAGGACACGCAGCCCATCCTCAGCCTCGCGCTGCTCGCCTGGGTGCGTCCTCCTCCCCCTCCCCCGTCCATACACACGCCAGATTGAATTTGACCCGTCCCACCCGGGCGAACTACTGCTAGACCATAGGACTCCGTCATGGTGCGTCTTCTGCGGGACCCTCTCTGACCGATGCGTGCACTGATACGCGCACGGTCCTTAACGCAGCTCTGGACGCGGACCATATCAGGTAACGTCTGGTGCGTTCCGCTCGCCACCGCGCCCTCCGCCCCCGCTCACCCCCTCTCCCGCACAGGTCGTCGCCCGCCCACAGGCGATCTGCTCACCGCGCCGCAGCGCAATCGACAACGCGACGCGGGGCCTCATCAGCCTCGGCCAGCTCCCCGTCACATGCGGGCTCTTCTTCTCCCTGGGACACAGCACGATCGTCATCCTCGTGGTGCGTCCTCCATGCTCTATCCGCACGCGCGCCGCTCACGCACCGAAAGAACGTGGCAATTGCGATCAGCACCGACGTCGCGGACAAGATCGGCGGCATCGGCGATGTGGGTGGCATCGTCGGTGAGGGGGTCTACGCAGGATCTTGCGACGCAGACTTACGCTCATTCCGCCCCCGCAGGCTCCGCCGTCAGCGCAACCTTCCTCTTCATCGTTGGCCTCGCGAACTCGATCATCCTCTACCGCATCCTGCGCAAGCGCCGCCAGGTGCGTCCACTTCGCCTTGTCTCATCGTCGCTGACCATCCTGCAGAACAGGAGACGACGCGAGGAACGCGTTGCGCACGGCGAGGACCCGGATAACGGTGAGGAGGACGCGGAGGACGAGGGGCGGTACAATCAGACGATCATGATGCGCATTCTGGGCCCCGTCGTCCGCTTCGTAGATCGTCCGTGGAAGGTGCGCGCTGCCAGTGCCCTGCCCCTTCGCCCGTTTACCCATCCGCGCCAATTAGATGTACCCCGTTGGCGTGCTCTTCGGCTTCGGTAAGTCCGCTGCATCGCAGGATGACAGCTGTCCTGACCAAGTGCACAGGGTTCGACACCGCGTCGTCGATCGCGCTCCTCGCCGCGAGCGCCATCGCGAAGAAGGGCGCGAACGGGCAGGGCATCCCCTCGTCCGACATCGTCATTCTCCCCGTACGCACCTGCGCTTTCGCATGCAGCCCCGGATGCTGATCGCCTGCAGCTGCTGTTCACGGCGGGGATGACGCTGCTCGACTCGGTCGACTCGATCCTCATGCTCTACTCGTACGCGGGCTTCCCCGAGCGCTCGTTCGCGCTCTTCGAGGCTGCGGCGGGCGGCAAGCGCCCCGTGCTGCTCCCGGAGGACGGCAGGGGCGTCGACGCGCCGCTGGTCGATGTTGGCGTGCCGGCGGCAGGTGTCGTCGAGATTGATGCGGACGCGTCCAAAATCAAGCTCCCAACAGGTGCGGTGGAGATCGAGGCGGACGCGCCCAAAAGCCCTGCGCCGCCGGTCGTCGTGGAGGTCGTCGAGGCGGCGGACGCGCACGCGGAGAAGGAGCGGCGGGTGAAGCGGAACGTGATGTCGGGGCTCAGCGTCATTTTGACGTTCATGAGCATTTTGGTCGCATTCAGGTGCGTGCTTGGTTGGTTTGAATGTGATAAATCCTGATGCGGTGGACAGCATATCGCTCATCACCATCATGGGTCTTGTTGGGGAGAACTGTACGTCGTGCAAGAATGCGGTGGACGCGGAGGACGGGGGCGGCCTCGCGGGGCGTTGGTGGCGGTTCTGGGCGAAGGTGATGGGTGCTTCGTCTTCTGTGCTGCTGCACTGCTGATGATCATTATTTCGCGCGCGTCTACAGGCGAACGACAACTCGGGATACATTGGGGCTGGCATTGTTGGCAGCTTCGTGGTGGTTGTGTGTGCGTGGTACGGCGGTCGGTGGACATGGCGGAGGGCAAAACTGAGGCGGCGGCCTGAGCATGTGCCGCCGCGGCTAGAGCGGGCGATGTCCACCGGCGGGGCTGAGGACTCTGTAGCATGACGAAGAGATGAATAAGAATGGGATTGTATTTGTGTTTAGTGTAGAATTGAGTCGCAGTCAGATCCATTGCAAGCTGACTGTGGGTGGTTATATTTGGTTTATATATTGTGGTCAACGTTGTTTGGCCGACGCGGGGCCGAGGTGGGATCGCAAGTCGGCGGCGGGATCGTGCACCGTTCCCGTCCGCTTCGGAGCCAGACCCACCTAGCGCCCATTGGGGCAGAGACGCGCGGTCGTGACGCGTAGGTCAGATCAATTACGCAGCGCGTCAGCATGCCCCCGCCTAGAACTGCGTCTATTTTATACCATAGACATCCCGACCGTCCCCGTCGTACACCTTCTGTTCGTCCACATTCTCACTAGACCCAGGCGAGAGCGCGTTGCTCAGCGAACAAGAAGCCATGAGCTCCAATCTATGGCAGGAGTACGTCCCATCCACTCGACGACCCATGCATACGCTGACCCCGTCATAGATTCTATGCCGCCTCCGTGCGCGCCTGGCGCACACTCGTTCCAGAACCGCAAGACCGCATACCCGTTTCCTGGAGCACCGCGCCCTACGTGCTCATGCACTTCATCCCCTTCACCTTCATCTGCTATCTCGTGCGAAGACCCAATACCTACCTCCTGCGCCTCCTCCTGCTCCCCAGCCTCATCACTGCCGCCCTCCGTGCCGGCTTTGGCTACGTCTGGATGGATCCCAGACTCAACGTCTACAACTGGGGCCAAGGTGCGTATCTCGTCTCTGCAGGTGACGCTAGGCTCACGACTTGCAGCCCTCGGCGCATTCACCATGATCGCGAAGGGCATCGACCTCGCTCTCGTCCGTGAGGGCCGCTACAAGCAGGGCGAGCGCACGCTCGGCAGCATGAGCGAGCCGGCCGTGAGCCACAAGAAGGGCGTCGACGCCCCCGGCGACGAGCAGTCGCAACACCGCCCCGGCAGCACCTTCCTCCCGCTCTGGCTCGAGGACGCCTTTGAAATCATGTTTTCCTTCCGCGGCCTCGGCTGGGACTTTGGCGGTGGCTACACGCCCCCGCCGAACCGCCCGCAAGAGCGCGAGCCCTACCTGCGCGCGACCGCGCTCTCCCTCGTCAAGAACTTCCTGCTCGTCGACTTCTTCGAGTCGCTCATCAAGCTCGTCCCGGGCGTCGGCCACCCGCTCGGCGGCAGCATCTTCAACGCGTCCCTCCCGCCGCTGCAGCGCTACGCGCTCTCGACGTTCATCCACTGCTGCACGGGCTGCGCGCTCGTTGCCGGCTTCGGCATGATCTACGACCTCTGCACGCTCTTCGCCGTCGGCGCGCTCGGCCACTCGCCCAGCGCGTGGCCGCCCGTCATGGACAACCCATGGATCTCGCAGTCGCTGCACGAGTTCTGGGCGAAGCGCTGGCACCAGCTGCTGCGCCAGACGTTCCTCGTCTTCGGCGGCATCCCCGGCCGCGCGATTGCGGGCGACGTCGGGCTCGTCCTCGGCACGTTCCTCGCGAGCGGGCTCTACCACGAGTGCACGATCTACGCGATGGGCCGCGGCTGGGACTGGCGCGTGCCCATGTTCTTCCTCATCCAGGGCGCCGCACTTATCGGCGAGCGCGTGTGGCGCGTCGTGACGGGCCGCCGCGTCGGCGGGTTCCTCGGCCGGGTTTGGGTGTACTTTGATGTAATGGTCCTGGCGCAGCCGCTCGGTGCGTGTATTGCTCTTTTTCACGTTTCACGTTCTAATGCCCCTTCTACAGTGGATGCATGGCATCGGCGAGGCCTCGGCGGCGGGATGGTCATCCCGCCTTGGATAAGCCCCATGCGGCTGCTCATCCTACCTGCGATTCGGCATCTCATCGGCGCCAAGGCCTGAACGCATGCATACGGTCCTGGCTTCCAACACAAGCAGGCCCTAATTAGATACCAAATGCTATCACTGACACGAGGACACCTTACATCCCATGAATGCCTCTAACGACTTACTTTACGACGCCGCATAAGCCTCGCATTACTGTCCGCGCCCGTTAACGTTGTATCCATAGCGTACGACCCCATGACCTATTAATCTACACAATGCACAGCATACAACATACAGCACAACTCCGCAAAGAGAAAGAGAAAACCCTATACAGCGGCCCGTGGCCCGAACAGAAAGCGCACGGTGCCCTCGTTGCGCCCGAGCACGTTCTCGTCGCCCGCGCCGACGAGTGGCGTGCGCTCACGCGGCGCGTGCTCCGTCTCGCGCAGCGCGATCTTGAGCCGCACGAGCACGTCCGCCTTCCACGGCGACGGTGCGGGCGGGGGCGGCTGTGCGTGCGCGCGCGCGTACGGCGAGGGCGAGGACGGCGTGCTTGGGCTCGTGCTCGCGGCCGGGTTCTGTGCGGCCGCGATGAGCAGGTCGAGGAGTGCGTGCGCGATTGCTGTGCGCCGTTAGCTGTGCGCCTGTGGATGGGAGGGGGCGGGTGGACGTACCTTCGAGGTCTTCAATCTGCGCCTGGAAGCGCCGTTCCCAGGTGCCGCGTTTCTTGAGCGTGGTCGCGATCTCGGCGTCGCTCGCGGCGCCGGGCTCTGGTGGTGTCTCGGGGCGCTCGAATGTTAAGAGCTGCGAGGCGAGGTATATTGATGCGAGGGCGACGACGTGCGGCGGGAACTCCAAGGGCACGAGCGTGCGCTGGCTGGTGGACGAGTGAACATGAGAAGGCGAGTCCAGTGTGAAGCAGCGCACCTGTCTATTGTGAGCCGCCACGCGAGCTTGCTGAGCTTCTTGGATGCTGCGTTTGTGCGGGGTCAGTGGGAGAGGAGAGGCGGCGTGGGGGTACGTACTTTTGAGGGCACGCGCGATCTTGATCACGTATGGGAACGGCATACGCGACGTGAAGTTGAAGCAGATTGTCTCGAGAATGAGCCGCTCGACGGCCAGCAGGCGCCCCCGGTCCTGCTCGACGACCTGTGCCCAAAGGAACCATCGTCAGTGAACGCGATGCATTCAGTCCGCTACTGAGCACGCACCGCCGGGTCCATGTCGATCTCGCCCGCTATCGACTTGGACTTTGCGGCCTGCTCGGGGAAGCGGATCGAGTACGAGACCATGAGGATCTCGCGCGGCTTCTTGAGCGTGTCGTGCATCTTCGAGGAGACGTACAGCGCCGCGAGCGTCACGTCCTGCGCCCCCGTCCATCAGCGGTCGCCCAGTGCCATGCGCAGCACGACTCACATGCCAGTTGAAGTCCTTGCGCGGGAAGAAGAGGTGGAACCGGTGGTACAAGTTCTGTGCCGTCGCGATGGTCTTGCGCGGGCTGGGGCGAGCGGGACCAGGTCAGGGACGAAGCGGGTGCGGATGGGAGGGGACGTACAAGCCGATGCGGGCGCCGACGACCTCGATGAAGGCGCATGCCTGCTGGCGCGCCTTGTCCTCCTGCGACATGGACATTTTGCCGCGCTGCTTGTCCGAGAGCATGTCGACCTCGGTGGGCGTGAAGTACGGGTGGTGGTGCTTGGTGAAGGAGGCGGGGATGTGGGTGGGCGAGTCGCGGTAGCTACCATCCATCGTTTAATTGAGCAGGTAGTGAAGGATCGTTGGGCTTCAGGAGACGTTGAGAGGCTTTTGGTATGTTGTTCCTGGTCTCGGTAGAGCCAGGTCTTCACAGCAGACAAACCCAAAAAGGCAGTTCGACCGTGCGTCTATATATGGACATGACAATTTCCTTGATGCGGTAGATTGTGGCTTGGATGTTCGGAGTTTCAAAACACCTGGATATAGCCGCTGATGTTGAGTTCCGGCCGATAGGGGGCTCGCTCTTTCTTTTAGCACTGTCATCGTGGTGGACTATGTTACCCATTGTTGAAGATGTTGGCGACGAACATTATATCGGTGGGTGTATATTTTGTGGTTCGTTGTGTACGATAGCAATGATCTTGTTAGAAATGAGCGAGCATTCAACCCTACCGTCCTTCGGGCCAATTTTGGCACCGGTCGTGGAGGATGTAGAACCGAATGCGGATGCTCGTCCTCGTGCTAGTGGTTAGTACTAGTGTTGTGGTTGGCGGAGTAACGAACGCTTATGGTTTGGCAGGTAGCGAGAAGAGTGGATGCCGACATGGCGTGAACTCTTCGATGTGTGTGCCACAGGAAGATGGTGCAGATGACGATAGGGGTGCCCGTACTAGCAGTGAGTACAGGCATGTAGCCGCAGATTGCAAGCTGACCTTTGTCTAGGCAGTGAAAAAAGCCGAGGTAAACGTCGTGCCGTCGAGCATGATGAGCAACCAACGGCGAAACGGCGCGAACAACCTGCATGGCTAGGTTCGTCCGGGGCACAAGCCAGTGGAGTACCAGGCGTTGGTATGTGGCCGTTGGAGTATAGTGAGTTGTCGTACTGCGTGTCAGATGTTGTATTAACCTCTGGTGACGCACTTCTAGAACCTTCGTCTGCGGAACAACGCACTTATCATTCTCCCTTGGCAGCATGGCGTGTCAGCATGGGGGGAGCAGAGGGCTCGTCAGGGGATTTCTCAGGTGGCGCAGTCTCTGGTACAGAAGGGTCGTTCCGGGCGTATGGGACATCCGGGACGTCTGGGACGTCTGGGACATCAGGAACGTCTGGGACATCTCGGACGCCAGGGTCGTTTACGACAGGAGGGACGTCAGAGCCATCACAGTCAGCGATGGGCGGCATGTTCTCGTGTTTTAGTGCACGCCCCATTATGACATTGGTTCGAGATGATATGTTGGAACAGCATCCATTGTCAGCGCCATTGGGTTGTCTCGTGCAGGCATCCCACCTCAGTCGCTGGTACACTTTTAAGAGTACATGTACCTCGGTGGAGGGTTTGTCTTCAAACACGACGGTTATTCGCAGTCCATCTTTGCAATTGCTCTTAGACAGTTATCGCGGATGGTCTCGGCAACAGTTGCGAAGCATTGCTGCTGCTCATGGATACCCATCAGCAGGAGGTTCTGAGACAAAGGCATCTATCATTCAAAAGCTAACGGAAAGGCACACTTGTAACACGAGTTGTTTGTCAGTTATGTATGTCTTCTCTATGTGTGCAAATGAACGTCGCGCAGATGTTATTGACCAGTCTGCATCTCATCGTCGTAAGCGACACGTGGCTATTCATGATGCAAATGGAGAAGTCCCCGCTGTCAGCTATGATTCTTTCCCCACTTTTCTGCAGGTCTGTTCGGACAATAGAAAATTTGACATCATCAGAGAGTTTCAGGCGCATTTTCAGGCCGATAAGTGGATTCGTCGGCCATGTGGGGTTTGTGGTCAGGGGAAGTATGCGAAGGATGTAGTAGATGTTTGTGTGCGCGACGTCGACCTTGAGCTCTTGCGAAATGATGACATCGATAGTCATCTTTGGCCTGACGACTACAATTTCGACGCATATGACCGTGCCTTTTTGGAGACCCGCGCATTGTCAGATACCTCTACCCCGGAAAATATGTCTGTCTGTCTGTCTTGCAAGGCGTATTTGGGGCGCAAACAGCAGCCGCCAGATGCGATAGCAAATTATCAGTATTATGCACATGCCAAGCTTCCCATGGATGTTAGGGATGCTTTTGCGAATGCGTCCATTCATGATCTGCAGCTGGCTTCTGCGTGTCGTGCGACGCAGATTTCGTTCATGTATACGGCTGAACGATCAGGACATATCGCGCCTCAGAGGTACTGCAAAGGCAATGTCGCGATTATTCCGCAAGACGTCACAGATGTTTTGCGAGTATTGCCGCCGACACCAGAAGAATTGCAGTTTACAATTTGCGTACTTTTTGTGGGTGGCAGTAAACCGCCAACAACAAAAGACCTGTATAAAATGCATCCTGTTCTCGTAAACAAAAATCGAGTAGAGACTATTACTCGATTCCTTATAGATAACAATCGGTTTTACCAGAGTGAGGGTGTTACATTTTCTCGCGATAATCTTGATGCACTTTGCCCAGAGAAGGATTTTCCTAATGGGATTGGAATTCCTTCTACAGTCGAAATTTGCCATCTTCCAGATGACGAGCCAGCAGTACGTGGCGCTCAGTCTGGGTACACAGAACGTGCGGAAAGACTGCGGGCCCCCGAGAACGAACTGTTGATGGAAGTTGTAGGGTACAGCAGCCCCGAACAAGGTGCTGCAGATCACAGTAGTATGAAAATGGACGCACTGCAGTGGTGTAGAGACCATCGGCTTCACGTTCAAGTGAAGGCTGGGTCGGAATTATTTCCCGACCAGGACGAGCGAATGCTCACGTTTTTGTTTCCGAGATTGGATCCTTATGGTCTCGGTGGCTTCAATAACCCATTGAGAGTAGGCCGTCAGCGCATAGGAATGGAGAGACAACTGAGGAATTTACTCAATCGGTATGATAGTCCCTTTGAACATGATCCAGCATTTGCATATGTTTGTTGGAATGTGCTGCAGAAGTTAGATGCGATGAGATCAGTGAGTTTTCGGGTCAGAGACGATCAATATCAACCTTTATGCGACGATTTACTACGTTCCGCAGATGTGCTAGAGCAGATGCAAGCAAAATGGAAAGACAATCCGTCTGCTGAACCATCCAATGCAGAAGAAAAGCGGGCGCTTGCATTGTTGCATAAGCTGCGAGTTGTCTCGAAGGATCTGAGAGGATCAAATGGGCATCTGTAAGGCGGCGCCTTACTACGCACGCAAGGAGGCGTGCGCGAGAGGTCACGACTTAGTAGGATCAAGGGAGTCCGGGAGGGAGGTCCCGGACTATGTGTCAGCAGAGACGTTTGCATGTGTTTGTACGCTACGGGTCCACAGCGCCGGCAGGGCCGGTGCTGTCTATTTACCTTTTCAACAACTACATCCATACCTGTAACGTGCAATCCATCCCTACCCCGTTGGGTAACGTGGATCCTGTTCATCCCAGGTGTGAAGTAGTGCGAAAAGTGTCTTTGTTACACTTTTTTGAACACCACCGCTTCAAATTACCCAATTTCTGGCGCAATCAGAACCAATGGCACCCAAGCCCTTTACCCGAGCGCAGTCTCGAGCGACGGTGGATAAAATCACCGCCGACGAGTCTGCACCATCGGGCGGAACCCAGGATATGCCTGGATTCCTCGCCCCGGTTATACCGGGCAACCAAAATATCCCCACCACGTCCTCCCCAACAGAGGACGAGATTGAGGCCGACAGAACGTTCGCTTTGCCACAGGACGTCGCACAGTCCACCCCGGTCACAGATCAACGTGACCGGGACGACGCTGAGTCATTCCCGGACAACGAGGGGAATGAACTTGAGTATTTAGACGACACCACCCCGCGTGAGGAAAGCGAGCCGGAACTCGATGCATCTTTCGTGGACGGGATCAATGAAGGCCTCGAACGTATGACCGGGATCCAGGACGCGGCGCTGGACGCCTTCAAGTCATTCAATGAAGAAAAAGCCAAGATCCGTTACTTCATAACGAAGTTGACGGACGGCCGACGGACTGGAATGTCCGAACGTGCGCGATCGCGTAGCCGTAGCAAGGGAAAAGGGAAGGCGAGCGATAGAGCTGCCACCCCTTTCCTAGATGACCGCGCGATCTTTGAGAGCACCGTCAACACTATGAAGGCCGACGCCAACATCAGCGCAGCGCAGGAAAACCTGGACGGTCCACAACGTGACAACGAGACCGATCACCAGTATGAGGTCCGACTGGCAGCCAGTCAGCGAATCACTCGTCACCAGGAAGAGGTGGAGCGAGCGTTTCAAGAACGACGACTTCCCGCCGGATACAAAGCACCCAAAGGCCCGACCGAGAATATTCCCCGGTCGGACAGCAGCTACAGCCTATCGACAAATCACGAGGCTGGGGCTCACGCCCAGGGACGACTAACTCTTCACTCCACCCACGAGTATGAGGTAGTCAACCCGCAAACTACTCGACGGGAGAGTGCGGCGCCACAAAACTCACGACGAGGCAGCACCGCCCCCCCAATGCAACCCAAGATTGCAGCGGCGGTAGCGGGATTCAGCAGTAATCAAGGAGGCTCGGTGGCTAGGCCATCGAACCTCCCCGCGAGTGCGCCCACAATACACTCGACTGGGAATCGGGGAACCACCCCGGCTCCACAGCCATCTATGGTGAACCAGTCGTATAGTACGATGGCACCCACCACGGGTGGCCATGCGACCAGTGCAGTGGGACACCATACCGGGACACACGCAGTGATCCAGGGAGCGCCCACTGCTCTGACCTATACGCAACAAGGCGTACTGACCCGCATCATCGAAATGATACGAGACAGAGTAGGAGATGAACCCCCTACGGTAATCCCAACTCATGCCAAACATGTTAAATTACCCCCGCCGGAAAAATACGGAGGTCAAGACGACCTAGAAGTATTTGACATATGGCTCGCGGCCTTACTCCGATGGATGCGTATTAGTTACATGACGGGAGTCGCATCCGACGTCTCCCGTCTAAACTATCTTGGAACCATACTGACCGGCGATGCGGCAGTATGGTATGCATCGGAGATCGAGGACCCATACCGCTCGAAGGTCCGTTGGACGTTCGAAGAAGCAATAATCGCGTTACACACGCGATTCATCCACAAGGCCACCGCAATACAAGCATATGAGCGATGGATCCATTGCAGATATTCCCGTAGGCGAGGAGTCGCTGCATTTTTCAATGAAATGAAACGCCGAGCATCGCGCTTAATCGAGGCTCCCAGCGACTACACATTTAAGAAGCAATTCATCGGCGGCCTCCCGGAGGATATCGTTACCGCGATATTCACCAACCGAGAGGTCTCCGCCGAGCATAGCACCGTGCAGGATGTGCTAGATGCTGCTCTACGCATAGAGGAGGGCCAAGAATTGGTCCGCGCCCACTGCGAGGCAGCAAGTGGCCGGGCTGGTACCAATCACCTAACCCCGACCACAAGCCCGCCTGGTGCACGACGAACGGAGTTTGTGTCGCGCGACAAACCCAAGGTGCGGTTCACACTGCAGGAATCGCGTAGACACGCCGACAGCCGTCCGGCCACGCAGACGAGCGACAAACCCAACTCATCGGCAACGACGTCGGCCCAGGTAATGACCCGGCCATCCACGTCCACACAAACCCCCGGCGAATCGAATCGCCCATCAACGAATGACACTCGACCCAACAACAAAGAACCACTTCGGTGCTTCAGTTGCGGATCAGCCCAGCACTTCGCTAATGACCCGAAGTGCCCCAAATACGGTCAGAACCGTAGTAGCACCCGAGACCGACAGCGCGTGTTCGCGGCTCACATTCTTGATGACCGTTCGGAAGAGGGGTCACCTGAACAGGAACCCCATTCCGCCGCCGAGGAGGACCGAGACACGCCAGAGAATGAGGAATTCTCTGACGCGTCAATTCCACTGGACAATGTGTATGACTCCTCAGGCGCCGAATACGCTGAGGACTATGAACGCGATCGCGGTTCGGACGATGACAGCGATGACCACATGCAGTTTGCTAGCATGCGTCTCGCCGCCATGCGCATCATCACCGACTCACAGTCTTCGTCCGAGGACGACGACATGCCGCACCTAACGGATTTCGACGACTCCTCGGACGACGAAACCCACGAAGACGATTCTGCCCACTGGACACGGCGTCCGGGTGTAGAATCGACCCAGAGGGTGGGCACTCGTGCAACAGCACATACTTTGAGGCACAGTACGGCCTTAGGTACCAGTCGCCTCTCCGAACCAATCCTACACCAGGCAAACACTCCGCCGAGTGGGCGAGACACGCCGCCGACGGACCACGAACTGCTAGAGGACCGTGGTGACGACGGTATGCCCTTTACCGCGTTCGCCGATGCCCTCAACCGCGACTGGCGCGGTCGCGTCATAAACATACAACAACAGTATGTATACGACCGGCAGCGAACCATGCGCCTGACGGGCCGAATGCCGTCACATCCCAATGATTGGATGTGGGACACCAACTATGGGATTGTCCATGCCCAAGGATGTAGCACCTGCCTGCAGTATGTGTTACACTGCGAATCAGCTCAGGACGTTGACCACCAGGGGTACGAACTCGCTGAGTTCCACCACACAGACGTGGGCCGACAGAAATACTCCCAGGGCTACAACGACGCATTGGCCACCGCCAGCACGATCGTCGCCCGCACCCTCCGCACCCATCCAGCACTCCCAAATGAAGTATTGGTGAACGCTGGGTTACGGGAAGCTATCGAAGCTATCGATAGCCTGCCGCGTAGTCAATTGCGTCGTGAGGACACAGTGACCCCCATGGGCCCGCTGCGCTCCGCCACGACGCAGACGGCGGACGTCACTATGCACACGCGCAGTGATATCACGCCGAGTAGCCCTTGTCCTTCCATTGAAGAGGTCGAAGACGAACACGTTTCCATCGAGCGCGCACGCCAACGCCTGGGCCTGAAGTTGTCCCAAGACGATTCGGCCATCGTGCGCTGCTGCGCCATGGACTCAACCAAAAAAGGGGAGGAACCCCGGCCGCGTTGGCTGTATGACGCGAATATACGACACACATCCAGCACGGAACAACCTAAGAGGGACCGGCGTAAAAACCAGACCCTCGCAGCCGAGGTTGTTATGAACGGAAAGCGTTTGTTCACGCTATTCGACTCTGGGAGCACTACAAACGGTATGAGCCCCGAAAGCGCACACCTGGCTAAAGCCGACGTGTTCGAACTGCATGAACCGATGACCCTACAACTCGGATGTGTAGGCAGCAAATCCCGTATATCCTACGGGACGAACGCTCGCGTCAGCATCGCTGAGCAGTCCATGAACTGCTACATCGACATCGCCAACATCGACCACTACGATTTGATCCTTGGAACCCCATTCCTAACGGACCATAACGTAGTACTCGATTTTGGGACCCGTACCATTCAGATAGGGAACCAGGTCATTCACGCAATGACCAATGAGGAAGAAAAGGAAACGCGGCACCGAACTAAGCAAAGGCGGGCCGCATCCTACCCAGCTGTGCGATCGGCACACCTGGGTGAATCGACTAAGTCCGAGTGAACCGAGGCCGCGGGATCAACGAAGGTTGAACCCGCAACCTCGACGAGACGAAGCAGCCCGCAATCGTCTTGTGACAGGCGGACCCCGCCAGTGGGCACACCTAGTAACCCCACACTGCACTCATCGGCCCCAGAACCGATGAGACACATGAATAAAAACGAGAAGAAAACCATACGACACAAGATCGAGAAGGCACTGGAGAGTGCATTCCCCGACCAGCGCCCTCACGCAACACCAGAGGATATTCCGAAACTGCGAGACGCTTGGTACGCGTACTCAAAGGACATAATGTGCCCTGTACCGTCCGAGCTGCCCCCGTTCCGCGAAGTGAATCACCGTATCCCGTTGATCGATGATGCCCAAGAGAGCCGCTACCATCTTCCTAAGTGCCCCGAGGCATTAAAGCCCGAGCTCATGAAGAAGATACAGCGATACTCAGATGCAGGATGGTGGGAGCCCAAGATGGTATCCCAAGCGGCCCCACTCCTTTGTATACCAAAGAAGTCGGGTAAACTGCGTACCGTTGTAGACGCGCGGAAGCGCAACGACAACACGCGGAAAGATGTGACTCCATTCCCTGATCAAGATCAGATTAGAATGGATGTTGCCCGCACGAAGTACAGATCCAAGATCGACATGAGCGATGCGTACGAACAAATACGCATCGAGCCCGAAGACATATGGAAAACTGCCTTCGCAACAGTGTATGGCACATTCCTGAGCCATGTCATGCAGCAAGGAGATTGCAACGCTCCTGCTACATTCCAGAGACTCATGACGGCCATATTCCGCGACTTCATCGGAATATTTGTGCATATCTCGACGACATTTTCATATTCTCCGACACCATTGAAGAACATGAACAACATCTTAAACTGATATTCGACCGACTCAGAAATAGTCACATGTTTCTGAGTCAGGAGAAGTGTGATATCTACTCCGAGAGAATGGACTGCCTCGGCCATGTTATCGACGATCGCGGTTTGCACGCTGATCGCGACAAGATGGCGAAGATCCGAAGCTGGCCAACCCCCCGCAACTTCAACGAAGTCCAGCGGTTCCTGGGGCTGGTCCAATACCTCGCCCAATTCATGCCCGATCTGTCACTGTACACCTCGCCACTCTCGGGAATGGTGAGGAATGGCCGCACTTTCGAATGGCGGGCCACGCATCAACAATGCCTCGACCTCATCAAGGCGATGGCCTGCAAAATGCCGATCCTTAAGCCGATCGATCCCAGAAACCCAGAGACGATCTGGGTCATCTGCGACGCCTCAACGTATGGCGTAGGGGCCATGTACGGCCAAGGCCCGACCTGGGAAACCTGCAGGCCAGCAGGGTTCATGTCCAAGAAGTTTTCAAACGCTCAGCGCAATTACTGCACGTTTGAACAAGAGACTATCGCCATACTGGAAGCCCTCTCCAAATGGTCCGATAAACTCATTGGACGGAAAATCACTGTGGTCACCGACCACAAGGCTCTGGAGTTCCTCAAAACTCAGAAGAACCTCTCCCCGCGCCAAACACGTTGGATAGAGTTCCTATCCAAATATGACCTGAAGGTTCAATACGTCGAAGGCAAACTTAATAAAGTCGCCGACTCGTTCTCCAGATACTACGAGTCTGTCACGGAAGAGCTCCCTGGCATGGAGTACGTCAACATCGACGTCCTCCTTGACCCCAAGGGCGAAGACCTCTCACCGACTCGTATCGAGGAAATACGAGCCATGGAACTTCGCCCGCGAAAGGTACAAGAACGCGTGGCGGAGCGTGATGCCGAGGCAGCGGAGCTTACTCGCCAACACACTACATCCACTGTCGCGACAACCGATCAGCTACCGCTCGGCGTCGACCCCAGCGTGTCAAGCATAGCGGTCCACGGCCCGCCCCTCCATCCCCGCGTTGAGGGCGGATCCGACTGGACTACGATCATGAAGGCCGGGTACATCGATGACCCCTTCTTCAGCAAAGTTTTATCCGGCCTCAAAACGTTCCCCACGTTCGCATTAAATGACGGTCTCCTGTGGTCGAAGACGCGAGCAGGACTGGACGTCCTGTGTGTTCCCCAAGCTAAGCTCAAGGGGCGCAGTCTCCACGAGATCATACTGGACACCGCGCACACAACCATCGGTCACTTCGGGAGTCAAAAGACTTCCGAGTATGTGTGCCGTTGGTATTGGTGGCCGAAGATTGGCCGCGACCTGGAGAAATTCTGTGCGAGCTGTGGGTCCTGCCAAATGACGAAGACCCACAATCACCCTCCCGCAGGATTACTCCACAGCATGCCGATCCCGACGCATCCATGGGCGTCGATCGGGATGGACTTTGTCGGCCCATTTCCCCAAGCCCGTGGCAAGGACTATCTCTGGGTTATCATTTGCCGACTCACATCCATGGTACATTTGCTACCAATTACGACTCAAACCAAAGTGTCGGAATTGGCGCATCTTTATTATCAAGAGATCGTCCGACTGCACGGCGTGCCAGGATCAATCGTCTCCGACCAAGACGCTAAGTTCACGTCAATATTTTGGCGTGAACTCCATCGTCTATCGGGCACCAAACTCCTTATGTCCACGTCGTTTCATCCTCAGACCGATGGCGCATCCGAACACGTTATTCGTTCGATATCGCAGGTCCTGCGTAACTCCGTGACTCCCAGCCAGGAGGACTGGGTGGACCGCATCCCGATGGTCGAATTCGCACTCAACTCCAACGTGAGTTCGAGCTCGGGCTTTGCCCTGTTCGAACTCAACTATGGTTATATGCCGACGTTGGGCAGCCAGCCTGTCGCCGCAACCATGTACAAGGGGGTACAAGAGTTCACCCAGCAGGCACGCACCAACCTGTCCATAGCTCACGATGCTATCATCGAAAGCCGCGTGAATCAAGCCTATTATGCTAATTCGCGCCGCATGCCCGAGGTCGAACACCAGGTCAGCGACCTAGTGTACCTCTCTATGAAGAACCTGAATATGCCCAAAGGACGAGCCGCGAAGCTCCTCCCTAAGTACATCGGCCCATTCCCGGTACTAGAGAGCAACCCGGCCACGTCCACCTACAAGCTTGAATTGCCGGAAGAACTGCAACGACGCCGCATCCACCCTGTATTCCATGCAGGGCTTCTGCACCGTCACGAGCCCAACGACGACGTACTATTCCCGCGATGGGAGACGAAGCTGTTCTACGACTTCGGACAACCCGCCGACGAGGAATGGTACGTGGACAAGATTGTCGGCCACCAATGGGTGGGCGACGATCTACAACTCCACGTTCGCTGGTCGCTAGGCGACCACTCCTGGGAGACTCTTGCAGTCTGCCAGGAGCTCGAAGCCCTCGACCGATACCTCGAACTCCAAGGCATTGCCCAATGGCAATCCCTCTCGCGCCGCGCTACTGCGACAAAGTCATCTTCACGCGCTGTAGCTGCGTCGGCCGTTCGCACGCGGCAACAGCCGAGGCGGCGCGCGTCTCGGAAATAACCGAGAACGTGCACCGCCACTGCGCGCTTTTTCCAGGGTTGCTTACCTAACCAGATTAAACTTTTAGTCGTCATCGTGGGCGCATGGCGGTGCCTGGCCAACCGACTTAGGCGGCGACCTCAAATCGCTTCACCTTTTTCTTCCAGACCACCACCATGTCTACCCCCGCCAACGACTCCACCACCCGCAACCCCGCGCAGTCCCTCCCACCGCCGGCTGTCGGCGCTGAGCCGTCTACGACGACTCAGCAGGAGCCCACCGCGGACTCTACGGCCATGCTCGTCGACTCTGAGGCTCCCGCGCCTCAGAGCCCAAGCGGCGACCCATCGGGCGCCGCCTCTGCACCCCTTCCCTCTCTGCCCCGTTACGACGGGTGGGCCTACGACCCCACCGTCCACGCGGTCATGCATGAGGACGAGGCATGTGAGGTGTGTCGCGCCTATCGCGCGCACCTCGTCGGTGACGACCCCTCATTCGCCGCCGCCACACGTGCCCGCTCTGCCTTCGAACAGCAGCTCATCAAGAACGGCCGCCGTATGACTTGGAGTCGCATCCATCGCCACGACGTGGAAAACGAAGCACTTCGTCTCCGCGTCGCTCGTGCCGAGGCCGATGTCGAGGCATACCGCCTCGAGCGTGATCGTGCACGCACGGCTGAGGAGCATGCCCAGCGTGAGCTCCGCAAAGTACTCGTCGAAAGTACGCACCCGCAGGCCGCCGCCCACATCGCTGCGTCGACACGACCCGTGGACCACCCGTCGCGCGACTCCGCTGCTCGCTCTGAGCCCGTCCCGCGTCGCGGACGCACACCTCCACGCGCGCCGTCCCCGTGTCGCCCGCGGTCACCTCCGCCGTGCTCCCACTCTCCCCGTCGCGGATCGGGGTCATCCCGCCGCAGCGTGTCGGCATCCCGGTGCCCTCGCAGCCGCGAGGACACTGGGCCCCGCTCGGTCCCCGCCCCGCCCCGTCATACGACCATGCCGTCCGCCTCGTCTGCCGCCGGACGGAGCACTCGCATGACTGGCGACGATGTGCGGCGCTTCGAGACGGGGGCGGATTATGACCCACTCGAAGACGACAATCTCGCGTGGGCCGATGACGATGCGACCAAGCAGCAGCGGCGCGACTCGCGTGCCTGGTCCGCATCTCAAATCGACAAGGCGCAGAAATTCGACGAGGCCCGTGCGGCTGCCGAATTCGAGTGCGTTGCCGCGGAATCCCGGGCGCGTGTCTGGGGTGCCAGCCCCGCCGACTCTGGGTCGTCCACCTGGACTCCCGCCCCGGGCGCGTGGGGACCACCTACCCCAGCCGGCCCCTCCACGCACGCCCCGACGCCGTTCGTTGGGACGTTCGGCTCATCGTACCAGTCGGTGTTGCACACCGGTAGCGCCATAGGCCCGTCCGCCGGCCGTGCACCGATGTCGTCGCACAACTGCCGTGATTACTCCCGCCGTGAGGTCCACAACGAGGCCGAGGTTCTCGCCCTCGTTGAAGCCTCTCGCCGCAGCCCGTCGGCGCTCACCCGTATCCGCCGTCTGGTGTCCGAGGCGAGTGCCGTCTCTCCCGCATCCCGCACCCTCGTCCAACGCCACATCATCCGTCTGTGGGCGCACGAGGGCAACGTCCGTCATGCGGAACGTGAAGGCCTGCCGCCCCCCGTCATGACGCCACTGGGTAGCCAGCCCCCAGTTAAGCGGAAAGCGGCAGGCAGCGTCAGCGACACCCGCCGCACGCGTCCGCGGGCCTCCCCCACGGCCGACGTCATGATGACGGACGCGACCGCGGCAGCAGTCGCCGCCCAGCACCCATTGCGAACGAGTGGGCCTGGTTCCTCGGGGGGAGGGGACGCTTCAGTCCCGCTGTCCGAACTCCCCCGTAACTCCGATTTCCTAGTGACACACAACGATATGTCATTCGAGGAAATCGCGGCGCATTGGACGGCCAACCCACAATTCGCACCAACCGGAGTTGAAGGGACCCACGGGTTCTTCAACCGCCGGAACGTTGAAACGTGGATGTTTGTCACGAACAGCGGCCCAACCGCGTCGCAAGAAGCGAGCACCGAGTGGCGACGACGATGGACGGACCGGATCACGGAACTGTTCTCCATTTCGGGCTGGTTCCGCCGCCTCTCAGATAGCAGCGCACAGCCCGCCACCAACACTCCGTCGGTGGTTATACCATACGAGGGCGACATGGAAGACTTCTCCATGCCGCAGATCGTGGCGCACCTGCGGCGCAATGGCATCACCCCATGGATGGTGTCCATCCTGGAAGACATCTGCCATATCCGCAGGAACCTCGCCTCCCTGCGCGCCCGAGACGACACTCGCGATTGGGAGACGGAACCCACCGCGCGCACTGTTCTCGCGCGGCCCGCATCACCCCCAGCACTCGCCACGACGCCCGCCATACCCACAACCACTGCACCAACCCCTCATGCCACCTCCATCGTTGCACCCACCAGTCCGGCAGTCACGCCCATCGACCAACCGCATCCTCCTGCACCCGCCCCGTCGCAAAACGACGGGATCCCTCCGAACGGAGGCGGGGAATCATTCAGTCCTGAAGGACTGGAGGATAACCCCGTCACTGCACCTACACCCGACGGGTCTCAGGACGAACTCATCGACTACGATTAATCGCATAGTTGGTCGCCTCAAGTGCGCGTGGTGCCTCAATCACACATTCACCCCGGCGGTGTATAGAGGCGGCATCAATATTCGTGGACCGTAGATTCGGTCCAGTGGGGGAGGGTGTAAGGCGGCGCCTTACTACGCGCGCAAGGAGGCGTGCGCGAGAGGTCACGACTTAGTAGGATCAAGGGAGTCCGGGAGGGAGGTCCCGGACTATGTGTCAGCAGAGACGTTTGCGTGTATTTGTACGCTACGGGTCCACAGCGCCGGCAGGGCCGGCGCTGTCTATTTACCTTTTCAACAACTACATCCATACCTGTAACGTGCAATCCATCCCTACCCCGTTGGGTAACGTGGATCCTGTTCATCCCAGGTGTGAAGTAGTGCGAAAAGTGTCTTTGTTACAGCATTGGTTGAAACTTCGAAACGAAATTCGGGCGCTATTGAAAATGCACGGTTGTCCTGCGCTTTTTGTTACCCTAAATCCGGCTGATATTCATCATAAATTAGTACATGTTTTAGCTGGAGGAGATCCAGAAGGCTTTCAAGAATTAAATGCGTACCAAAGGGCGAAACAAGTTGCCGATCATCCGAAAGTGGCAGCAGAGTTCTTTGACCATATGATACAGGCCTTTATCCACTTTATCCTTCGTCACGGAGACAGTCAGCCAGGATTATTTGGCACGTCTGAAGCCTATTACGGGACTGTCGAGGCACAGGGTCGTGGTACGCTTCATTGCCATATGTTAATTTGGCTAAAAGGAAACCCTTCACCTCAAGAGTTACGCGATAAAATGCGGGAAAATGGTTTATTTCGACAGCAAATGTTTAGCTGGATTGAATCCATTATTAAATGTGAGTTGTCTGATATGACTTCAGTCTTGAGTGCTGGCTCGGGAGAAAAGATAGTTAAGCCAAGTGCAGGTAGAGCAGACGACATTCGTACAACTGATGCCCCATGTATTCCGGAGGAAATGGATGACGACACGCGAGCAGTGTTCATGAATAATTTTCGCGAGTTCGTTAAGGAGCTGGCCGTTGAGTGTAACTGGCACGATCACAAAGACACGTGCTGGAAACATCTTCGTGCCGGAGAACCTAGAGATGATGCGCATTGTCGAATGAGGATGGATGGCAAGACAAGGGCCATAACTGACCTTGATCCAGACACATTTAGTATTCTTCTACGCAGATTGCACCCTTGGATCAACAACTACAATGATGTAGTGTTGTTCCTATTGAAATGCAACATGGACATTAAATATATTGGTTCCGGTGAAGCTGCGAAGGCCCTTGTATATTATGTGACGGACTACATAACGAAAGCGGCATTACCCACGCATCTCGGCTTAGCTGCAGTTTGTTATGCTATTCGTTCAAACTCACGTAAGTTTGCAGACAAGCCTGAGGTCATGAAGTCAAGCATGCATAAGAGTTTACTAATTAAAGTTGTGAATGCTATGATGGCGCGTCAAGAAATTTCTCACCAACAAGTTATGAGCTATCTCATCGGTTGCGGTGACCATTATTGCAGTCACACTTTCAGGTCCTTGTATTGGGGTGAGCTCGATCGATATCTTCAAGTGCAGGAGCGTGCGTGCGGTACAGGTGCAGATACGCACGTATTTGTGGATGAAACACAGCCCGCTCTTGCTACAGAACAGGATGAACGAGGCTTGTTCGAAGTGGATAACAGACACGATGGCGTCGATGATATAGACCTAAGAGTTTCGGCACTAGATTGTGAAGAGTCTGTGGAAGGCGACAACAACAGTGGAAGTGCAGACGAAACTGAGCAGGAAAATGTACATGACGAAGACTTATCCGAAGATGAACATATCGGCAAAGATGAAGATGATGCGTATTTGACCTGTCCGACGGGGAAAGAATCTGTGCCTTTTAGAATGCAGAATGGTACAATGAACGTGACGAGCTTACTGTATGATTACAGATATCGGAGTCGTCGACCTGGCTTTGAAGAGTTGTCAGTGTGGGAACATGTTGAATTTGTTGAGAGGGTCACAAAAACCCAAGAAGAAAACCGTCTTAGTCGTTTGCGAGAGAACCAGAAAACGAGAGCCGCGGAACGTGTTGAATATTGTAGCACACAACATCCGCAGTTTCGAACGCATGTCAGTAGACTACGTCGACAGGCTGTTGTGCCTGTGTACTTAGGACCTGCTATCCCGCGCAAAGATAGTACGGAGGTTGAGTATATGCGATATTGTAGGTGCATGCTCGTGCTGTTTAAACCTTGGCGGACGTTGGAGGATTTGAAGTCCGTTGATGAATCGTGGGTGGAAGCTTTCCATGCGTATGACTTTCCAGCCAAGATTCGGGCGATTATCAGGAATATTCACATCGAACGAGAGTGCAAAGACGCACGCAATAACCATGAAGACGCTCGGCGACGAGGAGAGGCAACAGGACTGTTGAATGATGAGAATGATCAGTATCATCGCAATCCGCTAATGGATGAAGACATTCAAGAGGATGGCATACCTGAGCATGACCTCGGTCAGTATGGAATGGACAACAAAACGGAAGGCGACGTCCCTCTCGAAACATCGCAGAGTAAGCGACAGGCAGGAATAGACGCGCGAGCTAAAGAGACTGTAAACGTTATGAATGGAGCAGGGTTGTTCGCATATGAAAATCGGCCTGTACCATTGCCTGTTGCAGACGGAGGTGCTAGAGAAAGATACCATCCCACGCCTGAAGATATGCGGTTTCACCAGAAAACCATGGAGTACTTGAAGAAACACAAACGTCCTCAAGTCAAGAATGTCAACCCTAACGCCGATGGTGATTTGTCTCATGGCCGTGATTTGCCCCCGACTGTCGGAGTAGGCCGAATTTCAGATGATGACATTATACATGAAACGTCAGGAAGTAGTTGTCCACAGACGAAGGAGGAGATCTTACAAGATCTGTTAGTAGACCGAAACGTGAAGGGAAATTTTGAACAGGAGATGGCAGTGCGAACTGTAGCGGAACACTTCATACGACGTGATCCGAAGCAGTTGATGATGTATGTCTCTGGTGTGGGTGGTACGGGGAAGAGCCATTTGATTAGAACTATAGTTGAATTTTTTCGTCGCTGTGATCGATCTGGTGAAGTTTTACTCGGTGCTTACACGGGTATCGCGGCCGTACTCATTGGTGGCTATACGTTACATGCGCTTGGCTGCCTCCCGAAATCTCTGAACAAAGCCAAAAGAGATGAGTTCACGCAGATATGGAAAGATGTAGAGTACCTTATCATAGATGAAGTGTCAATGTTGTCGCCGAATCTTCTCAGTGACCTTTCGATTCGCATTGCAGAGGCGAAATCGTGGCGTGCGGGTGCTGCAGATCTCTCTTTTGGAGGAGTAAACCTGTTGTTCACTGGAGACTTCGGTCAGCTGAAACCAGTTGAGGCGCAATCATTATTATCTCATAAATTGGTTACGAAGATCGAGGCCAATCAAGGACAGACTTTCAGAGGGCAGAAGGAACTGCACAGGGTCAGCATTTGGCGACAGGTAGATCAGGTAGTAGAACTTAAGAAAAATTGGCGCCACGATGCGGACCCGCGGTACACGGACTTGATTAATCGGGTTCGAGTCGGGAAAGGGAGCACTAGATCGGATGGCAATGGAAAGTCAGACTACGATTTGCTATGCGGGAGGATGTTGAATATGATCAGTGCTAAACAGCCCGAGAAAATCATGGACTTTCGTGATGCGCCAGTCATCGTTGGCACGAGGAAAGTTCGCGATGCTGTCAACATGCGTACGGTTCAAGCAAAAGCAAAGTATGCTAACCGCGAACTCAAGTTTTATGCCTCTCGCGACTCAGAACACCGAATGCCTTTAGCAGGTGCAATAGCAGGTAGAGTGTGCCGCCTACAACCTGCTCTAACGAAGGAAGCATATGGGTTGCTTCCGTTGTTTGTAGGTATGCGTGTTATGATATCAGACAACGCCGACGTTTTGCACGGCATCGCCAACGGTGCGGAAGGGCATGTTGAGTATATAACGACCGGTGCCGATACAGACGGACAGGAATATGCAACTAGCGCGTATGTTAGAGTTTCAGGATCTGGATTCAAAATCGAGGGTCTCGAGACTGACCTCGTACCAATCTTTCCTCTCCGCACTTCATTTATCTATCGCACCAGTGACATGAAAGATCACAGCATTAGCCGCTTACAGTTACCTCTCCATCCTGCGTATGCCTATACAGACTATAAAAGTCAAGGTCGATCTCTTACTAGAGCTATAGTGGATGTTACAGGATGCCGCTCGTTACAGAGCACATATGTCATGCTTTCACGGGTAAAGACATTGGACGGCTTGGCTATTCTCCGATGGTTCCCACCTCTTAAGATAAACGAAGGACTGAAACATGAGTTTCGCGCTGAGTTTGATAGACTAACGATGCTAGCCAGCGCGACGCGCGAGAACTTCATAGAAACGCACAGGACGGATTCGATGATAATTTAGATGCGAAAGAGGAGCTCAATTCTAGCGCGTCGCTGTCATTGGGAAGATGATTGAGATGGATGGAGCGCCCAGGCGGCGTTGTGCCGCGGCGTTTGTACATAAAGGAATACGAGCGCTAACGGGAACTCAAGCATGCTAACGCCTGCTGCACTGAATCAAGTACCGTCACAAAACTGTCCAACACAGGTTATCTGTTCCGCAAGACGCTCCGTTACGAACGCTCTAGCGCGGTTGGTGTGTGGCTGACTTTCTACATATCCTTTGCAAACACCTAATTCGACTGTTGCGGCCACAATAATCCAGTAGTTTTCCTCAGATGCTGCCAAGCACAACACGGCCATCTGAAAAACGCCACTATGAAGATGTAATTGCCTCTAGCGGCGATCTGTGGCTATTTTCGCGCTCCTTGACGATGACGATTTCTCTTCTTCAAGTTAAAATCCCGGCTCACATGGATATCCTCTAGTGCTCTTTCGCCCTCTGGAGACGTTGCTTGAAGGGTCCACCGGTCCTCTTGCAACTGATTCACGCGCACGAGGTCTTCTGCACATAGCGTGCGCCGTTCTGTTACAATGTTGTCCGTCCAGCGCACGGTACGTAGTTATCCGCACGCCTGTTTACTCCACCTGACATTTCCCCAGACACGGTCCATGACGCGCGCGAAGCAAGCTACTGTGGAACAAAAACCCACATCTTCTATTACACCCACAGTATCAAGCGTGGACGCTAATAGTTCCTTACCTTCGTCGACACCAATCATCCTTCATCCATCGACATCGTACGACTTTGGTATCTCTATTGCAGCTGCCATGCGGCGGGCGCTGCCAACGGACATCCCCGAAATATCGACCACGTCTACAACTTCTACGCCGGTCGCTTCGCCTTCAATTGCGAGTTTACAGTCCCCAAACCCTATCGGCCGGTCGCGTCAACAACAGTTTCAGCATCTCAAAAGGATGAAGAAGCGACGAGCTTTGGAGCAGAATGGCGTCCCACCCCTTCGTCTCAAGGCCGTCATGAAACATTGCTCACCATCAGCAATTAGCGCACCCATTGACAGCGCGACCATCCCTCATTCAAGACCTGGTTGGATTGGTGACACAGCCGCACGCGCGGAGGAGCAGGTGTACACAGTGGACGAATTGCTCGATCTCGGCTTCGAGTACAAAACATGGGATGGCAGGTTTGTCCATTGATTACCTTTGTCTTTTACATTACTATTACTGATTCTGTCACTACAGAGAAGAGATGATAATTCCCACTAACGCTGGTCGAGCATTCGTTCATTTCATTGGCCGTCCTGACGACCCTCCCGCATGTTCACCCGAACAAAAATGGTTGAATTCCACTACGCGTGCTGCTCACACGATGGCTAAAGTTGCATCTGATAATAATCTCACTCGCTGTAAGAAATCTCGTGGAGATTATCCTGTCGTGTCTGCAGGAATGAGCTTCGGTGGAGGACCCCAGGTACGCGTGACCTCCTATTAGACGTTGTCTGCATACTCATACCTGCCAGCAACCTTACAACGTCGCCAATGCGAGGTGCGCGGAGCTACTCATTACAGATGCAGACATCAAGCGCATCGCTCACTTTCAAAGCAGTCCGTTGTCCCCATCTTTTGCCTGTCATCGCCATTATTTACATGTCCGCAGATGCTCTGGCCATTGCCGCTCCTAAACTATACGTGCACTATCAGTCTGTGTGCACTGCTGTTCGCGCGCACCATCCCGATCTGAAGAAAAACTTCACAAACAGCGTGTTTCCAACTATCGCCTTCAATTGTGGATCAAATGTCGTTATGGAAGCTCACGCGGACAGTCAAAATGTTGCATATGGCTTGTGTGCGATCACCGCACTGGGAAATTATGATCACAAGAAAGGCGGCCACCTATATTTTTGGGAGTTAAAGCTCGTAGTCGAGTTCCCGCCTGGCGCAACAGTTCTCATACCCTCGGCAGCCCTTACGCATGGCAATACGCCAATCGCAGCATCTGAACAACGTGCGTCTGTCACGCAGTACATGGCCGGCGGCCTAGTACGCTACGTTGACTATGGTTTTCGTGCCAGGACGTTGTTGGAGGCGATGGATCCAGCACGGAAACGCGCTATAGATAAGCAGGGTGAAGAGAGATGGCAAGAAGGTTTGAAGCTTCACTCACTGGTGTCGGAGCGCCAGGCAGATATCGCCAGTAGCTTTCCTTGTACATCCGTCTGAGCTTCCTCTTGTGATTCTGTTTCTGTTTTTTGCCCTATTCTAGTTCGTCGACCTATTTCAATCAAAAAATCATTCATTATCCATGCTGTGTCTCGGTAGCAAAATGCAATCCACAGCTGCCGGTAGTACTCTTCCTATAAAGGCTGTTACGCTGCGAGTCATCTCTTGTCATTTTCACTTATGCCCCACGCCCTACACAGACCAAATATTGTGTCGAGTTCGGTAAGTCTCCACGTTTCGTTGTTGCTGCAATATTAATTTCGTTCCAGTCGCATCCCTTCCTGTTGCCGGCCACTATACAACTGCTCGCATACCGTGGCATTCATGTACAATATTGGACACCTAGCGACTGTTTCGTAATTAACATGCCCGTGACAAACGAGGTACGTCGGTCGCTGTGAATTACAAGGCCTTCTCCTACTTCTTCCTGTAGGGCAGTGCGAACGACCCAGCACTCCTGTTTTTCGACTGGGTTCACATAGGACGACACCGTTGGGCGATAACGACAGAGGCCCATTTGCTGGACTTCCTTTATGGAATCAGTGCCCAATCCCCCATTATCGAATCGCAGACTGCTTTCAGCAGCAGCATCCACTTGGTTCTCGAAGTTGTAGTCTCCGACAGTTCCGTCCACATGACTTGTAGGGCGCCATCTGCGACTGAGCTATCGTACTGTACGTTTGTGGCAGTTGGCCCCCTTCGCGTTGCCTACACCATTTTTATTATGCATGGCATGTAAAGCGACCCTCGCGTGTCAATTCACTTTCGATTTATACTCCACGGATATGGGTCCAGGACATTGGACACAACACAAATTCTCAACCCCGAACATTTGTTTCCGGTGAGGAGCTTCCCCTATTGTCTGCCTTCCTACTTATACCCTTTGTTCACTTGCGAAATGCTCCAGGAAATGCCCGCTGTTGCCAAGCATGGTGCCGTTTCTCTTTTTCTTCCTCCTCTACGCCATTCACATTCACCCACAGGCATCTGCGACTGTACTACAGTACTGGCAAGGCCAACTCCATAGTTCATTGGCGAAATACGGGTTGCGCGTCTGTCCACCTGCCGGTGATGATCATTTTTTATTGAGTCTCGACTACGACATTGCCGTCAGCACGTTATTTCTCGCATCGTTTTGCACAGGCTGATGAAATGGGCAGTCCTTCGTTCCAGCGTCCGACCTCGTGCAAGCATTGCGATCCTTCCAATGGTTCAGACTTGCTGACCGGTTGTTTGCGTCTGTACCCCCACTCGCTCTACACCTGTTTTTAGTTGAATCGTCCTTACTTACAAATGTTCAATATGGTATAGACGATCATCGCCTGCGTATTCTGGTACAAATGGATGCATCTTCAGGAGAAGTACATACTTTCTCGAGCGTCATTGCTCCTTCCCGTTGGCACATGTACACGTTCCATAGCCTCGGAGAAATCTGTGTGGCGTACGAGTACCTATAATGTCCAGCTTATCTTGAACAAAACTTCGCCATTTGTTGCGTGAAACTGAATATTACTGTGGCTGAAATTTACAAAAGTGATTATACTCAGCCATCCTTCATGCCGCATTAATCTCACTCCACCAAGATGGTCAATGTCATTCCATAAGCTTTCCATTCTGGCTCACATACGTATCGAGTAATTTGATGAAAATTGAAAACATAAGAAAAAGGGCGGAAAAACCCCTGCGGGGAAAAAAAACCACCCTGTATGTAAAAACTAGTCGCTTTGCTGCTCGAAATGTGTGTCATAGACGTCCAGGACTTCTATGGCTGGCATGGCCTCTTGACTATGTGGCAAGAACATTCGCTGCAGCCCGTGTCAACACGAGCAAATATATAAAGGACTTCCAATGCATACCTGTTCCTGTTGATCCACAGGGCACAACTGAATGACTTGGTCGAAAGACAGATGGACTTTCGTAACAGGGATTCCATCACGTCGACGAATGGTCGCAATATCGAATTTCATGCGAACATCGACGAGGTCTCCTTCGGAAAACCGAAGAGGGTGTAATGGATACACCTTCCCATCGAGTCGACGCTCACCAAGCATAAGTTTCGACGTGACCCTCCAGCTATTGATGACGCCCGGTGCTTGTGCAAGACGCTCCGGGTCATCCGCAAGAGTGAGAACGGAGGGTACATCGCGCGTGGTCCTAGTAATCTACTAGAATGTTAGCAGTTATCCACATTCCTGACGTTCATCACTCTCACCTTGGTAAACGCTCGGTGCGACGCATGAATAACCTCATCCTCCCGACTAAGCAAAGACGGCATCACTTGCTGAGCAAAAAGTCCACGTTCGATAAATTCGGTCAGGCGACGCAAGGCATCACGCTGAGCTGCAAATTGCTCTGACAATGGACCAGGAACAAGCTCAACGTAATTCACAGCCTTGCATGCATTCCTCGGTAGGCTGTTGCATGTGGTAAGCATTGTATGCAACTCCACGCGTCGACCTCACTCACCCGTCCCAATTGCCCATGCCTTGGAAGTTATGATGACCCAACGGAGCAATCACGCGAGCTCCGACTTGATAATGAGCGAGCTCGTCGTTGGCGCACAGGACATGATAGACCGCGAATTGCCTGGACATATCCAGAGAAGCGGGAATACTCGCTACGAATGCCCAATATGGAATATCAGCTTCTTTCGTCGGGATCTTGAGACGTGTAGGAACGTCTTGGACATCCAGAGGGTCCTGTTGCAACCGGCAAACATCGCCTGGAATTGTATCACGGACAAGCCGCGAGGCATCAGGCGCTGAAAGTCCACGTGAGTTCGCATCTGTCCGATGGATAACGAGACTTACTGAGTATAAAGGACATGACAAGGATTGAACGTGTTTGAACACCGAGGGCAGCGACCAGTGCTACTGCTGTTCCGCATCGAAACCACCATCTTAAATATGCCGCTAGACTTGAGCGTGAGCGAACTTCAGACTCGGCCTCTACCAACACTGTACGCGCTCAGTCTGTCTACCGCGACGCCACAACTCTACCGATTCTGTGGGCACACGGCTTCCGCAAACGATACGCGCAACTCACTTCCACATCTCTTGGAGCTCCATTGATTCCATTCACGACATAGAATCAGCTGTCCGCTATGGAATCCAGTGCCGAGCATTTGCCCATGTCTTCGTCAGTTGTCTTGCTATTCAGTCAAATATATACAGTTCCATAATATCGTTCAACTCCCAGCGCCATACAGTATGCTCTTCCTGCCAAGATGCCAACAATAAATCGGCTTCAACAATTCAACTCCATAGGAGGTTTTATCGTCTGTACTGTCGGTCAATTATTTCCATTTTCGTCGCAACCTGTATGACGAGTACTACACTCGCTTCCTCCTGTGAGACCTTCAATCCAAGATCGCGCGCCCACGCGTTCAATCCACACTGTACGTCGTCCCTTTTTAGTCGATCCCGTCATTGAACTACTTCCTACAGCCCAGATACTGATGACCGCTGGCATGGCAATCTCTGTGCAGATCTCCACCTCCTAGCCAAAACAAACCCATTGTCATAGCGAACACTTCTATACATGCGACAGTCGGCCGCCAGGTTTGTCACTAAAAGTCCATCTGCCTAACCAAATTCAGTAATACCATTGACTACCTCGACAGGCCTTGTACCCGCCCTCTCCACCCGGTCATCATAAAAATCAACTGACTATATCGAAGCCTGGCGGGCACATTTCCACGGTTTGGATTCTAATACAATGGCAAATCTATACTCGCAAACTATCCATTTGCCTCCTAACGTAAAAAATGCTCGGCTTATTCAGAAGCGTCTTGTGTTCTATGGCCATGGCAAACACCGTTTGCACGGACGTCTGTTCTCTGGCCATCATTTTTTGCCTCTGTGCGTCTCCGTCATTTTCTTAAATAACGGCCAAAATGTCGTCTGAATCCAACATTCTGCTCACTTTAGCCCACTTCTTCGTTCACTTTCTACTGCACTCACTGTACTATTCATTTCTACCATGACACCTCGACGCAAAGTAGACACCACTGTCGCTAACGGCAAGCCTTCTCCTGCTGCAAAACACCAGCCTTCGTACGCATTGCATTCCCATGCGCTAGCGAATAATACTCATTTTTTTTTTCCAACACAACGACAGACCTGTAAAAGATGCTGTCGAAGACAACTCTACCAACGACGGCGACATCAGTCGACCTGTATCTCCTGATGCCGTGAGTGTTACAGAGTCCACTCCGTTACCTGCTGCGACAGCGAATGACACAAGCAACACGTATGTCATCTTTCTTCTTTTCTCATGATTCATAACGCCTCTCATCTATCTATAGCATGCAGGCTGCTCCGACGGACGAGTACATTTTCAACCAAAGTTCCTTTACTTTGACCGAAAATGAAGTTCGGAAGTTGTTACATGACAAAGGCCTGCTCAACGGAGAGCTACCTGGGTATGGCACACTATCTTTTGCATCTTCAGTCTGACTCATTTCTGCTTCTGCGTAGGCGGTTCCATGAGATTCTCATGTGGCGTGACCCAGAGACCCAAAGTTTCTCCGTCCATCGCTTGCCTACCAGCCTCGTTTGGGAAAAAACTGTCAACCACAAGACTACAGCTTCCAATGTCATGCACGTCCAGGGAGCCTCCGAGCCATGTGTCATGTGGATTCTCGGTGAAGTCGTCAATCCTTGGTTTTTTGATAGTCAGGGACAGCCTATGAAAATCCCGTCCATCACCGTCACGCCCATTTTGCCCGCTACTCTACAAGTTGTCAAACGTCTCTTGGCCACTGTCTTTGCTCCCGATGTCAACACTAATAATCCCGACGGGTCAAATGTCTTTCGCGCGTCCACCTTCTCTACCGCGCGAAAACGAGGTGTTCGTGCTGCCGAGGTGAGCATCCATTTCCCGACGTCCATCATTTTATTGACTACATAAGCTAGGCTGTCACTCTGAAGAATGTATATGACGCCACGGACTCTTTCAACGGATACCGCGTCACTGGTCTCAACAAACGCATGGACACTTCCTTCATCGCCACGGGTGATATAGTCCTGTTGGAAGCTACCATCTCTCGGTACAGAGACCGAGAGGCACCCAACGGCAACACGTGGCGCAAGGTTCTCAACATCCACAGCATTTCTCTACTCGTTCCCTCTGATATATGACCGTTCTCCACATGAATCGTTCGGTCGGGTGGGCGATTTTTTTCCCCGCTGGGGTTTTTTCGTCCTACTTCTTCTTCTTCTCTTTGCCTAAGTGTCGAGCTCGCATACATCTGTATTTCTAATTTTCGCCTTGGTTTTGTTCTCGTCGTTTTTACTCGTCGATACATTTCCATGTACAAAAAATCTACACGAAAATATCATCTCTTTCCTCCCCCATTTTCCGTCAAGATTACAGCAGTGCCAAATCCGATTACTCAGCTTCATGTTCGGTACATCGTGACAAATGCACAGGTGATGACTCTGATTTCGGCTCTGTCTCTTATTACTCACCAAATTCCCATCCGCCTCCTTTTTTCCTTCCAGCCCCCACATGCGGGCAACACAACTTCACTGAAGGCTCTGACCATGCCGACGATTCGCGCCCTTCACATCTCAGCCGCGCCCAACGCCTATGCTGTAAACGTAGAGACCAGACATCACGATGATCCATTCTGGCCATGGAGCGAGCCTACGCTATTTCCACCATTCACCGACACCGTTGACATCTCCATTGATACTGCAGTCATCAACTATCAAGGGGGCCTACGACACCGGTTTAGTGCGCATATAGTCGAGGACACTTCATTATTTCCCCCATCCCAGTGTGTGGCTATCAACCTCCCAGGACGGCAATGGCATGGAGAGATGGTCCTATTCGCTCAATCTCAGTCATCAGGCCGCTTCATCGATTTGTGCAGCGAGCATGACAGCAGTATCTGGCCCGTAGTATCAAGGTACGCCACCTTTTGTTTAACACTCATACTCAAACAAACAACATATCCCTCAGTATATTAGGTGGACTGACTGCACGTCGCCGCCATGCTGCCAGACGGCGAAGAGCG
Organism: Hericium erinaceus; assembly: GCA_006506795.2. NCBI lineage: Eukaryota > Fungi > Basidiomycota > Agaricomycetes > Russulales > Hericiaceae > Hericium > Hericium erinaceus. The sequence goes on from CM021163.1 coordinate 1,331,037, forward strand.
CAGTGAGCCACGTCACCGGCGAATTTGCGACCCCGCCCAGCGACCACGGAACGTCACCGCCGCCTCGCGGATCGCGAATATCATTTACTTCCGTTGTGAACCACCCTGAAATACTACGCCTTTCCCTCGTGTCGAGATGTACCATTCATCTCGGGTACGACCTGCATGTCGCTTCTGTCCTAATTACTGTTTAACAAACATATACAGGTCACCCCATTTACCCTCCATCATCATGCCCGCTATCACCATGCGCCTGCCTGACCTCGGTCATCTGGAGCTCAATGATGACTGCCAGGTCCGCATTCCTCCTCCTTCCCACTCGCTTCCATCTCTTACTTTATTCACTATACAGAACCTCATCTTGCACACAATCGACAGCGAGTACCCACAGATTCTCGCCTGTGACGTGGCGGACCGAGGATCCACCACACCCGATTTATGGTACTCTTTGCGTAACCCGATGCCAACTATTATGAACCCTAGCAGCAGTCGGGATGCCTTTGTCACTATCGTTGCCCAAGAACACGAGAATAATGTCCTTCAGCTTTGCCTTTACATCTCGCAGTCATTTTCCTCCATGTTACATACAGGCAACGTGTTCGAGAGATTCCAGTCCCCCATCCCAGATCGATATATCTACCTCGGCCGTCTTGTACATCACGTCAATGTATAGTTGACACGACGCCTGTGAATACATCTCTGCGACAAATCGCACTTCAGTCGTGATCGACGTAGTAGCAACCACAGACAGGATTAGCCGCTGACAATTCACCGTGTTTCACTCTCCGAACGTCCTTGCCATAAGACCGCCACATCCTCGAGCCTCCTGTTACAGTGACCGCCACTCCTCTCGCCTGTGTACAACCAGCTATCATGACCAACGTACGTACGCTTCTCTGCTCCTTATTTCTCCATCAACACTGTCATTTTACAGCCACCTTGCACTTGGAATGGCGTTGTAATCCATCCTGACTACCTCGACGACAATCCCTTCTCTTCGCGTGAATCTATGTTCACCTATCTCGACCCCTGTCAGTTGCAAATTGCACCTAATGGTCTTATCGACGACGACGAACTACAAAAGGTCCTAGGGAATGGCCCTGTAGTCAACTTTGCGGATGCCTATGAGAGTGCACCGCTCGCACATAACTGGTACTATGCCTGCTACGCTATACACCCCGACCATGCCTTTACCGAACCGCCGAACCCTATCGCATCTGTCCTCCGACGAGAATCCTTCCCATACATTCGAGGCCGAGCTGTCGTCATCAAAAATGGACCACGGAATGACTTGTGGAATGCCCAGGACGAACTTGACGTTGAACGGCTTGGCAAATGTATCTGGTGGTATCACATGGGTGATCTCAGTGTACAGGAGGTCCATGGTGAACGAGAATTGAGTCGATTTCTATCCAATTTAGCTCTCTGATTCTATTGGCCATAACGCCATTGCTGTCACGTAAGCCACTACCTTTCCGTCACCAAGACCTACGAACTCCCTTACAAATTTGATCCCTAGAAAACGAACGCGACCTGTCACATCTACACGACATGGTTTCTACTCCACCTTCAGCAGTCGCCTATCGTCAATCCCCGCTTGACGCGGTGGGGATGGATGTCCACTTCATCCTACTGCAGCATTGTTGTTTCACAACTCTCGCGATGCTTCGCGGCACATCCCGTCACTGGAAATATCGCGTAGAAACATACATCAACAGCCTCTGGAATACCACACTCGCCAACTTCTTCACAGATATCGTTTCCTTTCGAAACCTCCTCGACGACACGAGGTCAATCGTGTCGGGCTCGCTCATTCTCTTTATCATACTCCAAGCCACATCACTCCGACAATGGCAGCCGAGCGACATGGACTTATATTGTCCTATCTATGCCTCCATCCACGTCCTCCACTATCTTTGTGAGCACGAGGGATACCACCTCAATAACCCCAACCGAGATTTGACGCACGTCCCTCTCCGCGACTATTTTGGTGGCATCGCGGCTGTCATCAAACTGGTCCACCCTACTCGCCAAACACGCATCGACCTCGTTTGCAGCTCTCGCGCGTCATCCACCTTTCCTTTGACATACTTCTGGGGAACACCGGTTATGAATTTTTTTACAGGACACAGTCTGTGTATCACCTATCCCCTCTGGACCCTTCGCGGATTAGGGTGTCTGCGACCTACAACGCCAATGGATCGTAAAGTGTCGAAATGCGCGCTGAAATATGCTCAGCGTGGGTTCTACCTCACATCCTTCTCCGACGCACCTTGGGCATGTACACGACACGCCCTCACTCCGACTTACTGCGCCCACGACTTCCGCGCTTTTCGCGACCGAGCTTGCATGACGCTCACATTTTCAAAAGCATATCACCCACAACGACGGCCTGTATCCAGTCCCGTATGGAGCTTCGGAGGTGGAGAATGTCCTGAATGTACAAGTTCATCGGAAGGCTGTATATTATTATTTCACAACTGAACTTCTAATCCTTTTTCTTATATTGCCCCCTCCCCAAGCTACACAACACGTCTTTTTCACATTTTTTTCCACCTCCTGTCATTGTTCACGTACTCTATCACGTATCCTTTCTTTCTTCTTCCCTAATGGCAGAACTCATTGAAGTGGCTGAACACCGAACGCGAATTGACCGAAAAGCAAATGAAACTGAAATTGACATGTCCATTAACCTCAACTGTCAGCCAGGCACCACCTCGCAACAGATCCATCGACATCTCTACAGGCATCAGGTTTTTCCACCACTTATGTCCACCCTGATCTCCAGTCTGCACCACCACACACGCTCGAGTACAGTTCCCTTATGCTCGATGCCAAAGGTGACCTGTAAATCCCCCCGCACCCACCACCCCATTGTGTAAAACTCACAAGGAATTGTTCACAAGACACAGCAAAAAGCGCCCGAAACTGCCCTCGGGCGCCCGTACTCTGTCACAAACCTCGGCGTTAAGTGTGACAATCATACACCATCCGAATCGACGTCACCATCCAGTCCCGCTTCCCGAGAACATTTGCATCCGTAGTTTAAATATTCCCAAACGCCGCCCCGACTCCTTGAACACTATCTGCCCCTCCACCACAGGTACGCAAAATGATGTTTCAAGATCCATGCAGACTGCCTAATTTTGCTACCAGCTACGATGCCGGACATCACCATGCAGTTACCCGATGTCGGACATCTCCATCTAAACGACGCTTGCCAAGTGTGCAGACTGATTTTCCACCTATTACGATGAAGTTGATCTTTTCACGCTCCATGCAGACCTTCATACTGAACACCGTCGCCACTGAATCTGCACGCATGCTACTCTGCGACGTTACCGACCGTGGTTCCACCAGACCCGACTTATGGTATTCATTACCCCCTCCTCCCATCACGCACGCAAATGCAAACGATGTACGAGAGGCCTTCATCTCTATTGTCGCCCATAAGCGTGATAATAAACTGTTATCCCTTTCCCTGTACCTCACACAATCCTTCTCCACTGGATTGGGCGCCGAGAAGTTGTACGAGAGATTCAACTCGCCTGTGCCAGGGCGTTACATTTACGTCAGTCGCTTTGTACACTACATCTCGCTATAGACCACGCTCGCCTTATTGTACCCTCCGTATATCTTTCATAATGCTATTAATCCTCCACCACAAACGACGAAACACCAGTACCGCAAACAGACGCCACCACCATCCACTCGCGGCAACCTTTCCGCATGAGACGGTGATTCAGCCCCCGTCCCCTATTCTGCCTACCGCCTCCGCCATTATTCAATGTCTCAGCCATATATATGCCGCCATCCCGCACCCTATTTCCTGCCTGACTGCTGTCAACGGTCGTTGTTCAACATTCACCATGCCCTGCATCTATCTAGAAATGTCCGGCGCCGGTCATATTCAACTCGATGCTATGGCACAGGTACGTCTTAAGCTTTGCCTTTGAACGTCTTCCTATCCCCGACAATACAGACAAACATATTGCAATACACCGAGACAGCTTCTCGCGTGACTGTCCCTATGCAAGCATTATGCATAGCAGGCAAATCCCCTGCCCATTGCTTCGGCCTATGCTGGGTTTATCCAGTCACGCCTGATCCCGACGGCCCCGACGCATGGTGCAGCATCATCACGCACTACAACGCGGAAGGTCCGCCCATTGTCAACATGGTAATCACGCGCGTCGACCAGGAGGATGAAGACAGAGGAGACGGTTACAAACGCTTCCCCAGTCCTACTGCTGACCGATGGATCTACATCCGTCATCAAATTCATCAAAACGAGGGCGAGGAAGGACCACAGTTTGACGCCGATGGCCTAATGGATCGCTACGACACCGACTGCGCTCCGCAATCGGATCAATGTCGAGAGAACAGCTGTGACTGTCGTGCACATAACGACGACGAACCTGACGAATACCAGTCTGAACAATACGAGTCCGACATTGACACCGTTGACGCCGGCCCAGCCGCTACCGTGCGCACGTCGATCATTACTCTCAAACTTCCCGCAATTGGTCACATCGAGCTAGATGTCAATGCACAAGTACGTTAGCCGCCGTAAGCTAAAGGCTTTACTCTCACGACAGGAACAGAACGAACTCTTGCAATTGGCCGAAATAGGTCCACGAATCACTTGCCGCATGTACACCTCATCGTCCTCTCCCACTGCATCCAACAATCGGTGGATACTACCTACCGATCCGCCTATCATTCCATGGACCCAGGGTCCCGACGCATACTGCAACATTGTCTCATACTACACTTTGACAGGACGCCTGCGAGTCAACATGGTCGTCACTCGCACTTTCCAGAGTAACTCGGAGGATGGAAACTACTACGAGCGCTTTCACACCGCGGTACCCAACCGATATATCTATCTAGGTCATCTCACACATCAAGAACAAGGCGACACCGACATGGAGTTCCGCGGTGAAAACTTCCCAGATATATTCGACGGCGACATGACCCCCGACTAATACAACGATGACGTGACAAAGGAAAGGGTCGAAGAAAACAGATGACGTACTGTACACCACAGTAATATTACTTTGAAGTTGTGTGTCTTCCAGTGTTTGCATTTTGCCGCGCTGCTTGTCCGAGAGCATGTCGACCTCGGTGGGCGTGAAGTACGGGTGGTGGTGCTTGGTGAAGGAGGCGGGGATGTGGGTGGGCGAGTCGCGGTAGCTACCATCCATCGTTTAATTGAGCAGGTAGTGAAGGATCGTTGGGCTTCAGGAGACGTTGAGAGGCTTTTGGTATGTTGTGCAAGCGAGTCGGGAACGAAGCGATGGCGCGTCCAGAAGAGGCAGGTCGCCTTCCGGATCGGGACGTCGAGCTCTTCAATAAGCAACGGCGTCGATTTGTTTTCTGGCGTCTCGGGCTCTCTACGACCAATGTCTGACACGATTCTTTTTGAAAACATAATATTAGGTAGGCATTTCTATTTTCAAAGTGAATGTGTTGACCCGAAGATCACGCACGGCCGAACCACGCGAAAAATAAATGTCTTGCCGCCTGTAGGTCATCATCGACCTCGTCCAAGCATGTGGCCTATCCTCACGCTGAATGCCTTTTTTTCTGCTTAGCGTTACTCTTGACAAAACGTCAATGCGTTCTGATGTGAAGAAGATGGTCAAAACTCCTCCAGTCAGTTGCCGCATCCTCATCGACGACAATACTCACGGTTCTCTTGAACCGACAAGCGGATGCATGATATCCAAGCCTACTCAGGCGCGGCAATGCGCATGCTGCACTATAGTATACGCTCCACCCACTCATTCATCGACAATGCCATGTTCAGCTCTTGCAATCGGATTGAACGGCGTCCACGGTTTGTCTTCTGCAGTAAGTACCTCGGGTGCCCTATTTACCTCTATTTCGCATAAGGTATCCGTCTGAAATACAATGTTAAACAAAGCTCCTTATTTTCGATGTACCCATGGTAACTCGAAGGTCACCCACGGCTGGACTAAGGACAGTTGGAAAGCGAGAGATAAACGTCTTGCTACCTAACTAGGCCTTTGTCCTTTGTTTTTAGCTCGGATTGCTGTGCTTAGACGCTCTGTGGTATCACCCTGGTGGCTTATGCCTTTTCTCTTATAAGCAGCACTCCTGAAAAGTCCATTATTTAGAGCCTGCTGATACAGTACCAGTGGATGGTTGGAGCAAAGGTCCACCTGTCAGTCACCGCACCTTCACTGGCGCGACGACAAATACTGACCATTCCGCATTTATGCAGCCCCGGGATGCAAGGTCGACAGTGGACCACTGCTACGCGGAATCCTCCATCTCAACCCACCAACAACGTAATCAATGAGCCTAATATACCTTCTCTCCCGGTGCTGACTCCTTCTGACAGACGTTGGCTTCGCCCAAACTTCCGCCATACCGACCGAATGCGGTAAATTCTGGCTCTGCAGCGCGCCAGCATCGTGCCCCTGTGAGTCATGGCGGCCTTGACGATCTCACAGAGCGCACCAGCAGCAGTCCCGACAATTTTGTCTGTGATGAATGCGGGACACGATGGAACACGAAATCAAACAGGGATCAGCATGCACGTGTCTGCAGGCCGGAACTCCAACGGAGAAGGCGACATGAGTATCGCTGCCGACATCCAGGATGTACGAAGGTATACCACTACCCTGGCTACCTGTCGCGTCACAGGAAAGCTAAGCATCCCAAGAGAAGACACATGGCCGAGAACACAGCTCGACTGGACTCTGTTAATGGACGCGCAAAATCCAGAGTTTGATGTTTTCAACGGCATTCATTGCGCTTGCATAGCATGACTAACTCAAGAGACGAATGAGAACGGGAATATCAGGTTGCATTGTCTGTATTGCATGTATTAAAACAAGAAAAATGTAAATTGTGTCGAATTTGGTCGTAAATAGGAGAAAGCACTGCCTCCATGGAATAATTGAAGCCCCCAATTCAACCGAAAGGCCAAGCGATGGACTAAAAGCTGGTAAAAGAACTCCTCAGTGAAAATGCCATCCTTACCTCTGTTCCCTAAATTCTTGCGACGAGCATGGTCCTCTGCGCGCGAAGAAGGCTACTGAAATCGGCATCGATATACAAGGCTCGAAGACGAAAGGAAGGCGAAAGAGCCATGCATTGCCCTTGTATAGGCAACGAAAACAGATTACCGGCGCAACGCAAGGGATGACAGAGCATGAATACCGACGGCCGAGGGAGCCGCACTTTTTGGCTAGGAATGACCAGTATCGACGGTCGGCTCGCCCAACAAGAGGAATTGCAAGGACAGCACGGAAGTAGGAATACGGGGTAGTATACGGGGTAGTACACTATCTCGGGAGTTGCGTGTCATTAAAGGCTTGCGGTGCGGATTGAATAGCGAAGTTACTGAAACCTTGGATGTCTGCTTCGTACCGAACCTGGTCCAAGGTTCCAACGGGCCGCTGAATTGGCAGGGCGATCTTTATGATATCACAGTAAGGTCATCTAGCTGTACAGATTCGCCTGATGGAATGGCTTTCTGTAAGATATTAATCCTGGGATCCAGGAGACAGCCCAGTCAAAACAGCCTGAGACATGTGTCGAGCACTTAGCGGCCACAGCCCGTGGCTGCCAAGGTAATACAGATCCAGGCTGCATCTGAAGATAGAGTGAAGATTTGATCGTCAATTTCATACGAGCGGTGTATCCACTTGACGATGGGGCGTAGAATACCGTAGCCCATGTGGCTCAGGACGCTCCCTGGATCTTCAACAATTGAAAGCCTATATGAAACTTGTGAATAGAATCTATAGAGTTCAGTGTGATCGCCGCGCGTCCGATAGGTACAAGGTCCTGCTAATAGTGGATCCAAGAAAGACGAAGTAAGCAAACGAATGGAGAAGGAGGGTCCGTGCGTGCGCTGAAGTGTTCGCAGATGCTGTTCGGCAATTGCCGACGGGGCTGACTGCTCAGAACGGTTTATTTATCCTCAGATCGGTACCCTCCACCTCGCCATCTTGCTTTCCTGACCTCCCCTTTCTTTCTTTCTTTCGCTTTCCCCTCGCTGTCGCTCACGATGAGCTCGATTTCTGGTGTCTCTGCATCGCTCATGCAACAGTCCCCGCCCGACACATCTGGCTTTCTCGCTGCTGACTCTGATCCTGCCTCCCAACTTCGCCAAGCTGCGCTCCTTACCCTCAAATCCAAACGGCGCAGGCCGCCTTCCGCCGCCGACACGTCCTATGGTAGCCTCCCGCCAAGCCGTCCTCTAGCTGTTGAGTCTCCTTCCATCATGCTTGACTACGGTGAAGAGGAGTCGTCTTCCGCTCCTCCCGCAGCCACTGCACCTGCACCTACGCCCCGTCTTCCATCGCCAGGAAAGGAGGCTACAACGAAGACCGACACCCCGCAGGCCGCACAAGAAGATGTCTCCATGAGAGAAGAGGGCGAAATTAGCGAAACCGAAGAGGAGCCGCCGCGCCCGCCTCCGTCCCCGCCCCGGCCGAAGACCCCCGTCAAGCGCGCCACGCCTCCAAGCCCAAGGTTCTCCAAACCCGAACGGCAAGAGTCTCCGCCCCAGCTCATACCGACTGCCCCTGTATCGCCGGTGTCGCCTGTGCCCTCGTCTCGCGGAGAGACGGTCCGCATGCCGCCTCCAACTCCAAGTTCGCCGCCACGGAAGGCAGTACCGATGCCGCCACCGGCGGTGATGGACCCTATGACTGTTGCAAGATTGAACGAAGAGCTCGCGAAGCTGCGCAGCATTGGGTATGTAATCGACGAAAAGCACGTCCGGCCGGGCTTGAGCAGTGAGTGATGTTTTGTGCCGCATATACGTCGTCGGTCGTTGATATCCACGTTTGCGACAGTGACGCAAGCTCAGTACAATGCTGCTCAGGACATCATCCTGGATCTGCTCGGCTGGGGCGTTCCCCCGGAATATCTCGTCGACTGTGGCCTTTCGCGCGAGATTGTCTACTATGTTTTCACCGAGTTGAACCTTCGTCTTCCTGCCAATCTGGATACCACCGGCATTCTTCCTTACCCACCAACCGAAGCAGTTGTTGCGCAACTGCTTGCGGCCGCGGCCGCGCCCAGAACTCCGAAGCTGGGACCTACACGTGCTGTTCCATATACACCTCAAGGCTCTCTTAGCCGTCATATCAGGGAGTCGCCTTTACATGGTATGGCTGCAATCACTTTTTGGAATATGCTTAGCTCATTATCTTACCAGCCACTGCTCCACCCTTCGTGCCAGGTTCTCATATCCCGGCTTCTCCTGGGCCAGACGTATCTGCGTCATTAACGGACATGGAGCAGCAGCGCAGACAAGAACTCCTTAAGCGCAAAGTACTTGCTTCGCGCAAACGTAAGAATCCAAACTTCGACGCGATGCCAACCTCGCCCAAGGTCGCTCGTACCATGTATGTTGACACGCAACAATCGACACGGCCTCTGGCGCCTGCCGCAAGCGTCGACGACTTTCTGAACAGCATCGAACCCACACCTGCAAGTAGCTCGAGCGATCGTGCGTTGTATGGCGTACACATGAGTTCGTTCTCCCTAGACATCATGGATGTCGACGACATCCCGGGTCTCGGGGGCAGCTCGTTCACACATTATCCGCCCGCCCGCGAACGATCGATGGACACAACACCCACGCCGGTCACTGCAGAGCCGCAATCTATCCAGCCCGTCTCCCACGGTGCAGCAGACGAAGATGTCGCCAGTTCTTCCGACGAGAGCAAGAAGCCTGCTGTTTCTCGGTCAGATCGGTCCAACGGTGGCGGTGCGATCGAAAGGGCTAGCAGCGGCAGTGGTGCAAGTGGCTATGCAACACCCATGGACGGCGTGGTTTTCGACGAGCCGCCAATCACGACGCGTTCTTCCACTGCCCCGGTTGCTCCCTTCGGCCAGCCTCTCAGCAGACGCGGGACGAAACGCCCCGTTGCTGCTGACTTTGTCGATGCGGATGGACCCCAACTGGCAGCCCCGTCATCGAGATCCTTCCCGAGTCGTACACAATCGACTGGAGAAGTGCGCGAGGACGGGAACGGTCACGTTGCCAAGGTGCAGCATCCGAACCCGCATGTCAGACGGAGGATGAAGGCGGTGGCGGCGGTAGGGGCCTCGTTTGCGAATGTGAGCAATATGAGGCGGTGTGTTATCGACGTGAGCGATACCGAGGAGGACGAGGAGGACGAAGAAGAGGAATTTGGTAAATTTGCTTCGGCTAAAACGATGGGAGGCGCGACGCCGGTGGGCGGTGGTGCGGCGGAGAAGAATGCTCAGGAGCTGGAGTTAGAGATCAAGAGGATGCGAGAGATGATCCGGGAGCGCGAGGAGATGCGGTCGAAGAAGCTGGCAGCGGTAAGTTTTGCGGCCATCTTGCGATTGGATGTCGGACTATCAGTTGATGCGGTTTCCAGCAATCGCAACGAACGGCGAGATCGTCGACACCTAGCGTCGATGCGCGGGCACCACGGTCGACCACGACCCCCGAGGTGAAGGAGGAGGCAGTAGAGCCGTCCGGCCTCACCGTCCCTCCATCGCCGCCTGAACAGGAAGCTCGGAACGAGGACGAGGACGTGGCCATGTCCGTCACCGAGAAGAGTAAGTCTTTACTCGAATCCGCGTGCCGGTTCTTGCCGCCCCGTTTGCTCCCGTCCCTTCTCTCGCTGACCATGTCTGGCGTTTCTAGAGTCCTCGCCCCATCCATCCGCAGCGACTTCAATCGCACCCGTCTCGGGCTCTGTCCTCGACCACGCACTCGATACCAAGCATTCAGCATTGTCTACACCATCTGGTCACCATCTTTTTTTCCCTCTCAGTATCGGCTAGCCTGCTAACGTTTTTTTCTCTGCCTTTCCTTTCCTCATTGTCCTGCACCCATCTTCCATTGTCGTCTTATCGCGTCCCGGCGCCCCGCGCCACATGTCGTTGCTATCACCACACTTGCCTTTCCTGGTCTCCTTCTTGTTCTGTTCCTCCTTCTCGCCCTTTCCTCAGATGAATCCCCTCCTCCTGCAGCGCCCATGCTGCCGCACCTAGTCACAGGTGAACAAGGTGAGTGCTTTGTCAGTTCCCCCTTCCAGACCCTCTCACCCGATCTCTCCTTGCCTACCTCCTCGTGTCCCGACACGTCCGCACCCTCTCCATCGCCCTACACGATGCGTGCTTCGTCTTCCCTGATGTGTCAATCGGCGCGTCTCGGTGCTTCTGGCGTCGCCGGTGTCTTTCCTGGGTCTGTCTCCCCTTTCCATCCGACTAAGTCCTTACAGCCGAAGCCCGGCAAGAACCAGTGGCAAGGATCCCTTTCTCCGCCTCGCCGATTCAAGCCAATTTCTTCTGATTCATTTTCTTTTCTGCTTTTTATTTCCGGTTGTCTTGCGCTGTCGCTCGCTGTCAATGTTGTTCTGCTATCTCGTACACCATCTACTTTATTTCTCGCTTGTCGTCATTGTTTTTTTCTAGGTTTTCCCACCCATACCCGCACATCCACCCTCGGCTTCTGTCCCTGCTCCGGACTCGGCAACTATGCCGGAAGCTGGCCATGCTGTCCGTGTCGACGTCCCGGCGTCGGCCCAGGTGCGTAACCGCTCTCCTGTTATGGAAGCCAAGATGCTGGATGCTGCTTGCTCCCTTGAGTTTTGTATGTGCTGATGACAGTCGGGGCGCTTTCTTGACTTACAGGAGCATCAAGCATCAGATCGGGCCGCTTATCAAGGACAAGAGCCGACTCGATTCAGGCCCTATGACTCGCTGTTTTCTTCTTACCCTCTTCTTGGACACTCACTCGTTCCGCAGCCTGTGGCGACAAGATTGCCGGGCTCCTCTCTGCCAGACCTTAGGCCGCTCAAGCTCCGCGCGCTCTCCAAACACATGACTGCTTTGGGCTTGCAAGTCGAGCGACTGTGCCAGTACGAGATTCCTGGCGGCGGTGCGTGTCATGACGCAAGCTGTGGCGACCTGCATCTGAGCAGAATGGTCGTGGAACCCAGCGGTGCGCCTTGCCCATTTATTCTGATGCCCTTTGTTTTCGTTGTCTTATCGCTTGCCCCCTCTATGCCGTGTCTGGTGTTACGTTGCAGATGAGGACACCGCGAGCTATCTCGGCAGGATATTGTCCGCGGACGAGGGTCCTGCAATGGTCCTCAAGGCACTGCAACTCGTGCGGGCACGAGCGCCCCAGGCGTCGTTCCAGGAACGCGTGGGCGAAGCATGGGCGAGCCTGCTTGGATCGTCCACACGCTAGCGAATGAGACGACACAGTCTGTCCTGGGTTTGTTTTGGCACGCCCAGGCGGCGCATGGCGAGATGCCGGGCGGATTGGCCACTGCGACGTCGCACAGAAAGAGGAGGACCTAGCCCTACCAGAGTGGATGACGACATCGACGCGGCCGTCGCGCGACGATGCATTCTCGAAGGTCAAGATGCTGCTGCCGCTGCGCGCGATGAGCGGCCATGGAAAGAGCGCGGGGCGCCATCGGTGTGTGCTCCACCGAGATGTGATGCGCGAAGCTTGTTTTCTGTGATGTGTCGGATTGTGTGGTTGTAGACGATTGCGTGTAATGATATGTGGCCTGAATGCTAGAGGATGTTTGATTGGATTGGAAGGCGATCGTGTTGGCAAGGAGGGGGCCATAGAGCGGGGTCGGGTTATGAAATTGGCGGCGGAGGCATTTGGGGCGCTGACTGCCCTGATTCGATCCATGAAAGGGCCGAGGCGCGCTTGGAAGGGAACGGGAGATGAGCGTGGGAGTTTCCCTCGTAAGGGAGGGCTGCGCCCGAAGCGGGGGGATCATCGCAGGGCTGGGAGCAGACTGTGTGGTTGTGTTTGGAAGGGTGTTGTGCCTGGGGAAGGGCTGGATATAGATAAGCGGGGTGTCTGGAAAAGGGAGAGGCGTTTTGCCCCTCCTTCATCTTCCACTTGCCTCTTTCGACCCCCTGCCTTTTCTGGTCGCTTTTCCTCCCCGTCACTCCCGCGACCGACTCATCCCCGACGCGAGCCCGCCGCCCGCCCTTCCTCTTTTGTATGGCACAGCGCCCTCAGCAATATCCCCCTCTCGACGTCCAACCACAGTACCCGTCCTACTCCACCGCCGTTCCGACCCTTCCGGTCTCTACCAGCGACGAAGTTTCTGCTAAACGCCAGCGTCTCGACATGCCTTCCGACCCCCAAGCCCCGCCCGCAGACCAGTTCATCGCCGACCAGGACGCGGCCGACAGCGCCGCCGAGGACGACGATGACTCAGACAAGCCCAAGGGCGACAAGAAAGCCGGCAGACGCAAGATTAAGATCGAGTTCATCCAGGACAAATCGAGAAGACATATCACGTTCTCAAAAAGGAAGGCTGGTATGTGTCGCGCCGTCTCTGCCTCCGCAGCTCTGCTCACTGTCACCCAGGTATCATGAAAAAAGTATTTTATTTTTCTTATCCATCCGTGTTCATATATTGACGCGCGCGGTCAGGCCTACGAGCTTTCGACTCTCACCGGCACACAGGTGCTGCTGCTCGTCGTGTCCGAGACCGGACTCGTTTATACCTTCACCACCGCCAAGCTGCAGCCCCTCGTCACCCAGCCCGAGGGCAAGAACCTCATCCAAGCATGTCTCAACGCGCCACATGGTGCCCTCCCCTCCTCAATGCCTGTCGGCACACCTCTCGGTCGTGCTGGCCCCGGCTCTGCAGGCATGGGCGTGAGCCATAACAATGTGCCAGGTGGGCTCGCCATCGGCGGGAAGGACGAGGAAGGCGACGGGGACGACGACGACGGGCAGCAGCGCAGCAACAAGCGCCGTCGCCGCTCCTCCACGGCCGCGAACAACCCCCGTGCGACACGCAGCAGCAGCAATGCCAATCCCAACGCCGCGAACCCGCCTGCGTCGCCCCATAGCCCCGCACAGGCCGTTCCGCCGTCCCTCTCCATAGGCACGCACGGACATCCCGGACAGGCGCCCCAGCCACAGATCGCGCTGGGCCCGTCGCCGACCACGACTTCGCCCTCGCAGCAGCCCACCTCGCCGCACTATACGCACGCGAGTCCGACGGGCCAGTACCATCCCGGCACACACGCCCCACCGCCAGGGCAGGACATGTATGGTGCGCAGCCTAGCCTCATGCCGCCGCCAGGACCGCCGGGATATGGATTCGGCCAGCCTGGCCAGCAGGCGCCTTCGGCCCATTGGGGGCACAGCGGCGCAGTGCAGGGAGGGTACGGGCGGCGGTGAGCGCTGGAGCGCGTATGCAGTTTAGTTTCTGAGGTTCTCGCGTGTGGCCTTCGTGCGTCCTTTTCTCGCTGTAATATCATCCTCTTTAAACGTCTATCGTAGTCGCCAAGTCTTGTCGTGTCACGAGTCTACTGTGTACCGTTACTTGTCCAGTCACTTCTTGCATAGTCGAATAAACGGTCGGCTTTTCTACTTCTGCGTTCTGCGGCCCGCTCTGTAACTACCACTTATGTCTGCCCGTTTTATGCTCGTGGCACACGCTTCCTGTACCGCTTGCCTTTCTTGACAACGTTTTTAACTTTAGTCTTACTTGATTCTCTTCCCTGCCTGCCTTTTTCTCTCCTTCCGGATGCGTGTGCGTGCTGGCGCCTTCCTATCTCGCGTATACGATACATACATACTGCCCCGGTCTCCTTGTAGCTACTGTAATGGAGCATCCTGCAATGTCAATGCCAGTACTTGTACAAATCGCCTTTGCTCGAGCACTGAATGCGATCGCCATCGCGACGCGACGCGTCTCGGCTACGCACGCCGTATTTGGACGCTGCTGTCACTCCCGATCACCCACGTCCGCATTTGTGCGTCGGGGGACGCACGGTGAGTACGGGCCCTGGGCAGATCCATCGCGCGTCCGCGCAGATTCGCATGATAAATATTCGGAGTCGAATCGATGCGTGCGGCATTCGATTATCAGCGGCGGCCCCGCGCTACTGCGCGTGCTGCAGACTCTGTCTGATCTCCCGCCCTGCGTCTCTTGTTCCCAGAATGGCCGCGGCGTCGCGTACCCTTGTTCGCCCTTGTTCTTGATTCGGCGCCGTCGAGTGATCCGTGCGCGATGCAATTATGTACGAGTGCGTGATGTGTCGCGTCTCGTCTTGCCGAGCACCGATTCATTTTCCAGGTTGTCATGGGCTGCGCAATTTTCGTCGGGGCCAATGAGTGGTCAGGATCGATGACGGGCCCGGAGGAGAGGAGAGATAAATGGCCCGATTGCCGACGCCCGCGCGAACCGTGTGGTGAAGCGATCCGCTGCGGCGGGCGGGCTGATGACGTCACGCGTTGGCGAGTAAGTGCGCTCGGAGGCAAGGAGGTGGATTGGATGTACGGGTTACTTATCTACAGGGTCGATGCGGGTAGGATATGGTGGGATGATGTAGCACAGGTGGTTCGTAGCACAGCTAGGGAGACGGACAACAAAGGTATATAGCAGAACAGATGAATAAATATCGGGGCACACATGGATAGAGGAATACGGGGAGTGTCCTACATTGCATGGCAAGGGTCGTGAACGTCGTCAGGTTGCGCGTGGCCTGTGGATAAAGATAGGTGTGTGGGGTAGGTGACAGCGGGCCAGATTCTGTACAGAGAGTACGGCATGGTGGGGCACAATCAACAGTGACGTCGTATGGATCGACGAGCAAAGAAGATGAGTGGACATTTTAGGCAGAGGCATGGTGTGGGGGTTGCGATGCCGGCCGCGGTAAGCCCAGGTCAGCGGGGTAACGGGTTATGGAAGGGTAGTGGAGAACCTCCAAGCGCGGCAATGGGAGCGCCGCCAGCACGCACAGCCTCGCGAGCGTCCTTAGACGCATCCAAAACGGGCGGCACAGACTGGGGCGTAGGAAAGAGAGTTCCCGGTGTGATAAAGTTGGCCTCCGACGTGAACCTAATGCATGCGGCGAGGAATGGACGGTATGAGGGGGCGGTGCAGCGAGGTTCCAGAAACGGCCGCAGCACAGACGCCCTCGAAGCCGCGTTCCTGTGTGTACGTGGCCCGATAACGCGATAGGGGTCACCAGGTGCCAGCGGCCACACAAGCTTAACCCATGTACAGAATCGTGAGAATGGCATGCCAGTGCGAGGCGCACGAAGTGATGCGGAGAAGCATGATGGTTGCGCGAAGGGTCGGAAGCAAACCATACGGGGCGTGCGAGATCCGGCGAGATCGCGGCGAGATTGATTGCGTGCAAAGGCAGGCCCCGAGGGAAGGGAGAGACGGTTGTATGAGCGCAGCGGAGGAAGACGTGCGATTAGCGATCTCGAGGAAGTGAGGCCCGGCGAACGGGCCTGTGGTGAAACCCGTCGAATGCATGCAAGATAAAATAAGCTCGAGCGAGGCGCGGGGACCCATCGACATCAACCATAGGGCGCCCGCAGGGATGGTCTGATAGAAGTCCACGCTGCTGACCTGTCAACGGGGTCTGATTGGCAGACCTGAGGACACAAGGTCAGGGAGATGACAAGTTCCGGGCGGTATTGCACCGCAGCACACGAGAACGCCCGTCATTCTTGGTCAGGATGAGCGACATTTGCCTCGGGCCTAGGATAGAGGCAGTGGCGGCGAGGACAATGGTGCAGCGTGTCAATTCAAAACGCCGCGTTCTTGTGCACGTTCGCCGAAAATCGCGCAGAATAGCCAATCAACAAGGGCGCCACGGGTGATGTTCCGCGGCAATGTGAACTTGGAATCGGCTTGTGAGGAAATGCGAGACGTTGCGTGGGGTGAACTCCATTGGGAAAACCGGGGAAGGACGGTTCGCCGGTGCGCGTTGCTATCCCGAATCCAATAGGATGTGCACCGCGAAGCACAGTGCATCCTGCATTAGTTCACAACTCGACTTCATCGCAGCCACCGACTTGCCACACCTCGACAACGCCACGCGTGCCGCACCTCCGTACTCTCGCCCGCCTATCATTCCTCGACGAGCCTACATTGCCGATCCGCTGTCACGCCTTCCAGGCGCAGAACACGCGGATGGTCCGGCTCAATCTCTGGATCGGATCCGGAGGCGGTGACGAACCCTTCTCTTCGTGCTGAGTTTCAACGCCCGGCACGACCCCCCTCGTCGACGCACTGTTCGCGCTCGTACGGCTGCCCGCCCGTGCCCGACCGTGGTTGGCCGACGCGGAAGTAGCAGCCGAGTGCGAGCGCGTGCGGCCCTGGACGCCCGCCTGGCGCTGCTGCGCCTGGTACTCGTCCCACTTCGCGCACGCGGTGTCAAACGCCTTCCGTTCTGGGGTGCGCACGATGGACGGGAACGGGCAGTGGAACGTATTGGCAATGGACGTGTCAAGCGCGATGCTGTCATGCATGTCTCTGTGCAGGGACGGCGAGAAGACAAGAGTCAGCAAACATGCGCAAGCGGCCCTTGGCGATAGAGGCTGAGACGTTGAGGATGCCGTAACGGACTCACAATTCAAACCGGGTCAGCAGCGCGTCGAAGTCTGAACGCACAAGCGCCAGGACGTCCTTCCGCTGCGCCTCTACTTCCATCAGTGACGAGGTTCGCCGCTCAGCCTGCTCCCAGTCCCTCTCGGTGATTGTCTTGTCCTTATCGCTGTCTTGCGCCATCTCGCGTGCCTTGGCCTTCTCGCGCTGCTGGAACTCGGCCACCCACTCCCACATTGTCTCTGCACACGCAAGCACCTCAGTTACGCGCGCCGACAGGTGCATGCGCAAGCTCTTTAAGTCGATGTTGAGCTTCTTGTTTGGGAGGTGGTTCGCCAACGCGGCAGCTGCATATGCATCCCCAGGAGATAGAGGCGAGTGATATGAGCCATTCTCCGGAGGCTCGTTCGAAACAGGAGGAAATTGGAAGGCCTTTTTCATCTGTACTGGTGACTGCGGGGCAGAACCTGTGGACGAAGCCAGGGAAGCTTTATGATGGGCGGGCGACACGGCCGGCAGACGAGTTTCGTCAAGTACGATATAAGACTGAGTCTGCCTCAAAATCTGATTCCCGCTGATAAACGTCGACTCTGAGGTACGACGCAGGTCCTTGGACAATCGTTGCTTCGAATGGGATCTAGAGTGGCCGCCGTGGCCATTGGCTATACGAGAGGGTCGCGGTGTTGGGGCCTGAGCATGCGTGCTCTCCATGTCATTGTCGGAGTCGCTCAAGTCGTTATCGGATTCGGGCTCATCGAATGCGTTAGCGAGGCGGCGCTTGGCATGAATCGCACATTGCGGAGGAAACATGAATGTCATGGGCGCGTGTGTGCGCACATCTGGGAAAATTGTTGTTCATACACGATGAAGTCAAGAAAGACAAGATCTTACCCTTGAAATGCAATGGAAGCGAGTTGGAGAGAAGGGATAACGGGGCAAGGTTGATGAATCGCGAGGAATGCATCTCAGTATAGATGTATTCCAAAAGCGAGTGATCCCGTGGGTTCTGCGGTGGCTTAGGAACAGTGCGCAGAAGGAAGGGTGTACTAGATTGTGACGGAGATGCCTCTACGCCTTGAGGAACTGATGCCAAGCCTGGACCAGGAAGTGTTATGGAGGGAGACGAAGACACCGGGCTGGCCAGGCCGTGGCTAGATGTCGCGGGTATCATAGTCATCGGTGAACTCGGGGTAGTACTTGAAGACGGTATCACTGATGAATCCATATGATCGACTGCTGTGGATATCCGAAGTAAAGCTTGCTTGGTACTATGGTCATCATTTGAATGAGGTGGCGTCGGGAGATATGGTAGGGGCGACGGCGTCCGCGAGACTGGCGTCATCGCCTGTTTTCCGGGAAAATACAGATCTTCCTCTATCATCTGTAGGTTTAGGAATTAGGAAAGCAACTATGACGTCGACATAGGATCATTCGTACCTCGAAAGCTCCCCCGGGCTTCATAATTCGTGTAATTTCTTCGAGAAAATGGTCCCACTGACGACGCAATGAGTAAATGAAAAACGTAGAAGGCATCATAGCATACCTTGTCTTCGGGTATCCCGAGCGCTATTCGCTTGATATGCCTGATGTCATAGTGTGTCAAAGGACCGTACACATGAACGAGAAGATTTGGCATACACATAATCAAACTCCTCGTCGGGGAACGGAAGGCCCTCCAAGCTGGACATTAGACAAGTGAGCGGGAGGGCAGAAAGGCACATGAATTGATACGAACCAATTGACCTGCATCCAGGTAATCCGCGCTCCCAAGTCGGAAGTGAAATGTGACAGGTCTGGATGCAGGGGGACTAAATCAATGCCCACAAACTCACATTGCTAGTATGATATGGAAGAGATGAAACGTCAGAGATTCTTCCAGTTGCTAGTGGAAAGGCACATACCCTCCATTGCCGGGCACAGTCTAGAATCCAGCTACCGGAACCTTGAACACATGCCCTCTCAGCATTCACATCGGAGATAGGTGTCATTCTACTCACCACAGCCGATGTCGAGCCTGCGCAATGTGAGATCGGGGTGAGATTTCGAGCTTCTAGTGGGAATGATAAAAAGAAACATACACTTTTGTAGGCGGCATGTCGAATACGTGAAATGTCACGCTCCCACATATCTGCTTGCAGGCGGCAGTCTCCCAAACATCACTGCAACACGACGAACGATCAGGCATATCAGAATATTGCATGTGCAAGAAGGCTCACTGATCGACGACCACTCTCTCATAATTGCGAGGATAAGGTGCGATTGCCGGGGAATAGCAATGGTGTTTCTTGCCACCCTTCATGATGAATTGCAGCTCCCGTGCAGTTATTCCCCGCTGGAGCTCCTCGAGGATGGCTCTGTCGGCAGTAGAGAAGTTGGCGTTCTTCTTTGACTCTTCGATGTAGCTTGAGGAAGAGGATCCAGACTTGGGGCTGCTATTGGCCGACTGTTCCGCAGGGCTGCTTGCCGCAGTTGGCTCCTTGGCCTTGCGCCCGGACTTCTTCGTACTCCGCCGTCGAAGCGGCCTCATACCTGAAAATGGCTGGAGATTGGGGGAAAGTGGTCGAGAACGAGATCCCAGCACAGGAGATGAGGCATTGATATACATCAGATGGTGAAGGGAAGAGACTTTCGGGGATACTCACGCTCACGGGGAATGGAGAAGCAGCATAACCCAGGGCGGTGACGGCAATTGGGGAAATGAATTGTGTGCCGTCCGGCGTGCCTGATGATGTCGAAGGCCGTTTGGGCAAGATGTCGGCATGCATCGAGCGCATTGGGTTGCGTGGTGGGCGCGGCGGAGTGGGGGTGGTGTCATGAGCAGCGTCAGGTGTGGGCAGGTTATGACAGGTAAGGCTGCTTGTGCGCCTTCGAGCGAAAGGGAAACGTCGTGGAAGCGCCTTCGAAGAAGAAAGCCGTGATTGACTTTGGTTGCGGCGAAGAGGAGATTCTAGTTCTGTGCCATCGGCCAGAGTGCATGTGGATTGCGAAGCTGCCGGAGGATCAACTCGTGGCTTAGAGTCCAAATCCTGCGAGCTATTCGGCGCCTGCTCTGCTGAAGGCTGGGAGATTGCTCGTGTGCGTAAATTGACTGGGAAAGGTGCAAGCATGGTCACACGATCGAGCGCTTTTCCGTAGCTGGCAGGCGCACACGGGCGAGAAAACGGGTGGGAGGGGGAAATCGAGCTGATCGTGAGTGTAAAGGCGAGGAGGACGGTGAATCATCATTCTCCATGGTGAGAGTTTTGTAAATTTGTTCCTACCGCAGCTCTGCCAACGACAATTGGTCTGATCATCCACGTGAGGCATCTCTGGCATTGTAGATTCACAGATCTGGGGGGTTCTTCCTTCGCCTATAAAGAACTCGCGATCCTTGCATACCCGCCATCCTTGAAAGCTTCCGGTTTCCACTCCATCTCACGCTTCCTCCTGCTCCAACGATTTACGAGCCTCATGGGACTTGTCAAGTATGTACGGCACTCTGTTATCGCTGGAAATAAGGCGATCAGATGCAAATAGCTCGGACTTTCCATTCTGCGGCAGAGATTAGATGGATGTGGGGTAGCCGAAGGCTGTACGGAGCGACGTAACAATATGCAGGCACGGGCGCACTCGATCAATCTTGCGACTCCATTTCCTTTCCCAGCACTTTGCAACAGAAAACTCGTCCGGCCTCGTGTTTGCAATCCACTCTTACTTTTCACCTGTACGTCTCTTCATGTTTTCCATGTCGACATCCACTCTCATCCTTGTGACCTTTCCGTCTGGACAGGTCCCGGTATCCCTGCTTTCACCCACACAGTCACTGCCTACGGACCTTCTAGCAATTTGTAGCCAAGTCCGATGCTTCGCTTGACGTATTTGTCGCCTGATCCTAGATGGTGGCGTCTCAGCTGTTCTCGTCAATCTAGCGTGCACACGGATAGTAAGCAGACGACCATGCATACTCGGCTCACGCATCATGCAGCAGGTCCGACACCATTCGCTCCCGGCATCGCGAAGCGTGCAGAGCGCTACGGCTGCCGGTTCTTCTTTGCTATGAACTGATCCGAGAGACAGTACCCGACGCTCTACCCACGCCCTGTGGGCCCTTTATCAACTGCTCAACTACACTCTTATTTCATTCCTCATGGTCCCGCCGAGTCGACGCACGTGGAACAGTTTCATGACTATGGCGTCATGCTTCATTGTTCGAATCGGACTGCTCCCGGACCTTCCAGATGTGGTGGACAATTGTTGGACGACGAAGAGCGGTCCATTGAGCGCTTCAAATGGCTTCGTAGTCCAGACCTTTCTCCTTCCGGCATTCATTTCGAGTTCGCTTGACATCTGGACGTCTGATGTTCGACTCATCGAAGTATCTATTTCAGGTGCGGACAATTGTTTCTCGCCGCTAAGCCCGAGCGCCATCGGGAAGTCTGAAGACTGCTGTCAACTGTTCTTTCTTCTGGCAAATGATTCCATGCTCCTATGGGAAGCACTTTGATTGGCGCTGCTCCATCTTGGCTCAATTATTGCCTTTTCATGCTGCTTTTGCTCAACTTTTGCTGTTGCTTTTTCGCTTGCCCTCGGTCATCACTCTTCGTTCTTTTGCTTAGCCCGGGCAGTAAGTTACTAGCGTCAGGGACACTCGGAAATTCAGGGGAGAACTAAGTTAGCAGATCGACGGAACTCTTATTGCGTAGAGCTTGCGACTCAAGTCGTATGGTGCTTCGGGGGTGCGAAAACACGGTCGACCGGACTGCTTCGATATGTCCTTTTTTCCATCGTCGTATACTCTTGTGCGAGGAACTTGGGATATAGTTTCGGGACCAAAGGCATCATTTGATCCCGAGATGGGCAGCGGATGGCATGTACGTATCCATGCCGTGCAGGCGCTGCATGAGATTTCATACGACCACGCACACATGTTAGAAAGAGCTGTAACCTACAATGGAAAGTCTTCCCGTGACGGCTTGACTTGTTTAACTTTATGGGTCCATCAGGCGGCCATCACAGACGTGATCGATAATTCGGTCTGTCGAGTGAATTCTAGAGGCTTCGAGCACTGTCGCGAACAAATCGCGAAGACCGACTTTTAGGCATCCTTGAAGTTGTCACTGCTGTGGCGCAGCAACCAACCAGTAAGTACTTGACGCGACTTATCATAGCCATCTTGCTGACTGAAGTAGACTGCCCCGTTCACATCCACCCCCACCCCATCTTTCCATCCTCATTGTAACGACATACACCACGAAGATGCCGCTCAACTATTCGAAATGGGACCAGCTGGAGGTGAGTGAATTACTGTAGCGATCATCTCGCGCCGTCCTAAGCACCATCGCAGCTCTCTGATGACTCAGATATCGAGGGCCATCCCAACGTCGACAAGAAATCGCTCATCCGGTACGTCTTCGCCCGCGCCCTGCGCCCCGATCCCACTGACCGCCCACAGATGGAAGCAGCGCGACATCCACGAGAAGCGCGAGGCGCGCAACCACCGCATCGCGGAGCTCGACGCCGAGATCTCGTGTAACAAGGTCCTGCTCGGCAAGCTCACCGCGCTCGCGCACGGCCTCACGCCCGCGAAGTTCTCGAGCGAGGTCGAGCGCCTCCGCACGAGCCCGTCGCCCGACGCGCCGCCGACGAACGCGCCGAAGCCCGTGCCGTACGACAAGATGGTGCTGAAGCTGCTCGAGAGCGTCGCGGGCGAGACGAAGGAGAAGGCCGCGGGCGACCAGGAGAAGCTGGCGAAGCTGCTTGAGGACGGGCTTGCGTTCCATGTGAAGAAACTGGGCGAGGTGACCGCGGAGCGGCAGAAGGAGATGGATGGGCTGCTGAAGGAGAAGGCGAAGCACATCACGTCGGAGGATCTGCATGAAGGATTCGAGAGCCATGTGCGTTTGCTCAAGTCGTGTGTACGCAGTCGGGGCTAACGTGCGGATGCAGTATGTACCACCAAAACCGGCCCCGCCGCCTGTGACAGGCAAAGGCAAAGGCAAGGCGAAGGCGACCGCGACCGACATCGAGCTGCTCAACCCAAGCGGCGTCTCCGCCGCACAGGACGCCGCGCTCCTCTCAACGGTCGCCGCATCGACTGCATCCAAACCCGCCGCCGAGCCCGAGGCCGACGAGCTCGACGAGCTGCCGGAGATGACGCCGTCGCTCGAGGCATTCGCGCGCTTGCCGCTGTGGGACTTCGAGAAGTCATGGGAGTTCATACAGAGCCATCGTGACGTCGTCGTACCCGGCGCGAGCGACGCACTGCTCGTCGCGGCATTCACGGCGCAGAGCAATGGGGACGCAAAGCTCGCGAAACAGGCGGTGCACCAGAGCCTGCTGCTGCAGTACGGAGACAAGCTTGGCAAGGACGGGCTGCGACTGTTCTTCCAGAGGTATGTGCTCTCGGTCTTAATTCTGGTGCTGAGCTGATGGGCATGCAGGATGATCCAGGGCGGCCACGCAGCGCACCAAATCTTCCGCAAGGACGTCGAGGACACGTACGCACACGTTGTGCGGCGCGTCGAGATCACGAAGCAGGAAGAGGCGGCCGGGCAGGAGCAGATCCAGCTCGTCGCGGAGAACCCGGAGACGGTGATCAGCTTCAACGTGCCCGACGGGCCGCCGCCGGAGCAGCTGCAGCTCGAGGGCCCCGGCACGGAGGACATGGACATCGAGGAGGTGCGCAAGGCGCTGCAGATGCGCTGGGACCTGTTCCAGTCACTGCCGCCCGCGCTGCAGGAGGCGCTCAAAACGGGCGAGCTGGAGAAGGTGAACCGGGTGCTGGGGGCGATGTCGATCCCCGAGGCGGAGAATGCAGTGCGCATGCTGGATATGGGCGGGATTCTGAGCTTTGCAGAGGAGGGCATTCGGGACGAGACGGGGAAGGCCAAGGAGACAGATGAGGAAGAGATGGACTAGAAGAAATGAACGCTGAAATTGCTATATTGTAACGCGTCGACGTCTGAACTGCTCTGTATTATCTTCATGCACTGTAATTCTGCGATACCAACAAAGAGGGGATGGAAGTAAAACAATCTGATACAATCGTCCGCGGCGTAAATTTGGGTGATTCGTACTGTACAAGATGGTGTAACTTAGATAGATGCACAGCAAACATACTGAGGCGTTGATTGGGCGGAAGACCTCTGACTGCTCCAGTCCGATGCCCTTCTAATCCTTGGCCTGAGGCTCCGGATCCTCTGCATGGTCACCTGTATCGCCACCCATGTCCTTCAAGACAAAGCTCGACGCCAGACGCGCAGAAAGCGCTTTTCGGGCGTCTTCATCGTCTATGCCTGACACGCCTTCTCGCACACCCTCAAGAGTACTCAATATGTTCTTCAGATCGAATGGTCCACGAGAATCTAAGTCCGACAAGCCGGATAAAGCAGACCTGGAACCGGAGGGCCCATGGTGGGTGAAGAAATGGTCGTCCAGAGCCTCGTAGCCGCATTCATCGGCGTCGATCCCAAATTCATGATCTTCGTCCTCGTCCTCGTCACCAGAATGGTTAGACATAACATGATCGGACTTTGCGTTGAAGGATGACCAGGAAGCACCAGTAGGGACGGGATTTTGCGATATCGCGTCGTGGAGGTGACATGGCGTCGAGAACTCCGGAAGTGGTGACCGCGACGGGGGTGTAGGCGCCGAGATGAACTCGGTGAAGTCATCGTCGAAGCCGCCCTCCGAGACGTACGCGGGCGCAGACAGCGGCGCCGTCTCGGAGAAGGCCGTGATCGGAGAGCGTCTCCACGGGTCTTTCTCCAGCTCGGGTAGGTCGATCTGGAGGTCGGGGTGTTCCTCATCCTGCTGCGCCTCGTGCTCATGCAGGTCCTCGTTCTCAATGAGCCAGCGCTCGAGTTCGGCGATTTCGCGGTGGAGCCGGCTGGCGCGCGTTAAGGGCGCGCGCTGCTCGCGCGCATCGGCGGTCAAAAGGGATGCGAGGCCTTCCTCCTCTGGCATGACATCGAAGAGGCTCGGGATTTGGCTAGTGCGTTTGGCAGACGTCTCTTTGCGCACCATAGATGGCCACATGATGGTACTGAGGGCGTCGATGACGCGAGAGAGGCCCTGGACAGAGTGGTGGTCGCCGTCATCATCGTCGCTCACTTCAGGCGGACCGGGTGTGCGCTCCGCGTCGATATACTCGAAGCCATGTTCGGCGAGGAACTGGTCTGGTCCCTCGGCGGGATCGTCAGCATGCGGGGGCCGCGAGCCGAGTGCAATGGCGAGTGCCACCTCGGTTTCGTGTTCGGACAGCTGTCGGGCAAGTGACAGGACGTGGTCCGAATATGGCTGCAGAGGAAGGGAGTGTCAGCTGGAGGAATAGGATAGAAGCATGGAAATGGATATTTCGGGACGTACATCGCCTCGCTGCCAGACATAGATCACAGCTGGGATTCCCTCCACCGACCGCAGGTCAAAATGATTGAAGTCGGCGAGCTGGAAGTGCACGTCGGCGCTGTAGTATTTGTTGGAGATTGTCCAGGGGGTCGTGTTAGACTGGGGCAGCTGGGCGGAATCGGGGCCATCGACGACGGCTTTGATACCTGAGGAGGACCTCAGACGTGAGGAAATAGAAAGACGCGCCGGTTGCACATACGTCTAACCGAGGTTCTTGCATTCTCGAGCGACGATGAGATGACAAGGATGCGGGAGGTGGTGTCGATGGACATGATGGGCGTGGGACAATCAGATTGGCAGCAGCCGAGGCGGCGTGGAAATGACTTCATTCAATCATTCAATTCTGCTATGCAAGCTTTCATTATGGACCCATTGAACTTTAGCACGTTCCATGATGGAATCTGCTGTCCACTGTGGTGGTTTATTGCTGCTTTTCTATCGGGCAGAGTAAGTGCGTTCAAGCTATGTACGGTATGTTGTTCCACCAGACATTTCACCGAGACCGCGATCTGCCAGCGTTTCCAGGGTGGAATACATCTACCACCTGCAGGTCACTGTCCCAGGATTTGCCCAGGATCTCCAACATGAACAAACGACAGCCTTCTTGCATTCCAGTTCCTCTCCTTTATAACCCTCGTCCTGTCAGTTGTCTTTCCCGGTCTACCTACCGCCCTCCTTGCTCTTTCTCTCCACCACCACGCTCACCATGACCGCCCCCGCCTTCAACTTCGCTAAAGTCGCGTAAGTTCGATCTCGCCGCCTTGTCCATCTGCTCACTTTCGACTATATGCGCAGCCACGGGCCCATTTTCATTGGGACAGTCATCAACATCATTCTCTACGGAATTTCCATTGCTCAGACTTACATTTATCTAACGACGTATAAAAAGTTCGTGTCCGTCCCGCGTTCCTTGTCTTCTAGCGCTTATCTTCGAGCTCTAGGGATAAGCTCTGGATGAAGCTTGTCGTGCGTACGTTCCTCGTGGTCGGCGAAACAGATCCTGACACACAGCTAGATTCTCACCCTGTTTGTTGCCGATACACTCAACAGCATCTTCGACATCCAGTACACTTACGACTCGCTTGTCAATCACTATAGTGGGTCACCCGCTTCCTCGCCGAACATTCCGCTGATGTTAGCCTAGACGATCCCGCGGCTATTCAGCAGGCAAACTGGGGTATGTAACAGGACTGTCCTTCTCTTGTCCTGAAACTTATCGTTTTTCTTAGTTTTCGCGACTGGTACGTTGTTGACAGTTGAGTCGACTCTGTAGCTCTTACATATGTTTTTCGCCTGGTACTCAGATCCAGCCATGACAGTATGTTGCAATGTCCGTCTTAGCTCTGCTTCATGCTCATGTATTCGTCATTAGTCGATCATTGGGACCATAGTCCAGCTGTTCTTCGCCTGGCGCGTCAAAGTCCTCACTCACAGCAACATGGCCGTCGGTTTTATCGTGGTCGGAGCAATCATTTCATGCCGTCAGTGAGCATCTTGTTTCTACTTCCGCCATAGACTAACTTCTGTCTTTCAGTTGGTGGGATCGCGACATCGATCGCCATCGGTATTGTCCCTGTCTGGACTGACTTTCAGAAATTCAAGGCGCCAGTCATCGTCTGGCTTACCGTTTCCGCCATTGTGGACTCAACCATCACCACGATTCTGGTCTGGCATTTGGTTCGTCATATCTATGGTATGCTCGCCGGTAATGTGCTGATATAATTCGTCGATCAGCGAGGCCATAAGAAAGGCTTTAAAGGATCTGACGATATCCTGGACAAGCTCATTCGGTGTATGTCGAGTCGATATTCGTCATAGTATACATCCCTTATCCGCATTGCTTTCAGTAACCGTCCAGACTGGTCTGATCACGTCGTGTTGGGCCATTATCGATTTAGCTGTTTACCTCGGAATCGTGAGTACCATTCTTGTGAAAGCCAGTCACACTCAATCCCAATATATGCGCAAACTAGGCAACTGGAACGTATGTTTCAACGTCTTCTGCTGGCTCCCAGTGTTCTGATTGATGGTCTAGTCATCTGATCTTCAACTTCCCATTGTCGAAGCTATACACCAATTCCCTGCTTTCGACGCTCAATTCCCGCTCTGGATGGAAATATTCAGACTCAGAAACGGACGAAGAGAGCGTAGTCAGCAACCGAAAGGTATGTCATGTCGTTAAAAAGAATTCGATTGCTAACGTTCCTATTCGTCGTATCTTGTAGCCTGATGTAGTGACATTTGGCAGCACTGTAAGGCCTGAGGTCAGTTTGTTCGGATCTCCGCGAGATCAGTCTTCAATCATTCATCATGAACACGAATATAGGTCTATATTGATGTCGAATCTCATGAAATGATGAATGTCGACGGCAAGGTCGGCGACAAAGCCCTGACTGGCTCGGTCGCGAGAGCGCAGCGTCCGGTCTCGGTCGCACAAACGCTCCGCTAATGTCATATAATATTCTTTGTTCACCATCGATGCCTACATTCGTACACTCACGCGATACCTCCTTCATGATTCTCTCTTGGCGAAACTTCTATTTTGTCAATATGTTGTTGTAAAGTTGTTTCAGGCATCTCATTCGCGAGCAAGATGCATTGCATTTCGGAACTTTCCCTTCCGACACTCTCCTCAGTGCGGAAATAGACTACCCTGCCGTTAGCATTATTTGAGTGTCCTGAGAATTCTCGTTCAGCTGCTTTTGCCTAACCAAGCTTTGCGTTCCCGAAGACAAGCACACGAGTGTGGTGTGCCTCTGGCGTCCACAGTTCTTGGTATGACCTCGACAGATATTTTTCATATCTTGTTCATGTCATCGAGGATTGCCGTGAATCTGGCAGGCATCGGATCATTCCCCATATTCTGGCTGCTCCTAAAAAGGCCAAGCTCTGAGATCTGTCAATATGTCGACGTCGATCTCGGCATCTGCAAGGCACTTGTGTCATGATTCTCGGCCCAGATGCGCTGACGATCTGGTAATACAGAGACGAATGGTGTCAACCGTGTACAGACGTACTAGAACCAGAAGGGACAAGCTCAATAATGGTAGCAGGACAGGGAGTAAATCTTCAACGAAGAGGTGAGCATCGACTGACTGATGTATCAGATTGTAGTGATGGAAACATGTAAGGAAGGTGCCGTACCGCTATCCCTCCTGTGGATCCCGTGGACTCTGAGCCGGACAGATCGTCGTCGTCGTGAGGGCCGTCTGTCTGCAGCGAACGTGTTATGGCATGGGCTTAGGAATACCTGATGCATCAGACGGTTCGGGGTCGAGCAAGGGGAAGAGGATGCATACGATATCCCGTTGCCTGCAGTTTGGGGCGGGTGACATGAATTCGAGAATTTATTCATGCCACTACAGCGAAGCAGAATTTCACGTTCTCGCATCTTCAAGTTCATGATTGAATGCCATACCTCAGCTCTCGGAATCCGGTGCGGGAGCCATTGAGGACGGTCGGATGAATTTATGCTTACATCTTTATCCACGACTGCTAACAGCCAAACACATGCATAATCGCCTAGATCTCGGTCGGACTGAATCTCACTGTGTACAAGAATGCTAGTGGAGGACGGAGCAAAGGTGAGGTGGATACTACAGCTCCTTTAGCGGCACGGGGGGTGTTCATCTGTTAGAAGAAACCTTGAAATCGAACCCTGTAGCAACGTGTTGTCAAAAAATATACAGTCTGAAAAACTCCGCGTATGACTTACTCAGTCTTCCAAAGCCCCAGCTTGAAAAGTATCTTGTACTTCCTCCTTCCTCCTGATCGCGCTGACCACGCTGTGGATGCGGCAAAATGTATTGCTCCCGTAAGTCGTTCATCTGCCTTTGAAGGGTTTGCCTCTCCTGAGATGCGTCAATCGAAGTTAGCCGGAACTGAGCCTGAAGCGCCTGCATCTGAGACGCGTATTCCGCCGCCGCCTTCTCCTGTATCGTCTTGAACTCGGTCGCCAGTTTCGTCGATTCGTTCTGGAGACGCGTCACCTCGGCCTGCAGCTTGCGGGACTCCACCTCAAGCTCCCTCCTCGTCTGCTCGTCCTTCGCCTTGATAGCTGCCTTCATTTCGTCCTGCACCTCACGCAGCTCCTGGCTGTGCTTCTCCGCCTGCTCTATGAGTTCGCTGCTGAGTGTCGTGCTGGCAGCCGTCTCGGAGATGTGGAGGTGTTCGTCGACGATCTCGCGCTGGATCTTCAGGGCCTGTGGGCTGTTCTCGATGAGGTACTGCAGGACGAGCTGCCCGCTCTCGAGTGTGCCCTCGTGGCGCAGCAACACGGCGCCGTTGTCGAGAACGGGTTTGAAAAAGAGCTCCTTGTCACGGAGCTCTGCTTCGCGGTTTTCTCCGATCTTGCGGTCGGTGAGTTCTTCCCACATGTTCGTGACGATGGCCACGTTCTTCAGCGTCGAGTCTCCGCACAGCTGGCGGAACATGTTGAAGTTCCGCCGAGAGACGCCAGTCATGCGACGGTCAGAGATGGGGTGCATGTATATGACGCCGGTGAGCATCATGCCTTTCTCGTAGCTGTACACCGTTGATAAGTCCAGGTTCGACAAGGAGCAGAACATGACATACTACTCCGACAAAAACATCGCGATCTGCTTCAGGACTTCTGTGTCGCTCCTGATCGTATCATCGAACCCGGGCGAGTCGATGAGAGTGATCGTGTGGCCATCGAGTTGAAATGGCGCCGACAACTGCATTTCGCTCGTCTCCGACGTGAGGCCTCGTCCGATGCGCAGCTCCGACCCGCTGACTTTATTGATATACTGGTCATATCGCGTCAGAATACTTATCAATCCGGTGATCATCGTTACTGACAGTAGTTTTCCCGCTTCCTGTCGCGCCCATGACACTATAAAAATGCTGCGTGAAATTGCGTAGCAGCTTCTACTTTCAAGTCTTACTTACGCGATGAGTTTCACGGAATCTTTGGAGATCTACACAGGTCGTGAGCGCATACCGCCATCAGTACGAGTGAAGTACACGAACCTGAGGCCTGACATTTGTTCGTAGACTTTAGCGTCTGAAGAAGTTACTCCGGTGCCAAGACTGACCTTGATGTTTTCGCTGACGGGCTCTTGGCCACGTTCTGCGGCGCACTGGCAGGAGGTGCTTCATAGCGAGGAGGAGGCTCTTCTGTTGAGGTTGCCGCTGTTGCCGTGCCGCTCAGTTTGAAAGACACTGGCATCGTACAGAGATGTAGAGTTAGGATGAGAGGTGGGTGAGGATGACTGGGCAATGGAGAAGAAGGATCGACCGGGGTTGTTTCTAATTCGTCGTTGCCCTCATCATTTATATGACAGACTCTGCACCTGCATTTTCGATCATGCAGTGCCACGCCATGAAAGCAAGGCATTGGCCACTTAGCCTTATTCGAGATACAACTCCACGTTTGCAGCGGACCCCTCCCAGGGACGCGTCTGCGATAGCAAGCAATGTTCCAGAAATCCCCTTATTCAGTCAAGGCGGTTGGATGGCGTGAAAGCACGCGGCTTTGCGGAATGAAGGCGGAAAAATATATTTGGTGCACAGGTAAGATGCGTCCAGCGGTTCGGAGGGTCCAAGGAACGACCGACAACGGCGCCACTGCGAACTGGTGAAAAACAGTGTATGCAGCGTCCGAGAATGTAAGAACGATGCCTGCGATTAGAACGCATCCTTGACGGAATCACTTCGTGTCTAGAATACTGTTGCCGCAGTGGAAGATGTCTATAATTCAGATGCGCAAGATAGGAAGGGATTAATGCGGTGTGCGGCATAGTCGGAATTGCTTTCCGCCGTGAAGCAAGGCAATAAACGCAGAAGCGACTAGCTGATCGTTACTGCATGGGGCTTGAAATGTAGGTCGGGATCGTCCCAGCGTGATAATCGACAGACACCGGGTGCTGTTTGATAAACGGAATCCTGTAACCGAACGCCCGTGGCATCAGCCTCCTCTTTCTTTAGTCGTCACAGAACCACAAACTGCCGAGGACCACGATCAACGAGATACGGAAAGACACACCTCACAATGGTATTTTAGACATCTGCTTGTCCGTGGACCTTGGTATACGCAGCCCTGTCATTCAAATGTGGCCATGAACCGGGTCGTTCATTTTGTTGTCCCCCTCCAAGTGTGTTTGTACACCAGTCACGAGAACTAGAGCGGCGTAGCCCATTTTCCGTCGAAATGTGATGATTGAAAGTTGGGCCACAGGATGCCGCATTAACTCCGACCAGAAATCAGGTACACTCTGTGTTAAGACTCCTGCCTTGGAGCAGCGAAATGCGCTGTGATCGTCCTGCACCACACATCCTCAGAGAAAACAAGAGGGATTGCTGCCAATCACGTTCGGCAATGTTTTACATTCTGGAAAGTTCAGCTTCGCTTTGCATATATGATCAGAGATATATCCACGAACCTCAGAGCAAGCAGAAATCTGATCCTTCGTCAGGATACCGGCGGCTCCGAGAAAGGTCGAGGCTGTCGCCGTGCTGTTTGTCGAGGTTCAGCAACAGGAAGGCACCTGCGTCATGGGTTTCGGACCCGTGGGCTATAGATCTGCAAGGTACAGAGACGAGACATGTCGTGGTGATGCCAAGTGCGCATAAAATACCCAGTGACAACATCAGAGCAACACGACACATGGTCAAGATTATTTGCTTGACGGCCGTTGAATCCTCAACGAAGCGGGTGAGCACTTATCAAATTGTCACGAAAATATGCAAGAATAGCCCGCCATTCCTCCTGTGGATCTCGTAGTCCCTGATGGACAGACAGTCTTGCTGAGAGCCATGCTAGACGGGTAGATATTCAGTTAGACAGAATTAATCTGCGGCTGTAGTAAGGCCTGACAGAATTAATCTGTCACCTTTAGGATTAGCCACATTACGGTTCAAACCGTAACACGATCTCCCACAGTAGTACAGATCAACTCGTAATGAAAGGTCCTGAGCCGCGTAGTCTAGCAAAACAATGTAATGACCAGGAATTGAACCTAGGACAATTCACCAGTTCATCATGAACGTAGACACAACTAACCACTGAGCCAATGTGCTGTTGAAGTAAACATAACTCTATATATAATAAGCCATCATTGTGCGAAAATTTCGACTTGGCAACATTTCCGTGGGTCATAACCTGGACGGATACACCCATAATTACAGCTTCATCCGTAAATATCAAGTTAGTGAATTATATGTGATGAACAATAAAGGCATAAATTACGGATACATCTGTCAAGACAGGTATATCTGTAAGAACAGATATATCTGTCAGTATTAGCTTTGAAAGTTGTGTCCATAGGTTTTCTTCATTATTATTGTTTGTTGGTTATAATTCACTAACTTGATATTTACGGATAAAGCTGTAATTACGGGTGTATCCGTCCAGGTTATGACCCACGGAAATGTTGCCAAGTCGAAATTTTCGCGAAATGATGGCTCATTATATATAGAGTTATGTTTACTTCAACAGCACATTGGCTCAGTGGTTAGTTGTGTTTACGTTCATGATGAACTGGTGAATTGTCCTAGGTTCAATTCCTGGTCATTACATTGTTTTGCTAGACTACGCGGCTCAGGACCTTTCATTACGAGTTGATCTGTACTACTGTGGGAGATCATGTTACGGTTTGAACCGTAATGTGGCTAATCCTAAAGGTGACAGATTAATTCTGTCAGGCCTTACTACAGCCGCAGATTAATTCTGTCTAACTGAACTGCCTCTAGACGGACGAGTTAGCAGACACATCGATCCTGTCGAAGCCAGGAGGTCGCGTCCAGTCTCTTCTCTGCCTCAGCGAGACAAGCGATGTGTGAACCTGGACTAGATGCTTCCTGACACTTGGTGAGTCTCCTAAACTTGGAGATGATAGTTGACATTGAGATCTTGAGATGGTGTGTCCTGTTTGATGTTTGAACGAAGTTGCAACATGTGTTTTATGCAATGTGCAGTTTTCTTGTCCAGTTGTTCCATCATCTCATTCCATTCTCGACAGTTCAGGCAAGGTTCAAGTAGCCTTCAGCCTGCGTGCAGAGTCATAGCTCCACATCCATCCAGGATCGCCAACATTCCGAGTGTCAGATCCGAAGGTGTGGACGTAGAGGAATGGACCTAGGAAGCGTCGCGTCTCGTCTTCGACAGAGCACCAGCGGCAGCTTCTTTGGACCATTATAGAATTGTAGCCTTTTGAGAGCTTGTTCGTGGGAGGTCATTCAGGTCTTTATAGAGCGAAAGGCGTAGGACTGAATATCGCTTGTCTGTCTTTGGGTTGGCGATCACAGCAGCTGAGATGGCCACATCTGCCCAACCCAACATCGCGAAAATTGTGTGAGTGCGCTTTTCCTCTGGCTGATGCATGCTGGATTATTTCCCTTATAGACACGGCCCGATGTTCATTGGGATGGTAATCAATGCCATCCTTTATGGCATCTCGATCACCCAAACATACTTCTACTACACGTCGTTCAAGAAGTGCATTGTCCTGTAGTTGCAAGTCCCGGCCTTGAATGGTGACTGACTGGCTCCTGCAGTGACCGAATGTGGATGAAGCTCTTTGTGAGTCAATCATGCTGCCAATACGACCTGTAGGCATATTTTCCTGATGCTGCATGCGTGCCCGTAGATCCTGGTCATATTCGTGGCCGATACTGTGGACAGCGTGTTCGATATTCAGTATATGTATAGTTCGCTGGTGAACAACTATAGTATGTGCGTCATCGCTTGGGGTCCGGTATGACGCTAAGCTGTTATGGGTTGCGCAGACAATCCTGTTGCTATACAGAAGGCTAACTGGGGTGAATTCAGATTGTTAGTGATGCTCGCCATGTGCTGATGATGATGCAGTATTCGCAACTGGTAATATCTCTAGTTGCATGCTGTGTTGAGCGCGATGTACTGAAGGATATCTCATATCCAGATCCTGCCATGACAGTGTGTAACGTTTTCGTCTTCATTCCCCTACTGTATTATATGCTGACCTTCCGATCTTCCAGTCGATCATAGGCACAATGGTCCAGCTTTCTCATGGCGCGTCAAGGTATTGACCAACAACACACCCGTGGTTTGCCTGCTGGTCTTTGGGTTGATCATATCAGGATGTGAGTGTTTCACATCATGCAGGACGTCATGCTGGACTGACGACGGGCACAGTGGGCGGCATCGCGACGTTGATCTCCATCGGTGTGGTGCCGGACTGGCTCGAGTTCCAGAAGTTCGAGGCTCCGGTGATCGTCTGGTTGACAACATCTGCGGCTGTGGACACGACGGTCACGGTGTTCCTAGTGGCCTACTTGGTACACATGTCTTGCGCTCCGCTATACGCTTGCATGACTGACACGGTACACAGCGGCAACATAAAACCGGTTTTATGGGATCCGATGACGTTATGAATAAGATTATGAGATGTAGGTTGTGTCGCACATTCTTGCACATGAGATGCTGATTCTTTTGACAGTGATGGTACAGACTGGGCTGAT
This sequence comes from Hericium erinaceus, assembly GCA_006506795.2. NCBI lineage: Eukaryota > Fungi > Basidiomycota > Agaricomycetes > Russulales > Hericiaceae > Hericium > Hericium erinaceus. The sequence continues at coordinate 1,366,256 of CM021163.1, forward strand.
TACATCCATGTGGGCGATTGTAGATCTTGGGGTCTACCTGGGAATTGCAAGTTGTTCCTGTATATTAGCCATGCTCTCGCACTGACGCAGACAACATCAGTAGTCGACAGGACTGTGAGTGTCTTAATAGCGACCCGCTAACGCGAAATACTGATCCTGCTGCCGCAGGCATCTTGCCTTCAACTTTCCCCTATCAAAACTGTACAGCAACTCCCTGCTTTCTAGCCTCAACTCCCGGCGAGAGTGGAAGTTCTCGACCATGTCTGATTCGAACCAAATAAGCCCCATGCACGTCGCCACGTCGGCAACAAACTTCCTTCGTAACATGCAGGTGGGTTTCTAGAGCCATCGGGGATATGCAGCGCGCTCTTTAACACGCGCTGTAGCATCCCGATCAGATTGTCTCGTTCAACAGATCGACCGTTCGGCCAGAAGTATGTGCTCGGCTGAATCATAAGTACGAGTTATGTCCATTGACATAGGACTGCCTAGGTCTACATTGACGTGGAATCACACGAAATGCGAGATATCGTGAAGAAGACTAGGCTTGACGTTCCTGAGGATCATGACTGTAAGGATGTACAGAAACCGAACTCAGATCCAGCGGCAATGGTATAGTTTCATAACATGCTCCTCCGTCCGTTCGTTCAATGTGTTGATATCTTAACTTTCTGACCTGTCAATATGTGTATACACACTATAGCGTAGCAATGTTTTTTCGGTGTACCGGCCCGTCTGTCTGTCCGCGTGTTTTTAGGCGAAGAAGAGGTTCTCATGATATATCAAGGATACATCACTGCCGCTTTTTCTGTGGTTTGGCCAAAACATGCCCACTAGGCCACACTGCTCACTGAACAAAGTGAGCGCTCGTCTCTTATCACTCAGCCGCTGACCAAACACCGTTCTGTGTCATTCTTGTCAACCAACAGACCTCGGCATCCGCTGGGCCACTGAATGTTTCTCTGCATCCGTCGGTGTTAGCAAAGGCTCGCTGGTGTGCGAGGGCGCAATGCGTCATAATTCGAAGCGGCTGGAAGCGACTTTGACGCGAAGTGACTGCAGAATGGCGCAACATGGCACTCAGACGGGAGACCCCAGTCACGGTCGCTGTTCGCGGAGCTCACTTTCCTTCAGCCTGATTGGTAATACCCCTCTCCACCTTGCTCATTCAGCGATGCGTCCACAAACCATAAGTTCCTTCAAGCCATCGTTGCTAGAATAGAGGGGGGAACATAGAACTATGCCGGTAACGGTGCAGCCTCAGGTACGTGCCGTAATGAGCCTCGGGCATGACTCGCGAAGACTGAGGTTTGCATCCGAGTGGGATCGCAGGATCATTTCCTCAACACGCCACACCTGTGTCTGGGGTTCGCCATCCGACGCCAGTCTCCCCGAACCGAGGTGGACACGGTGACATTGAGTATTACCAAGGACAGCTCTCTAAGCCTCTTGCGCCTATGGGGGGTTCGCCTTTAGTCAGCCCAACTGCGGGGCAGGCGATGTATCTTTATCGCCTGCGTTGCGGTATATAAACCCACCTTTGCTATGTTTCGATTGCATCTCTGAAGTCTCCATCTGACGTACCGCATCCCACATCCGTCTCACACCGACAACCCACCCATATCGCAATGGCCACAGCAGCAGTACTTACTTCCCACCCGCACGACGTCCCCACAACGCTCAACTACTACGGCAACACGGGAAATGAGCGCCCGTTCAACTACACGTATTCACGCGAGGACGGCCAGCCGCAGTCGAACGTCATCCCCGAGCCGCACGAGGCCGTCGTGCACGACATCCGCGGCAAGGAGGACACGGTGGGGCTCGATATCACCGGCTTCCAATTTGTGAAGCACACTAGCGCGGAGAAGCTGTTCGAGGACGAGGAGGCGATCAAGTCGCGGTATTACCAGGAGGTGGAAGACATTCTGAAGAAGGAGGCGGGCGCCAAGCGCGTCTTCATCTTCGACCACACCATTAGGTGGGTGCTGCCCTTTCCTCTCGTGTTACATTCGGCTGACTGTCTCCCGCAGACGCCCGGTGAAGGATGGCGACGACAAGGACCTGAAGCGCGGGCCCGTTACCCGTGTGCACGTCGATCAGACCTTCGAGGCTGGCTTTGCACGCGTCCGCCATCACATGGGCGACGAGGCGGAGCGCCTGCTCAAGTCGCGCGTGCGCATCATCAACGTCTGGCGGCCGATCGAGAACCCCGTCGCGCACCACCCGCTCGCGGTCGCGGACTACCGCAGCATCCAGCCAGACGATCTCATATCCACGCGCCACATCTATCGCGACCGCGAGGGCTCCACGTTCAGCGTCAAGTACAACCCGAACCACAAGTGGTACTACCTCGGCAGCCAGACGCCCGACGAGGTCATCCTCATCAAGTGCTTCGACTCCGACGAGACCAAGGCGCGCCTCACGCCTCATACTGCATTTTTGGACGCGACGAGCCCGAAGGAGGCGCCCGAGAGACAGTCCATTGAGGTTAGGTGCCTGGTCTTCGACAGCGAGTAGGGGATGAGATGCACTGTTTGTACGATAACGAGACATATTCACCACGTACTATGATGTATCCTAGAAACTGGTCACCAATCCTGTTGCATTGACAATCTCACGTCTTGTTATAAATTGTGGTCGTTGCTTGAGGTGCCCTGCCCTGAGATAGCCCAAGCGTAGGTGTGGTATGATGTTCGATGGTGAAGACGACAAGCCATGCTTGTTTCCGAATGGATTATACTACTTTCGCATGAAGGAATCTTTCACTTCTCTGGGTACACGATGTCATGTTCATGCTGCAACTTGGTCTGCTCAGACGCCCTGGATCCCAAATTCCTCTGCGAGGATGAGGGCAGCTTTCTCTCCAATTGTAAGAGCTGTTGCATACGTGTTCTGTTCCGAGTCATGGCCGATAGTCAGTAAGAAAATTCCAATGGACGCGGAATGCTCAGCTTACCGCTCCTACATTGGATGGGGCGATGGAGATGTCTTCGAAGGTAGAGTGAGACGCGTACAATATCAAAGGTGTGGCAAAGACTCACCGCAAATCTTGATGCCCTCAAGGCCATACACGTTCAACCTTGGATCCACAACGCCGCCTTCTTCACGGGGTTTCATCGCGCAGGTTCCGAGCTATGGACAATGATCAGCATCCCGCCAAACCATCTATCGCTCGAGTTTTACCGAATGCCACGCCGTTGAAACAAACTGTCTGGTGTACAGCTCGATGGCCTTGTCATCCTCTTCCGTGTACACAATACGCGGCGTATCGAATGGCACTGGAGGTCCCTCGAGGATACCGGCTTTGCTCCCGGGAGGGAACACTGGGTGCATGGGTGCGTATTCTCCTTCGAAAAGAGGCATTCGGCGGGCGATCTCTCGAGTCATTTTGTAACCCCACATCATAGGCTTTACATCGGCTATGCTGCATAGAGATGTCAGTCGCTTTATCAGTATGCACTCATTAAAGACTAATTATACAAACTCGTCGAAGAATCCTGGTCTGAAGTCTGTTGGCGCACTTATATTATCGGCAGATGTGATGTGTACATGGCCCCGTGCAATAGGATATTCCTGTGCTGAACTTGTTAGACAATCACTCGGGGAAGTAAAGTCTGGTTCACATTGTAGTATCCGATGCTGAAATATTTCCTGGGAGGTACCACGCTAGAGTCACCTACCAGCCTGGACAAACATTGCTTAGGCCACGGACCAGGAAATGAGTCGTGCTACACTTACATCGCAACCTGGCCCATCCAGATAACAGGCTTGTCAGGCGCATGCTCGAAGTACGTATTCCAGCGATTCTTGAATTCAGGCCCAAACTCGGCCAGCTCCTCCGCATTGGTGGGACGCATTTTGACGCCAATATCGATGCCACTGTGACGAAGGTCAGTAATCATGGCTCAGACTCCGCAAGAAAGGCCGAAACACACTTATGTGCCATTAAACCTTGACCATTCTTGAACCACTCTCCAGATAATGCTAAGTTATGAATGAGCATCTAATATCTTAAGGAAAGAGCTCGAACGAACTAGAAATGGAATCAGTGTCATTCCGGGCGACTGCGTCCAGGGTATCTGCCTCCGGGGCAGCGAGATATGGTGCGAAGATGACATTGTGATCTGTTCGCCAAAAGAAGTCACAGCTACCAAGAATTTCGTCGGAAGCTACGCACCCTGGTATGATTCCCCGACGCCATCGAGTTCCACGAGAGGTGTGATATTCAGCGGCTCCAGAACAGACTTCCTTCCCACGCCTGAGCGCTCGAGAATCCCTGGGGAGCCGAACGTTCCGGCAGACAGGACAACAAGCCTTTTGGCGTGGACAGGGCGCAGTGTGTTGTCCTGGTCGGGGTAATGGCGCAGGTTCCAACCATATTCGACGCCTGTCGCGCGATTGCCACTAGAGCAGGCGAAGTGTGAGATATGAGTGAGATACGCATGTCACAGTAAACATACTCGAAGAGGACGCGTTTGACAAGGACGCCAGTGACAATGTGGAGGTCGGGGGTATTTTCCTGCTGGTTGTAGATGAAGTGGTGCGGCACGTCGGACCGCTTGCCGGTTTCTTTGTCGATCCACCTACACAAATAAATACGCACCCACAATGAGCACAGGTCGTCCAAGCTAGATGCATGACGTACTTTTGCCAACGCTTTAAATAAACGGAAGCGCAGATCGTTTCAGCCCAAAGAGGACAACTGTATACCAAATACATACACCGTAGATGTTGACAGAGACTAAATCGTTGATGTCCTCGCCCGCCTTGCGCGCCGTGTCGAAGCGGGTCGCGACATCGAGGTATTGCTGGCCCACGTTCGTGTAGATGCCGCCGTTCGAGACCTTGAGCGGTCCGGCGTACCCGTGATTCAGCGCGTCCGGCTTCACCTGGTATGTTTCGGTCTAGAAGGCACACCTGCTGGTCACCACATAGAGGCCTCTTTCTGATTGGAAAAGAACGCACCTTCTTCATGAGTGGTATCAAATCCTTCGAGCCCCACCCAGGGTTCTTGTGGATAGTCTCCCAGTCGTCGAAGTCAGATGCACTACCACGACTGTACATCGCGACTGCGTGCGCATATATGTTAGGCGGATCATCGTGAATCGGATCTTCATCACTTACAGTTCACGCTCGACCCACCGCCGAGGCATTGTCCACAGGGGACCATGAGAGAGCGTCCAGCAAGGCTCTCTGCGGGTGTTCCGGCGTGGAAGCGGACAGTAGAGGCGGACGGATGGAGGTGGTGCATAAAGCGTGCTGGCTGGACGTGTGCAAGCTGGTCCTTGGTTGGAGGGCCGGCTTCGAGAACAAGGATGCGGAGGCTGGGATCCGCGGCGGCGAGGCGACCAGCGACGAGACAGCCGACAGTGCCTCCACCGGCAAAGACAATGTCATACTCGGCGTCAGCGGGCGGCAATGAGGACATGATGGCGGTCTGCAGGGGGAGGCGGAGGTTTGGATCCATCTGCATGAGATGGCGAAGATGCATTATAAAGGTTCTCGGCGTCCCAGAGAAGTCTCGAAGAGAGTTTGAGCGACGACACGACGTATATCAATTGCCCCAGTGGACGATCTTCTTGCCTATTTGCCTGTTTCGGCGCTAGCCGCGAACCCACCCTCCGCGCAGCACATCGCGCACGTCGACGAATGCCATCTCATTTCCTGACCGCATCTGACCCGGAAGATCCTGCGCTGCTGCGAAGATCCGCGAGGTCAGAATGGCTTGTCGGCAACATTGGTGTTTGTATCCGAGCGCACGCGACGGCATAGAACGGCATGCGTCAGACTTCATTCCTTCTTTTCTTCTGGAGACAGAGACGCCATCTCTTGTCCGACGCTTCTATCATCCAAATCTGTAATACAGGGGCTAGTCCGGCCCCTTCTCACTCGGTAACAAATGTTCCTCGAGCCCGTATATGCCTGCTGACCCTGTTGTCGCGTTCAATATCAGCAATTTTTACGCATCGGATTCCGACAAGGCTTTGACTAATACCTCTCCGCTGAAAGAATCCCGCGGCCATGCGCACTCCCTCAGATATCATCAAAGCCCAGAACATTGCATTCTGTTGACGTTGCGGATCCGGGGTGATCCCAGGATGCGCCACTTGGGTTCGCAGATCGCCCGCATAAATTCATCTTCCTAACCGATCTAAACATGCCTTCCAAATATGTCCCGAGACGTTCGTTGCAGCTGCGGGAGCCATCTTATATCAAACATGTGGATGCTGGGAATCTGGGAACAAGGTCTAGAGTAGGCGCTGGAATATTGGAGGAAATATCAGTACAATCAGAAAAAAAATACAGTCACATGCTGCTAGACTTGTAATTGACTTGCCACAGACCTTCCTGTACATGTCAATAAAAGAGCGATCATCAGATGTGACTGTATTGCTGCTAAGTTATATGGAAGAACCTTGACCTTGAAAGAAACACTGACTTCAGTTAGAGGTGAACGAAATCATGTCTATGCTGTGACTCGGTGTGCTATCAAGACCGACGCTCGAGCTCCGACGCCCTGGATGCAAAGTTCCTCTGCGATGATAACAGCAGCTTTCTCTCCAATCATCAAGGCAGTCGAGTACGTGTTCTGTTTTCCAGTCAGTTTACTGGCCCCGCGTAGAGTAAAATATTCGACTTACCGATCCTACGTTTACCGGGCAAATGGAGACGTCTTGGAAGATACGGCATGAGGCCGGCACCCTGTTAAAAGGACGGAAGATGCTTACCGCAAATTTTGATTCTCTCAAGGCCATATACATTCAATTCTGGATCGACGACCCCGCCCTCTTCATGGGGCTTCATCGCGCAGGTTCCGATCTATAGACCATGGTCAATATGCTGCCAGCCATTCGGCAGTCAAGGCCTACGGGATGCCACGTCGTTGAGACTGTACATCGGCCGAAGTCAGCAATGCATGACGAAACAAGCCAGCAAGCATACCAAATTGTCTAATGTACAGCTCGACGGCCTTGTCGTCCTCCTCGGTATACACGGTATGCGGCGTATCAAATGGCACTGGGGGACCCTCGAGTATACCCGCCTTGCTCCCTGATGAAAAGATGGGGTGTGTGGGTGCGTATTCTCCTCGGAAGAGGGGCATGCGCCGTGCGATCTCGTGGGTCATTTTGTAGCTCCATTCATGGGTGTTACATCGGCCATGCTGTGCAAAATCGTCGTTACTATATGAGCATGCACTCGCGAGGATAAGAATACATACTCCTCGAGGAAACCCGGCCGAAATTCTGTTGGTGCGCCGGCGTCATCTGCAGAAGTGACATGCACATGTCCTCGTGCTACAGGATATTCCTATTCCTGGCTCATCAGATGGACACCCGAAAACCAAGACGTCACGCACGGCGTAGTATCCAATACTGAAAGAAGATGTCTGAGACCTTCTCTTCTCTGATGTTTTCTTCCAGGGTATCATGCAAATCTGTCCCGTACGCACCCCCTCCGCCCGTGACAAAAGCGCAACCTGTGAAGTGCGCATGACTAGCATTGACTCGGAAGTGACTGTCTAGACATCATAAGATCAGCAAACTTACACATCGGGGCGAATTGGACTTTACCTAGTCTCCGAGCAGACCTTACACAGAAGAAAGTCGTTCTGTGTTCAAGGACTTGACACAGCATTTGACCAGTATTGGTTGATTGTAAGAACCCTCGATGCGAAGTAGCACATTCTGCCAGATACCTCCGAAAAATTGCACTCTGTTCATGCTGCGACTCCACGGTGATCCCAGAACAGTCCATTCACAAGCATTCAAAATTCAAAATCTTACACATACAATTTCAATCCTCCAGCTGATCTGAACATACCTTCCAGGCATATCGCGGGACATCTGACGGCGGGGGCGGCAGTTCCCACAACGTTATGAACCTGAGGAAAAATGTCTCGAGTGCTGGATCAATGGAGGAGGTACGAATACAATCAGAAAAAATACAGTCAAATACCGCTCGTACATGCCCGTCTCCCGGTAATCACCCTTCATACGGCTACAGCTCCCGCATCTTCCAGACGGATCGCATACTGGAACTGGTCCGAATTTTCGTACTGTGCCCATGTCAGCTCCTGTGAAAGATGGACACAATCGACCATAATGGCATACCTCATACATATCGAGAGCGACCTGGCAGCTCTCCTTGACGACCACCGGCACGTCGTCCCCGGTCAAGTACTCCTTCAAATACGGAAGAACCTCAGGCGTCGCGATTCCGCCCAGCGCTTCAGCTGCTTCATGACGGACCATGTCGGTCTCCTGGGCGTCTTGCAATACTTTGAGCAGCGACGGAACGGAATGTGGCGAAAGCAACTGGCCGAACACAAACGCGATCTCATGTCTACAGAGCCATATGAGAGACAAGTCATCGAGCTCTGCTTGGGATACGCACTTGAACAGGGCGCTATCGTCCGCGAACCCGGAAGCCAGTGCGTCGACAGCTTCCGCCGTGCCGATGTTGCGTAGAGCGAACATCGCGCGATACCGCTCGAACAGGGGGAGCTTCGTGTCGAGCAGCTTAAAGCGCAAGTCGGAGATAATCTCGTCAGAAAGGTCTTGGGGTTTGGGCTTTCCTGCGAGCAACCCAGACGTCGGTGGTGCCGGGTCTATCGACGTGTATGTCCTAACATCCGATGATTCAGCGATGATATCATCGCAAACAGAGGAGGACATACTGTGTCTCATCAGTCGCCTGTGCATTATGTCGTTGTCCTTCTTCCGAATTGTCCCATTCGATCCTCGCGAGCGCGATCTCGCACGTCTCGCGCACGGCACGGTTGCTGTCCGCGGCGTACTTCCGCAGGATGGGCAGAGATGTAGGCGATGAGATTGCACCCATTGCCTCGGCTGCCTGGCATTTCATTGAGCAATGCAGATCTCCAACTTGGTAAGATAGAGGAACGCACTTCGTGCCGGACCATGGGGTCCTCTTGCTCGTCCTGCAGGACGGACTCGAGCATAGGCAGCGCATTGGTGCTTTTGATCTGCCCTAGGCAGTATGCAAGCTCATGCTTAAGCAGCGCAGATGGATCCGTAAATCCTGTTGGATGAATTCATGCTCAGCACGGTCTTCGAGTACAAGTCCGTTGTTCCATACAGACCTTTGGAGATGATGCGAATCGCATCGTCGTTTTTCAGCGCCTTCAGCGTGAACAGCGCGCGGAATCGGTTGTGCAGGGGCACTTTTCCGGAGACATTGAGCAGGACAGCCTCGAGATTGTCGAGCTCGGCCTGCGAGATGGAGAGCTCAGCCACCATTGTCGCGAACGAGAAAGAAGAGATGAGATTTTGCAGATTTCCTTTTTCGGACTTACTTCGCCTCGTTTATCTTTTCGCCTCCCTCACTCTCGCAGGAGCCATGCCGAAATCAAGGAGACAGAAGCTTGGTGCGTTGGTTTTATGTTGGATGATTGGTTTACTAAATACATTGTTGTTATATAGTATCGCTCACGAAGGTCGCAAAAAAGACGAGGGAGCAAAAGGGCGCTCAGATCGCTGAGGTGCGTTGCATCTAGGCTGTAGAAATGAAGGCAGCGACTAACCCTACAAGCAAACAGATCCAAGAGAATTGTGAAAAATGGAAATACTGCTGGCTATTCGCAGTCGGGAACATGCGCAATGCGCACCTCAAAACGGTTCGTAGATTGTGGAAAGAGTGAGCATTGCTTTTGCTTTGCCTGCACATGGGGTGCTGATGGCTGCCTTGCAGCTCTGCACGCATGTATTTCGGACGGGGCGCAGTGATGGCGAAGGCGCTCGGCACCACACCTGAGACGGAGCACCGCCCAGGGCTCTCCACGCTTGCCAATGTTTGTCTATCTTTCTTGCCTACCGGCCCTTGCGTCTGATCAAACTTCGTTCTCCCATCTAGCAAATAAAAGGCCAAGTCGGCCTCTTCTTCACCAACTCTGAGCCGGACGAGGTCATCGAATGGTTCAAAGACTTCCATCAGGCTGACTTCGCACGCGCCGGCAACCGCGCGACGCGCACGGTTGTGCTACCTGCAGGCCCCATTCTGCAGCACCATTCTACTCCGTCCGAACCCTTCCCGCACAACGAGGAGCCGCAGCTGCGTAAGCTCGGGCTTGCGACGACCATGAAGCGCGGCGTACCGACCCTTGAGGTGCCACATCGCCTGTGCGAAAAGGGGAAGAAGCTCTCGGCGGAGCAGTCGCAGCTGCTGAAGCTCATTGGCGAACGGATGGTCGAGTTTAAGGTTGGGCTGATGGCGCGATGGGAGTCGGCGAGCGGGGAAGTCGGGCAGATTGATGACCCGGCATTTAGCTTGGAGGAGGGTCCTGACGATGCCGGGCCTGAGGACGAGGGGGCCATGAGCGAGTAATTCGCTCTGTCTGCGACCTTGTGTCGAGGTCTGTATATCATTGCATGACATATCCCTGCTTCATCTGTTTGTTCTCTACTGCATTCCGCACTCAAAAGTACTGTAATGTGCCATGGTCCATTTGCGCATCGATGACGGCAACGTTCCAGGTCGGACTCGCGTGGTCGATACCTCGGCTATAAGTTGTGAGAGTCAGGGGATACTGTTTTGATTGGCGAACTCACACCCTCGCGCACGCAACTCAGATATCAGACATATATCAAGACTCGCGCACACAGGCAAGGCAGCTCGTAACTTATTAAGACAAGCCGGGACCACGCTGTTGCAATGTGGTTTCCCCGCATTCCGCTTCTTGGGCTTGCCGCCCAGATCCCCTTTCAGCCTGCATCGAACTCCGCGCCGTCTGCACTGAAGAGTACGATGAGCTCTGGGGAGGAGTTCAACTTCAAGGCGGGCAGTGATGTCTTTACGCCCAAGGACCTGATCGAGCTGGCGCGTCCTGGAGCGGGCATCGCTAACCCTGCAGGCGACTTGGTGCTCGTGCCAGTGTCGAAGTTCTCGTTCGACAACAAGAAGTGAGCGCGTTTCACTGTTTCTGCATGGGCTGACGTGTTGACCACGCCCAATGAACTCAGGAACACCAAGTCTATCTTCATCGCTCCGCTTGAGTCAAGCATCACGCCGCTTGAGATCCCGCTCACCACCGGCGGCGAGGCATTCTGGCTCGATTCCAAGACCATCGGACACGTTGTCGGCGACGAGGGCACAAAGACTTCATCCCTCTTTGCCATTTCCATAGAGATTACTCCCCAGAGTGTCTCCACGCCCCAGCCACCCGCCCTCGTCGGCACGTTCCCCACGACTACCCTCACGAACTTCCAGTATGCCACGAAACCGGGAGTGCTCGTCTTCTCTGACAACGTGTATGAGGACGGGAATCTCACTGCTGTGAACGAGCACGACAAGGCATGGGAAGATCGTGGCAACTCGGCGTTCGTGTACGACGACACATATGTGAGGCACTGGGACACGTATGTTGGGCCGAAGAAGCCGACGCTGTTCTCGGTCAGGGTGTTCAGAGGGCCTGACAGGAAGTGGCTGTTTGGGCCTGCACCTCTGAATCTGCTGAAGGGCACTGGACACGTATGTGATCAGCTTCTCGTTGATTTCAGAGTCTCACCACCCCTCAACAGCATACTCCGGTTGAGCCCTTCGGTGGCACGGACGACTTTTCTCTGTCTAACACTCATGTCGTGTACACAACGAAGGACCCTGATCTGCCGGAGGCATGGCATACCAAGCAGAATGTGAGTACAGTCTACAAGCAACCTCTTTCATCTTCTGATTCCTCACAGGTCTATTTGGTGTCCCTTGACGGCATTGACAGGCCTCGGGAGTTGACCTCGGGAAAGCAAGGCGCCACACACAGTCCTGTGTTCAGCCCGGAAGGCGATAAGGTGGCCTGGACTGAGCTTGATGAGGATGGATATGAGGCAGATCGGTACGCAACGCGTAATGTTTCCAGTTCCCGGCAGAATGTACTGACACTCGTACAGTGCCAAAATTGTCATCTACGATTTAGTCAAGGACGTCCGCTTCACTGTCACTCAGCCGTGGGATCGCTCTGCAGAGTCTCTCGCCGTAAGTGAGAATCAGTCTGTATAGTCTCTATTTGCTGACCCTACTCCGCCAGTTCTCCCAAGACTCAAACTTCCTCTACTTGACCGCCGGCGACATCGCACGCGTCAAAGTGTTTGTCCTGCCCGTGCCCCCAACTCCCGAGCGAACTACTACGCACCCAGCTCTCCCGCCATACTACACGATCCCGTGTCCTCTTACCTCGTCCGGCTCCGTCTCCGGCCTGCAGACGCTGCCCGGTGGGCGCATCGTATACACCCTCTCCTCCGCCACGTCTCCGAACGACGTGTTCACCGTTCGCGGCCTGCACGCGCTCGAAGCGGAGTACGAGCGGACTAAGGTCGTGAGTGAGGAGCCGTGGAAGGTGAGGATACACCAGATAACGCGGTTCACCGAAGAGCCATTGCGCCCGAAGGGATTGCAGGGCGGAGAGGAGATATGGTTCGAGGGCGCGGAGGGAAAGCACGTGCAGGGGTGGGTATACAAGCCGAAGGGGTACAAAGAGGGCGAGAGCAAGCGGCAGTGGCCCGCGATCTTGCTCATTCACGGAGGTATACATTCTTCGGTTTGACCAGCCAGATCAGAGCACTGAGTATGAACCGGGATATAGGTCCTCAGGGCGCCTGGGAAGACGGATGGTCAACGCGGTGGAACCCTGTTGTATTCGCACAGCAGGGGTACTTCGTCGTGGCTCTCAACCCTACTGGCTCGACAAGTTTTGGTCAAAGTCCGCAGCTTCACCAATGAGTCCGCGTGTTTTGTGCTGACACGTTCGCTTGCAGAGTTCACCGACGCCATCGCGGAAGATTGGGGAGGAAAGCCCTTCGTCGACATGCAGAAGGGCTGGAAACACGCATTGAAAAAGTATCCTGCTATCGACCCGGACCGTGCTGCAGCAGCTGGTGCGAGCTGGGGTGGTTATGCCATCAAGTAAGGTTTATTCTTGATATGCCCGTGTGGTCGGCATCTCATGTTCTATACTAGCTGGATCCAAGGTCATCCCGAGTACGGCTTCAATTTCAAGGCGCTTGTCTGCCATGACGGTGTCTTCGACGCGAAGTACAATGGTTATTCCACCGACGAGCTGTTCTTCGTCAGTCACACTCTCCCTGTCAGACCTGCTGGCTAATGACAAGGAATAACATAGTTCAACCACGAGTGGGGAGGCAGACCTTGGGACGCGAAGACGCAAGAAGTCCTTGCTAAATTCAACCCGACAAACTTCGTGCACAGGTGGTCGACGCCACAACTGACCATCCACGGCAGCAAAGATTACCGCCTTCCAGAGACGGACGGCATTGGCGCATTCCATGCCTTGCAACAGTGGGTTCCACAGTATGTTCTTGAATGCTTACTGATCCATTGCTGAGCAGGCTAGGCGTTGCGAGCCGACTGGTAGTCTTCCCCAACGAGAACCATTGGGTCCTCGACCATGGCAACAGGTGAAACCAACGTTTTTTTTGCGAAGGCTTCTATTAACCCATGTACGCAGCCTCAAATGGCATCACGAGGTCTTTAGATGGCTCGACCTGTATACCGGAAAGGGGAACGCGGAAAGCGACAAGGTCGAAATCGTGCAGTTGAAGAATTGATCATTTCAAGCCAGCCTATTTTGAGGACTAGTATCCATTTATGACTCGGGTTGTAGCAAAGGACTAAACACGTTATCTTCTGTCGTCCTGTCTAAGATGTCCAAGATATCAATCTTTTATACGCTCGTCAGAGCAGGTACGGCCGGTCCATCTCATTTCATGTGCACTTTAGTCGTTCACCGCAACTGATGAGGATAGAAAGGTCACTTTCTGGTAATACTTAATTTACAATGAGTTTATCCACGGCTACTCTATCGCAAGAGTTTCGAGGAGCTTCTGTCAGAACTGACAGCGTTACCTGGTCGTTTCAATCAAGAATGCGTGTTTCTTCCTCCGGTAACAGCACCCTGTCGCTCGGTTTCTGATACTCCCCCTCCTGGACCTCTTCCGGAAGGAGCGGTGTGGCGGCCTTGGACTTGGACTTCTCTTTCCTCCTTAGCCGGCCTGGACTACGAGTGCGCTCCTTCTCAACCTCTGCTTCCCTCGCCTCCCTCGCTTCCCTCTCCTCCCTCTCTTCCTTCTCTGTCGCCCTCAGATTAGCGGCGGCCCTCTCCTCTGCCCTCATCTGGCGTTCTGTGGGCCCTTCAGACTCAGCCGCGGTCCAGGCCTCGGCCAACGAAGGATCGAAGTTCTGCAATCCCAGAAGTATCAGAATGGCCGAGTCGGGTCACAGAAAGTGGCAATGTACCTGCGGTGGGTTGCGCATATAGTCATCGGAAATGTTGTGGTCTGTGACCGGCGGGCGCCCGACGAACTGCACCGGTTTTTTGAAAACGCGGGCCTCATCGGTGGATCTGGATCTGCGACGCTCCTTGGAGTGTCTGCGGCTGGGCGTGTCGCTGGATGCCATTGTTTCGAGGTATGTGGTGCAAAATATGGTTGGTACTCGTATAAGATGAGACGGTATGCGCTGTCTCGCAGTATATATAGTGAAAGGAGCTTGTTAGGGGCGGCGTTATGATGATGTCAGACCACTGCGGTCCCGTAGCCAAAAGCCCAGTACGTTCCTTCTCGACGCGCCTGCGGATGCATACGCCATAAACGTCGATTTCGTTTTGAGCTCATTTCATGAAGCATTTGCACCAAAGATGAGGAGTAGGAGTGGGCCCTCAGTTACATAGTTATGTATCTGTGTGCACGCAATTACCCCACAGCTACGCTGGCGATTTATCATAACCACAACATATATCATCTGTGGAACTCGGTCTTATGTCGCAACTCGACGTTGGATTCGTCCGTCATTGTGTTCGAGACGCGGTCACCAGTCTAGGTCATATGCGCAGTGACTTCCGGACATTATATTCTAGTCCTGACTTTACTTCAGAAGTCCATACAACGGCAGAAAGTTCTACAGCTGACAATGAAAACCTGAGGGGATAAGCAAACGGGAAATATGGGTAAATCGTTTGAAAGGCGTACAGTATATGTACAATACATCAAGGAGATGTTGATCAGCCTTAGTAAAGCCTGGCATACAGTATGTGATACAAGACAGTAGAAGAAAATCACATCACAACGTGAATATCTTGCATGAGCGCGTCGAGAAACTCGTCATCCATATCGACATCCGAATCCTCACCGCGGTCGGAGTCTTTGCATCGTCTGCGTCATCCGCTGCAGACTCGGAAACTGCTGGCGCACCGAAGTACCATTTTTTGACCTCCGTTCCATAGGGCTGTCCCTCCAAATCCGAGAGCTGGTACAAGAGATCGACGCTTGTCGCATTCGGCTTCCATTCGTGCCCGAGAAAGTGAAAATTTCGATAACCAGAGAGGCTACGATCGCTCTCGTGAAGGCCGATGGCCAGCACCATCCGTCCCTTCGCCGGATGCCGTGCTTCAAACGACGCACGAGTAAGATATCGGTAGTCTTCGTAGTCCGCGATCTCGTCCCTGTTCTCTGTAGACCTCCTAAATATATTCCTCTGAGGGCAGTACGAAGGTCGTCTTGTCTTTGTCCGACATACCAATAAGTATACAGTCCTGGAACACCGGTCGCCCCAAGAATATCGACTCAACGAAAACAAGGATTTCACTGCAAGCAGCACCAAAGCAGATCACGTCTTTGGTGTCGGGAAGGTACTTGATGATGCATAGGAACATTTCTACAGGGAGTTATCGGAGAGGATGGTGTTTGGAGAGAGAAAGAGGGGGTACATGGGGTGGTTCGATTCTGCACACCATGAGCAACCGCAAGCAATGCTGGGAATCATACAGGTGGGCAAGTCGCACAAGCGCAGTGATGCCTGCAGTTGCAGCAGAAATGGTATCCCACGACGGGAGGAAGGGCAGTGCGAGTGTGTGCGTGAAGGACCCGATCCCCGACCTATCGATGTGCATGATGGCGCAACGAGTGATGGAGAAGACGACACCGAAGACCTCCTGAGAACCTCCAGCCCTGCTCATCGTCTCGTGAAAGAGGTCAACAACGGCCTTGCGTAGATGACTGTTATCGTTGATATGCCGCTGAAGCACACATCGGTGCGAAGCCAAAACGGCTCTTGAACAGGCTTCCAATTGCGCTCCCCATGCGTCAATTCCTGTGACGGATAAAACAATGGCCAAGTGATGAACTGCAAAATCGAGAAGGCCGTGGATCGTATCGAGCCCGTAATGTCAAGACCATCCGGATCAATCTCGAGACGACGGAGGGCAGATGAGATGTTAAACCGTCGGCCATGATTTGTCCAATCACCATCTCGACAAAGCGGATACGGAACCTGTTCGGCCGCAGAAGGAGAGGCTGCTATGGGAAAACAGTTCGGTGACGCTTTGCATTTGCGGCATTCTGATTCCTGACAGCTGCATACAACGATGAATATCAAGCTGAGAAAGGATGGGCAGCACGGGCAGAGCACGGGCAGCGGAAGAAGAAAATTCTGGGGTATGAGATGCCGACATGTCTGGTGGCCGTAGTGGTCTGTGCTGAACGGCTGAAGAAAGATATCTGCAGGAGGGCATTTGTCCAGACGACATTTGGCCTGGCCGTTCACAAATAATAATATCTGATCTAGATCGAAAAGGAAGACCGACTCGAACCGCCAATGTTGTCGCCTAAGATTGGTAAATTCGAAGATAGCAACACGGGGTCGTGAAAAAAGTAGATACTGGGGAGGCTGCTGTTCTGAAGTTTTTGGTCTAGCAAATTGCGCCAGTCCTGGATCCATTATTGGAACTGAATCGGGTCTTCTCTTGGAATGACATCCAGAACTTGATTGGGAAGAAGCGAAGGTGGGTTTACTAGTACCATTAAGTTGGCCTGTGGAATGGGTGCCCGGACTGACAAGGTTTTTGTGTACTTAATACAAGCCTTTGTAGAGAGAGATCCCCCATCCGTATGGCATGGTATATTAGTCGTCGCTTGTCGTAGGTCATTCTGGCGATGCACAAGCAAAAAAAGCTGTAGGTGCGACAATTGCTGAGCCACCGTATGCTGTTGCTGTAGAAAGAGACTCACGACAGTTCCTTTAGGTTGGTGGATTGGTTAGAGCGACTGAGACATCCTGCCCTATGCAAGTATCTGGGGGTTGCGCAGGACGAGAAGTGATGAAAGTAGGATGAAAGTAGGATGAAAGCAATGGTCCCGGAGGCGGGTCGGCATCTGCCGGGATGGGACAGCGTGATCGCGTCGCGTCGACTGCAGGTAAACTGCAAGTTCGAGCATCCACCATTGTCGCAACCATGGCGGCAGAGCCATCCGTCGCCTTTGCAGAGGCCTTCAAATCTATCTCTCACGCAACTGTAAACGCAGTATGTGTGCTGATTTTATGCTGAAAATCGCCTTGCTCATTGTTGATCGTTTGTATGATCTAGCTCAGGGCGTACGAGCAAGGCTCGCGATCACAAGCTACACAGGTTGAGCATGAGATGCGTCAAGTCAGACGCGAACGCGACGAAGCCCTTGCAGACATGCATGCAGCTAGGCAGGAGGAACAAGAGTGGAGGCATGAGGCTGAGAAATGGAAGGCTGCTGTGCGTTATCTGCCTTGCCACGCCAAATTACTGTCTTGACGTGCTCGTCCCTCAGGTCGAAAAGGCAGAAGTTACGGTCCGTATCCACTTCCGACATGCATCGTCATATTCTCATTGCTTGCCGTCTTGCTGCAGAATGTGCATCAGGCTGAACTAGTGGTCCAGCTTCGTGATGAAGCTCATCAGTGGAAACAACAGTGTCTGCGTCTCGAAGAAGCATCCCGCCAGGAAATCCAGGACTGGAAAGATCAGTTCCTTCGCGTCGATGCTGAGCGCATGCGTCTCATGGCTCGTCTTGAACAATTGGCTACTGATTCTCAAGTACGTAACGACTTGTGCCGTCCTAGCATCCACTCATTTATCCCTCGATCATCGCCTCAATCACAGGTCAAACCCGCTATCAAACGAACACCGTTCACGCCTCGCATCAAGAACAGCAGCACCGCCGATCCGGGTGCTTTACTCGCATCCGCGCCCCCCTCTGCACCTGGTCAGAACAAGGCAGTGAAAACACCTTCCGCGCCCTCCGAGGCTGCATTACGACATCCCTCAGCCAAGAAGCCACGTCAATCGCAGCCTGTTCCCGTGGTGCAGATGCCTGCCGCGCGAGGTAAGACCACACCGGGCGAAGTGAGGGTAATCAGGCGTGTGCAAGCCGTCATCGAAGTGCCTGTGAAGGAGGAGGATAACGGTGATGAGGGTGACGAAGGTGTGGAGGTCGCCAGTATGACGTCAGGTTCAGGCTCGGGAGAGGCCGCCGTCAGACGCAGGAATGCACGGGCTGGACCAAGCAAACGTGTAATAGAAGACGAAGGAAGCGGCGTGGAGACCGGGGATGATGATGAAGACGGTGAATACGTAGACGAAGAGTACCGAAGCCCGCGGCCTATCGGCGGCGCATTCCGGAAACGACGGCGCGCGAATGACCAGGACGAGGACGAGGATGACGAAGAAGATGAACTGATGATGGGTGCAGGCGTAAGTTCAAGTTCACCTTGTGAGATATCGCCTTTCCACAATGCACTAACGAGCACCCAGAATGATCCAAACGACTTATTTGGAACACAGCGCGTCGTCTCAAGCTCAGTGCAGCCAAAGAGAACACCAAACGCGAAGTCTGCCTCTGCGACGGCGCCGTCAGCATCTGCATCTAAGAAACGGAAGCAGGTCCCCGCAGACTCGGGCCCATCTGCTACTAAGCCTCGCAAGCGAAGATGAATATACACTACGATTTTGTATCATCATCTCGATTTCATAGAGCAGCTACTCTTAAAGCCCCTGTACTGCTATCTTTCTTTGCTTTACACATTACCATCGCAGTTTACAATGTATCTCGTTTCAACCTCACGCTGATGTGAAGTGGGCTTGACGATCAAGACTCGAGACAGACCTCTGCAAGGTATCTCCTCGCAACTTTGTCTTTACAGCATAAATCGGATGGGCAAGAACCGAAATATATAATGATACAGGCTTGCGTGTTCGTCGACCAGTGCGCGTTATGGTACTCAAATCCGACATATACACCTCGCCACCTATTACTCACATCAACTTCCCGTTCATATGGCCGTTCCCGTTCCCGGGGCCTGCACCTTTCTTGAATCGTCGTTCTGTAGCGAAAAGCACACTGTCTAGGATAGAAGCTACTGTGAGAACACCACCAACGATAGCGCATGTCCTGATGCAGTCGGAAGGTGAGACGTCGAGCAATCTCAGAGGAAGAGGAAAACGAACGACGTCAAGAAATGTGCGAATGATTGGCGAGTTTCTTCATGTCGCACAAGGATCGGCGAGATTTCGAAGTTGATGAATGCACCTAGACTGGTGTCAGACGCGAAGCAAGGATGTCTTCAAAAAGACTTGTACGGACCTGGAATACCAGACACTCCGTGCTGGACTTGCACGCCGTCGTTCGTCGCGCCACCCACACCTGACGAGAGGTCTCGCTCGAAATGCGTGACACTATATTGATGCGAGTTTACGACCTTGCCGCCCAAAGTGCGAAATTGTGTCGAGACGACCTTGACGAAATACTGGAACATATATTTCGATTTCGACGTCTGTTAATTCGGCACAGTAAGTAGTCAGATCCTGAGCAAAAAAGACGGCAGTGCTTACCCGTGCTATATGGCCGTCCAACGGGTTGTTCACGATGCCCATCCGCTCCTTCATCTCTTTCGACACCTTCGCCTTGTTGATGTCGTACTCATCGTCTGCGCTGAATGCAAACTCGTGAATCGTGTGGCTGAAGTCGTGGCGGTTCTCGTCGTTCTTCAGATATGGCACAAGATCGTAGATGTTGCTTCCGGAGGACTGGAATGATTTCCCTGGCGAAAAGTGGATGTTGCCGATGACCTTGTTCACGCGGAGGCGCCCTGCAATATTGCATCCTTCTTCGGACTGCTCGTGCAGTCGGTCTGACCAATGCTCCTGCACACACTGTTTCGCCGAAGGATATTAGATGCAGACGCCATTTGGGGATCGAAATTTAAGCGCACCTGCTCGATAGCGTCCGGATTCGAGAAACTCCACCCTTTATTCACGTACGCCTCCCGCACACTTTCGCAGGTGTTACAGCATCCGCCTGAGGGCGGAATACCACCGTAGCAGGACCCACAGTACCCGTTACTTCGTTGTTCGTTCAGCTTGTCCAATTCGTTTCGGAGCTCAGCGGTTACCGAGTTCGGCACAATAGAGCCAGTCGAAGTAAGCCGTGTCTTTTGAACATTGTGCGAAACGTCCCGTTGCGTCTCGCCTGAAATGTCCATAACGTCCAAAGACAGGACTAAAGAAAGGATGCGTTAAGTTCATAATGTATATTTAGGACACGGGCGAGGCGGACGTCGGACTCACGGTAACATGGTACCCTTGGGAATGTGACATTCATCCGCACAGTCAGTTTCTCTCCTCTACTCCGGTCGACCACAACAGACGTGTCAATGCCAACACGTCTGTAGTCGAGAAATTCCATGGTAGATATCGCAAGAATGATTGCAGCCGAAATAATGGTCACTTCCATATTCACATGTCTGTTCAGCCTGAACGTCATATTTCGCCCAAAGGTGCTACTCACAGAGCGCGCCCGTACGCGTCTTGACCTTCACATCCTCCATTGTCTGGCAGATTCAAAGGGTCGGTCACGGCTGTATCATGTCGACAGAGGGTTGCGAGGCATACCTTTCCGAAGGCATCGACGCCCTTGAGGCCTGCGAACAGCCCCTTAGCCATGGTTTTCGTTCCAAGGCAGTCAAAGAACGTGGAGGCGGGCTATGTCCAGGGATGCGCCCGGACAGCGAGAAGAGAGAGGCAGAGTTGTTGTACGGAGATCAATGCAGACGTGGCTAACAGATATTCGAGACGCCGCTACGTGTCGCGCCTCGTTACCTCATCACATGGGCTTTCTCCATCTTCGTTCTCGCCGGACTTGCGTGCGCTGGAAGCCCTCACATGTTCCGAGTTTTGTCCACTATTACAGCGCCTACTCTGTCATACGCACCATAGCCGCGATCAGGAAGGGTATAGACACAGTGTTTCTCAATTACGATGGGATTATAAAATACGCCGTCCATGACCAAGTCGATTACTGCAATCCAATGCGGTCCACACCTTGCTTCACCTTGCCAAACAGATTCCGCACGCCGTCTCTTAGTCCATCAGCCTGAATGCCAGTCTGTTCACCACTGGTTCGGTACACGCCCGTTCCCGCGGGACCGCCCAAGCTGACGTTAACACCGCCAAGGTTGAGGTTCAAGGCGGGCGCGTTCGACGCCGATTCTGGTGGGGGTTCGTACACCGAAGGTGGGAAGCCGGCTGCGGCGGAACTAATCATGTCGAGGAAGCTAAGCAGGAGTCAGTAAGTAACGCGCATGCCGAGGCGTTAAGGGTACTTGCCTGGACGTGTTGTGCACGCATGTACCACCCAAGAGCAATCGCGTCCCTGCGGACCCGCTCGCCGAAGAATCCTGATTCAACATGGAGATGGTTTTGGCTTCTTCGTAGGTTGTACCACCTATCATGAAGACTATCACATCTTGTGGCCTGTGCATTCAAACGTGCGTGAGCACGACGCTCCGTGAAGAAAGACCAGAACGCACCGTTGCAAACTCGCATTAGGAGCTGCTGCGTCCAAGAAGGGGTAGCTTGCCTCTCTCAGGCGACCCTTAAAGAGGTGTTCTAGTGTCTGCGATAGGTGAGGCGTATGCTGCATATAGACATTCTCCACTCCCTGCCGAGTTCAGTCAGTAGCCGGTTAAGCTTTCAGGGCAGTCAGACATTACTTTAAGTCCCTTGAGCGCTGAACGGCCAATGGCAAGTAAGGACTCCGTGGAGAACAGGTCATCTTGGCGTTGATCTGCGCCCGCTACGTTCAATATAGCATACACGAGCTATAAACCTGTCAGAAAGGATGAGGACAAGAAGGACACGAGAACGTACACGGGCATCCTCCCTCGGGACGCCATTTTGCAATGCAAGGTTGATTAAGTTCGCGATGTTGCTGGCCTGCGTTTTCTGGTATCTTAATGCGTACAGAATGACCAGGCGAAGCTTGTTAACGGGCGAAATCGCGTTGTCCACAATAAATGTTTGTACGCTCTGTTTCCTTGATTAGCATAGCGCGAGCGAAGAGAAACGAGTTGGCTACCTTCAAGTCCGCACCAGCAGACGTCGCAAGCCCTTGCTCCACCTCACCGAGCTCCAGAAGCTTATTCTTCTGAACAAGCCGACTCAGCTCCCCCACCAGTGCGACATGCTTGCTCACGTTTCCGCCAAGCTTTCTGAATTCGGGATACTCTTCCACAAACTTCTTCATGTCCGTGATTGAATTAATGGACGAAGGCTGTTGTGCAAGCGATCGAGCTTGATAGGACTGCACGTAAGACTTCAAGGAAGTCCCCAAATCACCAAATGTGGCGAGATGGTGAGCTTGGAAGAAGGGGTCGGTCGAGGTAGTCAGTGTGATTTCCTGCACGCTCATGAGCCCAAATCAACATGCACCTTACGAGGAAATCTTACAGCAAGTTCAGGACGAATGTCTGGCACACGGCTAAGGTCTATACGACCGTTGGTGATGCCAAAGAGCTCATGTACCATCGCCTGGTAGGTCCATTGCGAAAGCATTGGTGTGACTGGATCATTTCGCCGGTCAAGAATGAGGAGCAACGGCGGTACTTGTGTCATTCGGAAGTCGAACAGCTGCGATTCGCTTTGTATGCGATGCTGCACATATGTGAGTGGATGTACGATGCAAGTGCAAGGACTAGCTTTACCTGGACTTCCGAGGCAAGTTTCTTCGCCATGCCACTCATCCTTTCATACCGGATGACCGGCTTCTTCTTCAGGCTCAGAAGGACTGCGATCAAGCCTTGCACCGATGATTCCAATGCCTTGGGATCCCACGTATTAGGTGTAGAGCCGTATAATGGTCGGGATGCCGAGGGTATGTGATTCAGAGAGAATAGGGAGGGTAATAACGGCGCATAGTCTGCAAAGTATTCCTTGAGATACATATGAGAGCACACCGACACAGACAGGCGGTCGGAGACGCACCTGCACCTCGCGCACGACCTCATACTCGTCGGCGTCTGCTAGACGCTCTATAGTCGACTTGCTCAGGATGTTGCTGAAGTCTACATGAATGAAATGAATCAAGCCGTCATGCGCCTGCTAAGGATGAGGGCACTGACACACTGACATAGATAGTATTCTCCGTACTTCGGCTCGCGAAGTTCTGCTTCCAGAGCATCCAAGCTTTCTTCGCTGTTGTTTAAGAAACAGACGCATTTCATATGGGGCATCCTGTCTCGTTTCTTGTTATCAATGCGGTCCGTGAGATAGACTTGATGAGACAGCAATGTGGACTGAGTGGAAGCTAGTGACACTATTGGTGTCTATCGAGACACCATGATTCAGTTTGAGAAGGACAGATTCGTCACCTTTGACGCACCGTATGTGAATCAAGCAGAAACACCTTCATGGCCGGAGGGACCGAGACCATCTTGGTGATGTAGGTGTCCACCGCCTTGACGACGTCCATATTGGAGTCTGTAAGACAACTAGCACGAGAGCACAAAGTTACGATGAGAATATGCTAGGTCAGTGGTTGCAACGGTGCAAACGGTACGCGTATATGCTGTGGATCGAGGAGGAGTAGCGGTCGGCTGCAGCTGGATGTGCGGCGCCGAAACTGAGTGACGCTTCCCGTCAGGTGATTCTGTCTAGTCATCACGAGACACAGATACGCGCGCGTGGTTTGACGGTGGTCCACGTCCTTCGTCGTCATTTTCACTCGGCAGCTTTCGTTTTCTTGATCAAATCAATGATTGTCGAAGTTATAGCAGACAAGACATACAGTCTACAGAAACAGACACTCGCTAATCAAGTACGTGAACTCGATTCTGTCTGATTTGCTCGAGTTCATGCTCGATCGGTTTCAGTACAACGGTTCAGCTCGTCACAATTGAGAGCGAACAAGCCCCTCCATTCCTCGTCAAGAGACAATCGACGTGCCGGACCAAGGAGGATCTAGACCTTGATGAGTAGAACCTCGGAGAAGACTCTCCTTTGTCTCTCATGACGTTGCCTGCACAGCCAAACATCATTGCGACACCCGGCCAGAGCGATTTCAGGTGGTGGCATCGTATTGGACCCGATTCGCGCCCCACGACGCTTACCACCATTCCCACAAGCGTTCGAGATTCTCTAGATAAGCTGAGGTCCAGGCAATCTGACAGCGGTGTCTGTGCTGGCGATACCTGACATCGAGCAGTGGATGCTGAGCATGCGATGCCAGATTGAATGACGTATGTACGTACCAACTCGATGATATCGTACCAGGCCCCATTCTACCGTTTGGGTGACGGCGGACATTGGGTCGATCACGATGGCCTTGGTACCTAATTCTGCACACGATCAACGCGAATCTCAATCGTACCAATGAACACAAGTAACGGCTCCGTCGCTTGCATTGACGATTTGCACGTTCAGGGAGCCCACAGAGGATGATATGACGTAGTAAAAGCGGCGATATGGATCCAGAGGAAGGATGAGGCCTATTTACATGCGGCCTCAACGGATTGGCTAGCAACATCCGCCGAGGATGATGTGGTATCTGCTCACGCCTAGCATATGAGATCATCGTCTGTAACTTTAATAGTAAGTGCACCTACTGCAATTTGGGAGATGAGTCTATTGAGTGCACGGAGGAGTGAAAGGATTAAATACGGACGGTCGTTCTTGCAAAGTCGCCGTCAAGACTTCGGTGGTCGCCGATGGCTGTGCTTTGCCATTTCGATCTTCAGACATCGTCGGCCAGCATCGCTCGTCCGCGACACTCGTGTCGAATCTGAGCACTATGTGTGAGTACACGCACCAGTTCATTTAGCAATGAAAGGATGCTGAGTTGCAACAACAGACTTGCATGCGTGTAGCACGCGCAGCTCTTCATGAAAAACGATCGCAAATCGCGATCTTAAAAGCCACGACAGCAAGCCGTCGCGTTGTTTCTATATCATCCAGACAAAGATTTCCTACTGGATGCAGCAAGAAATTTGTCCGCGGTCTCTCATTGGCAGCATAACAGCCTCCGAGCCCTAGCCCAACCCTCGCCTGCCAACGGCGGCGACGGTCCTTTTTCCTCTTAGCTGAACGTGGTTTCATTTCGGCTCAAGGTGCCGATGGCGAGTTCCCTGATAATGAACTCCAGGGTTCGCATTACTCATATTCAGGACCGAAGGCTTCAATATTTGTCGTCCTGAAAGCCAAAACTCTCATCCAGCCTCTGCCGGGGTAACGTCGGTTCGATCATGCCGGGCAGGCGCAGCGTGCGGGCCTGTTGCTGGCATTCGCACACACGAGATGGAATATATGTTTTGGCATGGACACGTGAGTGTCTTAAGACTCCTATCTAGTCAACTGCTGTAGTAAAAGCAAGGTTGATCAATGACGCACTAATCACTTAGCGATAGAAACAGCACAACATCTAATATCAATAAGCGAATGACGTCCATTTTTCTCAATTGCCAGCACTTACTCGTACATCCGGGATATTCTTCGGAGGCATTCCTTGTTCTTGTACAAACTGCGCTGTAAATTCTGGAGAAGTCTCGGTTCAAAATTTCAAGGTTTACGACGTCGGCCCTTCTCACCCATGGATCATTAACCTTTTGCCTTGAGGCCTTTGCCTCCGAGGCACCTTCTTGCAGCAAAAGCTTCTCACCAAGTTTAGACCGAGCACATCTTGCAAAGCCTCCGATGGTTTTTGTCTTTAGGCTGTACGTTTTATCAACGATTTGTTCCCAAGATCGCTGAATAGCGCCTCATCTGCTCGCTGCTCAGGCTCCGACCTTGATGTCGTTTACGTCCAACGACCGTTGGAGCGATGTGCTGAACTTTCGTCAATGAAATCATCGCTGATGCTACGTACGTCCTATCTACCTCGCGAGGCCTCGGACTTTTCATATAGATCGCCGTCGCGTAAAGCAAGCAAGTCGGGGATTAACCTCATCGCCCATCTCCCATCTAATCGGCACGATGGCCGATCCTTTCTTCCGCACGTTGCCCCAGCCTCGCCCTCCGAAATCGAACCAGGCCCCGTTCGCAGAAGCGTTCAAGCTCCCCGGCAGTCGAACCCTGCGGGCTCGCGCATCCCGTGGCAATGCGCTTCCACGAGGCTGCCTCCCGGTGTTGGCGCCTATTTCCTTTGGCAGCGCAGCTCTGTCCACGCCTTTCCGCTGACTCGAATGCGATTCCCGCAGCTCTGCACGAGGAAAGGAACCGCGCGCCAGGACGCTCTGGATTCATTTGCTGACAGCGCTGTGCCCGCGCGTGACCCTATCATTAGAACATCTCGCCCTGGCTTCTGCGAAAGGCGATCGTTTCTGCGGATACGCGCCGGCGTGCTGCTTTGCTGGTTCCGTGGCTGTTCGCTGCTGTGCTGGGTGCGACCACGAGTTCTTTGTTTCTCGATCCGCGGCGGCAATCCGTGCGGCGTGCTCTGGGCCCCCTTTCTTTGTGCTCGAGTTCCGAGCATTTTTAATCATGAGGAGCATTCTGCCGCCTTTCACCCGCGACAGGAGACGCGTGAAACGCGACCGCGCAGGCAGCTTTGGGGTATCGAGCTCGCGGAGCCTGGCTTCTACTCCAACGAAGGTGGTTCGGTTGCCGAGATATCATGTCTTGCTGGGCTTCGCGAAGAGCGTGCTGTGCGTCTCCACAATACACAGACATGCTGTATCTGCTTTCTCATGCACGGCGCTCGTCGGGAGTCGTCTGACTTCCGATGCTCTCTGCCAGGCTATCTCGACGATTGATCCTCATACTGTTCTCTTCCTGATTTCATTTGCAAGGCCTCGACCGACCCCGCATGTGCATCCTGCGGAACGTTCTGCACGCGTCTGCTGTCAACGCCGGCAGTCCATCGTGCTTCCCCAGATGCACGGAGGTCAGCTGGATCTGCTGCAGCGGATGGGGGAAACGACTTTCCGTGTGTACATGGAGACCTAGACCTCGCTCAAAATGGACCTGGGGAAGTTGACGCTGCGTCATCGCTCGCGCGACGTCATGCGAATCCAGTTCGACATCGGGAGTCGGATGCACACCCCAGTCAACTCACATAGGTGCCGATTGCCACGCGTCTCATACCTTTGCTCGCTCATGTGTCTTTGTACGCAACGGTTGCGGTTTTCTGCTCTCACAAGTGAAAATGTAGCACAAGGTTACTTGCACTCACGCTCGGGCATGTACTCATGGCCGCCGCGGTATGAATAATCAACCACGTCGACCGCTGCGTTGCGCGTGTTGGAAGCGTTTAGTGAGAGGGAGTCAGATGCGACTTCATTCCGGAAAGCTGAGAACGTGTGATCGAGCCTCGCGGGAGGGCTGGCCTTTGTTGAATTGCGCGCCACTCCAAAGGAAGCCCGCCTGGTCTCGGCATAGAAGTATCGCGAGATACGTCGAGGGCTCTCAATCTTGGCGAAGATCCCTCAGCGGTCCTCCCTGTCAGCCCTTCCCATCCTTGCAGCAGGGCTTCCAAATCGAGGCGGCTCGGCGTATTCGCCAGTGAAACGACTGAACAAAGGGAGCCGCTGATTGGTCACAAGAGACTGTGCACCGGAGCGGTTCCCATTTTCGTGCAGTTGTTTCTGTGTGCACGTACAAGAGAAGACCTGAATATGAATATGAACAAAGACGCCACGTTCTGTGCTAACCTTCTACGCAGCCCATCTCAGGCTAATTGATGTGGATCTAACGGCAGTGATGGGTTCGTTTTCCCTGACAAGAGCGAAACGAACTGTCTTGTTCATGGAACCGTGTATTCTCCGTTGATTTGTGTCAACATTGTCCGAGACAATACCCCGCGATCAATTCTTGTACTTCGGCTTCGGGCCGAACTCAATGCGGGGTAATTAACGTCTCGGGTCCGAAGCCTTCCGAAGCCCACCTTGGTGATCTGCGAATTGCCGATCTTATCTTATCGTGCCTTCTGATTCGGATCTGTCGTAAGATCAGAGAGGCACAACTTGAACTTGTCCGTCGCTTTGCTGTATGTTCTAATCTCTGCGACGCCGGAGCACTTTCCTCGGAACATGATACCGTCGTATCGTGTGTAGGCATCTTTGTTTCATCTGCCTGCCTGCCATGAAACGAGCTTATGAATCTCCATCCCAAAATAGCACGACAGCATCCACAACTGTCGTGCGCTGGCTGCCTACGTATCGAGGGTCAATCACCACGTCTGGAAGCAAATATGGATCCATACCTCTCAGGTGCGCACGATTCTCCGGGTCGCCATGCCTCTTGGACACAATCATCTGACTAGTGCTCGCATAATGCGCTCGAGGCCCCCTTATGCACAGACAGGTCATCCCTTTCAGATGCATAGTCACCATCGAGTTGGCTGGATGCATGAGTGAACGTGTGCCTGCTTGACATGTTTCAGTGCAGAGTTCTAGCGGCGAAAGACTCTAGCTCAAGGTTATCGTTCGCGATGAACACCAGACCGGTCCAGCGTGCCCGAGCGGGCGGATAGGTTATCCATTCAGATCGCGGGGCGGCGTCCAGATCGGGGCAACGACGGTCCTGTTTTGGCGCGACGACCTGACAGGCCCGCCGGCGGGCTAAAGAAACGTACGCATTCCCGTTCCGTTTTCATTTAAACTGCAGATCCAGGTTCCCGTGGGCTGCCAGATCTTGGGGCTAGTGCGCCGTCGACGTCCGGGCTTCTGCACGCTGGCGATCGCCCTCTGCCCTTCAACGTCGGCGACTTACTGGATCTGCGCCGGCGACTTATTTCTCCAGGCGGGGAGTCCATTTTCCGCTTTGCGTCGCTGCGTTTTCGACAGGCGGTGCGATGGCGTCATGTGAGCAGGCAGAGGTGTCCTACAGGCTTTTGGAACGAACTGCTTTGGCTCGGGGCTCGTCGCCATGTCCGATCGCTGTGTCATGCCACGTCCAACGTCCCGCACTATTTTTCGACAGGAAAGTCTCAACCGATTGCACCTCGGCGAGCTCGGCGGACGCTCTGCTTTGCAGTCGGGCAGGCAACGGGGTCGGACACCACTCTCATATTAGACTTTAGAATTTCTCGCAAATCTGGTTGGTCAGTTTCAACACTCAACCAATGAATTGCAGAAAAAGCTTAAAATTTCCACAGCTAAATAGACTTTATTGACTGAAAAGAAAAGAAAAAGAACACCAGTCTCAACGCGCGAGGGACCAACCAGATGGGGCGAGTTCGCACGAGGCGAGGTTCCCGCGAACTCGAACTCGAACTCGCACTCGCCTCTGGCGCCGGTTCGGCCGTTGTACTCGGAGGCCTGATGCAGATGCAGCGTGCGCCTGGGAGCGCTGCCCCGCATGCATCTCGCATCATGTATCAGGATGCGGGCATGCCGTAGCCCGTGTTGCCTATATCGCGGGGCGTCGAATCAGTGGAGGGCAGATGTGGCCATCTGCCATGGCATGAAACCAGGTACGCCGATGCATAAATACATGCGTGGCGACAACGTGGGGATGCCGCGCCGGGCGCATTGGGAGCGAGAGGCCTCGGATGGCACACGTTGAGAGGCACCGAGAGCACGCAGGGGCGCGATGAGCCTCACCACGCCCGTCGCCCTGAGCGCGATCCGAGTCGCAAGGAGTGCTTGCGCGACGTGCGGGCGTATTCTTGTCAGCGCTATACCTGGCGTCCGCGCTCTGTGCGGTCGTTCTCAGGCGTCTGCACGCGGACGCGCGGCGTTCTGCGAGCGCGAGCGCTGGAAGTCGTTGACTCGCTGTGCCGTGAGGCACCGGGGCCAGGTGGCGTTCCGCGGCCGTTGTCGCCCCCGGTGGCGTCCCATGGGCATTGTCGCCCCAAGTGGCGTTCCACGGGCATAATTGTCTCATCTGTCGGTTCGGTTCAGCGTTAAATCATGCAGATGGATGTGGGGAAAGAGAGCGCGCACAGCATCAAGCGCGGCACGGCGGCGCAGCGTTGAGCCTCTGTGCCGCGCATGCGAGGCTGTTGCATGCCATTGCCCGTGATTAATGGATTAATGTCGATGTGCTGCGGACGGAGCTCGACGCGCAACAGATGGATGCTGCAGATAACGGCGCGGTGCGTGTGTATGAACGCTAACTCTGCGTGGACGCGCTCCGGGAGATCAGGATCATGATCCCGATGGCGGGGAGATGCAGATGCAAGTGCTGCTGATATCATGCGCGGAGCCCCTCCGGAGCAAGATTATCATCGTCTGCGTGATCCTCCTGCGCATGTGCGGGGCTGAATCCCTCAGCACACTGCTTGGGGAAACAAACAGGTGTGCGACGGACTAGGCAGGTGCGCACGGCAGAAGAGGATATCTCGGATGGCACACAGTCATGCATGATATCTGGTCCGGCCGGGTCTGCAAGCTTTTATTGGATGCCTGTGGACGAAACATATGATATATCAGCGAGCAGGAGCCGTGGGACGCGGGCCGGCGACGTGAGAAGGCCACACGCCGACGAATCGCGCGCGGGCGCAGGGGCGTGCAGAAAGCCAATCAGCGGTGGCTGCAGCCCGGGCTCTACATGAGAAGCTCGGCGCAGCGCGAAGGACTTCTGTTCGTCATGTTACGGGATTGAAAGCGGGGGGGAAGCACGGCGCACCGGTGCGGTCGGTGCTTGCTCGGTAGACGCAGAATGCTTGCGAGTCGCGCATAAAGCCTATCAGTGGTTGAGGACCTCGTCCGACGTCGGCCGAGCAGGAAGCACGGGGCCTCCGTCATCTTGCGGAAATGAAGCGTCGCAAGTTGGGCGCGTGCGCATCGTCGAAGCTGAAGGCGTTGAGAACGGCGCCCCGGTGCGGTCGGCGGGGGTTGCTCGGTGGAGACGAGGGCCGTGCGGCCGCAGAACGTTCGTGCAGACTTAGAGAGCCTCAGAGGGTGCGCTTCTCCGACGCGAGTCCCGAGGGAACGCAACTGGCCGAGCGGGTGAAGGATGGGCAGCGGGCTGCGTGAGCCAATAGCGCAGATCCTCCCTACCGGCAAGCGCATCGTCGCGTCGCTGTAAGCGCACCGCCTGACGCACTCGTTCTCCTGGCGACCGACTTCGGTTGCAAACAAACGCATCTCACATCATTGCGAGTCCAAGGTTCGACTGGGAGATATGGAGGCGAGGCGCACACTGGGGCGCGATACCGACGCCCACAGATAAGTAACGCACGGACATACGGAGCGTAGGCGGGCGCGGGCGCGGACGCGGGCACGGGAGATCGAGATTCGGAAGTCGAAGCAGGGCGCGCGGCAGTGGCCGCGCATGCCGTAGACGGTTGATGGCATATACAGCGCTGGGGGCAAGCGACAGCATGCCATAGGCCAGAGCGCGAGGCTCTGCCGCCGGGAGCGAGCTGCCTTTTGGGACTAGGAATGGGGTGATCACGGCGCGGCACGGGCGGGTGTTGCGGTGGGCGTGTGCGGTCGCGAGATGCCTGTTGGGACTACGGAGTCGCATGGTCGCGGTGGGTGGATCGACGGTGCGAGTGTTTCGGCGCGCGACCCGGGTGGGGCGGGCTTACTGCATTCATGCAGGTGCAGACGCGAAGGTCGGTTGTCCGGCGAGGACAGGATGATCGTGGGGGCGGGGCTGGCACGAGCTTTGTACGATCGAACGAACGTTGGCCAATGCGCGACGGTACGTGAGCCGAGAGGATGCGAGAAGCAGGCGGGGTTACCACATTCGCGCACCATTCGCAGGGTTGGAGTCAGTGCCAGTGCGACGTACACAGGCCGGTGATTGGACGAGAGCCTGCCTTCCCAGGCAACAGGAGAGGATGTAGGTTCGGCCTATCATGCTTGGACATCCTCTCGTACAAGGAACGATGCTAAGACGTCGTATGCCGTCGACATGCTTGCTATAATAACGCTTGGCGTACGTTACGAGCCTCGTATGTACGACGCCCCTATATGGACGCACCGTTGTATCGAAGCGGCGTGCATGTTGCAATATTTAGCGTGCTATGAACAGATTGCGCCGAGAATGGCGGGGGCGCCACAGACGTCCTGGCTCGAAGCGGTAAAAGACCGAGGATCAAGGGAGAATGGCCGGTGGGCGTGTAAAACTGTAACGGACTCAATAGTACGGTATCTGCGAAGCTGTCGAGGGCGTGCCGCTCGTAATGGGTTGGCGTTCGAAGTTCAAGATGAAGGCCGGACACGCACGATTCATTATTGTTGGTTCATTTGAGGAGGCTTTAGCAGGCCCGAGGTGCGAGCGTGCTTCGTACAGTAACGATCGGCAGCATGCCTGTACATACGGAAACTTGACGGTCAGTTCAGGCTAGGAGGACTGGCAGTCAGGACGAAAGCTCGGGGAAATGCGAAGGACGAGTGGATGCGCGTCTGTCAGGCCCGGACGTGCAGAGTTGCTGTCTGATTGGCCAGGGAAGGGCCAATGTTGTTGGTCCAAATAAATTGTTCGTAGCGTGGCGGGCAGAAGCCATGCGCACGACGTCAGCATGCCTGAACCTATTTCGGATGGAGACAGGGACGGAAAGACGATCAGTGATGGATGATCATGGCTGCTGGATGGCGAACAGCGGCAGGAGGAAGGGCCGACGCAGAGATGCTTATGAAAGGCTAAGTGATCCGGGCCATATGAAGGAGATAAGAGGAGATGCAGCACATGCAGGGCGCGAAATGGGCGAGGGGCGGTGAAGCAGTGAGAAAAAGCGTACGCGGAAGTGTACTAGCACGAGAAAGGTTATGTACACGATATAATCGATTACATGTATGCATTGGTGAGGACGTCAGAGCTACGATTGGACGGCAGCACAGGTCGGAGCGAGAGCCGAGGTACGAGGGAAGAACGCGCTCGCGCGCTCGGAGGGAATGAGGCTCAGGGATACATGGCACGGCAGCTCCCATGGGGCCAATGGCAGCGAGCGCTGCAGGATTGATGATTGGATGGCCTGGCGGGGAAACGGTGCGGGGAAAATAGTGTGCGGAGGAAGCCGAGCGAGTTGCAACGAGCACATGGCGCTCACGCGCCTCGGGATTGGCCGCACGGAAAGCGAGGCGAGGCGACGGAAAAACAGAAATTATGGGAATGGCGCGCTAGCGAGATCTTGGTCGCGAGGCGAGGTGAGGCAATCTGCGAAATGACATCTCACGTCTCAGGCGGGCCACCGTTGGACCGTGCCAACAATCAGATGGCGATGCCACAAACTGTACACGAGAACAAGAGTGGAATAAGACGAATAATAGGAGTGAAGGCGGACAAGAGGAGGATATTGTTGAGGATGAGACAAACGGTGTTGTGAGTGGGAGTCTAGACCGAGTTAGCGAGAGGGAAAGGGGGTGGGAGGAAGAATGTCGGGTGGACCGGGACGATCGGGCTAGGAACGGGAGACCGAACCGTCCGAGTGGACTGGTTGAGCCGGCGGCAAGGGAAAGGACGGACCGATTGATAAAGAGCTGCCCCCAAATTCGCTGTTGGCCTGTCAGTCCCCCCCGTCTGAGCCAACAAGCCAGACTCGCCTTTATAACCCGCTTCTCAGTCCCCTTCCCCGCTCTTCCCCACTCCTCCCGCCATGGATCACATCGACACTTCTTGGTGTCCCGTCTGCAGCAGACACATCCTCCCCAAGCGCTACCTCGTCCCAGTCCCCCCGTCTACCAACCCCACCCCCGCTCCCGCCGTGCCGCCCTCCTCCCCGTCCTCCACCTCACGTGAGTACCTCTCTTTGACGCCACGCCACCCTTCTTACCTTTCCACAGCAGCGAAAAACACTTCTGCCGACGCGCACACTGTGCGCCAGACGCGAAGGAACGGCACCATCCGAGCCAAGGGCGGAGGTGGCCTTGTGCGTGGCACAGGTCGCGTTCAGCCCAACGGCGCACTCAAGCGCTCAGATTCCAAGAAGGATGTCCCTACCCCTGCCCCCGCCACACAAGCTCCGGCTGTGAAGCACCGCACTGTCATCGACCCGAATCCCACCCCCCTCTACTGCTCCGATGAATGTCGCCTCGCCGACCTCAACACAGCCTACGGTGGCCTCTCCATTGACTATCACCCTGATCGCGATCCCCGTGACTCCCCCACCCTACCGCCTACCCCTCATAATTCCCTCAGCTCCCTCAACGCCATCGACACTACCTTTGCCTTTGGCAGCGAGGTCGACAGCGCCTCTGACGCTTCGTCCTCTCCTGAATCGCAGGACAAAGTCCTTTCTGACGCGTCTTACGAGACCGCCCCCATGTCTGAGAGCGTTGCCGCTCTCGCTCGCATCTACAACTGGGCGCCGCTTCCAGCGCGCCCTGTTCCGGTCCAGACGGAAGACTCCAGTCCATCCGAGTTCTCGGAGGACTACCAGAGTGGCGTTATGATGGCCGCGAGGCGTATCAAAGCCGCTCTTTGTCCGGAGGCCGTTCCGAAGCGCGCGTCATCGGGTTTCAGCCAATCCTCGCGGGAACGCAAGCCCATTCCGGGCTGGACTGACGGCAGTGACGCCTGGCGCTCCTCTGTTTACTCCTTCTCCCCTCCCACCGACGCCGGCGTTGTGAAGGACCCGCGCGACCGCCCCGCGGCGTACAAGTCCTTTGCTGCATCGCCTCATCGCTCATCTGGCGTCTACTCATCGCTGGGCGAGAGCAGCACACCGACCGCTTCGACCAGGGACAACGTCTCCGCAGCCAACCTTACTCAGAGCGCGCGCTCAAACACGTACGAAGAGCTTCATTCCAAGTCCTCGCTGTCCTTCGCGCGCCGCTCCGACTCCCGGGTCTCCCTCTCGGGCTCTGCACCTCTTCCGCAGTCGCTCCCTGTGCCTTCGCGCAGGCGCGAGCATGGTATCCTCAAGCCAGGGGCTGAGGGCAAGCTGCTTGTTCCGGATGTCAAGCTTCGATCACCTGGTTCCGCGTCGTTCCTGTCGGACGGCGCGTCCATGTCGAGCTGGCGCTCTGCCTCGACGCGCAGCCTCGCCAAGAGCCCGCTTAGCCGCCGAGGCAGCGACCTCAGCGAGGACGACGCGATGAGCGACATCATTGAGATGCGCATGTCTGCGGTCGGCTCAGTGCCTCCGGCACCGCGTAGGCCTGCCGTTGAAAGTGAGTTACTCCATATATCTGTTTTCGTCTCGATCCTGATCTATTTTCTCAGCGCGCTCCTGGTCGTACGAGAATGTCACGACATATCCCGCTATGCCCATGCCCAAGCGCAAGGAGAAGCGATTCGAGAAGCGCCTCGTCGACGGCGTGCAGCAAGTCGTGGAGATCGAGGTCGAGGTCGAGCCGCAGATGAAGCGGCTGTTCTTGTTCCCTGGCAAGGAGACAAGACGCTGTTAGTTCCTTGCCGGTCTCGGTCCTCCTTCGCATCCATTGTTCCTTATCACTGCATCTGCCGCCCGACGCATCCCAGCATTCGCATCATCAAGCACATCGAATACCATTTCCATATGATACCATATTCACTGCAACATCAATACCCGTACGGACGATCAACAACGACGACGATCCTAATGACGCCCCGCCTACTTATTGCCTATTCCTAAATGCATTCACATCGCTACCGGTCCCCACATCGCCTATCGCCTACCCACCTCCTAATGGATCGTCCCGTCCGCGCTCGTCGTCCGTCGGGCATCGCACGCGTTGCCGTGTCTCGTCTTCTATCAAAAGTGCCATAGTTTTCTTGCATTCTTCCTTGTAAATGATGTACCATTATCCTCTTTTCTGTTCATTGCTGTACTAATATCATTCATCCGCGGATCTCTCATGCCTATCCTTCCCCCATTCCCTTCCCCACCCACCCACCGGAGGCGCGCCGCGAGTAGTCGCGGCGTTGTCATTAGGGCACGCCTCTCCCCCATCGCACTGTCGTCGCTTTGCTTTGCTATTTCGTTTGCATTCTGCATCCATTAGGGACTCTCGGTTCTCTTTTCTTTTCTTCGTTGGGTTGTGTGATTAGTGGACTGCATTTCGATGCAGCTGTACCTACTTGTGCATTAGTTGTCGATTCCATGGATCCGTACATATGATATGATACAACACAGTTTATACCTCCAAGCAATTCATACATTCTTTTCGTTGCCTCCATTCCCTGCGTGAACTGCCTTGTGTAATGAGAATGAAAGACAAGTTCGAGACCGCGGTGAAGTTGAGCCGCGTGGAAGGCGCGTCCTGACTGGCCAATGTATCAGCCAATCTCCACGCGTCGCGCCGCTACCCTTTTTTTTGTTGCAAACATCTTGTTATTCGATTCAGCATTACATCCGTGATTATTTTACTGGAGCGCACCAGGCTCGCTGTGAGGTTACGGACGCGCCGCTGTATCTCACTGGCTGCTGGATTAGCCAATCCCCTTGCGGACACCACGCTGCCATGTCATTGGCCCGCATGCCGACCGATCATCTGCATGTGCCGACACAACCAAAATGCAGTTGTTCCGGATTATCATGGGTACGTAGGCAGGTACATGCTGTGGCGGGTGGCCTGGGCCCGCGCGACGAGGAACGCGCACCAGGATGTGGGATGGGGGGCCCTCGGGCGTCGCTCGGGCGGAGACCACCCCGGATCGTGCGGGATTTTGGCGGGCGTCCGATGGCCGAGGGGTGGGCGACGGGCCGCGTGGATCTCGGGGTGCACGCGACGCAACGCGGGGTTCCGAGGATGCGCGCGCTGCATCGGGGTCGGAGCGGGATCTCGCGTGCGCGCGAGCGAGCGGTTCGTGGAGCGAGCGGGTCCGCGCGGTCGTAAATGCCAAGCGAGGCGGATCGTGATGGGCTTTAGCGAGGGTGATGGGGCGCGCGTAGGGCCTGGCGTGCGCGTAGAGGCGGGTCGCGACCGACGTCAGCGCGGAGACAACGGAGGCGTAGTGCCGTAATGCAAGGGGGAGGTGAAACCGTTACATATTACGAAGATACGTCCGTAGGCTCGCGTGGGCGAATGTGCATCCGTGTGCGCCGTGCACGTAAACGCGAGAGCGAGCTGGCTTTTGGATTTAGCGTTGTGCGACTGCGCAGGCGAGCGGATTCGGACTCTGGCCCTCGCGCAGCGGATGCTATCTCGCGCGCACCGGTGTGCAGGACGCCGTGCCTGCGGGTTATGATTGCGGCAAAACCTCGAGACGGCGCCGTGCGGACGTCCACTTCTTCAGCCCCGATGTGAAATGCGTCAAGCGAGTCGGGGAGCCGTCAAGACGTAAGGCGGGTGGGCGCGTGCGGCGCCTGGCAACGGGCGCGTGCGAGCCGGCCGCGGCGCATGGCGGTCCAGGGCGGGATCGTCTGCGAGCATGATTCGCGCCTTCGATTCTGCGCAGGCGGTGTGATTGGATTTCATTTTTGGGTGCATCCGCACCTGCGCCCACACGTGCCGGCGGGATGCGTTGCAGTCCGGAGGATCTGCGGATCGGACTGCGAAGCGTTACAGGTTAGTTGAGACGTGGACGAAGACGTCTTTACAGGATAGTATGACACCGGTGGTGTGTCGAGCCAGCTGCTGGAATCGGTGTGTGCACAGGATCAGGCATAATGCGCATCGGCACTTGACGGTGACAAAGCGGACCGGTGCCATGTCATCTGCTGAGCATCGAAAGTCGGCAATCGCGAACCCACCAAGGCTAAAACGTAGACAGCCAGGCAACGTACGGTAGGCGAGAGGGTACAGATGCACAGATCCCGTACCGAGAAAGCCAGAAGTCTAGACTGCACATGATAGGCGAGCACGCGGACGGAGCGAGTCTCCTCCGGTGCGATTGGCGTTATTGATGCGGCGCCGTAGCGATGCCATGTGCTCCTGGAAAGAAGTGTTCCAGTCAGTCTGCAAACAGCTGCAAACAGCGCTCTGTGAGGTCAGTAAAGGTGATAGCCTGAGGAAGCGGGTTGGAGACTTACTCAGCAACGACATCCTGATGTGCATGCTCAGACGCGCTGGGGATGTCTGCACCAGACGGCGCGACTTAGCGTGCCCGCTATGTGCCCGCTGTGATGCTAGTGGACTTCGGGATGCTCCTGTATCGTTGATCGTTCACCGTCAACCCGCGAGATCGCCCGAGACGCATTCAAAGGGCTCAAGGCTGGAACTGCTGCTGTGCGTGCACAGTGCGCAATTAGCCTCGGATGCAGTCGTGTATAGAGCGAGCAGGCAGTAGAGCAGCGGCGTATGCAGTGCTATGCGACAGCGGACTTCGCGATATTCAAGTCCACATCAAGGTGATGACAGACTTCGTTCAGCACGGAGGCAAATTTCATGAATGAGGACTGTGCTCCCGGAGACTGAACCGCTCGGTTTGCAGCGTATTCGCGGTCCTCCTGGAACGTTGGACGGACCGTCACATCGCCGAGGAGCAAGGTCGCATCTCTACATGATGGTCCAGCTTGCAATGAACGTGCGATTGAATGACGACCGCGTCGAGACTTTCTGAAATGTTGATCATGAAGGGAGAAGGTGGCTGACGTCATATCTTCTGCAGAAGACAACCGTGGCATCACCGCTGTTAGATACAGGCTTTAGGTCGAAGGTTCGAGTAACACTCTAGCTGGTTCTCCAACGTTAACGTTGAGCAACGCACTGATGGTATGTGGATTTGGGGCTATGCAGAGTCGAGCGTCACTTGGCCACGGCCGGTATGCCCTTCCTCAGGTGTCGGTCTTGATCCAGAATCCACTTTGCTCAATGGTGAAGATCGTCCCCTGTACATCATGCAGGGCTTGCCGCCGACTCATCTACATTGAAGACCCTGTGATCACCTCATGCTGGGAAGGAAGGACCGGTCACGTACCGAAATTCCAAATTGTGCTTTTGGAGATCTATGCCTAGGTGCAGTCTGGAGCTCACACCTATCAGGACCATCCATAACAAGTCGCAGTGGTGCGTCTGCACTAATCTGCACTAATGACCGGTTTGCCTGTAGTTCGTCACAGACCCAGTGTCCCATGGGCATCATATGCGTCGCACGATCGCCGGGCGAAGCAGTGACGCACTACGGTTGTCTTTCAGATGAGCTGCCATTTTCGATTTTCCCTCCATTTGCATCTGCAGCACTTGACAAGCTGGTTGTCGCTGATGGGACCGCCGTCCCTGTTTCACAGGATGATGACATCCTGGCGTCATCATGTTTCACAGGACTTCACGATCATTCGTATCATGGGGGGAGGGGGCACGCTGAGAATTCATCACTCACTTCGTATCCGGGCTATAGTTGCTCTTGCGACAAGCTGGTTACCGTAGACAGTATCAACGTCAATGAGGGCTTGGCGCTCAGCTTTCAAAATTCAGGGTCAAACGCACATATTCATTCAATCCACCTTTGCTGCCCTTTCTGGAGACTCACTGGCTCAACGAAGCATGCTGCTGAAGATGTACTGAATAGCATCGAAGAAGACCCCGGAAGAAGACCACGCTCCTTCATATCGGCGACCTAGCTCCCACGTTCCAGGCATTCTAGCACGCCTTCAAGTCACCGTGAATTCATCGCATAAACATTGCTGTGGGACAAAACTCCATATTGCCATCACCTCACAGCCGTAAGTTCTATGTGGGTCAAGAGCCACAATGCCCCGCCAACTGAATGTATGGTACCTATGAAGCAATGAGAATGCCGTTATCGACTTTATGGCAGCATCACGTACGCGAGGAAGCCATCCTGCAGGGGAGGAAGCTAATTGACTTTTAGCAGCAAGAACCCACGATATGACGGCCGGCGGTACGTACGCACGTCAGCGCCCGAAATGCTGCAGGCTGAGGATAGCGGCCTTCGCCGGACGTACCGAATCAGGTGTCAACGGACACCGCGGAGCACGGAAGACGGAGCATAGACGGAACAGACGTGCACATAGCTGCAGGGCCTGCGCAGCTTGAGAGCTGAAGGTGCTGTTCGGACTGACATGTCATCTGTACACATGGACGAGACGTTCAGCGCACCACGAACACGCCTCGGATCAACGGGAGATGTACAGGGCTGGGGAAGTGCGGGGAAGAGCTGCGGACTGTATTCAATAGGACCTGTTGTTAGCTATGTCAAGGGTTCTAGGCCCAGGGCATTGCATCCATTCCGAGCGAACGTGGCGGTTCGGACTGCGTGCGGTGCACAGGAGGCCCGGAGATGAGTTTCGTGCGGAGAATGGGCTGGCAGGGTCGTCAGTCAACTGCTCTTGCAATGACGGTCGTCTTCGGCAGAGCTGCCGCGGGCTCTGCCGATCAACGATACGGCGAGACGCAGAGGCAAGTTGCAACTCGCGGACGAGGCAGCGCCCGGATGATCAACTCGCACATACCTCGTCTCAGTCGGTATCAACAAACGTTGCCCCGCATATCAGATATGAAGTTTGGATGCATAAACCTCTATGCGTTTACATGAAACCGTCAGTGCATCGCGGGGTTCATCATGGACTGGGGAAGACGCGGGGCATCACCACTTTGACCCTTGTCCATCCAGGATTCAGCCAGAACCGCCAGTGGATGCGATGAATCCATACTAGGCGGTCGCAAGTTTGGGTTCTATGGCAAAGCACAGGGATGTGATGCATCTGTTCGTTCATCGAAAGGTCAATGAACTGAAGAGCAGTAGCACGCTGCTCATCGAGCGCCTGGACACGATTCGAACCGCATTCAGCACCGCCATTTGATGAAGGAAAGCGAAATCGGGCGCGCGTGCTCAGTCATTGGGCAGAAAGCGTGAGTACCCGCCTATCCCGACTTGTTGATAGTAACCCTCCGACAATCTACACCGGGGCGTCTGGCACGAAGTGCCGCAGAGCATTCCCGCGGAACCATGGGATCCGAAATGAGCGGCGCCGAGATAGATGGACATAGAATAGAAGGTGTGAATCGTACGCGCCCGTCCGTTCATATCCCTTAGAACTTGGATGGCCGAGGAGACGCCAGTGTCCTTGGCCATCCGGTGTTCTACATCGCTGAGCTTGAGCATTCGGCCGCGGCCGTACGCCGGAGAAATCAGCATCAACGTCGACAGCCTTCGGTGATGCATTTTGCCAGATTGGTGGGGACGGCGCTTTTGCAGAGGGACTGGCGGCATGCGCCTCAGGATCGCGGAATAGGGGAGTCCGCATGCAGCCCGGATGGGTAGCGCCCAGGCGGCTGTTGTGCTTCTATCTGGGTGGCAACCCACAGGACCCGTGGGGGCCCATAATGTGAATCAACGGTCTGCTTGGAGGCTCGGATTCGGTGATAACACTATGAAGCGAGTTAGTCGAGTGAAGATTCTGATAATAATAAGAAAGAGTTTAGCAAGCT
This sequence comes from Hericium erinaceus, assembly GCA_006506795.2. Taxonomy (NCBI): domain Eukaryota; kingdom Fungi; phylum Basidiomycota; class Agaricomycetes; order Russulales; family Hericiaceae; genus Hericium; species Hericium erinaceus. The sequence goes on from CM021163.1 coordinate 1,407,506, forward strand.
TAGCATTCAAAGGAGACTCACATAGCGTGAGATTGACATCTCTAGATCCTGTGCCGTTGGCGTCATCTTTGTTGCGGGCGTGTACTCTGGGTGGATCGGCAGCGCTCGACATGAAACCTGTCGAAAGCGATCGGGTACAAAAATGTGGGCTTCACCCTGACGGGCGGGGAAGTCGACCGTTTGATCAGCGACCGTGTCTGTGCTGAGCAGGATCGGATCTGACACAGCAGTCTTATGCACATCGTGCCCGTTGGCTATCGCTGTGCCCACGACGGAAGGAACTTCGCAGGCAGCGGGCGCAATCAGTGGCTCGCTAGGTTCCGTTGTATCTGAGAAAATGCACGTACCAGGCAGCGTGCTGTCTTGAATGAATACCATGTTTCCATGTTGAGATCTTGGTGAGGCTAGACTTGTCCAGCCCTCGAATATCGTCTGGAAGAAAACCTGTCGTGTCCCCAAGATCCTCTATGATAATGCGCGAGGAAGGGAAGCATTAGTGCCCTACATTTGAAGCGGATAGCCCGATAGAAATCGAGAAGTTGGGTGCCCTGGATCAATGCACCATATACGAAACGGAAAATGAGCTTGGAGAACTTGGCGCGCAAAAGAAATAATACTCACAGCACTTTACTGACGGCACCTGCATTCTAAGGATCCGGGGCGAGCGTGCCGCCGCTGTCCTGCAACGGCCAATTGAATAGTGGATATATGAGGGAAACTTTGAGGTAGGTGCGATGTCTCGAAAGGTGTATCTGCTCGCAGATCGTGCACATCGCGCTGTGCAGAGCACATCGAAATGCATATCCAATTTATCCACCTCTGAGTGGGCCAATGGCAAAGGCGTCTGACCAGGTGACACGGGAGAAATTCTGCGTTGCTGCCATGTCAGCTACACGCTGCACAAGGAACAGATTCCGCTGCACGTTCGAGGATAACGGAAAGTACCGTGCGCGACTGAGACCATGGACCGCAGCAATGGGGATATGTCCCAAGTTAGTATAGATACATCGCACGATGTTCCAAGCACGTAAAAGCGCGGGCTACTCGCTTCTCAGGTGAGAAGGCCCGATTACTGGGAGATAACGCCGGTGCGACGCATCAGGATCATATGCTGGGGCACCTGTTCGCCTGCAAGATCTGGACGGGTCGCGCTCTGGACACCTTTGTCGGGCCCTTTGCTCCGATACATCTCGACATCGATAGACCGGTATATCGAGGGGCCCAGCAATCGCAATCAAAAACAAATCTCCGAGAAACAAACGTACTCAGTGAGATCGTTGTAGGGTGGGGTGCTGATCAATGCTTGAGTCTTGACCGAGCAGCACCCACGAGTAGGAGACGTGGTGGTGTCTTCCTTGTTGTGTTTGGCACCTTCTTTCCGATCGGCAGCCGAAATATACATGTGAGAGAAACGGTAGAATAGTTCCGTTTCTCTGTACACACGTCTAGGTGAAAGCTGACAGCGAAAATGAATTGAGATTCTCGGAGAGCCAGCTTCGAGCGAAGCACCTCACCGATCTGCATGAGAATGACTTGCTGTGGTTATGCGCGATCTCCTTCGCATGGAAATAGTCAAGAGAGACCGGTATGTCGTTTCACAGATCGTCGTCGTCACGAAGTAAAGCAGGAAGTACTTGTGTATTTACAGAAAAGGTTTCGTGGACATCGAAGCAAATGCGCGATCACGTGGATGGCTTTAGGTGGCACTGGAGCGCTCCATTTCGAGGTTCTTCGTTGCCACCATCTTGCCTTGGCCATTGACCCTTCATTTTGTTCTCTTCATCCTACATATGCCAGTACGACGACGCAGTATCTCATATCTTGTCTCTCAGAGGCAGTACGATGAGCTGCGAGCGAGGATGAGCAGACGCGCGACCAGCCGTGTGTGTGTGACATCGCTCTGGCCATTCGGACGCGGTTACAAAAATCCTGTCCATTTCTCAAGCTCACCTTCGCACTACTTATAGAATGCAAGAATGTTCCCACTTCATGTCCGCGATCAGTATGTTATAGTTTGGACTTTATTGCCTCCGACTTACGAAGGGCCTAAGTACTCCCGCACAGTGAATAGTAACTATGTCGCCCACTGGGGCGTCATGCGAACAGAAACTCGCCGACCAACGTCAAGGAAACTTTTTGCCTCATGCAGATCGGACATGTTCTGTATGTCCCTCGTGCTTCTTTTTCTCCGTCGATGCGGCTCATATTCGCCATTCGTGGCCCGTAAGTCTGATCCGTGGTACCGGTTTGGCCAAGCAAGCCGAGGCAGTTCCGTGCGGCCAGGATGTTTCCGAAGTCAGCTGTGCTTATAGACTGAAGCTGAAGTCTGTAGCTTCGCTTCACCTCCGTTGCTTCTGTGCTATCAAGGACAATCGGGCACGATTGTAGTCTGGCTACTTCTGCTTCTGCAGCCAGCGATAGCCCAAGCCATCGCGCTGCCAGCTCAGCTCGTGTCATGCTTCCGTACGTCTTTCTTCAGTCTCACATTCCGAAATAGATTGTTGTACAGGGGAGTACGGAGATAAATCACCACCGATGGACAGTCACTAAGAAGTCGAGCTAATCGCGTCGCGACAGATGCGTCCTCTTCCGAGAGAATCGCTTCCATCGAGCTTTGAATGTCAATGTGACTGCGCCGTTTTCGTTATCCGTTCGCCTGACTGTGTCGAATGGCGATGTCGAATCCCGAGCGGTGGCAACAGAATCCGAGTTCGTGTTCGGCACCAAGGTGTTCGCACAGAGGCGATCATGCTAGGAAGGGGCGAGCCACGCGCGCTAAATAGGGTATGTACGAAAGATGGAGGGGCAAAGACAAATGGCTGTGGTCTCGATTTTGTTGACGTTTTGGTGTGGTGGTCGAGTGATCCGGGAGGATGTCCAGGTGAAGGAGGGCCAATTAAGGTGATATGGCGCTCTAAAAGAGCTTCTTCGGGTTTGCTAATTCGTCTGATAGATCAAAAGGACGTTCTGCAGAAGCTTCGGAGAAGGATGAGGGATCGAGACCGGGGGACAGAGATGGGGACAGGATGCGATATAGGACTTATCGATGAGAGAGCAGAGAATTTTGCGGAGCAGGAGGACGTTGGATCTGGTTCCGATCGAGAGGTGTGTTTGGTTGTTCATATATTTTGGATAGATCGACATCGATAACAGTGGTCTAGACGATTCATTCTAATCTCAAGGTTCAAATGGAATGTTATCCAGAGAGGAAACTGGTCGGATGACGCCAGATCAGATCAAGATCCGCACTCCGCCCCTCGTCACTATAAGTCTAAAGCCACCATGCCGCGCTCTCGTGCCTCCTATATAACTCCTCGGCGTGTCCTCCCTTCATCGTCCCCCACCTGGAACCATGGTAAGCAGCCTTCCTAGCGCTCCTCCTATTGCCCCTGACACCCCCTTGCGCGTAGGGCGTCACTGTAACAACCATTTCTGCCGGCGATGGCGTTACCAGGCCTCAGCGTGGTGGTATGTTCATTTTCCGTCATATGACCCCCGACTTCCCGCTAACTGTCGTCGCTCCTTCCAGACAAGGTGACAATACACTATGTCGGTACTCTGCTCGATGGCAAGAAGTTCGACTCGAGCAGAGATCGGTACGCTTCTACGTCGTCACTTCCTTTTAACTTAGGCTGACAGAACGCTCCTAATTCAGAGGCATCCCGTTCGAGACAGAGATTGGCGTTGGGAAGGTCATCAAGGGATGGGATGAGGGTGCGTCCTTTTTAGCACCCCTAATCGCCTCATCAGTTAATCACTTATCGATATCATCAGGCGTTCCCCAACTAACACTCGGAGAAATAGCCCTTCTTGAAGCAACGCCAGATTATGTACGGACCCACGATCCTATCCCATACGCTCTATTGACGTGTGCTGAATGCAGGCCTATGGTGCGCGCGGTTTCCCGCCCGTGATCCCCCCGAACGCGACACTGCGGTTCGAGGTCCAGTTGCTGAAGATCAACTAAACCATTCGTAGTTACGCTCCCTTTGGGGACGTTGTTGTTTTAGTAGGTACTCGGACTCTGGCTCGGGCTTGTTTCGTCTTGTGATTACATTTGTCTTCCTCAATTTGCGCGTTTGTATGATCCCACTGTATTATTCCTCTTGCGTTTGACTCGCCGGGGTCCTGAGTGAGACTTAATGTGCTGTTGTGGACCGCTTCGGCGCCATCGTTACTGGGTTTGCAATGGCAGACACGAAAATTGGACTTCCAACCTTGTGTAAAATCGTGTTGCGAATGATTTGCATTATGAAATCGAGAAATCTAACAGGAGGCCAAGTACGTTTGCCGCTACAGGCCAGGGTTGATAAGATCGAGATAGCGAGATTCAAAGTCCGCACCATACCTGCAATAGCTGCTACGTCATTGGACGACTGTCATTGCAACGTTCAAAAAATCTATACGACAAGTACTACACATGCTCATGTAACATATTACTGGTACTATTGACAGAGTCCGGCTCGAGTTCTCGAGGCACCATCTCGATGGCTTCTTGAATCAAACGCGAACGTTCGCGCGAATGCATCGACGCGGTCGGATTGAGTCTTCGGCGAAGCATCAGAATTCTGGGAAAGGGTCAGATCTTCGGTGCGGGGAAATGATACATTTCATACGCACAGCCGACAAGCCTGCAGCGGGCCCCACGGGTGAGCGAGGCAGAAGTACGGTGATAGACCGCTTACCAAGACGTCCGGAAGAAGAAGCGCAAAATAAGAACCCATACCGTTCAACAAAGGGTTTGGGCTGGAGGACAAGAGTCAAGGACTGTGTGAATGCGATGGAAAAATATGTCACCTCAGGTACATAGCGGCAGAAACTATATTCAGCGCACTCATAGCAGCGAAGACACCAACGGCTAGAAATGCTGTCAGCTCCAGGAAGTCGTACTAATGTTCATATGGTCTCGCCTTTACATATGAAATCAAAACCAAGGCTTCCTTGCACGCCATGGATACGGATGCAGTACTACGGCACCGGAGGGGTGAGAGGCTATCGACCAGCTTGTTAGAGATGAAGGGCTCACATAGACGACTATAGACATAGTCATCGCGTCGTAAAGAAAGGCAGCGATCTGTTCAGGGCGTTGATGAGGTATAGCATAGGGAGTGTGGGGTGACTTACAAATATTGACTGCTCAGACATTGAACTCAATGACCGCACATATCGAAAGATCTAAGCTTTCTCACTCACACCCATGTGCGGAGCACCCAAAGTTCCGGGTACTAGAAGACCCTCGTGGTCGGTGTCTCCAAAACACCCACTTTTTCCAAACGTGGTGAATATCGACTTGACCACTAAGAAACGGTCAAGAAGGCACAGCGCGACAATGACTTTGGTGACTGACACCGCAAATCGGCTATCTGGACCGAGAGAGAGAATGCGAGCAGGCCGACGAGGCCGACGGAGAGAAGGACGAGGACACAGCGCTCTTTCCCCGCGAAGGCGTACGTCCGCAACATGAGCACCGCTGGAACGGCTAGACATTGAGTACTACGGACAAGACTCGGAGGTAACATGTGTCACCTTGGGCAGATATTTGCTGCATTGCATTCAATGGTTAGCACCTGAGCGGTGGATCTCCGAATGAAATTTACGCACAAGAGGGATGACGCAAACATAGAGAGGAAGCAAAACTCGTCTGCAAGTCTCTTCGTCATGATCCAGTATATAGCCCCAGATATGAAATGAAGAAACAAGCAATGGGTAGTAGCGGCATACTAAGTAAGCCACTTTGACGGCCGTCCATCGTACTTGGTGGATCTTATTGCAAGGTTATCATGTGAAGCAGCACGCGACAATAGAAGAACGCGTACGAGAGCAACTTCTTCGTCAAGCCTGGGTGGGGAGTGAGGTCATTGTTACGCCTGTACACGGTATGGGAACACACGATGTCAACCAGTCATAAACAACAACCACATCTGTAGCCAGCAAAAAAAGTCAGACTCGGCTTTTCTTTGTCACTGACTGCCAAGACTCACAACACGCTGAAGCATTTAATCGTGTCAGTAAACCGCAGAAGACAGGCTAAAATTAACTGACCGACGATACTGTAGCGGTCTCTGACCACGGCTTGAAAGTCAACCCCATAGCTCGCAGAGTCGCAGAACCAGCTCACATCATAATTATGTGAGCTGCCACATGCACCGCATGCTCAGCCGTTTCCATCACTCGCAGAGCACGACTCCAGACCGTGGTCCCGCACCGCAACCGATGCGCCTTGGATTCCTAGGGGAACAGCTGCAGGGCACTCGCCCGCGTCGCGAGAGGGGGGTGCGCGTCAGAAACGGTTGGACATCGAACGTCCTTCGCGCGCCAGAAGGGCTGTCAGGCTTTATATGGGCCCTGGTCCCGCGTCGCCCTAGCGCTTTGCGGTTATCTCGACAAAGTCGATCTTGCAGATCGGCGCAGCGATCTCCGCGATGATGCATTAATCGGTTGTCTCCGATGACCTTCGGAATGGACGTTGTCAGGCTGTACGAGCTCGTGTAGCTCGCAAGTACTTAATGGGTGGGGGCTCGAGGGTGTGTGTGGCCGCAGATATGTTCGTGAGTAACTTTCCAGTTCTTTTGGAGATATCGAGCACATGTACGGCGTCAGCACCTGTCAACAGCTGTTATTGATTGCGTGCGGTCTTCGGCCCTGGTACTGACAGTGCGCAAGCCGGGTAGCCGCCGAGTTTATTTGGCTCCCGATCTTCTCTGTTTGAGTCGGAGTCGAGAGAGATAGCAACGGACCTGAATTACACCAGCAACATCTGCAGGCTGCGGCCGCCTTGTTTCGCAAATGCGTATAATGATGTTGAACTTGAAGAAGGTGCATGTGGAATGACTATGATCCGTACGCGTTTTGTCTCGGAGGGCATCGGCCACGACAGGCCACGACCTGCCCTCAGGGCGACCACAATAATACCACATTTGACAGGAATAACAACAGGTGTTGGCGTGCTTCGTTAGTGGACATCAGTTATCAACCTTACGTATGGGATGATAGTATAAGACTACATAAGTAGTGATCAACATCATTTCCCGATGCAGGCAGAGCAAGACGCCATCGTACCGTCGGCGGAATTTGCAAACCATTCAACTTGAATCGATCCAGCAGAGGAGGATGTCGCCAAGTATGCCATCATGACCATGTAGCTTGTGTGGGGATAACTGGGGAGATCGGTATACGAGACACTAATCTACAACACTAGATCATCGTGTCAGGGTCATGTTCGTAGGGCATCCGCCACCATGGGCACGGGTACCATCTCCATATCGTCGCTGTCATCGCTGTCCTCCTCGAACGCAGCATCGGCGCCCTCAATCGACCCGTTGGCCCCGTCCACATCCATCGATACATCCTGCAGATCGTCGCCCAGCGTGTCCTCCGCGATCTCCGCGAGCTGAGCGGCGAGGAGCGCTAGCTGCGCCTGCAGCGATGCCCGGTCCTCGTTCGACAATGCAGGCGCCGGGCGGCTGGGTCCCGGCTCGGCGGCGGTCTGCCCTGTCCTCTGTGGGGCGCTCGTCAGATCGAAGCCCACACTCGCGATGATAGGCGGCGGTGGGTGTGCGGGCGCAGGCGCAGGCGTGGGTGCGCTCGCACGGGCAGAGACGACCAGGGGCTCCGGAGGAGGGCCTGTTGCATGCTCGGTGGGCGCCGTCGAGCTCTGGTGGTCGCCTTGCAAAAAGGTCCCGAAGTTAATCGCCTGCAGAATGTTCTGCGCTGCGACCCAAGCATCGCTGCCCTCGCCAACATCCTCGGTGGTGATTGAGACTGGGGCTGCTGATGGTTGGGTCGCGGATGTGGTGGCGCCGGCTGGCTCTGCAGCAGAGGCGTCGGGAGGCGGCGCAGGGGATGTGCCTTCTGCTGGACGAGTGGCTGAGGTGGCGGAAGGTTGAGAAGGGTGAGGGTGGAAGGCAGGGTAAACAGGTGGAGGACGAGAGAACGGATAGGGATAATTCGGATATGGAGGTTGTCCGAGTACACCAGGGGGAGGATGGGGTGCTGGTGAGGCCGATTGGTGATGATTGTATGTGAGGGGTGCGTGTGTAAAGGGCGAGGACAGTGGCGCTTGCTGTTGTCCGAAAGTCGTCTGGTTGAGAGTCTGCGGTCGTCGGGTCGTCCTTCGATTAGTCTGCGTGGAGTGAACAGTGAGGTTTGCGATTCAAATGGGGGATACATCACGATATGGTTACGTACAGGCCCGCCTTCCCAACTAACATTCAGTCTATATTTACCCGCCTCGCTTTTCTCTAATCGTCCCTTCTTGTACGCTTTTTGCAGGGCCTGGCTCGCAGATGGTCTGAAGTTCGTCTGAAGCGGGTAGTGGGACGCCATCCAGGTGAACAGCGCCTTCGGCGCGCAGCCCTCAGGGTCATCGAGATCATTAAGAGCCTCCACGATCATATCCTCGTAGCTAGGTAGATCATCGGCACCCATGGCGTTCGGATCCGGTGGGATCGTAAGGGGATGGCGCGTCAGCGGTGCGGATGTGAAAGGCGACCCGGATGGCTGCGAATTAGGGACCGAGGCGTAAGGAAGGTGTGGGTGGGGACCGGGATATGGTGGATATGGATACGAGGACGAGGGTGGAAACTGGGCCTGGAAGTTCGGCGGAGACGGATAGTATGGTGCATGCGGGTACGGGTGTTGATGCGTCTGGCCGAAGCCATAGGGTGCGTGAGGGTACGAGCCCTGAAATGGGGGCGCAGCGGTCGACGTCGAAGCGGATCCAGCGACAGGTGTTGATGTCTGCGAAACCGGAGGGTTCGGAGGATCGATTTTGGATGGGCCTGCCTGGGGCGCAGGCGTCCCAGGATGGTTCGAGATGATCGAAGCGATGGTCTGGGGCTGAGGAGTCGGCGCGAAGTCGGTCAACGAAGCCATCGGAGGCTCTGCGGCAATTTTTGGCTGATCAGCAGAAGCACTTTGACCAGTAGACGATGTCGCATTGGAGAATGAAGCCCCATTTTGCGTTGCAGAGGCGGTCGAATGAGGTAACTGAGCCTGGAGAGACGCGATGGCGGCCTGCAGGTTCGCAGGCCATAATGCGGCCTTCACATGCGAAGGAAGATGGCCATCAATCGTAAGACAGAGTTCTACCACTTGTGCATGGGGAAGGGCTGTTAGGTAGGCCCTTTTGAGGGTGAATTCTGCATCAGCTGCAGAGAAAAAAGGGTAGTGGTATCAAAATCAGAAGAAAAGATACAAAGTAAACATGAAAAACAACTACCTGATGCACTGGTTGCTTGACCATTTGTTTGATGATTAGTCGTTGGTGCGGACTTGGCAGGAGATGTGTCGATTATTGTCTGCATCGTTCAGCTGCACAGTTTTTCATGACAAGGTTCGCGTTCAAACTCCTTCAGCCACAGTCATCGACGTTGACGATCCTGGGCGCGACTCCGCCTCCGACTTGCGCAACACATATTGAAGCACTTATAATAATTGTCGACCGAATCCTCAACGCAAGTTCTACGTTTTCGAGATGATTGATGTCGGAAAGGCTAGAGTGTCGTAAAGGAATACGCAGCAATATCCGCCGCGTGCTTTATAGTCTGCATAGAGGACTACTGTACTAATACGGGCTTGATCTACTACATCAGAACCTCAGAACCTCAAAACCGTATGTGAAGGTAATCCATGATCGAGGTCTCTGTAAAAGTGCCTCGTGAGTTGTGCAATGTCATTATTGTTCAATTATGTTCACGAAACAAGTGAGATTTACTGCAGGCATGGCGCCTTGCAACACGGTACAATCTCTGCTACGATGACCGTCAGCTACATGCAGTACGTGTCGAGCTCTCAAGAGCATCTGAAGTGCTCAAATAAAGAGTCGAAGACAGGAGTCTATACGTTAATGCTGAAACCTGGAGCACGGCACGATGCTGTTACGATGACTAGCTTGATGGACCCAAGACTGGGTCCTGCGATGGAGACGCAGATGACAATTGCGCATCCTGGTGTGAAGCCTTCACTATAGCGGATGGAAAGAATACAGCTCTTTGCTTTTTGATCCATCTTCTAGGCTGTCAAAGAGCAGGAAATATGAGAAGGTCTGCAAGGTACAGCTAAAAGCGACTCACCGGCATGAACACATGGTCCCCCTCTCCGAAGTCATGATAGAGCACGGCATACAGCACAGCACCTGCCGTACCCACTTCAGCAAATGACACGAATTCGAAAACGGAAACATACTAGGAATGAGGACTACTCTGAGGAGCGCTGATGTCCTGTACACCCATGGTGGACGGAAATCCTTGGACTTTGCACCTGCTGATGGCCTCTGAGGTGCCGCCCCGGATGCACTTCTCGCCTGAACAAAAATTCGAGAAGACTTATGGAACAAATGGGAGTTCAGCCTGGCAAAGGCATGGTAGGACATGGAGGTCGAGAGGGACGCGTCTAACCCGAACCCCAGACGCCACGCGTAAACGGAGTGCCAGGGAGCTCCGCGCTGTGCCAGCGTCTACTCCATTCCCCAGCGTTCCCCACCGGGGCTCCAGCGGCGTCTTCATTTTGTAGCCTTCATATCCTATGGTGTAGAGAAACGTAAGTTGTTTGGCAGATAATCGCAGCCATCATACGGCAATAGCGGTATGTGATCAGTCTGCGATCCTTCTGTGATCCTAGTAAGTACCTAAATTGCTGAGATCTCTGCTTTAGAAGCTCATGTTCCATTCATATCCAGGACACGCGGATGTCGGATCCAACAAGTGGAGAGTCATGAGAACGACTGACGTTCGAAGACATGCTTGAATTCGAACACCTGACGCTCTGGTTTTATATTTAATAGATTCGACTTGCGACACTGTTCGCTATTCGTCCCCGTACATCGCTGACGATTCCCCCTTTCTCTCGTACAAATGTCTGACCTTAACGCAACGAGCACTCCAGGCTACACCTTCTCCACCGGCGCCGCCTACGGAGCAAGCAACTCGTTCTTGTATCCTTACCACAGCTCGTCTATTGCAGATGAGCTTATCGCCACTGCTACTGCCCTCGTCAATCCCCGTGGAAAAGGTATATATGCCACGGACGAAACGCCTGCTGGCATCCAGGCCAGGTTGATCGCCGCGTTCGGAGAAGGCGGCCAAGATCAAGCATGGTCCGAGGAGGAGCAACGCGAAAAGCGCCGCCGTTGGCGCGAGTGCTTGTATGAGACATTACCCACGGGTGAGTACTCCCCTCTCCTCTTTGTTTGTTGCGACGTCAATGCTGATTACTTGCCGTTTTTAATTTAGAGTACATCTCTGGAGTCATTTTGTTCCATGAAACTTTGGTCGACTTCCAGCTCGCGCCAGTTCTCCAGCAGCGCGGCATCATTCCTGGTGTGCGCGCGGACACCGACTCCCATCCTTTGCCTATTTCCCCCGCGGAGCCTGCCACGCAGGGTCTTGACGATCTCCTGCCGCGTCTGCAAGCTGCCAGAGCCGCGGGCGGTCGCTTCACCAAGTGGCGCGCCCCGATCCTCTGCACGGCTTCGACGTACCCTACGCAGGCGGCATTGGAGGCGCAGGCTGAGAACCTAGCTCGCTTCGCAGCGATTAGCCAGCAGGCGGGCTTAGTCCCTATCGTGGAGCCTGATGTCGATTTTTCCGGTGACGCTGACCTGCAGAGGAGCGTGGAGGTCCACACGAAGATCATCAGCATGATCTATGCCAGGTGCATTGCATATGGCGTCCTACTTGAAGGTTTGTTGTCTGTGTTATCTCCGATTATCACTTTTTATGAACACCGCCTTCATAGGATCCTTGATCAAGCCATCTTTCGCGCAGCCCGGGCTTCAGCATCCTTCTCGCAAAACAACTAGCGTTGACGACATCGCACTCGCTACTGCTACAGTCCTTGCTCGCACAGTCCCCGTTGGCGTGGCGGGGGTTGTCTTCCTCTCAGGTCCGTCTTTCGCTTCCAGATTATATTGATAATGTTTCTGAGATGTCCGATGTCACCCAGGCGGCCTCTCCGACTCTGACGCAGCGTCATATTTGCACACGATCAACAAGATCGTCAAATCCGCGAAGCCGCCGTCGGCACTTACCCGGCTTCCCCCGCTCACGTTCTCCTTCGGCAGGGGTCTTCAGGGAGATGCCATGACGAAGTGGGTCACCGGAGACGAGGCTGGCGCGAGGAAGGCTTTCGAAGAGCGTGCCAAAGTCTGCTGGACGGCTGCGAAGGGAGAGCTTGCTGTCTAAAACAGCTGCGCCGTGAAATACTGCTCGCTTCTGTTACACGTGTACGATAGAGGTGAGACTTTAGATGCCATGAATGTAGAATGTTCTCTATTTTTCCTGTCTTGAACGGCTGGTTAGGAGAAAAGGGGTGACCCAAGGTAAGCAAGCCGCAAGTATTGCCAATTTCATAACGTCGTAATCTTGTAATCCTAACTAGTCGACAAAAAAACGGAACGGCGACCGCCAGCTTCTAAGCTATAACACAATCAGGGCACTGCGCCTCTATAGCGTCACGCTGCGTTTGCAGCTCGTGCAACTCCGCCTGCATCTTCTCCTTCTCCTCAGCCGACAGTGCTACTGCATCTTGCATTTGCTTCTCGAGCTCGTCTATACGGGCTCTGTATGCTTCTTCCTGCTGCTCTGCTTCCTCCCTCATCTTGCCTTTCATCTCCCGCATACGGCGCTCTGTCTCCAACTTTTCTGCTTCATACTCTTCGGCAAGCTGTTGCGAGTCTGCCTGCAGTTTCTTCCTCTCTGCCTCCAGCTTGAGAGCATCCTCCTCCATCTCCTTCCTCGTCTCCTCGTCTTTCCTCCTGATGGCCTCCTCCTTCTCAGCCTGAAGTGCTTTGATTTCCTCTTTGTGCTTCTCCACCTGCTCAAGGAGCTCCTGGCTGAGCATCGCACCGGCTGCTGTATCCGAGATATTTTTGTGTTCATTGACTAGCTCATGTTGGATGTGAAGTGCCGTGGGGTGCTTTCTAATGAGCTGCCTCAGGATGCCATAGGCCGACTCGACGGTGTCGGAATGCCGAAGCATGCATGCGCCTTTGTCAAGTACAGGCTTGAAGAAGATATCCTCGCCTCGTAGCTCCGCCTGGCGCTTCTCCCCGACCTGGGGGTCTACTTCGCTCCAAAAGGTGGTGACAATGGCAATATTCTTCAGTGTAGAATCACCGCAGAGCTCTCGAAACATGCTGAAGTTGCGCTTGGAAATGCCGCCGAGACGGTTATCCGTGATGCGATGCATATAGATTATACCGGTCAGCTTCATGCCCTTCTCGTATCTATGCCAATTGCCAAATTAATGATATTTTACTGGTGTCGACAGAAGAACCTACGAGATCTGCAGCCACGACGCAATGAGCCTCAAGATATCGGCGTCGCTCTTTCCCGTATCGTCGAAACCGGGCGTGTCGACAAGGATAATCTTCCGCCCATCCAGCTCGAATGGGTTGGAAATCTGTACGTCGTTAGTACAGGACTTCAAGCCCGAACTGACGCCCAGGTGCGACCCGCTAGCCAAGTTTATGAACTAGCCATGCGTCAGTGGTAAGACATCATCAAGGCTGAAAATATATGCATCTGACTGTGGACTTTCCGCTCCCCGTTGGCCCCATGACGCTGTAGCACGTATCAGTCTCGATGCAGCTGGTGAATAGCGATGAGACCATACGCGACTGCGGCTGGCAAAGATACAAAGTTTCCGATAGCTTTGCTGATGAGTTGTGGTACGAAGGAGGTGTTGCTAGGTACTCAAAAATTTCAGCATGGCTCATACATCTTTATGACAAGACGCTCACCACCACGGAGTCAGAACTGGAGGACTGGAATCTGGATCGTGATGCATGGTAAGGACAAATCTTAGATGGTGGTTGAGACGGTGGTTATTCTTCGCTCCGTCCAGCCGTATAAATATGTGTGTATCCAGATGTCCGTGGCCGTAGATCCGCAGCGATCCGCAGTTTCTTCGGTCGAATACGATTGATCACTTACTGTCAACGCGGCACCCTCATGTTTTTCTCGGAATATTCGGCGTAGGAAGCCATTGACGCGTTTCGAAGCTTCGAATAAGGGGTCCTGTCTTGATATGGAATATACCTGGCTTCTGGTCGGGAATGAAGGCGGCGTCTTGTACTGACCCTGCCGGATACTATACGATTAAGTTGGCACGTGTCAGAGAGATAGTGAGCCGTTGGCATTGGCATTATCCTGCTCTTATCGCTGCGATGTCAAGCTGCATGCTTGACGGACCTGTCGATATGGGTAAATATCTAGAATTCAGCATTACTCGTAAACAATGGCCAGTCCGAAGCCAAGGTCCTGCAACGGTGGGTGAAGGGTGAACGTTGACGACGCCGCTACGATACCTTCTGTGAAACAGCTTATTGACTGCGGACATGAAGTGTGATTCTGTGATGTAGCTGGGTAAACGCAGTTACGGCGATGACTGTCTCGGTCATGATGAGTATTTGTTAGAGCCTCATGTGGACGTACCGGAGGTGCCGACCTACCATCTCCGTCAGCATTTGCACCTTAGTACTAGTGGGCACCTGTCCGTCGCAGATTCCAGGCCTGTTGCAGCCCATAAATGTGGCCCGCTTGCCATTGTCCACCCTCTATTTTGATAAGGGAGCTAAGCCTGCTCTAGTGAATGGCAGCGGAAGGAGAGGAAGAAATCTGTAACAGCCGTCGAAATGCGCACGCCTCCTTCTCTTGAACGTGACTCAAGCAAGAAATACATCTGCATTGACAATGTCGCAGGTACTATGGAGCAAGAACAAGAAGGGCAGCGAAACCGGTCCACCAGACTTTTAAGCCACGACGCACCAGCTAGAATCGGAGTCGTCCGCGGCCAGAGCATCATATTGCCTTTGAAGAGCATCCATCTGCTCCTGCATCCTCCGCTTCTCCGCAGCCGACTGCTTTGCAGAGTTTTGCATCTGCTCGTCGAGCTCGCGCATACGAGCTATGTGTGCCTGTCTCTGCTGCTCTGCCTCCTCCCTCGCCTTCTCTTGCATCTCCTTCATGCGGCGCTCCATCTCGATCTTCTCTGCCTTGTACTCATTGGCAAGCTGTTGCGACTCTGTCTGCATTTTATGCATTTCCTTCTGCAGCTTGCGAGACTCCTCCTCTAACTCCTTCCTAGTCTCCTCATCTTTCGTTCGGATTGCCTCCTGCATTTCAACCTGAAGCGCCTTGATTTCCTCTCTGTGCTTCTTCGCCTGCTCGAGAAGCTCCCGGCTGAGTGTGGCACCAGCTGCAGTCTCCGAGATGTCTAGGTGTTGATCAACCAGCTCGCGTTGGATGCGGAGGGCCGTCGGGCGATTGCCGATGAGCTGCCTTAGAATATCATGGGCAGAGTCGACGGTGTTGGAATGTCTAAGCATGCGTGCGCCTTTGTCAAGTACGGGCTTAAAGAAGATATCCTTGCCCCGTAGCTCCGCTTCGCGCGCCTCGCCGAGCTGAGGCGTGACTTCGCTCCAGAAGGTGGTGACAATGGCTACATTCTTCAAAGTAGAGTCGCCACAGAGCTCGCGGAACATGCTGAAGTTGCGCTTCGAGATGCCACCAACGCGGACATCCATGATGCGATGCATATAAATGACGCCAGCCAGTTTCATTCCCTTCTCGTATCTAATAAAACCGACTCAGTGATATACCGCGCCCTAGATACCAGGGGAAATACCCACGTGGTCTGCAGAAACGACGCGATCAGTTTCAGGATATCTGTGTCGCTCTTCGAGGTATCGTCGAAGCCGGGCGTGTCGATGAGCATGACCCTCCGCCCATCGAGCTCGAACGCCTGCGCGGTCTGTACGTCACTGGTACATGACTCCAAACCAAAGCCGACGCCGAGATGCGATCCACTAGCCATGTTGATAAACTAGACATACACGTAAGTGATGGAACAGCATGAAGGCAGGGAAATCGAACCGTTGATTTTCCACTCCCTGTTGCGCCCATAACGCTAAAGGGCGGATGAGTCTCATTGCATCTAGTAAGGAGGGGAGGAATCGTACGCGATTGTGACCTTATCACTTGCTGACTGGCGAAAAGTGAAAAACGGCTAATCTCAGACACGCATGTCGAAATGTTCGACCCCAAACTCACTCGCTGTTTTTTCTTGCTGGCCTGCGTAGAAGTTGTACTAAGTCATGGGAAATCTTCAGTATGGCCTATGATTTTCAGTGATGAGAAACTTACCGCGGTGGGAGAGCAGGAGCGGAGTATAGAGGGTAGCTCATGATGACTCTAGATGGTATAACAGAGGCAGGATGGCCGAGAGAACGATGGTATAGTGCTTGACCTTAGAGTTATCCCGCGATTAAATGTAGGTGCGTTCAGCTCCGTGTTCATAGATGCAATGCGATACTCATCGGCAACTTCTTGGACATGCTGAATTTGATCGAACGCTAATGTCAACGCCGTGTCCTCGTGGATTTCTTTTGGAGTGTCTGGTGCACTAAGACATCCCCACGTTTCGGTCCTGCAAGGCAGGAACCTTGATACGGAATGCGCTTGGTCTCTTGTCGGAATGGAAGCGGCATCCTGTACCCTCAAACGCCGTCGATAGATTTCGAGGGGCACAACAGGCGACCCTGCCTTATCACTCCCAGGTTGAGCTGCACCACTGTAGTCCAGACGCTTGGTGGTCTCGTGTTCCGCAAGTCAGCACTAAGCGCTGTTTAGATGACAGGGAAACGCCGTCTGCAAATCGTAGGCAGACGGACAGGCGTCTGGACTACCATTGAGATGCCTTCTATATCTCGTTGATCGTGACCTTCTTCAGTTTTATCGTCGGGGATTCTATATTTCAATCACTAGTGACGGTCGCTAAACGATCTGGGAAAAAAATCATATCAGAGCTAAAATTTCTCCTTGCCCGAAGGCAAATCATCTGTAATTCTGCAATGCAAAGTAGTTTGTTGGTTCACAGATCATTGGGAGACGCATCACTTTGAGCTTCATGCCATCCTGACCAACCTTCTGCTCCCGCTTTCTCGCCTGGTCCATCGCAAAATCTAGGCTTGCTCCCAAAGATAGACACGATCGTCTTTTCGCGATGCATCCGTAATCCCTACAAGGGTAAGCGCTGCTGCGTGCCTTTGCGGGTCCTCATCCTAGGACTGTGAATCGAAGTCGTGTTTTGTGATAGATATACCGACATGGATTCTTTGCCATTTAAACAGCACGCCGCATTCCTTCGTGCTTCTGCATGTATTGTGGAAGCAGTGATTCCGTGACCGTCAAGAAGATGCTCTAATCGCGGAAGCGAGTAGTAATGCTTGAACTAGCGCCGCCAGGATGTTCCCAGCCATATACTGGAGTTTGTCAATTCAGTAGTGGCGCCGCCACCAATTGTTCCGTTGACGCACTAGTAATGACTGGAAGCAAGCTTAGGAGATGCGTGTCCACCATGTGAGCTATTCCCGCCTTCATTCCGTGAAGTCGCGCGTCTGCTGTACCGATCTGATTCCGAGGAACGAAGGGATTCGTAGAACAATGTTTGTTATCGCAGTGGCGTTCCGTAGAAGGGTCCGTTGCAAACATGGAATGTCGGATGAGGTTAAATGAGCATTGCCTTGCTTTCATGGCGAGGCACTGCCCGATTCAGTCTAAGAAATTGTCGCCTAAGGAATAAAATCACAATAGCTTACAGACGGCGCTGCTCGATCTCCCTTCTCCATTGCCCACTGAAACCCACAAAACCACCCGATTTACAACCTCGCACAATGTCTCTCAGGCAAGGCAGCAATCAGAACTCCAGAGACCTTTACGCCACTCCCCCTCGGTACACACCCCCTGCCAATGGGTCGCGAAACGTGGCCATTAGCCAGCCAAGGCAAGCGTCAAGGCAACTTTATGCAGAGAGCAGAAGGACTGTTCGTATATTTAGGTCTTGTTGATGTTCTGCCCGCTCACTACTTTCTCAGCGCACCAATGAAACACTGATTGCGTGAGCGAGAACCGGATGCCGACTTAGCTGTGTCTTCTAACGCAGCGTACCTTTAGCGTCATGGGCGCAACAGGAAGCGGGAAAACGACTGTCAGTAAATATACCAAACCGTGGTGATTGGCAATACCTGACTCACTATGGCCAGTTCATCAACCTCGTCAGCGGATCCGATATGCGAATTGGACGAGGCCTCACATCGTGCACAAGCGACGTGCAGCTAGCGCCCCCCTTTGAATTCGATGGCCACAGGATCACGCTCATCGACACGCCCGGGTTCGACGATACAAATAAGAGCGACACCGACATCCTGAAGCTGATCGCCTTGTTTCTTTCGACCTCGTACGTTCGTCTCGTTCCTCGCAGATTCACAGCTGATCAGCCATGTGCAGCTACGAGCAAGGCATGAAGCTCACCGGCGTCGTATACATGCACCGGATCTCCGATGTCCGAATGGGAGGTGTCTCCAGGCGGAACTTCAGCATGTTCCGCCAGCTGTGCGGAGACTCGACGCTGAAGAACGTGGTCATCGTCACGAACATGTGGGGCCAGGTCGAGCGCGAGGTCGGCGAGGAGCGCGAAGCGGAGCTCCGCGACAACGAGATCTTCTTCAGACCTGTCCTCGAGAAGGGCGCGCAGCTGCTTCGCCACGAGAACACGCGGGAGAGCGCACAGATAA
Source organism: Hericium erinaceus (assembly GCA_006506795.2). Lineage (NCBI taxonomy): Eukaryota > Fungi > Basidiomycota > Agaricomycetes > Russulales > Hericiaceae > Hericium > Hericium erinaceus. Next base: position 1,426,080 of record CM021163.1, read on the forward strand.
TCCTGCAGTATCTGCTCGAGAACCGCCCCGAGGCGCTGCGGATCCAGCGCGAACTCGTTGACCAGCACCTCGACATCTCGGAGACGGCGGCTGGAGAAACGCTCAGTCGCGAGCTCATGGAGCAGGCTCGGAAGCATAGGCAAGAGCTGAAGCTTCTACAGGAGGAGATGCGGGCCGCTATCCAGGCAAAGGATGAGGAAACGAGGAGAGAGCTCGAGCAGGAGTCTCAGAGGCTGCAAAGGGAGATGTCGCGTCTCCAGAACGAGTCAACAAGGCTGGCGACTGAGTATAAGGAGGAAAAGACCAGGATGGAGATAACAATGAAGGAGATGCAGGCGCAGGCAGCGAGGGATGCTGAGGCTGCCATGGCGGAACACACTCATCAGATGCAGGTCCTCCAGGATCAGCTCCAGCGAACGGCAAATGATGCGTATGCCGAGAGGCAAGCCCTTCAAAACCAGATGAATCGCTTACAACAGCAATACGATGAGGCACGAGCAAGTGGCGGTCAGGGAGGAGGAATATTTACAAGAATAGGCAAGATTGTTGACGGCCTTTTTGGATTCTGATCGTTGACGCAGGTGTTGCTGTAGTCTTGCGCACAATTATCACTGCTGCAGTTTCCGCACTCGGCGTACCTTGCCTCACGGCTTTCTAGATACCTGTACACCAATTCTTTCAGTTTGACCGGTCAAGGATCAAATGATTGCGTGTGCATTCGGCTGCAACTCGTGGATATGGGGGGTTATGGAGAGAGTCGCTCTATCTTCCACTCTGATGACTCCTGCGTCGGATCCAGACGGAGGTATCGTACTCGATCGTGCAAACGTGAGGGCTTCCCAGCCCAGAATTCTACTTCGCTGTCATGGAGTCAATCAAAATGCATTTAGATGTTAGATGAATAATACCTTGGAATTATCCTCCACCCGCCCCAAAACTCAGGTAAAGGGATCTCTGCATCCTCAGCTCCCTCTGGAACTCCAAAACGTTTCTCGACGTCCTTCACCTGTTTAGGAAGTTCGTCCTCTCCTACAACGCTGCTCTGCTTGCTCGCCCAAGCACCGATCCTGCTCCCAAGGGGCCGGCTACGATAGTACGCCTCGCTCTCCTCCTTGCTCACTTTCTCCGCCCGCCCCAGCACGCGCACCTGCCGATGGACCTCCGGCCAGTAGAACACGATTGCTGCATGGGGATTCTCCTGCAGCTCGCGTGACTTGCGTGATTCGTAGTTCGTGAAAAACACGAAGCCACGCGGGTCCAGCTGTTTGAAGAGGACGTTGCGAGACGACGGAATGCCCGATGCCGTAGCGGTGGAAAGCGTCATGACTTCCGGCTCAGCGACCTTGCCTTGCACCGAGGTGAACCATATACGAAACTGGTCGATTGGATTCGGTTTTACAGTAGTCGGAGAAAGGATGTCTGGCGTCTCGTACTGCTGGTGGCGAACAACTTGGATTTTATCTGGTGTCTCCTTAACGATCGCGGAATCCATGGCATCCATGCTGAAAGAATGGAAATGCGACGTCCGAAGACGACTTGGAGAGAGGGTATTGTGGTCGTGAGGTCGAACGAGGGTCGATATGACTCGCCATGATCGCGGACCGAAGGGCGATAAAAACGACATCGTCTCATCGCACCGAGATCAGGTGGCGCTATGATCAATCCAGACCTGGCATCCGAAACCAGCAATTTCCGCAGCGCACAAATCCCTTGACATCGTTGCAGATTAGATATCATGTCGTGCAGCTCCTCTGATATTTTATTATTATTATTTGGTAGAGGCGCACAATGTTTCAGGCTTTAATGTCCGGGCTTCTTGTGATGGCTCAGAGTTATTTTTTTATTCTTCCTGTCAAATATTATAAATGGCTCAATGGTCTCGTAGTATGATACCCGCTTCGGGCTGAATGACAGGCTCCCCGTCTCGGGTTCAATTCCCGATTGAGCCCTTTTGGTGTGGTTTTTTTTTTTTTGCCTTGGGAGATGAAACGGATGCACGCGCAAAAATAACGGAAAAAAAAAATCAAAATAAACGAATCACAGGAAGGGGAAGGACCAGGAAGTGGAGGCAGCAGGAGGATATTTGTAGGAGTGGAGGTTGCTATTCATTTTCGGTCTTATTGACATCCTTAAAGAATTCTGCAAGTGAGCGAGACATTTGGACGAGGATCGGCAACCATCTCGGCATCATTTCCTACCGGGAGGACAAGGATGATGCTCAGATGCGAGGGAGCGGAATGGGAGGGCAAGGCCGCAGAGCTAATGGCTTATGAATTCCTGTCGTCTTTTGATCTACTGAGTGTCTTCGAGTGAGCCCGCTTTTCGGTGATTTGCCTCGACATACAGTGTACTTACTTCGTTACCACCGCACCGAAAGGGGAAGATGCCTTCCTGACTGACTGAATTGCCTTTAATTTGACGATCGACGGTTGCCAAGTGTTGTCTGCGCCTCACAAAATATCACCCATCGCGCCTGAACACCCGAGGGCGCCGCGTAAATACCGCACACCACACGCAACAAGTAGGATACAGACTAAATGTAGAGTCTTTTGATATTTGAAAAAACAAAAGTATCGCTACATTTGTTATGCATGGTTGAAATGTCTGGACAGCCGATATAAGCAGTCTCACCATGTCTGACGGTCTGGTCATTAAGCTTGCCGGAAGCTCATCTGGAACGGCGGGGCTTGAGTTGTAGTCTGGTAACGGACACAAATGTCCCTGATCGCCTCGTATGACGCTGTCATCTGTGGAAGGCACTTCGCCTTCGGTGCTCGAGTGCAATTTTATCATCCATAAAATTTGGAAGGTATTGTGCCAATCGATTCCTCGAGCACTGACGCCGTCGTCTATGAAAAGCACTCTGCACTGGTACCAACCCAATGTAATGCTATCATCAGTACTGGAAAGCATCGTGCCCTTGTATGGAGGCAGCGAGCTCTAGATGAAATCGGTCCAATTCAATATACCTGGGGCTTAGAAATCATAAAGCCAGGAGACTGAATTCATGCGATCCACGGGGGGGACCATGGGCTGATCGTCATCTTAAGTGAGCACAGGTTCAGGATTTCCAAAAAAAAAAAAAAAAAGGAGCGTACTATGCTACAGTAAGCCATGATGCATGATGACGTTGAGGTCGCACATACATCAAGCGGTTGATGCCGACTATGTATGTCAAATTTGACGCGAGCGGCAAACCCGCATACGTATTATTCCTGATGCTGGACTAGTCAGTATTTCGAAAAACTCAGCGGCCAATGATCAAATCGATCAAACGCCGCATGGCTTGCATAGATCAAGCGACGATGTGTACTTAGCAGTATGTGGCAAGAGAACTCGGACTAGTTGGATGCTCTGCGAGCATCGCGGATGAAACGTTGAGCAGGGTTTGAAATGAGATCGCTAATACTGTAGTGTGTATTATGATGCTGCGGCTTCTGGCTATGATTCATCCGGAGCAAGGTTGGTAGTCGCACACTGGCGCAAGCTACCACGCTAGCATGAGTACCATTCCCATGTCACGTCGAAAGAAGGCGAGTTCGCGATAGCAACATGAACGTCGTGAGGTCGTGTGTATCGTCAGAGCTTCAGAAGTCCGAGAATCGGAAACAGTCGTGATGGGCGACGCCTAAGGCCTAAATCTGCCGTCAGCCATGAGAACTGTGTGCATGCCGGTCTGCTGCTCTGTGAGAAAAGCGCATGGTTAATTAGCGTGGTCTACTGACTCCCGAGCGCCTGAATCTGACGGATTGACCTACGATATATGTGTCGTCGTATGTGAGGCGCTGTCAGGACCTGTGATTTCCGGGCAACTTGGTAGCTAAAAAAAAATACATGCCGGTCGGGATGGGCTGGAAACGGGGGGAAGATGAAAAGGAGGAAGGGAGGGAGTGGGAGCGATATGATAAGATAAGGGAAGATCTAAGATAGCACGGCGACCCCGGAAGAGATGAAGACCCCATCCAGTCTCAAGAGCGCTGCTGTATTCCCCTACCGCTCATACCGACAACCATCATCATCCTCCCCTCCTCCCCAACGTCCCTGTCTCCCCTCGACGCGGTCGTCGCGCGCCAGCATGCATTCGGTCTCCGACCTGACCACTTTCTGCAGGAAGACCACGGGAGATGTGCCGCCCAAGCTGGTTGTGAGTTGCTTGAGCTATCTGGGCCTGTCTTTTTCTGATCTTTCTGTGCTCAGGGCGCATCGACGACGGTGGTCGGTTCCAAAATGTATCTCTTTGTGAGACAATATCTCCATTTAGCAATGCGCTCTGCTAACTATACTTGCGTATAGGGAGGCCGACTGGTCACGGAACGCAGGATGGTCTCGGATTTATTCGTCTTCGACCTCGAGACTTTGAACTGGGAGAAAATATCCACTTCTCCCGATGAGGAACTCCCGGGGCCACGCTACTTCCACAGCGCCGACACCTGTAAGAGCATAGCTGGTTTGGAGCCAAGGCTGTCTCGGTACTGACTCTTATCGCTAGGGGACCAGTACCTCATTATTTTCGGCGGAATGGGTGTGAAGCCCGACGCCGAAAACGCCGACGACCTATGCGTCCTCAACGACGTTCGCTTTTACGACCTCACCGCACGACGTTGGATGCCTTCTTCATGGTCTGAGCAGCCTCCAAATGACTCGTCAATACGTCCGCCGAAAGAACGCTATGCTCACTTATCCTCTGTGTCCGGCGACTGTTTATTCATCATAGGCGGTCAAGACCTGTCCAATGTGTGGTTGGACGACGTCTATGTGTACAATCTGAAATCAAGAGCGTGGATTCGATGTCGGGACTATCCTCGACATTGTGGAACATATCGCAGTGTCGCCGTCGCCGGCACTTTGCGAGTGCGACATCCTCAGGAGGAGCTCAAGCACTCCTCTATTCCAGCACCGTCGAGGCCGATGTTCAGGCAACCCGGCAGCCCTTCTTCATCCACATCTACTTCTCCCTCTTCTCTCCAGCATCTCCCATACTCGGCGCAGGCTACCGACGAGTTTCCTAATGACATCTATCTGTATAGTAACTACAACGTGTGTCGCTTTCTCTCCGTCTCTTGTCATTCATTGCTGACAGATGATACCCAGTTCACTGACGTTAAGCGTGAGCTCGAAGTGTTCACCCCTTTGCCGGGCAACGACTTCAGTATCAGCGACCAATCAACATCTATGACTGGAAATGCCTTTCCTCCAGGTCTTCGATTTCCCACGGGAGCTATCCTTGGTACACATCTGATCATCGCGGGTACATACCTGGCGCACAGCTTCCAGTCTTTCTCAGTATGGGCGCTCGACTTGATCAACATGACCTGGTCCCGTGTCGACCCTGGGAGCACGCTCTCTTCCGGCTCCTGGTTCCGAAGCTGCCTCTGGGCTGATGCCAACAAGTTCCTCATTTTCGGCAATCGCAATGGGAACCTTGTCGATGACTATAACCGCAGACTTCTCAGCTGGGATCATGTTGCTGTCATAGACCTCGAGGCATTTGGAATCTATCAACCACCACGGCTCGAATTAGATATCCGCATGCAAGAGATGGGTCTTGCTGCGCTCGAGGAGGGCGTTCTTGCGGACTTTGAGATCGTCTGTGATGATGAGCGTAAAGTCAAGTGTTCGCACAAAGTCCTGGAAGATCGTTGGCCGTGGTTCAAGAAGCAGAGAGAGCTCTTTTTGCAGGCTGCAGCCAAAGCTCTGGAAACCCTTCCCGCATCTTCCAGTCACCTTCCTTTGCCCGATACTCCCGGGAAGCCGATAGATGGGCCTCGATCGGATCCGCGCTTGACGCCACGCCTGCTGCATCTTTCCGAGCCCTGGCCTGTCACGATGGCTTTGGTCCAGTACTTCTATTCACTAGCGCTGATCACACCGTTGCAGCATGCCCCTGCAGTGCTCAGTGCGCTCCTGGTCCTAGCGACAAACTATGAGCTTCCGCACCTTCAATTCCTTGTAAAACATGCTATGCACCGCGCCTTGTCCAATTCTACGTCTGTGGGGGTGTATGAGGTCGCCACGCTTTGCAGTTGTCGAAGTTTGCAGATTAGGTGAGCTTTAATGTGCCTTCTTTCATTCGCCTCGTGTGCCTGACCCAGGCTGTCCACAGAGCTTTGAAGACAGTTATGGTAATTTGCCTGACAAATCTGGCTAATCCATCGCTCACCCATTTGGCAGTTGTACAATCAAAAGCGTCCGTCGCGCCACAAGCAAGATAAAGACAGAGGTGGACGTGGTGGTCATTCCGATAATGCAGTGGGAGGTCGTAGCGGTAGCGGTAGTAGCGGCGGGGGCGGCGGAGGGTCAAACGATCAACCCGCTACCGCTCGCCCGCGCGGCATGTCGGACGCTTGGATGCGACCAACGGATGGAAGACAGATGAGTGGCGCGCGGGGCTACGCTGCGGCAGATGGTAGGCTACCTATGGTGTCTGATATATGACTGGGTAAAATGTGATAATCTAAATTTGAATGTCAGATCAGAATTCTCCGCAACAATCGGTACCTTCGTCTTCGAGGTCTTCGACGCCGTTGTTTCTGGAACGCAAGATGCAGGAAAAACAGAAGCTGCTCAGTCCCTTGTCGGTGCATGGGGATCTGGACGATCAGGGCCGGGCTGTTGCGGAGGAGTTATCGCCGGCTGTGGTGGACACGCGGTCGCGCTTCGAGGAACAGCAAGATCAGGCGCCCGCGGAACAGAATGACGACGAGGACTCGGATATACAGCTTCCTCCGTTGTCGAGATCCCAAGCCGCGCAGTCACTCAAAAGGCTGACTGTACAGGTCCATAGCGAGTCTGTGCAAGCTCCGAAGCTGATGCAGTCGCCTAGGTCTGTGCAGTCGCCTTGGTCTATGCAGTCGCCTTGTACATCGCCATCTCGAACCACATCCTCTGATTCTGAGACTGATCGCGACGACGAACTTCCTGGGCGCCTCTTCACTTCGCCAAGCCCCTCCAGTTTTCCGTCTATCAACCTCACTGGACCTCACAATAGTGATAGCATACGTTATAGCGACGTTCCTTCCTTGACCTCTTCCGTCTCGCGCAGCTCCTTCTCAAGCAGTCATCCGAGCCACCACTCAACCATACTCCACACACCCCCGGTCAGCCCATCGGCCATGACACAGCAGGTCGAACCACGTATCACCAATTACCAACTCGCCTCTATCAACGAGTTGAACGGCGATGATGTGGCGAACTCTCGACGATTCTCGACCAGTTCGATGGAGAGCAAGACTCAGCTCTCGTTTGCGCATCCCTCGGAAGACTCGCCTCGGCGGTATTCTGGGATCGACAGCCCTATCGACTCAGAGGAATCCGCACCCTCGTGGCTCCAGAACTCTCCGAACCTGGAGGCGCTGCGCGCCCAATCCAAGTCGTCTTCGGACACCATAACGTCAGGTGCCACTTCTTTATCCCGGGTCGCCGATCACGAAACTATCGAGACAACACAAAGGTCCCATAGAACCCCTAGCGTGAAGTCATCCGGCAGCCGGAGCTCGAGCTCCCTCTCCCTGTCCCGTTTCTTCACCAGCAAGGGCGAGAAGCCCGAGTCCCCGAAGAAGTCGAACGACAAGCACGCGAGCGTAGGCTCGAGCTCGTTCGCGTCTTCAGAGGAAGGGAAGCAGCGCAAGGTAGAGGAGAAGCGGCGCAGGAAGGAGGAGGCGCGGATGAAGACCATTCGCCTGGCCGAGGAGCTGAAGAAGCGCGCGGAGCAAAGAGCCATCGCGAAAGAGATGGAGACTGTGCTCCACACCGAGGCGAAGAAACATGCGCCCCTTGGACCAGGAGAGGTCGCTATGTATGGCGGCGTGAGCGGCATGACGCTCTGATCTTTCACAGGACAAGTTCTCGTTTGTCGATGGATCCATTTCGTATTCATTCACCACGCGCGGTCGTGGTGGCCCACCCTCTTTGGTCTTGTAAAAAAGATGTACGGACTTCCATTCGCACCTTTGTCACCCCTTCGTGATACACTTATATCCCTGCGTTTGGCGTCTATGTTGTACAGACTATCCTTATTCCATTATGCTAACTGTTGTGTTATTGCCACTCCTTACTGATATCACCCTACCCCTGTATTCCGAAGCTTTCATTATACCTACCACTAAGACATAAGAGCTGAGTAATGCAGAACAACGGATGGCAAAGGGCGAAATGCAGGTGAGTTGAAGTAGAAGAAAAGAAAGCGGAAGTGGAGAAAAGCAGAAGGAAAATAAGTAAAAATGCGTTGTTCCTGAGGTAGTGATACAAGGCATGATGAACATGCGAACTGCGAACATCATACCGCGCTTTGTTGGAGCAGCAGGCTGGGCCATCGTGCATGGCCATCTTGTCCGCGCGCAGTCTGGAGCGGACCGCATGATGTGGATCAAAGCATGGCGTCGACCGCATCACGGAACTCTTGCGATGAGCCTATAACTATGTCCGGATCCCCGAGAGGCGGGCTGCTCGAGGGAACATGCAGAGGCACAAACCCATCGCCGTCCATGAGCGCAGCTCTGACCGCCGCCTCGGAAGCCTGAGAAAGTAGGCCAGCAGATTGGGATGGGAATACTGGCTGTGTTGATGTCGACGGCGCAGAGCCTGCAGGAAGGGGAGTAACAGGAATGATATGATTGACTATCAATGTGTCAGCTGTTTTAAATAACGTTCACGACGTAAGTTTAGACACCTACATTCTTTCGCATGCGCTAGGATACACGGGGTCAGCGACATACTTTCGTTCGTGAAGAATCAGACTTACCATGCTCTTTCTGCCTCAAACAGTCGTTTCCGTCGGGACAATTGGGTCTCTCGGTAACGCTAGGCTCAAGGAAACCCTTATTGCGCTCGCGAATCCACCAGTCCTTTAGGCCGTAGAGGAGGACCTCCGCCGCACACACTCTGCAAATCCGCTGCCGCAGGCTATCGATTCCTGGATCGGGCCCCGGAACCACATTATACACGTCCACGAATAGATCCCGCTCTATAAGAGGCGCGAACTTCCGCGGCTGAGACTGGATGTGTTCGACGATCTGAACCAGATGCATCAGCCTGACTTCACTCGCATGAAGAGGAGCGGATGCGTACGTCGCGATAGATGTGTCTGGGCGAGATGCGTTGCACAGTCAGATAGTCAAGCATGATTTCGACCTCGACCGCGTTGCCGTCAAAGCACTCGTACACGTCCGCGGAAAGGATAAGGTCGCCGAGGTCGGACATGTTGTTCGGGTGCTGGTGCGGGAGCGAGGCCGCGATGCACCGCGCGGGGATGTTGATGCCGCAAAACCATGTCTGGCACATGTCGCACTTCGTCGTCGTAGGTGCCTGAAGAGCCAGAAGATTCTCGCTTGAATTGAGGGTGAGATGATACAGGATGGAATAAATGGGACAGATATAACGTACCAATTGCCACAGTACGCGTGTCCTGGAGGGTTGCCGTCTTCGGTATGCCAGGCATTGTCCGGGTCTGCCACAGGATCCGGGACAGGGTGGGGGCACACCCAGCCAAACCGGTTGTCGGGAGAGCAGTGTGGGCAGGGACGCGCAAGATCAGCACTCTGGTTGATATTGGGCTCAGGGGATGCTTCGCGAGGAGTTGGTATCTTCATAGTCGGAACGTCAGCTCAGCGATGTAGGATAAACAGTATGCAAAGGAACCTACAGAAAATGAGAACCCGGGTCTATAGACTTCGTCGGCCTGTTGTCGCTCACGCTCGGGTCGTGCTCTCGTGGGGTCGTGGCGAAGAAGCACATCTACCATTAATTGCAGCGGTCTAGAGGGTGATACGCTTGTTGAGACGCCTCGGCATGCAGGACAGTTCGTTCCGCCATTCTGTTAGTGATAAACATTATTAGTGACGCTGAAGGTACCGTCAAGGGAAGAAGAGTAGAGTAGAGCAGCTGAATGAAAGCCAAATGCAGAGTATCATTGCGCCGAACTGCGGCGCTGCATAAGTGCTGCAAGCACGAAATGCCAGAACTCCGTGGCCGTTGTGCCAAAGATACTGACAATACAGGCGATTGACCGCTGGTGCTTACCTTTACCCATAACAAACAGCAGCTATACGGGCAAGCTTTAGTTAATACCGGGCCATACGAGTGACAAAGAAATAAACGAACCTCCCACAGAAATAATGTTGGCATGGAGAAACAACTACCGGACGATGGAGCAATGCTGAGCAGCATCCGCACTGCAGCTCTTCAGCGAGGTCATCTGCGAGCTGCTGACCCGAGATGTCAAAGGCCTTTGGCTCTACTACGTCCCCTGCACCGTCGTGTGGCACATCCTCCTTCAACCTCTTCCTGCTATCCATATTCATGCCTTCAAAGGACGTTGATGCACTGCGTTTAAGGGAGGCCGGGAGTGTTCGTTCGCCGCTTGACCCCGCGCCGTTCAGGTGAGGAAGCGGAGCGGCAGAACCTACGATCTGGGCGTAGGTGGGTGGGTTATCTTCGGCCATGTGTTTCCAAGCGTTCTATGAAGTTCGATCAATGAGCCCTACGAAGCTGCTGAGTGCGCGAGATGGTGGTTGCAGAGAGCAAGGTGACAGTCCCCGACCCGAGTCTATAAGCCAGTTACTGGTGTGACAGCTGAGTGGCAGAGCCTTTCCTTATCAGACTACGAAAGCATCTCATCGCACATAACGCGTGTCTCACAAACGACAGTACAAAACTAGGCATCCGATAATGCCAAGTGCTCGATTTGTATACACGATGCACCGATGTGCATGTTGCAGCTGTCTCATGGAGCGAAACAACTGCTCCTCGCCCTAATTATATTGCGAAGCACGCCTCGTTGTCCGGTACCGGCCCGAATGTTGAAATGCAGTTCCACTCAGCAGAACAAGCCATTTATGTATGGTGTAGGACATCCGGGGATGCTTCGGGTGTACTCTGAACTGATGCGGAGGTATCTGCGAATGCGCGCCTGCTTCAGAGGTATCGGTGGAGCAGACGCGGGGTACGATCATGCTATTTCTTTACCTCGATCAGAGCCATAGGCTCGAGAGTGCGTCTCGTCTGTCCTCGATCCTCCTCATGACCAGGTCGACGCGAGTATCTGCCCCTGGTCGCACTCGGAGATGTATACGGAAATAACGTCATTTGGCGGGAAATTCCGGGTCAAGGAGGTTGACTTCGTGCGAGCGTCATTCTGTCCTTCTTCTCCTGCCCACCTCTCCTTTTCGCGTGAGCACCGTTTTTCAGCCTTGCAAAACAAAATGGCCTCGCGCATTGGACGCCGTATGTTTGCCTCTGCCACGCGTGCCCCTGCGCGTCCACAAGCATCTGGACGAAGCCTTACCCGGAGAGGCATGAGCTCGAGCTCTGAAGGGCAAGGCTCCGGCGTTGGCAGCGACACCCCTTGGATTGTACGTGCTTCATGCTACTATGTCTGCTTCTCGCTGAATGTGCTCAGCTGGAGTATCTGTTTTGAAGATCGGATCCGCTGCTATCTTCGGCCCCACGGTACGTCTGCTACGTGTCTGCGCGTGCGTGAGACGCGCGCCGAGCAAGGGCTAAAACACCTCGGTGCTGGCAAAACAGATCGCGTATTTGCTGTCGCCTGCCTCCCGCAAACGCGGCCCGCATGTTGTGCATGCAGTCTCTGGCCATGGTGAACCCAAGGCTCCTGCGGAGACTGTCAAGTCCCACTCGGAGCCCACGGCCGAGCCGGAAGCGGCTCAGCCTGAGGTGAGTTTCGGTAGCCTGTCGAAGTTTATCATCGCTATTGACGCGATTGTCCGTGCTTAACATCAGCCGACTCCTGAGGAGACCGTCACGGACGACGAGGGCACCGCCGTTTCCGCCAAGGAGGTTGCAGAGTCTGCGGCCCAAGCAGTAGTGAGCACACGATCAATGTTGAGCCCCAACTTTAATTAATTAATTATGACTCAGGCCTTCGACCCGCCGACGGAGGCTTCGGAAGCGGAGGCCAAGGGCGAGACTTTTGATGCTGGCAAGCCTGGCCAAGACGCCGAGGCCGAGAAGAAGCCGGATCAGACAGAAAAGGCGCATGACGACCCTAAAAGTGGAACTGTGCAGCCCGCGGATGCTACTGGGCCCACTGATCTCGGTGCTGCCCGTCAGCAGAGCAAGGAGGTATGCACAGCTGATCAACTCATGGTCACTGGGACCACGCTCATAGATTGCTTTGATTTAGGGCAAGAGGCCCAAAGAAGCTTCTGACTCTTCATAAGGTAGAGTTGTAGATGGCACTTCCACCTTGTTGGGCGTTGCGCCTGCTCGACAGGGTCCCGGCCATTCATAGCAATATCACTTGGCTATACTGCAAATCTATTATGCAAATTGAGTGCTTGACTATTCCCATTTAAAGGACATTTTTGGTTATGGGGCTAACGGATACCAGTTAGCAAAGCTAGCCTGATATTCTGTAACAGGTGGGTCATTAAGATGATCGATGAAAATGTTTGGTTGAAATTATGAGAAATTGGAGGTGGTCCTGTCTCTTTCCTTCTAGGACGGGAACAGAACAGTCTTCGCGATGCCCCGTCGCTCGATCTCCGTCCGCGTCGCAGGCCGAAGCTTACTCTGACGGATGTCCAGCTTCTCCAGCTCCAGCGCTTCGCCTCGCGCTTCGAGCACCCCGACAAGTTGTTCCCAGCCGCGAATCGGTTGGCCGTAAAAGTTCCTGCTGAGCTGCGCTCCTTTCCTCAGCTCGAGGACTTTCAGGCTTGGCAGGAATATCTCCCACTCGCCTTCTGCTGGCGGCGGCATATCTGGAGGCAGAGCGCTAAGAGCGCTGCCCAGGGCCTGGACAAAGTGCGGAGCCGCCGCGCCCACCGAAAGTTCTTCGATGTTCGAAAGGTGGCGGAACGCTGTTACCCAGTCCCACCCCTGGACGGTCTGCCCAAACCCGTGGACGACGATGCGCCTCAGCGAAGGGATCTGCAGTCCTTCGAGCAAGGGCAGAAGGATATCTGCCGTCCCCCGGTCGTGCGGACTGGATTGCTGGATCTTCAGCTTGAAAACGGCCTGTTCTCTCTCGTCTTTGGGCCAGAGCGCACGGAGACCCTTGATAGTTATAGTCCATTTTTCCGAAATCGAGATATCGAGAGTGTGCACTGCATGGCCATTGGATTTCGACTTCTCGCAATGCGCATTGAGGATCTCGTACAATGAGGCCGAATCTTCGACCGAGCCATGCTGCTCGACGGTTTTAAGGACGAGGTGCTGGAGATTTGGAAGATGGAGGTGCTGCATGATCAACTTGATGCTCTCCGCTCGGTCTTCAAGGTGCAGGCTTTTGAGATCAGGGAGTGTAAGCTGTCCGCGGGGAAAAGCACCGAAAGAGATGTCGGGGTGAGGAAGAGCATAGGCTAAATCCAATTCTTGAAGTTTGCGCATGCTTTTCAGCATACCAAAGACGTCAGTCCACTCTGCGGGAGGTCTTGGATCCAGGATGTCCATCTCTTCGTCCTCAAATTCGGAGCCTGTATTGGAGCCGTCGAAATCTGAGTCTGAGTCTCCAGCATGCTGCAAGTTCGCTGCTGCCACAATTGCTTCGACGTCCATATCGTCGAGGATAGCGGACGTGATTGGAGATTGCAAAAGGGGGACCGATGATGGTGGGAGAGCTTGGCCACCAAGTACATGTGCTTCAGCGGGGGTTTCACTTGTGATATGGGCTGTCGCCGCTTCATCTTCATCTTCCCCCTCCTCCTCTTCAGTGTCACTGAACTCCCCCGAATCCCGAGCTATGTCTTTAAACTCCAAATCATCGATAGTTGGCAGCCCCAGCCGCAAGTGGGTGAGATTTGGCATTCGCCTGAGAATACGCGCGTTCCAGGCGAGCGTTGCGCCGTCGAGACGGAGCCTATTCAATTGAGGCGCGTCGCTGCCGAGAAGCCCATCCGGGAGGGGCAGCACGCGCTCCAAATCCGAGGTTGAGCAGTCGAAGTCTAAGAGCTGAATGGCGGGAAATTGGAGATTCGGCGCAGGCACAATGAGGTTTTGACATGCAGAGAATATGTCACCCTCCACGTCCAGGAGCGAGAGACCCTTGATGCGTTCTATGTTCCGGGGCACGTCACGGAATTGAGCAGACGTGCCTCCGAAGAACCATACATCCAACTGGGCGGGTTTGGAGCGGCGGAACATTTCTTTTGTGAACCGTTGGTTGAAGTTGAAAAAGATCTGGTTCCAGAGAGCGGGAACGCTGAGGGCTATCCTTCTCCATCGCGAGCACACGTGCGTAACCCTCACCCACTGAAGTGGGTCGCCATAATCGACATCGATGTGGCGAAGAATGAAAAAGATATCCAACAGAATTTCGAGGGGAGCGGTGCTGGCCAGTATGCGAGCGTTGAGCTTGTCATAGAGGGTGTCTCTTTCGCGAATTTGTCGTAGAACCTCTTCCCGTTCATCGGCGATGCTCAGGCGCGATACTGACGGCATAAGCTAGAAAATCAGAGTGACGGAACGTGAGCCTCGAAATCGATCAGATAGCAAGAGTAATGCGAGATTTGGACGTTTTTAACGTTATATTTCTCCATAATGGATTGGGAGCCGATGTCTAGCATCAGAAGAATCAAACAAGACTCACAGATGCTCTCCTGACTAGATAGTTGCCTGTCTGTATTGTGTGCCTGCCAGGGAGATAAGATGAGGTTCACGTTCAGGATGATCGGACGCGTCGATTTTCGAAGGAGCGACGCGACGCGACGAGCCGTATGTACACGATCGCAGCCGCCAAGACTATGACGTATCGACACACGGAAGCAATCGAGTCCGCAGTCGTTCCGTTAGCAGCCCGTCGTGACCAACTTCTATGTTTTCTCCGCTAGTGTTTACCATCATCATCACATTTTTCTGCCAGGAAGTACGAAGGAGTCGAAGTTACAGTCGCGTATATCATGTCTATCCGAACACTACGCAGCCCGTCTATCTAACCCCAAAACTCATGCCTCGAAGATAAAGTGGGCGCCAACCTTTTAATATGACAATGAGAACAGGAAGATCAAAGAGGCTGATACAAGCATCATACCTTGTGCGCGGGGCCAGTGGGAGCAACGTCGTTGAGTTTTTGAGTGTCAACGGCAATACCGAAGGAGGCCTTAACACCGGGGCGGAGAGCCTGAGTATAACCTGGAAAAGACGGACGCTCAGTACACTGCATTATCGGTCTACCAAGCGACACGAACCGAGAGCAAGGACACCAGAGTTGTTGATCTTCGCCTTCACGTAGGCCGCCGGGTCGAGGTATGCCTTGGTGCCGACCTCGAGGCTGACGCCGGAGGTAGTCGCTTTGGTGTCGTAGATCGCCTTGGCGCCAGCCTCGACGTCCTTCGAGACGCGGTGGTAGTAGCTCGCGGCGAAGGTGCTGAGGTTGCTCAGGCCGTGGATGGTGACGGCGTAGTCCGGCGCCGAGAAGCCAACGGCGGCGGAGTACTTGGTGACGCGACCCTCGGTGACGTTGTACGACGCCTCGGCACCAAGAAGGAAACCGTCGCGGCCGAGAACGGTGTCAGCGGTGAACGTGGGGCCCTACAACGTTGTTTAATACGCGCCCGACTAAACGACAAACGTGCGCGCAATCACCTTGAAGACGTCAAGGGCAGCACGGGTGTGCAGGCCAGGCTGCTTGTAGGTCCCGTTGACAATCGCACCCTTGGTGCCCTTCTCGGGGAGCAGGCTCGCGCCAACATCGATCTTCAAGCCTTTCGCGATCTGGTTCTCGAGCTCGAGCTGAGTGCGGAGTATGTTGGAGGTGGTCCAGGTGTTGGTGAGGGTCAGGCCATGGGGCTTGTCGGCGTATTTGGCCTCGATCTCGCCAGTGATCGCTGCAGTCTTGGTGTCCCGGGTTCCGGCGACCTTGAAGGTGACACCGTTAGGGGTGAGGGTCTTGACCTCAAGGGAGGTACCGTGGAGGTAGTAGTCCTTCCCGAGGAGGTCGTTGGAGGACTTGCCAAGGTCCTGCAATCGACATGTGAGTGAAACACGGTCAGTGTCTCTGCAAGTTGTGAACGAACCTTCCATGAGGGGGGAACGGGCTGAGGAAGAGACATGACGCGTGAAAGAAAAGTGGATGAGGAGGAGAAGAGGGAGGAATGGAGGTGACGTGACGACGCGGGTTGGTTTTGGGGGCGGGGCGTATCGTGTGAATTTCGGACGACGGCACATTCGGGTTCCTCATCCCGGCCAATCCCTCACTCAAACGTGCGCGCACGCCAGAGTAACGTTTCATTTTATGCAAGGCAGCCCGCGGCTTGCGGTCCTTCGCAAGACACTTGAGATGGACATAAGATGCCCAATAAAAATTTGTAAAATCCCAGGAGAAGAACAGCGGCCTAGACAGGACCGACGGCAGCATGTCGACCACTTCCGGCCCTCCGTGCGCGAAATGACGCAACGCTTCCCATCACAACATGCGCAAGCTGTTTCAGTCACTCTCCAGCAGACATCGCTCTCTCGATAAAAATCGTGAAATCCATACCATGCCTGTGAAATATATCACCAACGAAGTACAGTCTTTCCTTTAGCAGGGGTAAGGTCCATGCGATGGTAACCGATGGGCACGATTGCATACTAGGAACTCTCACAAATCATCAAGTCCGACAAGGTACCCCGAAAAGACTATCTCATTGTGGACGTCCGCGACGATGATTATGTTGGCGGGAACATCAAGCATAGTCACAATGCACCGTCCAGTCAGTTCTTGTTGAACGTAGACTATCTCGTACGGCAAACGAAAGATATCCCGATGATCGTATTCCACTGCGCACTATCACAGCAAAGGTGCGTACTTCACGTTCATCCAAACATAACAGCCGTGCTAATCTCGAGACTTGGATAGAGGACCGAAGGCTGCACGGGTATGTCATACTGCGACTAACTTACGAAGTCGTAGCTCACAGGATCCTTGTCCTTTAGATATACGCACAGATGCGCGACAGTATGGAGCTCGCTCACAAGGACCAGCCGCACGAAGTCTATGTCCTCCGTGGTGGATTCACTGAATTCCAGGCCAAGTTCAAGGTGCGGAAGGTCACTGATGATACGTCACTAACTCTCATCATAACTGCCAGGACGACCCTGCCTTGGTAGAGAACTGGGATCCAGAGGTGTGGGCAGCAGATTGGATGTGATGAGCCTCAAATTCCGGCAGTAGTTAGATGTGATAGGAGAGAAGTGCAGGTTGGCATTAATGTGTATTGATAATTTGACACAAGTGAGATAGACAAAATGCGTATTGGGACGCCTGAAGCATGCCAGGCGAGCTCTCAGACACTGTTGCTCATGGCTCGCAGCTGTCGAAAGACATGGCACTACTCGAGGGAGTGAATGTCGGAAACGACTGGCCAATGCGGCTCATTTCGGACTGTCTCCCGATTGCGAGTCGTCCTCAGACTTCTTCTTGAGCTTGAGCTTCGGAAGCTCTTCAACGACACGCTGGATCTTGCGCCGTTCCGCTTCGATGTTCGACTGGCAGATCGTCCTATTGACAATGACAATGCCGATCAGAGGCCAAGATATGCCCATAGCTCATAAGACGCACCAGCTCCCGAGCGACACGGCCATAAACGTCGCCATGGCCCAATTGCACGCGACAAAGGGTGCTGCGAACATCCGGAATGGTCTCAGCCATACCGTCCAAGTGAGCTCATAGAGAAAGCTATTACGCACTCGCACGGAGCCCTCGGAGCACGCCGACCCCGACGCCGCTCCCAATCCCGACCAGAAGCGCGTTGCGCGCACAAGGAATTTCGCCTATGCGGTGCAGGTCATCTGTCGAGAGTCTCTGCCTTCGTTCCATCAGCTCCGCTCAACGGCCAGACCACCGCGCGCTATGGAAGGCAGAGCGGCCTGGGCAGGGAGAGGAGACGACGCACCTTGGCTGCCTCGCGCAAGTCTAACCACCTGTTGCCGGTCGTTTCTGTCTGGTAGATGGGACGGCGAGGCGCTTTCTCTGCTGCCGAAGTATCGTCGTCTGGTATGCCCGGGATGGCGGAGGAGCTCATGATGGTGGTGGACAAGAGAAAGTCGGCACGTGAATGGACGCGTCGAGGCGAGACGAAGAAGCGCGGAATGGCAGACTCAGAGAATTCGAGGCACTGGGCGCGAGCGGTTGATCACACCGAGGATCATTTCGACACTCCTAACTAAGTAGGTGCTGTGATTATGATCAGATACCATAGGTGCGTATCGAGCTCTTGGCATAGGTAGTATCTGTAGCACTCTCGGGCAGTATACAACAATCGTTCAACTTCAGGCGACAGGGCAATAATTCGATTCTACAACAGTATCGTGTTCTTGCTTCCGCTTTGTGCGATCTCGTGGAATGAAAGAGACAGAGAGAAAGAAAGGAAGAGGGGTGTCTGATCTTCTGTGGGTACGTAGTAGGTTACGGGGATGAGATCAGGCTATGTATGATTGAAAATGAGGCGATTAGCGTAGACGGTCAACTTTGTCGAGGACTGCAAGTTAAAGAAGGTGTGAACATGCATGAGTGCATGCAGGTGAATAGATCAAAGATGGGACGCACTGCTCTCGTAGGCAACTTCGCTAGGGTCGGTGCCCTGGATCTCCGCAGCGATGCCAACCAGCGAACGCCTCAGTGCGTCCTTCGAGGACGCGAATAACATCTTCTGCTTGATCTTCGCATCGTCGGGCGACCTGATAGCAGGCGACGGGTTATTACCATGCGCTGAGACTCCAAGTGGAGAGCCACAGAATGCAGTACAACGCACCACATAATGAAGCACAGCTTATTTCTCTTGCCCTCGTCGCCCTTCTGGTACTCGAAGTCATAGACAGCCCATCGGCACTCGCCCTCGGGGAGATCCCCCACGAACTCCTCATAGTCGTGGGACGACGAGGTCTTTTCGACTATGACCTCGGTGTTGTCAGAGTTGAGTGTAAAGATGATGTATTTCAGCTTCTTTCCGAGCTTCAGCTCCTGGAATCGCTGGAGGCATTCTGGGTTTACGCCGACTCCGGAGGCCTATGAAAGGAATGCGGCGCGTGCGGGTGAGCGGAGGTTTCGGAGTGTCCTAACGCGCTGCAATCGTGAACGCTGGGATATATGGATATGCGCTTACCATTGCGAGTGTTGTGAGATAGAATGGGGGATGGGGAGGGCAACGGGGATGTGATGTCTTTGTGGAAGTTGAGATGGACGAGACGGGATACAAGTACGGTCGTATCGACAACGGCGATTGCCACACCTTGTGCAACTCCGACGATCTGCCACTTCCGGCTCAGACTCATGCGCTGCTGCGCTTCAGCGTAAACTGCATCCATGTAGAGAGTACAGGCCAAGAGGTGCTGCGCTCGGTGTCTTTGACTGTGTTTTGGTACCTGCAATTTTTTAGTAACAAGCTGTGTATGTCTAAGAGGAACACGGCGCATGGCTTCAACATGCAAGTTGTACATCGTGCTACAGATTAGCTAGTGTATGATACAATGGTGGGCTCTGAACTTGCTAGGACGCGACTCCATGTGTAATTACTCAAACACCCGATCTAACCAAGCCTCATAGTCAAACTCGGGTTCCCCGATCTCGTTTTGGGTGGTCGGCATGACTTCGCGGAGATACTCAATAGCACCAGGCGAGAGGCTTGCGAGGCGAAGATCTAATTCTGTGACATATGGCTGCGGACAAGAACAGACGTCAGCACAGGTCCTGAGTTACAGCGTTGAGTAAGAAAGGCTGACCTTATTGCCTGCAACGCCTTGGAAGGCTTCCCGCAGCTGGTCCGGTGATGTTTGGTCTTCCGTGATATCGACCTGTGCATGGAGCAATGTGGTAAGTCAGTAATTGACAGGATAAACAGACTGAAGGTCGCACCAATAAGTTGATAAATGCTTCAAACGTCACCGCACCATAGTCTTGCAGGAGCTGATCGTAAATGATGTCCACATCCTCATCCTCAAGACATGAATTAGGAAAAGCTTCTTCAGCATAAGTAAGAGACTTGTCATTTACCGGATAGATGATCCCAAAGCTGGCCATGGCAGCAACCATCTCGGATTGACTAAGAGTGTTCGTTTCGTCCCGGTCGAAGTAGCGGAAGGTACTCTCAAATTGTTCAAGTTGTGCAGGAGTGAGGTTGGTCATGTTCCTCGAGACGATCTGCATAAGCCATCAGCGCGGGACAGCAGGAGACGAGTGTCAGACGACAGACCTGATTGTCAATGAAGGCTATCTTCTTCGCTATGCTCTGGATCACGAGCTCCAATTCGAACTCCAGGTCCTGGCAGGTGAAGACAGTGTAATCATTCTCTTCGACCTTCGCAGCCACGCATTCGGCCTCTATGCTTTCCACCTGCAACAGCGCTTCCGACAATGCTGGTATGCGCGTCTGCAGCCGTTCTACTTCACGTTGTTGTTCCTGCGGTGGCCCGTGACATGATTATTAACCATGAAGACAAGGCAACAATTGATTCTAACCTCAAGCGGTCCTTCAATGGCGGATAATTCCGAAGAGACTGTATGCAAACGTCTCTCGAACTCATGAGCCTTGTCAGCGAATTTCTTGCGCAGGAATTCCTGGATTCTAGATAGAGCGATTGTCGTCAAAATACGTAACTCTGAATAGCAGGTGATAGTCATACTCTCGGATCTGCGCATTGATTGCTTTTGACCAGCGAGCTTCCGACGACAGCAATGCTTTCCATGCATCATCGACATCCTAAGTATCAGAACGATGTAGCACTCGAAACACGTCGCGGCATATAAACTCACCTGCAATGTCAGTCCCACCGGAGGGACATATTCGCGAAGGCGGTATGTCTTCAGCTTCGTCTGCACATTTCCGAAGAGCGTTGCGACATCTTGTTTCTCAGTGACCCAAGCCCGTTTCTTGGTCTGCTTATATGATGCAAACTCTGCCGCATGTTTCTTTACATCAGCATAGGTCCCTGCGAACTTGACGGAAAGCCAGTGATCCTGAATATCTGACAAGGACCCGAGCAGCTAGATTGAGCGCTTTTTAGTCAGTAATGCTTCATCACGTTTCGAAAAAGGTACAAACAGCCCGAACTCGTTGTTCATAGTCGTTCCGGCTCACCCAGATGGACTGCATGAGGTCAGCGAATTTTTCGATGCGTCGGGACACAGTCTCAGCTTGATCTAGAGCAAATTCAGTAGAGGTCGAAGGTCACGATCAAAACACACACCCATCGTAGAAAAGGCATGGAAGAAACTGGCAATATAAGTCATGACACTACGCTCATCAGGTTTGTGAGAGTCGCAGAGATCTGCCACTTCTAACAGTGGCTATGATGACAATCATCGTTAAGGCTGAACATAACGACTATGTAGGAATGACTGTACCGGGATACCGAGATGCTCTGCGGCTACATCAAATGCTAGCTGGGTGTTTCGGTGTCGATCTGGCTACAAGGATTCAATGATCACAGAGCGCATGATGCGAGGACGGGCCATACCTTGTCTAGTTTGTCGTAGTCGAGGAGGTCAGGTCGATGGCAATGAATCAACGCGCAACTGATCCGTTAGACCATAAGGGCTCAGGGTCACAGATGCGTTATAGTTCAGGCATTACGCACAGTGCAAGGCCGTCAGACCAACTGTAACTGAAGTCCTGGACGTCAACTTCCTTGTATGGTGCCGTTTTGCGCTGACACCATAGTAGAAGGCCTTCTTTGGCGGACAGACCTTCTTCACTGTAAGAAACAGGCATAAGCTACTGATCATTTCATGGACATACGATAACGGACCTGATGTCCGCGATCGTAAACCGCAGAATGAGCGTCCATATCATGCCGAGTATGAGCTTCAAATTGCCATCGATGATGTCTGAGGTCCGGTTGGGATGTCAGCCACGAAGTAAGGATATAATGTCATCGAGAGCCACCTTCAGGACCAATGTTCGTCAACTTGACGCCACGAGACGTGATGAACTCCAGAGCCAGGTTGACATTCTCCGCCTTCTGAATGCGCATACGAGGATTCTTGTTGTATCGGCCCAGTGATGTATCACCTGACAAGATGGAAGAGCCTGTAAGAATACCCACGAGAAATACACTTCAAGCACTCACCCATTATTTCCTAAGATCATCGCAAGTCCTGTTTGCAAGATCTCAAAAGAAGCAATGGTCGGCACGCACCATCAACTGGATTAACTTCACACCGTCAGACAAATCCTGGACCAAAGAGGTCATTGGGGGATATCCATTTGACTCTAGCTTGGTATTAAGCCTATGGTTGCCAGTACTTTCAGCAGGTCGTCGGGGATGGCACAGCGGATTGGAATCACCATTTGCAGAATGTGCGCTCCTGGGTATCACGAGATAAGTCCATGCACGTTCTGCTGTGAGTTCTCTCTCTTGATATAATTTGAAGGAAAGGGTATAGCAGAAACTCCTCTAAGTGCAGGAGGCAACGAGCGTGCAGGCGAACGCGCGCTCAATTACAATCTGGAATCTGGGTGGCCACGCTGCTGACGCGTAATCAAACTCCGCTCGACGCGTCGAGGCGGCCTCACCGTCTTCCACAACGCCGACGCTCCTTGTCCTCAACCTTCACACCGTCCCCCCACCTCTCTTGCTATCAGCACTATGACGACGCAATTCGACAGGATCTTCCATGGCCAGTCCATGGAGGTTGGAAGTGAGTACTCAAATTCTCGGATCACCACCAGTCTGATTAACATGTTACAAATTAGAATTTCGAGTGGCGGCCAGCGGAATGGCATGGAGGGCGGAAGACCAGGCTGAACTGGTGGCAATGTCTTCAGACGAGATTAAATGGGCCCAATGGTTTCGCGTCGCGAGAGGTTTTCAACTCAGAGTGGGTCTGAAGGACAGGAGAAAAGAGACCTTTGACGGGTTCGAGCGGGAGGTGCGTGTGCTGTCTTTCAGTCATCAGGAGTTACTTTACTAATGTAGCATCTTCTCTGAAATTAGGATCAGGACAAGCTTGCCAGCCTACTGAAGCAGCATTTCGGCATTGTCCTTGAACCACAGGACATCTCGTTCAAAGGATGGAATTGGGGTGTCACTGATTTCCGAGGTATTATCTCGGGCGCTCGACAAAGACTGTTTGCTTACCCTGCCCTCTATTAGGTGACGATCTTGCATTCCTCGTTTCCAACAAAACCGCTTTCGAACTTCCGCTGCAGCATGTCGGAAACTCGAACATCGCTGGGCGGACAGAAGTGTCGCTCGAGTTTTTGAGCCCTTCAACGGCTACCAAAAAGCCAGCCAAAGGAGCCGCTGATGAAATGGTCGAGATCCGTTTCTTCGTTCCTGGGACTAGTACTCGCATCCGGGGGTCAGAAGATGGTTCCCAAAAGTCGGAGGACGAGGGCGAGGGCGAAGGCGAGGAAATCAGTGCGGCACAGGCGTTCCATGACGCTGTAAAGGAGAAGGCCGAGCTGGGCCAAGTCGCCGGCAACATGATTCTCAGTTTCGAGGAAGTCCTAGTCCTCACTCCCCGTGGTCGATACGATGTCGACATGTTTCCCGATTTCTTGCGTTTGCGCGGCAAAACATATGATTACAAGATCGTCTATTCAAGCATCTCCAAACTCTTCTTGTTACCGAAAGATGATCTGCACGTCTTATTCATTGTGAGTACTGCCTCCTTCAACAACCTCATTGAACCGATGCACTAATGAGATACAAACAGCTTAGTCTGAACATCCCTATCCGGCAAGGCCAAACACGATATCAGTACCTAGTCATGCAATTCAGCAGGGAAGAGGAGACTACGGCTGAACTGAACATGGATGAGTACGTATTGTGTTCTTCATCTAGAGTCATTTTCTGAAACGTCGCGCAAATTAGGGAAGAGATCGCAAAGTACGATCGACTGAAGAAGAATTACGAAGATCCCACATTCGAGGTTGTTTCAAGCGTATTTCGTGCGCTGTCGAAGAAGAAGATTATCAGCGCAGGAAGCTTCCAGAGGTGAGCATTAACAATTTATCTCAGCTGCCGTTGTCCTAACCCGCTGTCAACAGTCGCGCCGGTCATCCTGGCCTCAAAGCCAATCTCAAGGCCATTCAGGGTGATTTGTATATGCTCGACAAGTATATATTCTTCGTTTCAAAGCAGCCCGTGCTTGTGGACATCTCCGACATCCACCAAGTATTGTTCTCTCGTCTGGGCACTGCCATGGGTGCAGTCGCAGCCCGTACTTTCGACATGAAGATCGTTACAAAGTCAGGGCCCGAGTACACCTTCACATCTATCAATAAGGAGGAGTTCGAGCCTACGGACGCGTTTTTGAAGGACAAGAAGGTGCGCGTGAAGACGGACATGCTCTCAGAAGGCGAAATCCTGCGCGCTGTCGAGGAGTCCGACGAGGAAATGCAGAGCGTCGCGAGTGACGAGGATGAGGAGGTGCATGTTAGACGGACAGGGGAAGAAGACGAAGAGAGCGAGTTTGGTCAGTGCCGGACTTTCCACGTTACCAATAAGCTGCTCATCATTTTATTTTTGCTTGCAGACGAAGACTTCCAGGCTTCGTCAACGGACGAGGGCTCTCCCAGTGAGAGCGACAGCGACTCGGAAGGCGGCGCTACCGCATCCGATGCAAGTGGCGACCGAGACTTCATCAAGCCGAAGGGCAAGGGCAAAGGGAAGGCCCCCGCCAAGGATGGCGCAAAAAAGAAAGGTGCAGAAGCCAATGGCGAGAAGCCCAAGAAGAAGCCAGCGCCCAAAAAGAAGAAGGCTGGCAGCGATGACGATGTTATGGACGTTGATGAGGAGGACAAGCCAAAGGCGAAGCCAAAAGCGAAGCCCAAGCCCAAGCCCGTCGCGAAGCCCAAGGCGAAAGAGGCAGAGGACGGGCCGGCGAGGAAGAAGCTGAAGACGTCGGACTAGTTTTGTTCCCCTACACTTGAATTATTGTCGCGCTTTGCTAGGCCTTCATCCGTATCTATCTAGTCGCATACTGTAGCCATTGGTTTGAATTTCTGATCATTTAATATTCCGCCCGAGTTCCGGGTATGATGATAAATACAATAGGATATGTCGATACAGATAGTCTGAGTGAGTGTGCATGCGATCGAATCAAAGAATGGTCGAACGGGACAGATCTGTATGCTAGGGTGAAATCTGGGTATAGATGACGACACAGAACCAACCCATTATTCCGAATCCATAAGTCTAGTAGTTAGATATACGCCAAGACTCAAACAACGCTATCGCTGACCCAAGAGCGAGCCGGGTGCAAATACTTTATCGACAGGCGTGGCAGCTGCCAAGCCGGGCTGCGGCGCCGACACGCCGACAAGAGGTTGTGTAGGACGTGTTCCTTTGCGGGTCCCTGCTC
This sequence comes from Hericium erinaceus, assembly GCA_006506795.2. NCBI lineage: Eukaryota > Fungi > Basidiomycota > Agaricomycetes > Russulales > Hericiaceae > Hericium > Hericium erinaceus. The sequence continues at coordinate 1,451,320 of CM021163.1, forward strand.
GCGAAAGGCTTTTGCTCGACGGTGCTGTGGGACCCGTAGGTGCGCTGGTAATGATGTTGCGCTCTTGGTTGATGATGTAGGACTGGAAGACGCGGCGTCAGCCTTCGCTGATTGAGATGACAAGGGCTACTGACCCGAGCAACGAGAAGCTTCTCTAGCCAGTTCTGGCCCTCTTTGTCCAAGCATGAGAATATATGAACATAATCCGCGGCGTTCTCGAAGAACGTCAGGTTGTCAGTCGACTTGACGGCGAAGACGAACGACTTCGGGGCCTTGTGGGGTCGCGTGACCTGGTATGCATCGAAGTTCGACAGAGAACACAAGAAGGTCGAGTCTTTGCCCTGCGGTCGGGTGAGATTTTCGGCAATACGCAGATAAGACAGCAAAGACATACATTGTCGCGCTTCGAAAGCCAGAGACTGTGTTCTTTTAGCTCAAGCCACCGCTTGTTCCACTTGCCCCGTTTACTCTCCCACTCAACGTAGCCTTGGTGGACAGGGGAACTGGCAGGCATAGCCTGTGGGCGCTTCCATCAGCATCGAGAAGTGAAGGCGTCATGCGACAAGTTCGCAACTCACCGATGAATGCAGAAGGGAAGCGAGCACCGTCTTCCGCGCCACAAGCATGTTGACCGTCCGGTCCTTGTCCCACGAATTGACGATGTCTGCAACGACCTCGAAGTTCCGAATCGGTCGTTCTGTATGGCTATCCGATGAGAAACGAAAACATGACGTAGAAACAATGACAGCTCACCCATTCCGAAATCCTGCGCCACCTCGTAGAGCATCCATCCGCCGGCTCCGACCCACTGTTCGAGCTGCGCCTGTCCATCCAGCATCTCAATGACCTCCTTGGATGTCGTCGTCGGCCCGATCTCCACCATATTGAAACGCTGCATGTCCCCGACGAATATGCGCTGCTGCCACGCAACCTGGCTCTTCGTCTGGTGCGTCGCCACAGGCTGCGTCGCTGCTCCAGCAGGAAGCAGCGCAGACAGCACCTCCGCCGGCGGGACCGCAGGTACAGGCGGCCGGTGCGCACGCACAGCATCGTTGTCCGTGGATGTGCGCGCGGAGTGCGTGCCAGATCTGCCGCGTGCGGAGTCGTCGATGGACTTGTGTCTCTTGATCGACTTCGTGCGCAGAGGCTCGTCGGACATGCCAGGCCGCGTCTGCGACTCCTCGCGTTTCGGTCTGCGTGCGCTCGTCGAGCTTCGGCCAAGGGTGTGACTCGTGGACTGGACTGGCATAGGTGCGGGATCGGGGGTAGACATGGCATGGTCGGGCATGTTGGTGCGGTGGAAAGACCGCATTGGCTTCAGTGTTCGTTCTCTGGGTAGCGAATGGGATTGTTCATCGCCGCCTGATCCGGAATGTCGGGTAGTATGAACATCGTCTGGTGGATGGGAGGGCCGGCGGAAAGAGGTAGGAGGCGCATTATTCGCTGAGACCTTGGCTAGTTTCTCTGTGAGTGCATCGACGGCGAAGGGGCGCGACATGTTCCCAGGCAATGTCTGCGTCCGTGCACGTCCGAGGGAGCGCGTTGGAGCAGGCACGGTCGGCTCTGGGACGGGGGCGGCCTTCGGAGAACCAGGGGCACGAGGTATATCCCTCGAAGGTCGTCGCGAAGCGTCCGGCGATGGGCCAGCAGAAAAAGATACATCAGCGGAAAGGGCGTCTTGCAAACGGCGAATTGCCCGCTCCTTCCTGCGCTGGTCAGTCTCATCGCGTACCTGTCGCCTGATGGTACGCTGGGCTTTCAGAGCGGTCGGGATACGCTGCGCAAGCGGAACGTCGTCATCCGAGCTCTCATCGTCAGCTACAGCCGTGGAGGCGGACGCAACCTGTGCTCGTGAGCTGGTCACGCTCGGCCGCTGTCGACGTGTTGCGGTCGGTTTCGGGGGCTGATCCTCGTCATCTGAAGATTCAGTGTCCCCGGAGGTCGTGTACGATGAAGGGGCATCATTATAGTGAAGGTCTCTCCGATCACCATCTCGACCATCCCGACCTCCCTGACCACTGCCTGAACCTCCAGCAGACCCATTGCCGTAGCCCCGGCCAGCATCCCTCGAATCAGAATGTTCGCGTCGCCCCCCTCCATCATCCCCCGAGGTCGATTGTCCGTTAGATCTCGATCCACCATAGTGGCTATCGCCCGCATCCACCGGCTCGCCATCGCTGCTTTGATCGAGATCCAGCATATCCAGGTCGTCCTCGTTGCTCGAGAACCATTCCTCATCGCCGATTGAGGCCACGGACATCCTATTGGCGGCCGCAGGCATAGTCGAGGCCGTGACCGACGCCCGGATCGTATCCAGAGAGGTGCCGGGTGTGAAGTCGTCGAGGCCGGGGAAGCCGCCTGGCATATGCGAAATCGAGTTGTGCGGCGTGCGGCCTGGGCGGGGGGATATGGGTATGGACCTCCGCGCGACGTCTCGCATTGCGTCGTCGAAGTCACAGACAGGCGAGTTGTCGTACTCATCCAGCGCACTGTGGATGATGCCAAACTCAGAGCGGTCCGACTCAGAGCTGCCGCGCGATATGCCATCGGTGCTCCGGCTGATGGACTCAGGCGATGAGAGGATGGGAGAGAACGTGGACGAGGAGGATTGCGAGGAGGATCGGGAGTGCGAAGGCGATGAGAGGGTGGACAAGGCATTGATGAACGAGGAGAACATGTCGTCTGCGCTGTCGTCTGCGTCGTAGTGGCCGTCGGCTTCAAGAGACGCGGACGACTGTGTGTACGCCAGGTCTGTCTCCTCTTCACTGAACACGTGTGAAGCTGTGTCCCCTAATGGCTGGCCGGCCACGTTCAGGCTCACGCCATCTGGAACTGTATCGGGTGACAGAGCATTCACATTATCGCTGGGAAGTTGTTCCCGATTACTGTGAAGCGTATTTGGCGACGAGGCGTGAAAGCTCGGATCAGCGCTCGGATGCTGTAACATGGTGGACGTGGCAGGGCTAGAGACTTCCGGTTCTTGGTCCATGTTCCACGGTTCGACGGGAAGGCGTGCGCCAAGCGTGCCCTTCCGAGCCTGGAAGCGCCGGGAATATTAAGCTTCCTTGATTAAGAAGGTAAAATAGACCTAATGACATGGTACATACCTTAATGGGATACACGAAATCCGCCTGCGCCAGAGCACGCAGGGAAGGCAGCGATGGACGCGAAGCAAATGCCGGCCTGGCATGCGCTGGCACTGGACGGCGTGGATTCGGCGCAGGTGCAGTCGATTTAGTGAAGGACCGACGGGGAAATGGTCGACTGATAATACCAGTTGGACTAGGCGGATTCGTACGTGAGCGTTGGCGCGGCGAGCGGGGCGATCGTTGCCCAAAGCTGGGATAGGGACCAGAGTCACTGGATGAAATATCGCCCACATCATACCAAGAGTCTTTCGGCAAGTAAGAAGAGGTAGATGGCCCAGCAATAGGGCTAGGTGAGAGAGCGGCAAATGGATCCTCGTCGATGAGGTATTCTGGCGGAGGCGAGTCTCGGGGGGACGTGGCCTTGGAACTAGTACGCGACGATGACGCTGCTGATAGTTGCTGTGCGACATTCGAAGAGGCGGATTGCGACCGCACTCTAGAACGCGGTCGTGTGACAGGAGAAACGAGAGAGATGGAGGGAGGCTGTTGCAAGAAAGCTGGGGTAAAAATAGACTGGAGTGAGGGGCGTTTCTTGGGTACCAAAGGCGCGAGGTAGGAGGAGCGAGTGGGAGGCAAGGACGATTCCTGCATTGCTCGAGGTGCAGATGGTTCGAAGTACGCGCCGGGCGTGGTGTCAGCTAGAGTGTACGGAGATGACGGAGATGTTGAAGGCGGAGAGTCGAAGGGCTGCGGTAAAGATGTCGTTAGTGCACACGACTTGCAGAAGACGGGTCAAGTAAAGTCCAGTAGTAAACATAGTACGTTATTCTGTAGGGACCATTTGTCATGACCAACAGAACTTGACGACGGAAGACGCGTCCGACGCGAATTGCTTCCGGACGCTGCAGTATGCGCTGAACAGACTGATAAACGGGCAGCTCACCAGAAAAAATCCATCCGAATCGGAGTCCTTTCCGAACGAGCCTAGGTCTTCGAGACTGTGGAATAAAGCCGAAAGACTCGGGGGAGAGATCGAGCGGGGTGCCTTTGCGGGATCGGCGAGTGCGGAGAAAGAGTGGAAGGCAGGAAGGAAGAGCAGATCCGGAGGCACGCTATGGTCTGCGGCCCTTCTCACGGCGATGGAAGGGGATGAGCGGGGAAGCGGACGTGCGGGCAGCGTGTCCATGGCACCGATAAAGTTTTCTGGTTGGACGGGAGAGTTGTCGCTGCAATTTGAACCCTCCCTCATTCCCATTTATGTAAGCGCCTCCATCCTCACGACCGGCGCTTCCCGTCTGCCGCCCTGCCGCCCCCCGTCAGCAACTCTAGATCTCCCTCGGCGTCGCTGTTGTTCCAAACAACCGTCGCGGCCTGTCCTTGGCCTGTCCTGCATGTCCTGCGTCATCAGTGCATCCGATATTCCGAACGGAGTGCGTCATTCCGTCCATTCAGCGAGAATTAAACACTCCCCGAGGATTATCCCCAGACGCCCATTGTGCCCACACCAACATCACGGCTTGGTCTCACGCGTCAATCAACTCTGAAAGCCTGTATACTGACCATGGACCTCATCAATTTGAGCAAAACGTCGTGACCCAGCGCCCATCTACGCCTTCAAAACATCATTCCTTGCTTACCGGAAAATGTAGGGAACAAGATGGGAACGCTGGATCTACATACTGTCAGATGGTTGCAAGACAGGCCCCCTACTGTTTGCTCGCCGTCCTATACTTATCGCATAGATCATTCACGTGCTGAACATGGACGTCCAGAATGCCAGAAAGGTGTCGGGAACATTGGCAAGAGCGCCGAGCCGCCCGAGCTTCAAGCTGCTTTGAGCAGCGAAGCTTGATTGTTGCTCTGCCAAGGACAGATGGCCGGAAGGAATTTATGCCCATCCCGCGATCTACTCGCGATCTACGCACAAGTTACCCAACCGGGTAAGTTGTACGAAGCAGCAAAGCTCATGGTGTCTTCTTGGACTCGGACTGTCCTCAGCTTTGGAGGTCCATCGGGGACTTTGCAGAGGGAGGCGGGCCGCGGATCCGCGCCCCGCGCCGGCTTCCGGCTCACCCGGACATGGAAAGAAAAAAAGCGTGGGCGCGTCCCGCAGACGCGTCGACTCGCCGCAAGGGTCGCGACTTGTCTTTAGCCTCTCCACCAACTGCCTTCATAGCTTGGCAAAGCTTTTTGGACAGACGACGCCTCAAAACGCGTGGGGACGCTTTGGTTACATTATTTGCGAACTGGCGGCATAGTTCGGTGCGTCTCATAAATTTGTCTATGGCAGGCTTTACGGACGAGCTCGATCTGGGCAGTCGACTGTAATATATCTTACTAGGTGTATACGTTTAGAATATTTAAGTGAGCTGGCATCTCAGCGATCATCCCACGTCCGCTCATGTTTTTGTAGGATGGCTTCCCTAAAGGAAACACGTCGTGAAGAAGTGCTCGACGCAAAATTGGCTCTCCCCGCGATCGAAAAAGAGCGTCAACAGATCCAAGATGAGCTACGTTTCCTGGATGCCAAGAGATACGCGCTCCGCGCACGCCTTAATGGCCGTATCACAATCTGCACACTGCCCGTCGAGGTAGTCGCAGAGATCTTGGCCCTCCTTGCTGCGACCGACTTCGTTCGGCCTCTTCGCAAGAGAAAGCTTGGTTGGATTCTGGCGACGCATGTGTGTTGGTACTGGCGGTCCGTAGCGCTAAACACCCCCCGACTCTGGACCAACCTCAACGCCCGTCTCGGTCTGCATTGGACGAAGGAGATGCTCGTCCGCACCAGCAACAACCCCCTCACAGTCGATATTTCTCATCGTCCATATGAGGTCGTCAAAGCTTTGTGCAAACCGTTCAGCCGCATCAAATCTCTGAAATTCACGCACGACAAATTCCAGATGTCCAAGTGGATATCGTTCCTGTCGGCGCCTGCGCCTTTGCTGGAGAGCTTGGAACTAGAGGCTGCCCACCAAGAATATGAATTTAGTGATTTGCTTCTGCCGCTGCCGGCTCCGTTCCTGGGCAATAGCGCCCCGCAGCTGCACTCCATCCCCCTGCGAGACGTCATCGTCCCGTGGAGCTCGCCCATATTCAGCGAGACCGTGAAATATTGCAGGATATCTCTCCACGATCCAACCGAACCTGAAAACGGCGAACCCAGGGAACTACCGGATTTCCCGACAGATGAGTATTCGGACACTGGATTTAGTGATGACGAATCCGATGTTCCCGTACTCAATGACGAACAAAACCAGCAGCATGCGCCTCCTGCTTTGGAAGCTGGCCCCGGCAACGACCACGTAAACGACGACATGGAGGATGAAGACGGGGAGGACGGCAACGATGGGGAGGACGACAACGATGAGGAGGACGACAACGATGAGGAAGGCACTGACGCGATGATGGCTTTTCAATGGAGCTCCGGACATTCAACTCATGGCTTGGTCCACTGGTCACCTTCAGTATTACCATCTCGTTCAGAGCTCTTGGATATGCTTGCGCGGATGCCATTGCTGAAAACCTTGCAATTGGATCATGCAATACCGAGTGTCTCTGCCGAGGCCGTGTCTGCAGCCTCGTGGGCGCGAAAAGTGGCTCTTCCTCATCTTACGATGCTCAAACTCCAAGGGACGATCGAAGACTGTCTGGCCTTGGTTCCCTCCCTCGATATCCCCTATACGGCCTACCTATCCCTGCGCTGCTACTTCGAAGAGGAAGATAATTTCATGGGTGATCCAATTCATCGCCTTGTGAACTTGCTCCTCAATCGCAATCAGCTCTGCGAAACCAAAAAGCGTCTTGCCCGCTCGCTCCATCTACGTCCTTGCGGATTTCAGGGCCTGACCATTATCACCAGCGCTCACCCAACAGACACGTTCAACAGGGGTGAAGACTCTACAGACTATATATTCAACTTGGAGTTGCATCAGGACGATGGTGCGGAATGGGACAGGGCACTCGCAATGGCGGGGATAATGTCCAGGCTGCCGCTCACCTCCTGCAAGCGCCTTGTCATTGCTGCCTACGGCAAGAGTCTGAGTCCGGAGGAGTGGCTCGACATCTTGCGGATGCAGACGCAGATCGAGGAGGTCCACGTCACAGTGGCCGCCATGGCGTTCACAGAAGCGCTTGCCGACGGTCTTGAAGGAGAGGCCGCGGACTCGGACACGCCTCTGTTTCTGCCCAACCTCAAAATCCTTGCGATCAGAAAGTTGGATTTCATCGAGCAGAAGACCCGCGGAAACGAGTTGTTCTGGAAACGGGTGTTAGTTGTTTTGGAGAAGCGGGGGAAGCGAGGCGCGATGCTCGATACGCTAAATTTGCCGTTGTCCAAGGCGAACACATCCAACGTAGCTAAATTGAAGCGCAGGAAGATTGCGAAGAAGGTCATCTTGTGTCCTTGCTGATGCTGGGCAGGTGCGTCAGACAGATTGGTGATGTGGACCATCCAAGCATCATTGCGACACCTCAGGTCACTGACGAAGCGCACAGACATCTCATATTCCACTTTTCGAGCTTATCAATTTGACCTGAATTGCTACTGGCATCCTGTAAAAGATACTGCCGCCCACAAGTCCCGACTTTCGATGGTCTTGGTGGTATGAATCACTCACTACCAGCATGTAAGTATTATGGTCCACGCAAACACTAAGAACAATAAACATAGTTCTAGAGCCGACTCGCGCACTCCGATGGTGCTATTCTTCGCTATCATCCATGTCGCGGAGGAGCATATCGAACGTATTAAGGGTCTTGCTCACGATGCCGATGGTGCGGATTGCAATAGCGCACAACCTTGAGCGATATGAAGGGTGGTCCGAACTTTTGAGAGTCTTTTAGCTTATAGTCAGACGTTTTATTGTTATGATTCTGTATGAATCTCGAGCAGCCATACCAGTACTTGGATGGGTCGATGCACGATAGAATGATTACTTGTTCGAATGGCAGGTAATAGCGGGCCGCGGGAACGCGACATCTGCACAATTACATCATCGCGTAGGGATCTAGATCTCTTGCAGGCCAGGGCGCTAGTGCCAACTCTTCGTTATTCCACGCCATTATCCAAACATGCCCAAGGAGCTTCCAGGATTCTATTTTGACAAGGAGAAAAACCGCTATTTTCCAGTGTCATCCAAACCAAAACGTAAAACTCCAAGCGAGGAGGTCGGCATCCAGGCTACAGCTTCTGCGGACTCTGCGTCTACGTCTGCGATAGGTCCTTCACGACGAAGGAATAGACTGCCGCAATCGCTGCAACTTTTTCGGACGACACGTAGTGAGAGACAGAGGGAGCGTTGTCGCCAGTGAGTGGAGCGGGTTCAGTCACTCAACTTGGCTTGCTAACAACCATGATCTTCAGTGATATTTTGACCGAACATTTGAGACAGACGTCTCAGTGCAGTACCTTACCGTTTATTCCTTACAATAATGCAACAATATCGTCCTCACAGGTGAATTTCGCCCCCGCGCGACAGGTCGACACAATCTGAGGTTCGACATTTATGCAGGTAGCAGCATATGCGGGGCAGGTCAAGCATCTTCTTGGTGACTCGCATGGCTTCATATATTCTGTAAGTTGATATCTATTGCAGCCACAGAAGGCTCATGGAAAGTTAACTTCGTTTAGAGAGAAGATGTTCTGTCCTCCGAATCGACATTGTCGGAACACGATAGTTCCAACGTGTTTGTGCCAGAGGTGAACTTGTCGTCACGAGTAAGTAATTCAATATGTATGTCGAGGCCTATGAGACTGACTCGAGTAAGATCTCGTCCATATGCATCTCTGGGTCTCGCTATATGTACGTTGACTTTGCAGTCATATTGCCTGTCGTTAATTGAAAGACGGAACCTAGAGCCACTTCTTTTGGACCGTCATGTAAAATACTCTATCATGATTGTGATACCGAGAGGTAAAGAACAGATCTCAGAATCTCCACGATTTTGGAACCTCACAACTGGCATTAGGGCTTTTATTCTGCAGCCAGGCGATCATATCCTGCATGACGTCTGGGCCAGCAGTTTCCGCGGCCGAACTCTGGCCCTGGGCAAGTGTCGCTCTTGCCTATCTGCAATGCCCCGTTTGCTTAACGCATCTTTCAGGCATGAGAAAACGGGCGCTGCTGACGCCAGACATTGAGCAGTCGCAGAAGTTTCTCAAATTCAATACCCAGAGTGACGTATTAGCATTACATCAAGAGGATGTTTGTTTATTTCTAATCTGCAATCCAAGGCGAACGATAACATTAGACATTGACTGTAGCACCTCTTGTACACAGGGTCTCGCAACGGCCGCATCCACCGTTGCGATGTCCGTGAACCATCCTTGACTGCATCCGCCGTCACGTTACTGGACGATGTCTTCCATCAGGATTCAAATTCTATCGTGTATCTCAACGTCATCAATGAATGGCGGATGGTGGTCGGCGCAGTACACGGCGATGTATGTCTGATCGTTTGCCTGCGTATATTATACCTGACCACAGGTTACAGATCAAGCTGTTCGACTTGCGCTTCCCTCGTGGTCAGAATCCAACCATGATTTTGAACGGAAATCAGAACACGCATATTCTCAACCTTGTACGTGGCATCCTCGTGAGTTCACGCAGAGCTGACGTCGTTTTAGCCCCACACCGTCAGCCCATGCCAGCAATATCTCTATGCCGCCGGTAGCGACTGTCGAATACGTGGATGGTCTTTACGCACTGGTCAACCTCTGCAGCCTCCATCCGCCATTCTACCTGCCCGGAGGCTTTATGACTCGCGCATGGGGTCTGCCATATCTCTCAATCCTTTCGCTACAGTCTTCCGAGATCCTGTGACCTCGCTTCAAGCAATAGACATAGAGCATAAGACATACTTGTATGCGACAGTAGAAAACCATGTACTTAGATTTTCGATGGGCCAGCAATTCATACCTGTTGGCGCTTGACTGGATGTATAGCGGCCGGGAGACATCATCCATATTCGCGAACGACGATTGCTTATTCCACAATAAAAGTGCTGAACCTTCGAGAAAAATTACTAATGTAACGCCTCTATAATAATAGTTGGCACCCGCATATGCCGCACACAGACGGCCAGAAGAAAAGAAAAGGAAGACAACAGGCATTCAGGCAGTCACAGACCCCAGCCAAGCCTCCAGAAATGGGGAAAAGCACTCGACCACGCAATGAGCGATCAAGCGCGTATTTCGAGCGGCCCAGCATCCATTGCCCCGGTCATGTCGCACTGCCCAGCAGACACATGACGACATGGCTCCGTGCTCCTCTCAAGACTCAATGCCATCGGCCGCGGCCATTACGGGAGAATCCGGCACAGGGGGTGGGGCGTCCGCAGCGTCGCGCGAATCGTGCTGGGCTGGGCGGTCTGCTCCCGGGGCATCGGGTGCGGTAGTGGAATGTGCGGGGAGGGGCGCTGCGGCGGGGATGGCAGGGATGACGTTATTGTCGATTGAATCATCGGGGCCCGATTGCTCGATCGCGGCCGGCGGGAGGTTCTCTTTGTCTTCGTCGTCTGGAAAGCGCGTTAGCAGCAGGAAAGACACATAAAGACTGAAATCCTGACCGGCGTGGGGGAAGGTGCTGCCGTGGGATCCGCTTTCGCATCCATTTTGGTCCGAGGGAAGAGGCGCTTTGTTGTCCTGGATAGCTCGCTCGGTGTTAGCATAGTACGTCGAGCGAAGCCGGCGAGCCAAGGCAGATACATCTTCGAAGCGGCACAGAAATGCGATGGGTGGAGGCGGATGACGAATGAGTGTCCGCTCGCTAGCAAGGTTATGCGTGACGGTGTTGGCATGTTGGTACGGAAAGGGGAAGCCGCCAGGCACGGGAAATGCAAGTCCAGGAGCAGAGCCAGGGTAGGGGAAAGCAGGAAAATGGGACGGGAGAAGTCTTCCATGTGTAAGAGCATTGTTATTTGCCTGGAGTCCGGGTGCCTGGACAAATGCCGTGTAATGGACAGGGCGCGGGGCGACAATATCTTCGCTCTGGATCTTGCTCTGGATCTGATTTGATAGAGCTAGCAAAGCTGGAGATGCGTTGGGGTATCCAAAATGCTCATCGTTGTTGTTGAAAAGCATGCTTTGGATGCCAGGTAGATGCACAGATTGCCGATCGCGCGGATCCTCAGAATGGCCTAGAGATGCAGAAACCGATGGTTCAGATGGACTGTATGCGTGATGTTCGGCTCCAGTAGAAGAAAAGCTCGTCTGACGTTCAGCGAAGCTAACGGGGCGAGCGACACTAGTATTATGATTGAAAAATAGAGTTGAAGAATGGCTGGGAGAGTGAAAGACCCGCTGAGAAGGCAAAGAGTCGCTGGCGGCAGGCACAGGCATCGAAGACGAAGAGCTGCCAGAGCTAGCAGCGGTATTTCCTATCATCGACGATGAAGAGCTCGTCGGTCTGTACGAAGAATCGGCGTCGACGTCATTATCAAGCGGTAGAGCAAAATGGTACGGCTGGGCGTCCATCGTCGCATTGACACCAGGTCCACGGAGCCTGACCGGAGCTTCGTCATTCTGAGACTCGAAGGTGTGACCCGGAGGATGTGGGAAGACAGCAGCTCTGTTGGAGTCCAGAACGAATGGCTGGTCGCCCACCCAGCCTCCAGCAGAATTGACGTTGGCCTGCGGTGGAAATGGCAATTGGAATACAGGCACACCCGATCCTGAGGGGCCCGGTTCAGGAGGACAAGACCCGGACGACGTGTCAGGGCTGCTAGCGCTGGTGCCGAAACTCGAAAGACCGTCTGCGGCGATGGCAGCGAGGGAGTTTTTTCTGTTCGGGTTGTTGTGTCGCTGAAACCACGCACCGATCCATTTAACATCGCTACGCGTCCGCCACGAAGGGGAGCGGGAAAGAAAAAGAAAAGAGGGTAAGCAGGACGGTCTCAGCGGCCAGGGACATCGGAGGACACGAGATGCCGATAAAACGAAAACGATCGGAACTGCTATGAAAAGGACGCTCACAGTCCAGTCTCGGCGGCAGCGACGCATTTTTGGGCATCTGAAGGGTGCGCGTCCTCTTGATATAGCTTTTTGAGGATGCGGACCTGCCAGTCTTTGGCGAAAACGGCTTTAGTGCGCTTCCGTGGGCGCTCGGGGCTGATTTCGCCCGGAGAGGGTACGCTCGGCCCGCGACTGCTACTCGCACGTCCGTTCGCGGAGTTACCGTGCTGGCGGCGGGTTCGAGGATGCGGTAAAGGGTATGGTTCAGACATGGCGAAAGTCTGGAGGAGTGTGAACGCCAATGTTGGAAACGTCCTGCATCGAGCACTGTAGACGCCGGCAAATGCCGGACCTTCCAAGAAGGCATCCAAGCAAGAGCGATATTTCCGAGTGAGAATCCGGTTCTGTCAGATTAGCATGTACAGTGGGTCCACCCACATCCCTAAAACCGTAAGAGCCGTAAGCAACGCCGAACGGAATGGTAAAGGGAGCCAGCTACAAGTACAATGACCACACGATGCCTGTCCTCCAGCGACACCGACACGCGATACCCAGGGCCACGCGACATACATCTATTGTCCGCTATGTCCGTCCAGCATAACCATCCAGAACACCCGGCCTATGTAGATACATTTTCGTCATCCGGATTCAGTCTTGTTTTACCTTCTATCTGGGCCCATCTGATTCTACCATTTCCCGGCGATCCTCCCGATGGCCCATACAGTACCCCCGCCTCCGACGGGTAGCAGCATCAGCCAGGCGCAGACGTCCCATACCATTCGTCGTGTCAGGCGGCGTCGCTGCAGTATCCGCTCCTTGCGTTGAAGTAGTTCGTCTGCGGCGTCTGAGGGTGAGACAGGCGAGCTTGGGCTAGAGCTAGGCAGTACGATAGCGAGTGGGCTGTGGAATTCGTGAATTGTTATGTGCAAGAGTGCTATAGTTTCATTAGTGTCATGAGCTGAAGAAAGCATCCGGCGGACTTACCTGGAAGCACGTATGTGCTGGAGAGGGCGAGAACGAGGAGGATGTCGCTGAGGATGGCAGACACTGAGGTAGAGAGCAGAGAAAGCACAACAGCAACCAGATAGATAATAACTTTAGATATGGGGAACTTGGTTAACCGGCGGAGTGAGCCAGGGACAGGCAGAGGCGGCGTGGTGATAATGAGACAAGGAATGGCGAGCAGCAATGTCAATGCTTCCGTTATGGCAATGACTGCATTTGGAGGGATGTTGGAGGTTTCCTATGTAGAAATCTTATGAATACTTGTATCTAGAAATCAGAAAATAACATGACGCGCTTACGCGGTGATTAGGTGACGCCGAATAGAAACATAAAGGTAGAGTAAGAGATATCGCAATGAAAGTGGCGAGGGCAAAAAGGGCTTTGAAGGAGCGGCGGCGAGACTTCCTGAGCCGGATAGGTTGTGCAGAGGCTTTCAATGAAGCATAGAGAGGGACGGTCCAAGAAGACGCGAAGACAAAAGCGATGTTTGCTATCGGACAAGCCATATGTAAGTGCACTGAAACGAAGGGCATGAGGGACGACTCAACTGATTCCTTGCCAGAGGGAGCCTGTACGGAGCCAGCCCGCATTCACTTCGAGTGTGCCGCGCGCATGAGCGTACGAGACGCATCCAAACCATACGAGGTACGCGACGAGCGAAAATGAAGTCGCATAGACCATTCGCTTAGCAGCAAAGTTGGGCGCTAGACACAATGGCAGCACTAAAACCGCCAGTGCAAGACTGAGAACGATGCGCGAGGAAAGAGCCAGGCTTGCGGGGGAAAGAGGAAGAAGTACATCCACCGAGTCTTGTGGTACCGATGAACACAATCAGTACAGGGATATAGCTGTTATTGCAAACGAACTGACCCCTCAAGTACATAACGGCGAGCAAAATTCTCAATACGCCACTGCCCACCCGGACCAGTCCTCGCAATATTGATCTGCGCTGCTCATGCGATCGACTACGCGCGAATGCGTCCAGGACGATCTCCTCTAGATCGGCCCTGCCGATGTACTTCGCAAGCATGTACCACATATACCGGGCCGCTGCGGAGAAGAGCGCGAATATCAGGAGCGCAGGTACTGAGCGGGAGAGCGGGAGATCGATGCTGGGTAGAAACATGGCGCCGAGCTTGAGATACGGCGTGAGGAGGTACAGGAAAATGAGGGTCGGAGAGAGCAGCGGAATTGGCGATGTGCTCAGGCGGTCGACCTGGGTCGAGAAGTCGTCTTCGAGGTCATCATCGCTCAGGAAATCGAAGGATTCGTTCTGTGCCTCTTCATCGTGTACGAGTACAAGTGTGGGGGATGGCTCGTCTTGTTCGGCTGGTCCGATGAATGGGGTAGATTGGTTAGTGATGGAGTCGACGGAGCTCACTGACGAGCGCCGCGAGGAAGACATGGTGGGAAGAAGGAAGGAACGAAGGGGAGGCCAGGGTGGAAGACCACGAGGGTGGGGAAAGTAACTGAGGAGGGCAATGCAGCTCAACGTCGAGACTGCGTCGAGCCCGAGGCCGCCGCGACTCCGAACCCGCGTCCTGTGCTCTTACGTCAGCACCCCTCCGTGCAGCTGCCCGCAATTCGCAAGAAATGCAGAAAATGATCCCATCCTTCATTTCATTCCCAAATCGACACAGAAAACCAAAGTACTTCTCGCTACAGTGAAACCCCACAGCAGTAAATTACATTGATTGAAACCCAGTCCGGAACCCAAAATGTGTTCGCCATGGAAAAAGAATAGCTGCTTTGGAGCAGTTGCTGTTTTGCCTCTGGGGATTTAGACAACGTCCTCCTCGTGCGGGAAACCAGCGGGCGGGCGCTGTCTTTCTGCCGAGCGGGCGTGCGCGAAGTGCTGCCGCGCCGCCTTGTTCCTGGAAGTCGAGGTAATGGTAAGGAGCTCGCTGCATTGTAGACAGGAACACGTACGGTCGATTCATCCAGGACTCGTCGCCCAAGAACAGGAGCGCGTCGTAGAGCCCCCCTCCGACAAGTCCACCACAGAAGGATCCAAGAATAGGGCACCATATCCAGAACTGGCTGCGGTAGTTGAACACTAGCAGGTAGATCGGGCTGTGAGCAATGCGATCGCAATGTATAGCAGGGGAGCGACCCACCAGCTCTGCCGTATCCCACCATGGCGGTCATGATACGCGGCCCAAGGTCACGAGCGGGGTTGACGGCATAGCCTGATATCGACATGTGGTCAGTTTGTTGCAATGGTGATCAAGCAGCATTCCTTACCAGTCTGCATTCCGAATGCTGCGCCGATCCCGAGAATGAGGATGAAGATGACCAAGGGGACCATGCCGGGCGCCGGAGGTCCGTTCCTTTTATCCGTGATCGCAAAGACGACGAGAACCAGAATCATGGCACCAATGAACTGGTAGGATGTCAGGAAGGCCTTAATTGAGGAAAGCGCCGCTGGAAACACACTTCATCGAAGAAACAATTCGCGGACGGCATGTATGCCAGCTAATAGAATTATGAGGCGTGCATCTCCAATGTGAGGTGGGAGACAGCTCACCGAGTAAACAGAGAACAGAGACGCCGTGCCAGGAGTTGTACGAATGCCTTCTCCCCCTTCGAAGATGTCGATCGCGTGGAAATAATTGCCGAAGACGATTAGAGCGGCAACCAGCGCCCCAATGAGCTGAGCGAACATGAAGATCGGGACCTTGTACCAAGGGAAGTCCCTAAAAACAGCCAGAGCCAGGGTAACCTATGCAATGGCTTAGCGGGAACCATCCGCCTAAAACTAGCTCGGGACTCACAATGGGATTGATGTGACCACCGGAGATACCACCGGAGACCCAGACACCGAGCCCAGCACCTTCGAAGGACCATCAGCGTCCTGTAGAATAAAACCAATTATATCGTTGCGCACCGCAGGCCCAGCCGAAGTTCAAAGACAGATAGTCACCCTTCGGGGTGGGGGCGACAGCCGGGTTGGAGCCGAGGACGACCTGACAATCGACACCAGTACCGAACAGGATGAGAACCATGGTTCCCAGCAACTCGGCAGCGGGTTCACGAATGCGATATCTAGATAAAACATCAGGACGACGAGAAACGAGAATGAGGGAAGCTCGACGCGCCTGATTTTGGACCACTTATTCGGGAAGCGGCTGAAGTACTCATGGTGCGCCTCGAATTCCTCTGGAGTTTCGCCGACATTCTCGAGATGCGCCGCCTCGTCCTTCTTTGCGGACTCCGTCGAGCCATTTTCAGGCGGATGGCGAGACAAACCCCTGAGCGGCTTCCAGAAAGGGATCGACATGGATGCGGATGTTAGAGTTGCAACGATGGGAAATGCGGACCGGCAGGATTCAGGGATACGCGTAAATCGAATGGACGAAGAGTCCTGGATGAGCGGGCTCGGAGGATGAAAGACACTAGTTCACAGGTTTTATACCCAGCATAACAAGAACCGGGGAGGGGGCACGGGGTTCACAAAAGCTACGGGGTTCTCAGGAAAGAAGGATTACGCACAGCGTGCCCTCGGGAGTAAGAACACTTTCCAATTGAATTACCCCGAGGAAAGCCTGGCCTTGTGTACCTTCCGTGTTTGCCTCTGATCGAGATTCCCCAGCGGGGCCAGAGCTAAGCGTAGCCAGGTGCGCGGATAATGGACAGTGACAGTGACGTGCCCATCGTGTCCTCGACTGTCATGTTTGGGCAAGCCGAAGCTCACCGCAGGCCGGCAGATAACTGTTCCCGGCACGGAGGCGATCGTATCTTGGAAAGGCCAAATCTGGGAAGGTCAAGTGCTTTACAGTCGATCAGTCGCACACTGAGGAGGTTTGAAGTTGGCTAGTTCTCCCATACCTCCAGTCACACCCCGGCATGAGAAGGCCTTAGCAAGGATGGACGGCGTATCGCCATATCGTCTTTGCTCCGGACCTAAATGCCGAGGTTGTGTATCAGAAGTCAGAAGCAATGGGACTTATTCAGGCTCCTCATAGGAAAGGAAAAATCGTACTCAATGTTACATCTTTGTTATGTGACGGCGCGCATCCCGGAGTATGGTGTCATACGTCCAGGTCCCGGCGGCGACCTTCTGACCGTCTATGATTGTCATGCTATGATCGTCATCTCGACTGGATGAGCCCCTAGACGTCTCCGCGTAGTCAGCGAACAATCAGCCAGAATACGAAACGTATTCCCTGAGGGTACCAGAAGGAGAATCGCCCAGAAAAGCGCGCACCAGATGACTTCATGGCCATTCATGGATGTGTCCTGTGTATGCACGTCACCTTCTGCGCTTGGCTGAAAGTTCGCAGCCTAATGGTGAGTGCGATCAGGAGCAGTCAAGAAACGGGTCTGTGACAGGCTGTGACGCGCGCCTTGAACTTCCCTGGCCGGTCAATCGGCAGTCGTTTTCAAACAACACAAAAAATACAAATTCTGCGCATTTCAGCGTTAAATTCACCCTCGGACTTGACGATTCGATGTCACCTGTACGCCACAGTGAACTGATGTGTTTCAAAAAAATTCTCTGCGCGCACCGTCACAAAAGTCAAAACAAGCCCGCATGCCCTGCCGGTACAGATGGCTCAGACGCACACGCTCAAAGATGCCCTTGCGAGGCACCGCGCAGCTCTAGAGTGATCGCTGTGTGTGGAGCACGGGATATGCGATCGAATGTCGGTAGTCGGTGTGGGGAAATCTGAATCGGCAAGGACTGCACTGGGCTGTAACCCCACATCCTTTTCAATAGGAGTGATCGACGTCAAGAGCAGTGCCCCGGCCCCGTGGGGAAGCCATGTTTGGGTCTTTAGTTGGGCTGGGATCCGGGGGACTGCATCCCATTGTCTTGGCTGTACGCGGCGGAGGTATCGGCTGAAAAACTCGGAGCTTCACGTGAGCAAACAGGGAGTTTGCACGGAGTACAACGTCAGAAATAATCGTGGCCTCAACTTGACGAAGTCTCGTCCTCTTATAAAGATCCATGAAAGTGCAGATGCACAGGACTAAGCATAAAGTATAGTGGACCCACAGTGACTTACCGCGCGCTCACGGGTCCTGCGCCTCAAAGTCTGATCGCCCGGGGACAAATGCTTCGGTTCGTAATTCTCATTCGAACCGTCGATCAGCCTCAAGTGGAGCCTTGAGGTTACCGGCGGCGACGTGTCAGGCAGGATTATGCGAATCGTGATTATGTAGGTCCGATTCGCGGTGTACGTACGTGAGATCGCTTTGTTCCTCGAGGTCTTTGGCTATCATTGCATGTCATCACCATACTGTAGTCCGACTCCTTGAATCCACCACTCGAAAATGTTATATTTTGTATAAATACGCACTCTACGTTGATTGAAGGGCCCCATCCAACAAACCACAGGACTTGCCATATGTGTCACGATCGGCTGCTGAAATCGACGTGATACTGTATGTAGCTTCCCGACCCGAGACTGTTGCACTTTTCCAAACCATAGGCAAGGAACCTCATTGCCATATTGGTACAAGAACGATCTGTGGAGCAGAAGCAGTCCAAGAGGCAGTGTATTTGCACATACACTGTACAGCGGAGGTATCTGCTCAACTTCGGACACCGTGTATAGTATACGGCTGATGATGTATCACCGAGATAGAAGGTGTTGTCTGGCAGCGGAACGAGCCACGCAACGCACGGTGTTCCCAGATGGTGGGTAGCGCGCGGGTCAGTAAGCTCCAAGATTTTTCTTCCGAGATGCTTCAGAGGTAACGACGAGGAGACACAGGGCGCGAGGCCCTGGTGGCATCGTTACCTCAGTACAGGCAGAGCGATTCGGGTGCTGGTGCAAACGACGTGACGAATAATGACAGGCATCATGACCGAGAAAAGGACGATAAAGAAGCACAGAAGTCATAAGAGCACACGTATACGAAGCAGACCGTTACCTTTGTGGCGTTCTTGACTTCGTCTTGGCAGACTTTGGGGAGAAATTGCCAGGTAGAGTACAGCCGGTCATCGTGTCTTATCTTCTTTCGATGTCTGAAATTGCAATGGAATCCTACACACAAACCGTCCTTGCAGTCGAGACCATATGATTTAGATGCCCAAACGCCTTCTCAAATGCGAAGGGACGAGCTCCGCCGGCAGAAGCGCCGCAACCTGAACAGATATGTCAATCTGTAGATCAAAGGGTGTTAGAGTAAACCGTACTTTGCGCATGCTGTCCTCTCCACCTACGTCCCAGCCACTTTCGGCGATAGGCAGCATGCAAGACACAATCAACTTTGTCACCAACTCTCCGATTCCGAACAACTCTCTAGTGTATTTCCGCCATCGCAAGAGATTAGTGAGCAGCTTGCGTTGCCGAGCAAGAAGCCGAAGACGTGCAGGCACAGACTCGGGATCGAACCGAGGCTGATTCAACGCCAGGTATTGCTTCTCAGTGGTCTCGTATTCTGCGATGACTTCTTGGAAAGTGGAAATCACTGCCTTCAGCAAAACCTTGAAAAAAAGGAAGAAGACGGAGTCAGCATAAGGAAGGAAGTGTGAGCAGCGAACGGATGGTTACCTGAAATTTAAGATTGCTCTTCTCGACGGAAGTTTCTATCTCTTCCGCCAAGTGGATGAGATGACGAATGTCGGTGGACGCGAAGGGATCCAGACCCCCGCCTTGAATGATCTTACTCAGACGAGGAATAACTGCGGTCGAAATCATGGCCGAAACGAGGTCGCCATCTGGGCCCAATTCTGGTTCCGCCTCATCCTCTGGACCATCTTCGGGATTGTGAGGTCGTGAATAATCGTGTAAAGCCTCGAACCAGGCAAAATTGTCAAGTGTTCGGGAATCCTGGCCGTCTGTCAATTACAGTACAGATGACCAATAAGCGGGAACTGACCTCAAATGGCGACCAGCCAAGAATCTCAAGCCGTACCCAAAACTCCCATGCAGCAATCAGACCAAGACCACCCCATGCCCCAGTATAGCTGTCGCCGAATCGCTGCCTCCACTCTGCAAACCATTTGCCTATCCCCAAACTCGGATCTCTGAATTCTTGAGCTTTGACATCGGACAAGATGTTGTCACGCTTCAGAGATAGCTTTTGCAAAGCCGCCTCGTAGTCTGCAGCATCGGAAGGTGGTAATGAAGCATCAGTAGAGTATCCCTCTTCTTCTTGAGTGGGACGACTCTGTCGACGATGCAATCGACGAGAGACACGCGCAGATTGGCGATCGCGGCGGGCAGCTACTGGATTAGCACGAGGAACGACCCTGCCGAGTTCATCGAGTTCTTCTGGCTCTATATGCGCTGTGACTGGGAGTGTTCCAAAGAAGGTCGATAGATCATCTTCGTCATCAGCATGACGGCGATTGTGGATCATGTCGCGCCGCTCCTTCAAAATTGATACATGCTCGTCTTCCAGTTTCTCCAATTCAGGAAACTTTTCACGCCAGTCAGCACTCTGCATGTGCCTGCAGGTAGGAAGAGGGAACTTACTTTAGCATCCAAAAACGTCGCCACGCTCTCCACCCATTCCCTGAAAGCCGCGAACCAGCTTCGCTTCGCTTCCGCCTTGGCGATCATGTCCCGCATTTCTCTTTCTCTCTCGTCCAACCTTTCATGTTCCGCCGCCATAGATGCCACAGATGCCGCATTTTGCGCGTGGGAGGTCGTCAAAGTGGTCATTAACTGTGTGAGGCGAGCCATAGACGGGTCGAGAGCAGGTATTGTCGTCATTGGGGGTACTGTGAATTTGTGTCAGAAAACTCGTAACAGAGCAAGCGCGGGGTACGACGAACTTGGCGCGGGTTTGTAGACGGGTTTGGCAGAGATGCGTTCGGTTTCATCCATATATCTCATACCACCCCTACGAAGTTGCTCTTGCTCCCATTCTTCAGTTTCTTCATCTACTTCTTCACTGTGATTTACTCAGTATGAATGCAAAGGGGTTGGTATTGATGGCACTCACGCTTCAGCAATAAGCTCTATCATCTCACCTCTGCGTTTTCCGGCCTCCGCCTTTCGAGATTTCTTCCCCAACGCGATGCGCTCCTGCGCACTGGTATATTCCGCAAATTCTGAAGTGTACCGTCAATGAAGTCTATCACCAACTGCGTCATCAAACATCTCAAACATACCTTCCTCTGCCTCTCCCAATTCATCTTCCTCGCGAACAAGACGACTCTCAGGGTGAGGGCCTTGATATGTATCCTCGCGCCTGGTCACTGATAGCGATATGAAGTCTTCATCGGCAGGCGCTATTCCCCGCAAACGCTCCCTTTTTTGTTTGGCAGCCAGAACGGATGACTGTGATGGAATGGCCATCTCTGTTTCCACTAGAGGTAATGATATTAATATCAAGCAAGTTACGAGGATCAAAAGGCTTTACCAAGATCGACCGTGCTGACCATTGTTGCACCACTCGCATCCACATCCATAGAGATGTCTGCATCGTATGAAATGTCCCCAGTGAGAGTTGGTCGCGACATTGAAGTACTCGCTTTGAGCTCTGATAAGTACGCCTGATCGTAAATGGGACCGCCATTTGACCGAGACGAGATGCTTGCTTGGTCCAGAGTAGTTGGGAGATTCCTATCAACAAAATTGAGCTATATTAGACGCATAGAGAATGCCCTCAAAATAAGACTTACCCTGCAGAGGCAGGGTGTGTCCCCAGGGCTAACTTGCGACTAAGACTAGACTTCTTGACCTTGAAGGCTTCCGTGTCACCACCCTGCACACGAAGCATTAGTAGCGAGACCAGAAAGCTCAAGCACAAGAAACTTGCCTCTTCATCAGCCCCGAAACTGAGCGTAGTCTTTGGCTTTGAGCGCTGTTTAGCCTTATTCCTGACCTTAGCAGCCAGTGTACTAGGTGAGGGTTCTTCGTCACCTTTGTCCTCTACATGCTTGCTCTCAGCCTCTATTGGAGATTCCCTAGCTCGTTGGGATGGCTTTGACTTTGTGCGCCTAAAGATTACTGGAGAATCAGCCATGTGTGCAAGGTCACGGTTGTGGTGGACGAGTGAACCAGGATGAGGAGTCGGAGAACAAGCAGGCGCGTGATTTCAAAGACGCGCGACGCGCGATTATTCCCACGCTCACACGTTATTCTCTGCCATGTCCCAGTCGCGTCCTCGCCCCCGCCCCAAACCGCGTCCTGCACATCCCCAGGCTAGCAATGCCACGCCCACACTACCTCCAGGACCATATTCTAGCTCAAATGGTGGAACTACGTCTAATCAACCAAAGAGTGCTCGAGAACAGGAGCTAGATGAAGAGGATATGTTCTTCTTGAAGAACCGCAATCGAACAGTTAACGACTGGAAGAAGATCGACCTTCGGGAAAAAGGTACAGTCTTGGTACCAATGGAATCATATAATCATATCGCGCCTGACGATCATCTTCACAGAGGAAGAGGCTCAGACACCTGATGCAAGCTCAGACGCCGAGGTCGATTGGGGTCAACCTGGAGGTTCATCTCCTCGTAAGAAGAACAAGGCTGGCAAGAAAGCCACAAATGGTCTTCCTAACTGGACAAGGACGGGCAGCGTCTCGTGAGTCTTCATATATCGAGGAACGGTAGATCGTCTTGCCAGGTGCAGATCATGCCAGTATATGCGATGCATACACAGCAGATAGGCTCATCCAAGCTTCTGTTACTGGCGACCTCTTTCGATCTGATCATTTAATAACCTTTATTCATCCGTTTCTTATGCCTCAGGCTTCTCTCATCCGATTCCGACGACGAACTTGAAGTCATCGAAGGGTCTGGAAAGAGAAGTAATCCAAATGTTAAAGCAACAGACGGTCGGAGCGGAAAACGGTCGCGTAGCCGCTCCAGATCCCTTACACCACCGCCCGAACTCTCCTTCCTGCAAATTCAGAAAGCGCGGAATGTCGTAAGGTACGTCTCGTCGATATCTGATGGTCCAGTTGCTCCCATGCATTCTCATTGATGTCGATCCGTGCTTAGACAAACCTTACAATTGGACGCTCCCCAATTAATGCCGACAGTCGTGAATGAATCCGCCGCAGATGAGTCAACGGACACCATAGTCCTCGATCCGGAGCTCGAGATGATTGCTCGTGCTGCAAGGGAACAGAGGGCTCGTTCCTCTGATGATATGGATGGAGGCGCAGCACACAATCGAGGGGGTGGCCCAGAGGATGTTACCATCAAGGTCACATGGCGTCCTCATCCGCTGAACACGGCCGCGCAACCAGAGGTTTGGGGCTTCAAATTAAAACGGGTATGTTCTCCGTTTTACAATTACCTTACCCTCAAATTGATCTTGTCATGCTCGCAGCACCATAACTTTACCGCGCTCGTTGAAGAAGTCGCTGATATGGCCAGCGTCCTCTCAGATAACGTCATTCTAACCTTTGGTGGTTCACGCGTTTTTGCATCCGCTACACCGCACAGCCTTCAAGTTTGGGCTGAAGCTGAGATGGGTGGGTTTTTGTTCTGTAAATCGGTATTGGGGTGTGATTCTAATCCCCGTTTCATCCAGAGGCATGCGACAAAGCGACGTTTGAGTACATTCGCCAACATAAATATGACAGGCCTTCGCAGCCCACGGACCACGACAATGCCCGGGGCCGCTCTCCTTCAGCTGATCCAGGTGGCGATGAAGACTCAGACTCGGATGTCGAGTCTGTTGCAGCGGTTGAAGACGATACTTTCAAGCTTGTAGTTCGCTCCGCTTCAACGAAGGACGTAACGCTGACTGTCCGTCCGACAACAACATGTGGGGCCATTGTCAAGGCCTTCCTGAAGCGCACCGGTCTGGCAGATAAGCACCCAGAAGGAAAGAGCAGGAGGAAGAGTGTGGGCGGTGGTCCCAGACTTATGATTGATGGCGAGAGGATGAATCCTGACGCACCGATTTCTGAGGCTGATTTGGAAGACGGAGACCAAATTGAGGTTGCTGGTGTCTAATAATCCTTACCTTGTCCCATAATCATGGTGCATACTGCCAATGCCCTGTATGTTTAACGTTGTCGTCTCTATTCTGATCATACCCTACTTCATGTCCCCAATGTCTCCACGCTTAGCTGCACCGTTCTTGATGATTTTTCTTATGCCTTTATCTGTTTTCTGTGAGATGTGCAAATGTTTCTATCTCCTTTACGTATGACCTGAAAGCGTCAGAGCGAAGGACCCGAAACTGAAGGACAGCATGAAGCCTTTATCAAGTCAGTGCCATCCTCTCTAGCCATATGGAGATCGGCCACGCTGCCCTCGAGGTGTCTTCTCAGAAATCCCGACCTTTCGCCGCTCAGTCGCGATGATGATAAAAGCAAGATGGACACCCAGTCAACGACCGCCATCTCCGCCGCCGTTCCGACGACAGCATACACGTCTTGAACTTGAAGCTTGAAGATTCATGAGGGAACCACGGACAACTGAAAGTGGCAACGTGCATGGAGCTGGATTCCGATAATGGCTTTGAGTGATGCCGGGAACTACGCAGCACTGGAGACTATGGTAGTCTCCAGCCTTTTCCCATTGTTGATCAGAAGGCTTTAGATGTTGAGTCCAGCGATGCAACACTGAAGGCAGAACCATGCAGCAGAGAACACAAAGTCACTGGTCTGGAACTGTGATCTTGAAGACAGAACAATCGTGGCAGGCGTCGCATAAGCCTCTGTCTGAACCGAGCAGGCACGGAACGCGGACATTCTGTATTCTGATTCCCTTAGAAAAAGCCTGTACACCTTAGCCTCTATACATAATATCATACTATAAAGATGTCACTGCCAGCCGTCCCCCGCATTTCGAACCAATATTCGTGCGTTGTTAACAAATGCACGGATAAGCTCGTCGAAAGCGGAGCTTTCATGCTCAGAAACGTTGGGATCATTTCGTTTTGCTGCGGTTGCTAACAGTACTGCTGGATGAGCGAACTCGACTTCTAGCTCGTGTAGAAGCTCAGCCTGGATGCAGAAAATCAGCATGGGCACCGACAACTGCTGTAGAGATGGCTTGCCTGTTGCATAGGCCCTGCACTAGATCCCACTTGCGTGAGGTCAATCCGGAACTCCTCATGTGCATAGCTAATCCGATCCTTTCGACGAGTGTGCGTAGGCGAGCCCAATGGGTGGGTCACTGAAGCGCATCCAGGGCAGCGTAAGTTTGAGGCTGCCAGCGTCGGAAGAGGCATACGCACCCGGCACTTCGATGTTGACACTTATTCGCCAGTCGGCGGCACGTTTTGGACTGTAGATGTCCAGGTTTGCCAGCCTCACCTTCTTCAGACACTCGACGACCTCGCCGGTCTTCTCATCTCGCGTCACTCGTATCTTGTCCCGGTCCCGTGGGTTCTCGGGAGCAAAAAACGAGTCTACGAGACGAAGATGTGTGTAAGATAGCGGTGAGGATGGATGGCCCGGCTGGTCGGACCTCGCTTTCAGATCGTTGAGGAGGGTGTTGAAATGTTTATGCTGTGCCTTTACGCATCGTCAGCGTCCGGACAAAAGAGGATATTGCTGAACCGCACTGCAGACATATTGGATTCAAACCTGCAGTCTGTTGCTTTTGGTGCAAGGACTGCGCATAATGAGACATCAACACGGCGTTCGTCCACGGAGTCACGTACTGGTTTCAACAAGAATGGGCAGCCCAAGTCTCTGCCCAGATACCTTGTCCCTCAAAACGCCAATCTTCGCCTCCACTTCCACCTGGCCCTGCAACTCCGGGGGACGTGTCATGATCGTGTGGTGCACAAAGTCGGCAACTTCGCGGATGAATTCGTCCAGTGGCTCGACACCGAGAATGGACAGCGAGAGCGGGGGTACTGTGGGCGGCATAGACGCGTATCCATTACCGTTGGGTCTGTCGTGCGGAGAGGAGTGGCGGGCGCGTTTTGGAGGACGACGGAGTTCTGCGTCTGATTCGGACCCGGATGCGTATTGTACAGATCCGCGGCTGCTCATTGTCTGCGTTCAAGCTAGTTCCACTGGAAATTGATGTTGACGGACGACAGATGAATAAACCAAGTTTGCGAAATAGAGTATGATACAGTCGAGGTGAGGAAAGCAGCGAAGGTGCCGTCCGACCTGCCGGGTCTGCCAAAGCAGTGCACTTCCACGTGAGCAGCGCTTGTATCGAGCGCTTCAGACTCTGCAGGAGATGGAAAGAGATGAGGTAGTCCTGGCTAATTCCGCTGCTTCGCGTGGGTGTTTGTAAACGAAAGACAACTATGGTGATAGTGTAGGTTTAATTTCAGGTACCCCATGTAGCAGCCGGGCAAGGTTGAAGGCTATCGTCAAGTATCATTCCATCTAATGACCATGCTCGAACATCGTACTAAGGATAAATGGTGCGAATATACCAAAGAGGAGTAACAGGGTCCGATGGGTTTTGCCCACATCCTCTGGTGAAGTGGTATGATGGGACACTGGTTGCAACACAGTTGCTACATACAGAAAACTGCCACCCTATTGGACCAGAAGGCATGAATCAGTGGACCGGTAATCAAAGCAGATCCAGATACACCTACTGAGACGAGCAGGGCGACGCCCACTTTATACATGTCACTGATCCCGAGGAACGAGAACAGTCCATAGGCAGCAATAGCGCCGACTGGGGTGGAGGAGCTAAAGATGATGAGGTGCTTCTTACATTCGGCACGAGAAAGCGAAGTGGACAACAAAGTTGTGGTAAATGCCAATGCAGTTGGCGCTGTGAAAATGTCAGCTATGAACAATTATGCCGCCGAGCATGAGCCGACCAACCTTTATGTACAGCAAGCGCAATGAAGACAACAACAAACAAATCGCCGCCCGTAGCGTCTGTCGATAATGAAGATACACCAAGCGCAAGGCCATCTGTTATGCCGTGGAGTACGAGGCCAACGGTGAGTGGATAGCCTATCTCCTTTCCCTCTTCCTCGACGGTGTGCCTGCGGACCTGCGACACGTTGCCTGCATTTGACGAAGCGCCAGTCTCCTCATCAAACGCGCCGAGTTCGACGTCAAATTGCACATCTACATCATCGGGCGGCTTCGGAGAGCGCGTTGTGGGACTGCTCGTTCGTGGGAGTGGGGACTCATGGGCGTGAGATGAGCTCATCTGCTCGACAACGAGCATGGCAGAAAACCCGATGATCAGAGACAAGGCTATTGTCGATATGGGAATGTGAGATCCTTTGGCTGAGTTGCTAAGGGTCTCTATCCCCCTGTGAATAGTGCAGGACGTTGACTTTCCGGTAACGTGAATGTACAATGCAAACTCACGGACGTACTCAGGTATCACAACCCCCAGAGCGGTCCCGAGCAGCAGGCCAGTTCCAAGCGCCGAAAGCTGGGACAGACGTTTGGCTACGTTCAAGGATGAACTTACATGCACATCTATGAGCAGGTACTACGTACCAGAGTAGGAGAAGGACAAAGGGAGCATGCCGAAACCAAAGGAGGTCAGGCCAAGAAGTCCTGCGAGAAATAGCACGGAGATGAACGACTGCATGTCGCAAGAGAAGCACGTTCCGCGGGAAATGATGAGTCTGCTTTATCGTGAGCGTTTGTTGGGTAGTAGGTGTTAGAAAAGGGTCGCCCGCGGTCGATGATCCTGGCTGAATCGTGAGACGGAAAGACAGTCAGAAGTCAGTGATGACATTACTAGTATGAGATTATATCCCTTTCAAACTGAGGGATTTACCAAAATATGCAGTGCATGGTCAAGGATGTGGTGCTCAACAGGGTGCAAGTCAGTCGCAATCAGGTCCGACTCGTCACAACTTTCACCTGCCGCATCCGTGTCGCATCGCTCGAAGAATATCCGAACAAGGAAAGCTAGGTCGATGATCATAGAGCTGTAAGAGTACAAGAGTTTGTTCTGACAGCGCGTATTCATCTAGGGAAGGGGCATAGCGAACCAATAAACTTGCAATATTACAGTATTGGTGAGCATATATACTGTACCTGCACGATGTCGGCGAGCAACTGGCCAAATTCTAACAGTCCTGCCGACACAGGACCTATTGTCATCATTCCCGGGTGCTGTTAATAGATCTCATGGCAGATTCGGGCCCACTCCTTGTATACGAACCTATCAGCGCCGCAGAACAAGATACTCAGGATGTCATCGACCGACTCCGTGCCCTTGGTCTATACCAACATATCCCAAGAGCTTACATTAACAGCAACGTCCCATCATGCACGCTGCCATTCGAGGTTCTGTCGCGGATCTTCGCCTTCCTAGCCGCCCTCGAGCCGCCCTCGCCCCCACTGCCAGTACACGTCATCGCACGATTCATCTGGTTCAAAGTAACGCGCGTATGCCGGATATGGCGGGACGTCGCACTCGCAAACGGCTGCCTCTGGGGCGACATCCAGTTCTGGCTTGGGCGGCGGTGGGCTCAAGAGATGATTTCGCGCTCGCATTCCGCCCCGCTGTATATCCGGAGTCTCAGCGAGCCAGGCAGCGAGCACGCGTATGAGCTGCTTTCCGCGCATTTCGGGCGTATCGCGACAATCGATGTCAATTTCACCGGTCTCGAAGCCACAAGCCGGGAACGTTTTAAGTCCCTCCTTCTCCTGTCGGCGCCTATGATGGAGACGGTATCCCTGGTAATGGAAAGGGGCTCTATTCTACCTCGAGAGATGTTTCTCGGGCACGCCCCGCAGCTACGCAATCTGTCATTCTTCGGCGCATTCCTGGACTGGGATGCCCCGATCCTTGACGGCGCGTCTCACATGCGCGTGCTTATAGTGGACGTGATGATGAGCGCACCTCGGTCATCTGAGCCAATTTTGCTGCAGGACTTACACCGCGATAACGATTGGCCAGAGGATCAGTCGGAATTGGAGCCCGTTGCGAACGGTCCTCTCATCGACCAACACCTGCCGAATCCAGACAATCGCATCCCCAAACTGGAGATACTGCTCGACATCCTCGACGGCATGCCAATGCTCGAAGAGCTGCGGCTTGAGGGTGTTATTCCTATTTATGATCATATGCAGCCGCACGGCTCTCCGAGGATCACAATGCTATCATGGCTGACCCGTCTTACCCTGTCGGGTCCTTTCCTTGGATGCATGCAGCTCATGGATGCGCTTCAGCTCCCCCGCCTCGAATCGTTGCATCTTTTCTGCCGTCTTCCGTCCGGTCGCACATCCACCGCCATCGCCGTACTACTTCCTTTTCTTACCAAGTATTGCTCCAGGTCAAATGACGCAGGGCGCCCCATACACACACTCGAAATCAGATCGGCAATGTTTCACTCGATACAAATATGCGCGCCGGCCGGAGATGCTCATAGCGAGCCTAAAAGCGACTTCTGGGGTAATCGCAAGAGCGACGATGACATATTCAACATCGAATTTTGTCCCTCCAAACGCTCTCTGCATTCACTAGGATGCATTCCTCAGACAATCCTTTCAGCCCTTCCTCTATCCAACACCCTCCAGAGAATATTCATCCACGGTTTCGAGCGCGTCTCCCAGAACGGATGGGCGCGCGCTCTGGGCCACTGCACTGAGCTGCGGGAGGTCTGCCTTGGCAAGGCGACTTTGCCGTTCATCAAAGCTCTAGGAAGTGGCCTTGACCACCGCCCAATATTTCTTCCAAAGTTGGAGATTCTCCAGCTCGGCAGACCGCATGGAAATCTTGAGCTTGTGGAGGTGCTTTTCCAGGTTTTGGAGGAGCGGAAGCGGAGAAATGTGTTCCTCCAGGTGCTGGACCTGGGGTCGGCCTGGCATACGAAGGAAATGCGGGACGATATTGTGTCCAGGGGTCTAGCAAGAGTTGTTCACTGCGATCCGCCGTCGTCCACTTCAAGCTATTGGTGAACCCGCGGCGTTCACCATGCGTACCTTAGTATGCGATGGTCTGACATTCAGCGCGGTCAGGATTTTGATCAGAGTTCAGTCCCATGATTAAACACATCTGCTACACAATATGCGACCAATTCGTCATCGTGTTCGAGAGACGATCATCATCACAATTCACGAAAATCCACGCGAGCGGCGCATGTCGGGCGTTTCTACTCTTTCAGGTAGTCTTTTTTATGAAGTCGCGCACACAAATCTGGCGCAGCGGGTGCAGCGCCAGTCTCAGCTCATGCATCTTGCCCTGGGAAACACGCTCGTTGACGCATCCCAGAAACGGCCACAGCCCTTTAGCTCCCATTGCCCGCGGATCGGAAGCTGCACATCGTCATCGAGTCCGTAGTAAATCGTGCCGGTGCGCAGCCTTGCGTTCCACTGTGTTGATGCGCTATCGCCTGAATACGTACCTCTGTGCAGATGCCTAGATGCCAATCCCGCGCGCCACATCGGGCAGAGACAGACGAAATCAAGGGCAGCTCAGATGCACCTACATACACTCGTAGATCTCGGTCTTCGCACATGCGCCGCGTTGAGCACGTGTACAGGCTAACCCGCCGAAGTTGTTTCCTGCCCCGCGATCGCGCGTTCTAGCACCCGCGTCCTGTGCCAATCGTCTCTCACTTATCCTTCCCAGACGCCGTCGACCTGCATCTTGACGCGTTCTGCATGCACCGTTTGTCGTGATATACACGGTGTCAGAGGTATCTCGCTCGCGCGCATTTCAGAGCACAGCTCCTATGCTCGTGTCGTGGAATCTGCCCATAGCCAGGCATCCCCGGTCCTCCGTGGCCCTGGGACGGACGAGACCAATCCCAAGCTCCCGCAAACTTCGCCGCCGTCTGCTCGCAACGGCAGAACCCCCGCCGACATCTCACGATCCTCATGATCATCGGCGGCGACGTCGTGCAGGCCGCGCTCGCACAGCTCGTCGGCAGTGCACTCCTCATCACCCCGATCGCCTGCCTTCTCTTTCGGCTGCGTGGCGTACGCCTTCTCCTCCAGCTTCTCTGCCGTTGGCACTGGCAAGGTCATGCCGGAGCCCGACACCGCCGTCACCTGCATCAACGTCAAATCGGGCTACGCGCGCGACTGCACTCGTAGGTTCTCGCACGGCTCTGCCGCGACGTCATCCCACCCCTGCGCGCTTCCCCGCGCGGGCTCACGCTCCTGTTATTCGAGATGCTGCCGTGCCGCCGACGGACGTACGCACGCCCTACCTGCTCATCGGCGCGAGCGTCCTCGCGATCGTCGTCCAACTCGGGATCGCGTGCATCCCCGGCGCGCTGCAGGGCAACTGGGTGGTCCTCATCATCACGGCCGGCGCTGCTCGCGTAGCTCAGTGCCGTTCTTCCGCAGTGGAAGGCGGAGCTGTGGCGCGCGTGAGCTGAAGCCGAAACGCGGATCGCAAAAGGTCCCGCGCGAGGTCGTCTGCCTCATAGCGGGGAACGGCAGCTCTTGCTTCGTGGTCGTGCGCAGCGAAGGATGCGGGCGCAAGCTCGAGGATTTTGCGGGCGGGCGCGTCGTTCCGGAGCGCGTGACGACCGCCACGATATTGGCGCTCGCGGTGCTGTGGGTCGTGCACGTCATCACGACGCAGAGCGTCGAGCGCGACGGGTGGTACTTGCTTGCGATCGGCGGGATTGGGATGCTGCAGAACGTCGTTTCGGCGGGCGCGCGGCGGAGGCCACGCGCGCCTGGGTTCCATCTCCAGAAGTGGGAGTCGGATATCAGCGGGATGAAGAAGAACAAGCTTTATAACGAGAAGGTGTTTCTGGCGCTCAAGAATGGGGAGAATGTAGAGAGGAGTGTCGGGCTGGTGCTGTTGGATATATTCTTCCTTTGGGGTCTCAAGCTGGACGGGAAGAAGTGGCAGAAGGAAAGGATCGACCAATATGCGAAGGAGGCAGAGGAAGGAGGAGGAGAAACAGCTTGCTATGTCGACGCCGACGCCGGTTTGGGAAGGATATGCCGGGCAGAGCCAGGCTGCTCTCATCAGCTAGAGTACTGCATTCGCTACCTATTATTGTAGGCTGACCAGTGCTTCCGTGACTTCAATTGATGGGTATCCTTGTTGTTTGAATATCAGTCACAAAGCAAGACATCCCATATCTCATATCTGATGCACGTCTCGCCGTCCGCAACTCGTGTTCTGAAGCACGCGCGGCAGACTCATGCAGCGGTGCGGATGAGGTCCTTCCAGTCATCATGGCAATTAGGCCGCACGTATGCAACCCACCATGACGCTAACCGTCACCGCCGACCAGCTGCCATCTTGCAGGCCGTGCGCATGCTTCTGC
The DNA here is from genome assembly GCA_006506795.2 of Hericium erinaceus. Taxonomy (NCBI): domain Eukaryota; kingdom Fungi; phylum Basidiomycota; class Agaricomycetes; order Russulales; family Hericiaceae; genus Hericium; species Hericium erinaceus. Next base: position 1,483,427 of record CM021163.1, read on the forward strand.
GAATTTCAGTCCGACGAGAGCGCCCTGGCGGAGGCAACTGGAAGGCGCCAAACTCCGGGCGCTTTGACGCTTTGGGAAGGAGAGCTGCCTTTTTTGGCTTGGCACTCTCGAGCATTATTATTTCTGTTTGTCGTCGACGGCCTGATAGTAATATTACGGCTCTCTTCCGTATCTATGAGGGCCCGTGGAGATTGAGCGGGCTCTGACAAGCCTGAAAGCGCACCTATCTCCCCATGCCCGTTGCCTTGTCGACACCACAATAGCGGGGAAGTTCAGCTAAATTCCGCCGCTATCTCGCCGGCTACGAAGCGCCCACAATTCCACCTCTTGACGAGCATCATGAAAGCAGCTTTGTTCTTCCATCCATGACGACTGCCGACCTCTTGTCTGTGAAATCTCAACCACGACACGATTTGATGGCGCTGCCCGATCTCAAGCTCGAAGGTTCTTCTGGATCAAGCTCAAGCAGCCTACGGCAGGGAGGTCATACACATAATGCAAAGGATGTCGCGATCAGTGGACTTGCTACGGTTCTCGCGGTGACGAAGGAAGCCTCAGCTCCATTTCCACCACTACAGGGAGTTGTGGGAGGTATACTAGCGATAAAGGACGTGTTAGAGGTGCGTAGCATCCATCTGGGTCAGCTCTCACACACGTCCTCACGATCTCTATCAGAAAGTATCGTCGAATGCGCACGACATCGATGCCCTCACCGACTACATGGAGAAGCTGAAATCGATGATTGAAATGTCGATGCCCGAAAATTACGATTCCTGTCCTAAAGCCTTACAAATGAGACTTGACGATCTTGAAAGGTCTGTGTTCGATATTGCATCTGTGGGCATGAACCTCACCGATTCCCAAAGAGATATCAATGTCATATCCAAGGAAATTGAAAATCTGAGGTCTCAAGGTAGAATCACCCGTGTATTTACCACCAAAGCTACCTCCGGGAAAATCCAAGACCATTTACGTGCGCTGATGTGGGCCATCCACAAATTCATCGTGAGTCAAGATAGAGCTTGCGCCATTCTGTATCCCTGATATCATGTGTCCAGGTCGGGGGAACCATCGAAATGGAGATGGCGGTCGACGTCAGTATCTCTGCATTTGACTATGATCCACCTTTGAACTCTCTCTAGGAACTCCATGCCACCGTACAAGAAGGTTTCGAACGCGTAATCGCGCGTTTTGACGGTCTCGACCTGCGAGTTCAGAATCTGGGGGGAAGGGCCGAGGTATGCATTCATGCGCATTCAATTGTTATGCCATCGTGCTCAAATTTTCGGTCTCGATTAGTTGGGGGATAACTGTATTTATTGTCTTTTCCGTCTCTGCGTCATCACTGACTCACCTTCCAGTCCCTTTTCTTTGGCGTGCGAAATCAGCGCGTTTCGATTGTAACATGAATCATGACGTCTGTGAGAAAGAGACGCGGCTGGAGACTTTGGCGACCGTCTACCATTGGATCAAGCCCAGAGATCCCTATCTCACAGAACTTACCACTGACCTCATTCAGCAGCCCACCGAGAGACGGGTGCTTTGGCTTGAGGGCCCAGCTGGCACGGGCAAATCGACGATTGCTCAGACCGTCGCGACATGGTGCGACTCAGATAACGTCAAGTGTCTAGGCGCGAGCTTCTTCTGCGCCCGGGATTCGAACGAGTGCAGCAATGTTCAACTCGTTTTCCCCACCATCGCATATCAGCTTTGTTGTCGCATCGACAGCTTCAAAGAACAGGTCGCCGGTGTTCTGCGTGCCGACCCAGATATCCAGAATGCGTCTGTCTCACGCCAGCTGCAGAAATTGATCGCCGAACCACTCCGAGCTGTCAAATCCAGCGGCACTTTTCCAGCATGTGCGGTGATTATTGACGCACTCGACGAATGCAAGGATGACCAAGCTACATCTGTGATTCTCAAAGCCCTTGCACACTACGTCCATGACCTCGACCCTCTCAAATTCTTCATCACCAGCCGTCCGGTTCAGCACATCACGGGCGGTTTCCGCATGGCTGAACTCAAAGACAATACACAGCACCTCGCCATGAACAGCATCCCTCCAGAGATGACGACCCGGGACATCACACAGTACCTGCAAAAACAGCTCGCAGGTGTGGCGCACCGCTATGACATTCGTGGCTCATGGCCCTCGGACGATGCATTAGCAGCGCTCGTTCACCAGGCAAATGGGCTCTTCATTTTGCGGCGACAGCTGTCAAATTCATCCGGGACCTTCGCTACAGTGACCCCGAGGCCCAATTGAAGGCCCTTTTATGCTCTCGATTGCCGACTTCTGCCACGTCGCCATATCAGTTTCTTGATGCTCTATATACCGAGGTTCTGCATACTGCATTCCCCGAAATTGATAGGGCATTAAAGGCCAGACTCAAGATGGTCCTCGGGTCGATTGTGCTCGTTCGGGATCGGCTCTCACCACTATCGCTCGAAGCTCTGCTGGGCCTGGAGCATGATACTGTTCGGAAGACCTTGCGCCAACTACATTCCTTGGTTATTGTCCCTGAATGCGACAACGACACCATTCGCCTCATTCACCCATCCTTTCACGACTTCTTGACGGACAGATCACGATGCGCAGATCCGAATTTTGTCGTCCACCCCAAGATACAGCACAGTATTCTGGCCCAACATTGCCTCCGGACGTTGCAGGATCTCCGGAGAGACATCTGTGAGATCGGAAACCCGTCGAGACTGAACGTCGAGATACCCGACTTGGACGGTCGAGTGGCCGAGCACATCCCACTTCATCTCCAGTATGCATGTAAGCATTGGGCATTTCACATCGCCAATGCGGAAATTAGCGAGGACATCCACGAGCTCCTCAAAGTTTTTGTTGCTAAACATCTATTACACTGGTTGGAGGCCCTCAGTCTGCTTGGTGACATTAGAGTTGTAATTGAAGGACTACCTCTTGCTCGGAAAATGTTACAGGTGTGCCGCATAAAGCTTTTTGACAGGTATCACTAATGTTGACGTTATTGCTGCATCAGGGTCTCCCTCTTCCCGCATCTGACGTTCCCAGTCTGCTATATGACTGCGAGCGGATCGCGAGGCAGTTCTACCCTTGCCTGAGTGTGTCATGCTTGCAGGTGTACTTCGGTGTCATTCCCTTCTGCCCTACCAACATCGGCTTTCACAAGCAATATGAGCATGAGGTAATCTCAATGCATGGTTCATGCATGAGCGTGAACTGACAGAGGCTGCACGCACAGGTATCGAATGTTGCCACACTGCTCAGCGGTTCTCAGCACGCATGGAGCCCTTGCATTCGGATTATAGAAGGCCACTCTGACTGGGTGCATGCCGTCGCATTTTCGCCCAATGGGGAGCAGATAGTCTCCTGTGCGGATGATCATACCATCCGCCTGTGGGACGTGAAGACAGGTTCGCACCTGCACACCTTTATTGGCCATTCCAGCTGGGTCTGGGCCGTGGCATTCTCTCCAAGCGGGCGCGAGATTGTATCGGGCTCTTCTGACAGGACCATTATCGTATGGGATGTTGTTACTGGGGGTCATTTGAACAAATGGAGCATGGATACTCGTCCGGTTGCTATAGCATGGTCTCCTGGAGGGCAGTTTGTCGGCTCTGGCTCTGACGACTACACCATCATGATATGGGATGTCATGACTGAAAAGTGCCAGCCGGTGTCCGTTTTTCGAGGCCATACTACTGGCGTAACTTCCGTCGTCTTTTCTCATGATGATTCCCTTGTTGTATCGTGCCATCAAGATGGCACATGCGTGGTGCGGAACCTTCAGGACGGCTCTCTCACTCGGAGCTTCTCATATAGGACTCGCGCGCTTTCAGTTGCACTGTCGCACGAAGACAAAACTGTCGCAGTTGGCTATGATGATGCAGTTATCGCGCTGTGGGACATGGAATGTCAGAGGTTCATTCACAAGCTGAGAGGTCATAAAGACAGCATCTCGTCCGTCGATTTCTCGAGAGATGACCAGATTTTGGTGTCCGGGTCAACAGACAGTACGATCTGTCTATGGTCCGTCAGTAGCGGCTCTCAGCTTGTTGTACTAAGAGGACACTCAAATGGGGTTCGTTGTCATTTCTGACTCACTGACACGTTATCCGAATGTTGATTCTATCATTGTCAGGTCTACTCTGCACGATTCTCTCCGGACGGCAACCTCATTTGCTCCGCTGGCTCGGATAGCACCGTTCGCATTTGGGAGTGGACAGATTATATGATTCCAGCTGCACACCAGACTCGTTCGAATACCTCATTGATGCCTTGGACCAACTCCAGCCATCGGCATGATGACGCCGATGGTCCCTTTTCACGGGTTTGGAACAAGTTAACTGGTGCATATCTCAGCTCTAGTGATCACCATTTTCAGTCTATGCGTACGGTGGCATTCTCAGGCGATGGTACCGTTCTAGCCACTGGCTCCTTGGAAGGGACAATCCATCTGTGGGATACATCTACCGGCGCCCGAATCCAGACGCTGTCCGGCCACAATGGCCTGGTCACCTTCATCGCGTTTTCGCCCAGCGGAAAGCAGCTCTCGTCGGCAGGGGGCAGAGACAACACGGTTCGGGTCTGGAATATCAAGAAGGGTGAATGTGATCGAGTGCTTGTGGGTCATACCCGCTATATTTGGATGGTAGCCTATGCTCACGACGAGCATACGCTTCTGTCGTGTTCTCACGATGGGAGCCTTCGTCGTTGGGATATCTTGCTGAAAGCGAAAGCGGTACATTCTCCAGGAAAGGTCCTGTATCACAATATTGAAGAGAAGATCAACGCCATATCCGCCTCACCAAACAAACGACTTGTCCTCTTTGGGAGTTATAACACATCACAGGATGCATATGGCATGGGGCTTCTCGACATGACAATGGGAACTGTGTTGTGGAAGCGCAAGTCAGGGGCGGGCGAGATCCTGTCATTGTCGTTCTCGAGCGATGGAAGCCGCATGCTATCTGGAGAAGTGGAGGGCCGCATTTGTCTGTGGGACACCGCCCTGGCATTGTTACCTGGAGACAGGGATGCATTGCTAGAAGATTTCCATGCAGGCAGCAAACTGGAGTACGTGTCATTCTCCGTAGACCAGAAAAGCATTGTCTCCGATGTGAGCTTTCATCCCATCGATGCTAGAGAGCACTGGCCACACTGTGCCTCTGTCAACGACCGTGAAGGGTCACCGACACCCCCGCCAGTCTACGTTCTTTTTGACGACTGGATTTGGCGTGCAGGCCCTGCAGGCAAGAAACGGATATGTTGGGTTCCGGCGGAACATCGGCACACACGTTGGAGGCGAGAGGGTGTGGCTGTCTTCGGGAGTAAGATTGCGTTTGGAACGGATAGCGGACGGATGGTCTTGGTCGATCTCTCGAATTGTGCCAATGTTACTGAGCTACGATAGTAGTGGTGCTAGTTCGGGCACAGACTGCCTTCATCACCTTATGCTCGCGTTCTGCATTTCGTGTTGTGCCTGCACAGAATCCCAGATGTAACTGTATGAGTCATGCGCAGTCATGATTGACCAGAAACAAATCTAATTAAGAAATGGCAGGCCAGTACTTAGCGTCACTACACGATCGCAGAAATTAAGGAAAGGACATGTGTATGTACTCATAAACCTGTGCGACGGCATGCTATTTTGAAGAATCAAAGCATTTACAAGAAAAACCGAGACGGGAGATAGCAGCTTCGACACGCGTGCCTTATCTCAGCTAGGTAAAATCGAACAAAACCCATATGTCAATGATCTCAAATCGTAGACCGTAAGAATACGAAATTCCGTTCCGACAACGCGTATTGAGGTCAAGCGACTGCGATAGGCTGTGCCGCCGACACGTCGACCTTGTTCCTACTCATCTCCAACTCCGCCAACCTCTTCTTTTCCTCCTCCAGCATCTGCCGTTGCAAGATCACCCTCTTCGGCACGACCGTTCTGCGCTCAGTAGTCGCCTTGAACTCGAACCTGTCTACGCCAAGCGCCTTCAGCGTCTTCTTCTCCACCAGACTGTAGTCGTCCGGGTTCTCGCGGTTGAAGTTGAATGGCTGACGAAGTGCAACCGGGGGGTTGGTGATGATGCGCGGAAGGCGGATGTAGTTCTTGGAGGCAGAGTGCAGCATGAGCGGGTGCATGAGGACGACATCTCCGACCTCGCCGGTGAGCTCGACGAACTTGTCGCATTTCTTGACTTCTTTGAGATGCGACCAGTACTGCGGGTGGTCGGGGTGGTTCTCGTACGTCGAGGTGGAGGGTGTGAACGAGAGGCCGGTGGGAAGGACGCCTTCGGGGTGTTCGCTGAGGTAGTTGGCGATCTTGTCCAGTCCGTCTGTGCAGATGTATGTGGCACCGCCGTTGTGCTTGATGTCGGTGTAGAGAGGGATGACGAGCAAAGCTTGCTCGGGAGAATCAAGGAAGTGCACCTAAATACGAAGGCGTCGGTCTGTGTCCTATACCGGAGTAAACATCCATGGCTTACGAAGAAGTCACCGTCAACGTGCCAGTTGATCAGGTTATGAGGCTCGGCTGGCATCGCGCCTACATATTCCGGCGCCCCAAGGTTGACGATGAAGGAGTCGCCCCAGGTGCTGCTTGCCGTGTCGATACGATCTTCCCCACCGAGCAGTTCCTTCATGATCTCCCAAGCCTGATCTAATATCAGACCTCGATCCTCAATGTGCTTCAAACATAGAATGACAGACCTTGGGCGCGAACGTCGCGACGCGTTCTTCCTTGTGCTTGGGCATGTGGATGCGGTCCTTGATCCAGGTACTCGTGTCGTTCGGATCCATGCCCAGACGGACCCATACGTCCTTCGTCCACTCGTCGGCTGTCTCCTTGGAGAAGGCGTTCTTGACTACGACGTAGCCATTCTCCATGAAGAAGTCGACCTGCTCCTCTGCAAGAAAATAGATCAATTCAAATGAGCTCTTCCAACAAGCGGAGGACTCACGAGTGAGATGTTCGTATGTGTTAGCCATGATTGATGAAAGAATTTTGCTGTAAACGATCAGCTGCTGCAGTTGTGTTGAGGGTGGAAGATATGGATGGTTTTATATATGCGCGGTGGAAGATCGGTCCACGCATTCGTCACCTGGCTGAGCGTGGGGAAGTCAGCTGGACTTCCTTGTGACGACTATGAACGGAGGGTTCCCCGTATTCTGCCCCGCATTTCGAGCTCATGTTCCTGTGATAGCAATGATAGAGGCTGACCGCGGTCTAAACATGACCGTCAACAAACGATCATGCTCATAACACGGGTCGCAGACGGACCGCCGCAGTGCGACTGATCAGCTGCGTGGCCGACGGCTTCTAAAAAGAAATAGCTTAACCAAGCGATCTAGATGTTCGCGAACCGAAAGGTGAGCGGGCGTTATTGGTTATGCGGAATGAGCGGCAGGAGCTTCCAGGGTAATGGGCACGATAGTGCCTCGTCGTGTATGAAATTAACACGGCAAGAGATATACAGTAAGGATCGTATGCTCCAGGGAGACGCAACCTACTGAAGACCAGATAGGCTCCAGTCGGAATGCTCATTCCCTTATTTCGCATAGTAAATGGTGGAGTGACCAAGATACGATTTGAGCGGGCAACCGTGATAATGATGATACAAGGATGATACACGCTTGTCTGAGAGTGGGTGGTAAGGACAAAACGTTCGTTGAAATGGTATTCGAGGACGGCACTGTATTACTGACCTGATATATGCAAGCAGGGTGTGGATCGACATCTATGATCAACTGACGTTCTTGATGATATCGTCGTCAAACGGATCCCCAATACCTAATTAAATCAAAGCAATGAGCAAAAGCATTAGTACTTTGTAATTGTAATGAGACGTGAACATACGCCTCCTCAAGCTTTCAACCAAGTGCACATCGAGGAGGTCCTCCTTCTGCCGCCTATTACTTGAGCCACCTTCCTCCCGGCCGGCTTCGACATGCATTACCCCTTTGCGCGAGTTAAACTCTTCACGGCGTCTGGTCTTCGGGTCGCGCGTACTGGATGCAGGCCCAAGGCGACGCTTCGCCGAGCTCTGGGTGGTCTGAACGGTCGGCTGGTTCAAGACGAACTGTGGCACATCCTCGCCGAGAGAATCGGAAGAGGCAGTCGATACAGGCGATGCTGGTTCTATGGGCGAGTTCATGATTAAATCAATGTGTTTCTGAAGTGTGCAGGACGCGCTGGTGTGGTGGGACTCTGGAGCCTCGAGGAAGGAGGAGATGGGGCTGGATGGACCACGTGCTCGGCGCCGAGACTCGACGCGCCCGGCTGCTTGTTTCCCGCGTCGCGTCGATCGTCATCGAGCATGCCGAGGAGGGACCTACGGCCATCGCTACAACGACCACTCAATTCTTCTCTCTTTGATCCATAGACGCGACCTTCCGTTGAGCATCAGCTACTTTGAATCATTTCCCCCGTGACGCAAAGATGTCGATCGCTCGGAAGGCCAGGCTGCCTATGCGCATCATCGCGCTGCCGCTCACCAGCGCCGTGCGCAACCCCAAACATGTATCTGAGGGCCCATTACCCCTTGTCTACTATCATTTTCAGACACCGCCTCCACCGACAGACCGCAAGCAGGGATGGACAGACTGGGCAACGACGAAGGCTGCTCAGACATGGGCGGATTTTGGGAAAGCTCCCGAGACGAATTGGAAGGTGCGTTCTGCCGTCATAAAAGCGCCTTCGCCCCACATCTGTTGTCTCTGGGGGATGTTTAAGAGGAGCTCTTGTGGAATGGAAACGTCCTGACGGCTCAATCTCGCAGTACAAAGTGTTTATCTACGGCGAACGCTTGGTTGACCGAATCGACTTTGAAGAGCTTGGACTCAAAGGCATTGACCCGTCTCTGGGCCCCCGAATATCCGAACTCGGTCCCGCGAGTAAAGGCGAGAAGGAAGAGTCGGAGCAGGGCGTCGTTGTGAGTCCAACCAGCAGCACGCAAGCCGACCTGAGGACTAATAACGCGGTATTAGATACCCCTTGTGCATCCAAAGTTTCTGGTTCCGCCTCCGCTAGCGCACTTGCGAATGATGCTCGAGAGGAGGACGCCGCGTCATCGAAGGGGATTCTGGATATGGCTCATCGCCGCCCCTATGACCGCGCCCTTCATGCTTATCCGTACGTCCTCTAGGCCTGAACTACCAATTCACATGCTCACACGCTGCATCTAGCGATTATACCCAATTTTCCGTTCTTTTTCTGTGTCTGGCGCTCGTGGTCACATTATAGAGGTCGGTGACCTTGGCTTTACCCCGAATACAGATCACTCGCTCATCCGCATGCGATGCGTTGTTAGCCTTCAAAGCATCAGAGTACCTACAAGCTCTCCTCCACCGCGGTGCCATTGTCCCACAGACTAGCGCCAAGCTTGACGAACTCTACGTTAAGCATGCGCCGCCCCTTCTGACCGACGGAAAGATGCCGCGCACCGAGTCGCTCGCGCAAGAAACGGAGCCCAAATCCAAAGAATCGGACCCTAGTGGTGGAAAGGTCCTCCTGACGCGCAATGCGGTGCCGCCAATATTGACCCTGTTCAATCTACCGTCGACCGCTGCATCCGATATCTATCGCGCCATTGAGCAGGCTAACATGCGCCTGCAGAAACGGTCAAATAGATGATACGGGGAGTCGTACCCTTACTTATAGTGAGGGTCGCACTAGTGGGAACAAAGAGCACTGAATGGGTGGAACCCTTGGCCAAGCCACGCCTAAGTTCGGGACAATTTGGACGAAATGTACATTAAAGAGGTAGTATAATACAACGGCTTTCTAGGAGAGTCGAATACCCATTACGCCTCACGAACGGGCCAGCAGCCGAAGGAGAGCAAGGCGCTCCTCGTAGTCGTATGTACGCCTAGTACTCCATTCAACATACTCCTGGGCTGGCGCTACGGTCAGCGCGGCATCGGCGTACCGCGGCTAGCATGGGACGCAAACTGGCGCGTATGCCATTAAAGCTGCATATTGGAAATATCAGTCAAATGAGAAAGCATGGCAAACCCTCAACGAATACTGTAGTGCAGATTCACTGTTGGGCATAAGCGAGGACTGGTTGTTCTGGGATACGGGATGCCGCCAATTAGGACGAGGAAGAATCTGGAATGATAACGCCTGCATGGCAGAAAACGAGCCGGTCAAATTACGAGCGGAGGATGAACTGCAAAGGCAGATGGATCTGGATGAGCAATCGAGCGGGTGTATGTGGCCATAGACTGGTAAACGGACCCCATACTCTGAGTCTTATACGAAGCAAATTCCCGACAAAAAGTGTCAAGTTACTGCTTGACTTACTGTACATAGTTGCCGGTAAGATGCAATCAGTCAAGTTGTGCACCGAGATGATTAGAAGTGTGCATCGTAAAGTTTGTCAAACATACTGAGACGATACATCGTGATCATAGCAGCCGATCAGTGATATCTGTTCGTAGCCTACTTGGATCTACATTGTACAAGTGACGCCGCCACACACGCATCCCATCGGCATGATTTTCAGGGTCGATGAAGCTTGTCCATTGTCGGGAAAAGGCTGTTGGCGCTCCGAGGACGGAGAGGCCTTGATCATCAGATGATAAGCGTAGTGTGGGCCGTCGAAAGAAGGGACGATTAGGAGTCGGTGCTGCGTGGCCCATGGGAACTGCGGTTAGTACTTTAGTGACCATGACCGTGTCGACGACGGGCGACCAGCTCTGCTGCGAACCGTACGTCTGCTTTGAACACGCTTCCCCCAATTATAAGCAGTCCTAGCCATTGCCCATCGATCCCGCCGCCTTCCCTTCCCTTCTCTTCTTTAAGCACGTATCATTATTTCCCGGATCTCAGTCTGCTGCCTTACTCCTCCCCGTTTCGTCCTCACGATAATCCTGGACGTCGTACGCATTCATCCATCGCAACCTCTTCAGCCCTCCCGCACCATGTCCTGGCTCGTCGCCGAACAGCAGCAGGCTGCTATGCACTTCACCATCCCGGTACATCAACGTTTAGTCACTTCCCAGCTTCGTCCCGCTCACTTCCCATCAGTCCTCACAGAAACCAGCGCTCAACCGAGATGGCCCCACGATGCACGGAGAGCTCGCGAGAATGGCCTTCATTCAGGTGCGTCTACCTGGCATGACATTCCGTGCTTCTGCCAACATGTACAACTTTGCGCGTCACAGAGACAGAACGCCCCCATTCACAATCTCCCTGTGGAGCTTCTCTCTCGTATCTTCCTGCTAGGGTACTCCGATGGCGTGGATCCCGCCCGGCCATTCAAGCGCAGGGCCGTCGAAGGGCTGAACTGGGAGGTCATCATGTCACACGTCTGCCGCCACTGGCGCGAAGTCGCGCTCAAGACGCCCGCGCTCTGGACGAGCCTGCGCATGCGCCAGCCGTCGCACCTCGATCGCGGCCGGGCGTTCGCACAGCGCTCCCGCAACTGCCGCATCGACGTCATGCTCGACTTTGTCGCGATGAAGGACCACAGGCCTGGGTTCACGCTCTGCAAGGACGAGTTTCACGAGGCGTTCGACGTGGCGGAGACCCATTCGACGCGCTGGCGCTCGTTCCTTCTCCGCCTCTGCGACCTCGACTGCAAGGCTGCCGCGCGCGCGCGCCTCCACGGTTGCGGACCCGTCCCGCAGCTGGAGTCGCTGCAGCTCTGGCACCTTCAGGAGTGGGCAACGTCGCAGAATCTGTTCACTGCGACTGCGAAACCGCCGGTCAAGATCCTTAACGACGACGTGCCATCATTGGTCAACTTGTCACTGGTCGGCGTCAACCTTGCCTGGTCCCAGGAGGAGTACCTCGTCGCGCTCAAGCAGATTGAGTTCGCTCTACACTCGGAAGGCGTGCGGCCTTCCGTCAAGGAATGGGAGACGCTTCTGCGTGACTCTCCCGACCTCGAGCGGCTCTCGTTGCATTATAGCGGTCCGCGGATCGATGGCCCGTGGTCCACTTCCCCCATTGAGCTCCGGGCCCTCCGCGAGCTCTCGTTCACTGACATGGATCCAGACGTCCTCTGTATCACGGTGGAGCATCTCTCGCTGCCGGTCTTGCGCGTGCTGGAGCTGGAGCTTCCCGAGCAGGATTTTAGCGCGTTTCTGGAGCTCGTTAGCAACGCCGAGGCACCCTATTTCCCTCTTCTCGACACGCTGCGCGTCTCGGCCCTGGATTGCTCCGCGGAGGCATGGAGCAAGTTATTGCTCGCTGTCCCGAAGCTTTCCTTCCTCGAAACAGATTTCCGTCGTGTGCAGCATGATTTCTTCCAGATCCTGTTCACGAAGGTACCACGGAATGAGCAGCCCGTGTCCGGGACGAGTGAATCGGCAGTTGAGGAAAAGCGTACCTCGCCGGATCCGCCTACTCCTTCCGCCAGCGGGAAGTCGGTGGATGGTCCGCCTTACGATGTGCTGCTGCCAAGCCTGGCAGTCCTGAAGGTCGCTGGGCTCCCTGCCGACCGCCTTCTTGCGTTCGTGGACTTCCGGAGAATGGCGGGGTATCCGGTCCCTCGCTTCATGGTGCACAACAAGCTGACATCAGGCGAGATGAGTGCTCTTGAACAGGCGCAAGTTGCCGTCGAGTATTATCAGTACTCGGATGACGACGAGGAGGAGGAGGAGGAGGAGGAAGAAGAAGAAGAAGAGGACGAAGACATAAATGAAGCCGACGAAGCTGAGGAGGAAGACGACGACTACGGAATCTGACCCCAGCTCATCGTTCAAAATGAGTATATCGTGGCGAATGGAAACGGTGAAGGCGGATACGAAGATGACTACGACGACGAGGGGCATGACGATTTGTGGACCTTCAATGGCCGTGTCTACGACTCATGCCGCACAGCTACGCCCACATGACTTCGATCACTTAGAAATACTTTCCACCACATGTACTATGGCAGCCTAACCTGTATTCTTATGTGGAATCCAGCTCTGTATGTTCGACTTCGCACGAAGATTAACGCTTAACGTTAACATTGATGAAGGTTCTGCCGAGAGGTTGGCGCGGGGCGCGCGTGTTGGTTGTAGTCGGCGCGCGCCTCGTCGCGTCGAGCGGTGGTACTGTAACGTTCATTAGGTCACCGTGACCGCGGCGATGCAGGCCACTTGCCGCTTGCCACAACGTGTCTCCGAACCCCCTAGCCTAAGGCCTGAACCCTTCCAGTCGTTGAAAACATCTTTCTTCACCTCACGTTCATTCATCTGCTGAAGCGCAGCAGCCGTCTCATGAAACATGGCGCTGCTTCGCGGCATGGCAGCTGCAGTCTCGTCGCTCTCGTGCAGCGTCCGGCGCCCGAACATCCCCCAGTCGTGGCCTGTGGTTTGTGCTTCTTCCTGAGCAACATCAACCAAAATGCTGACGCCAGTGTCTCGCTAGCTCGTCTATCCAATACTCCACCTCTTCAATGAAGCCCTACAAGGGCCGATCGACCGAAAGCCAGGACTGCTGTCTTCGGCTTCATCCATCGATCTAGCCATGGTCGAGCTGATCAAACTTGCCGTCGTCGCTGTCTTATACTGGCGTTCGCGCGGGACTCCGGCGGGAAGTAAGAACGAGAACATCGTCTGGGATGCGGCAGACGAGGAGCAGCCGCTGCGGGACCTCCACTCGGACGAAGAGAGTGTCGACACCCTGCTCAATGGTGGAGTCTCCGAGAAGATGTCGCGCCCGGACATTATGAAGATCGGCAGCACAAAGTCGGTTGCTGCTATCCTTGCTGCGGGCGCGCTGCTCGCCATTCATGCTCATCTTGTGAGTCGGAACTACTGCGTTTCATGATATTCGCTCACGACAAAATCAGGTCTCCAATTCGCGGACGCTCGAGGATGTAGCTGCGATCTATTTTGTCCCTTTGCTCTCAACCATCATGACTGCGTATGGCGTCTACTCCTTGTTGGCCCGGCCGGTCACGCAGATGCAGTTCCTGCTCATCGCCTTACAGGTGGGTCCAATATACTTTGATCTCTTCATCAGTGTGACGGATATGAGCGCAGCTTTGCGGCGTCTTCATAGTAGTGGTGAGATCTCGTTTTGCATAATGTGGCGCTCTCAACTGAGATGCTTCGCAGACGGGCTTATTTAGCCTTGACGCATATTCCTACCGCTTTACATCATTACTTCCATCCGCACTGTCGCTATCAACCGCTGTCATCACGTTAGATTTTGTGAGTCTCCAGAGTATTATCATCGATTGAATGCTCACGCCTAGTAGATTTATCAAGCGCATCATTCGGACTGTTTCAACATCATAAACCTCGGACTCTTTGCATTCGGACTCTCCATACATGTAGCGATACATATATTCCAGCATATCTTCCCTTCGTTATCTGCACTGAATCCCTCCGTACCCTTACACAGACCCCTTCAGGGTATCCTACAGCTCTACATCAGGGCGTTCCGAGATCTTGCAGCGCTCTATGTCATCTATTGTAGGTGCCTCGCCCTAGAGTCTGTCTTTCGAGCTGAAATTTTCATCCTTCACTAACAGATAACGATGCAACTTTGGAGAGGGTGCTTGCATCCTCCGCCGTGGTGTTCACGCTCATCGTTGCCTGCTTTTCTACCGATCCAAACTCCCTAATCCTGATAATTGGCTGCATCATAATGGCGTGGGCTTCTATCTCATATGTTGCAGGGCAGCTTCAGGGCACTCAGGAGTACCAGGTGCACCACGACGCGTATCTCGTCCTTTCTCATTCACTGATCACGCCGTGCTCTCTCAGGATCGCATTGAGCCTAGCAAAACTCGCCGCGCAATAGGCATCTTCACGTTCGGCATGCTCTTTCTTAGCTCAGTAATCGGCGCCGTACAGCTGCGAATGGCCGGCAGACTGCATCGACCCGCAGGTGAAAGTGCTTCGCTCTTTCCCTATCGACCGGGATGCCACCGCAAGCCCTTGCCCATGCCTGCTGTGTTCCCTTACGAGGACAGACGGTATCATGACTTTGACGATGTGCTTTTGATCGTGTTCTTCAGCCATGCGCGGTACAATGTCAATCTAGATTACTACCGCATGGCGTATGCGGAATACTTCCCAAACGTAAGGCATTACTTACTTGACAGGATGTATCGTTGAATGTGGGTTGTCTCAGATGGTGTTTGTCGGCCCTGGGAATCGTGAAGATGCAGGGTTCAATCACTCATACGACGTCCTTGTCGACACATACAAATCGGACGAGGATCTCACTGGTGACCCTGACTTCTATAAGATGGCCGGGAGAGTGCGTCCCATCTTTCTTCATATGCACAATTCGCTGACGACCCTTTAGATGGCACATCACATGCTGTACACTGCCCTCCGCGAATACCCGTGCTACAAAGGCTACCTCTGGGCACCGTTCGACACGTTCCTGAATGTGCCGCGGCTGCAACAGTTTGATCAGAATTTGTTCTGGTATCATTCACCGTTTGCCAAGTATGTGTTCAATCCGGCTCTGGGCGACGATGCGGACAATCGGAACGCAAGCCGTCATCCGCCAGCGGCTATGATCTCCCCGGATCCTTCACAGAATCTGACGGATGGATGGCGGGGTTGGGGGCCTGATTGGTGGTACGTCTGCTTTGATTGGCTGTGTGTTAGGTTGCAAACTCACGATCAACTCTATAGGTGGGGGTAAGCTAGATCCTCATTTCTGCGCAGATACTTGGCGGACTCACTGTTCACAACTGTGTTCAGAGATCCGCACGTGGGCATTTCAGAGTGCATGCCAGCATTCATGAAGGCGCCAGAGCATCAACGCCTTCGACTGGCATCCTTCACCAATGGAAAGACACGCTTCATCGGTGGATCGGCTGATACGATCTACATCCCTGGTCGACATCGCGAAGCTTTCATGGATACACTTGCCTTATTCCTCGAGACGGACTGTTTCTTGGAGATCGCAACCCCAACTGCATTGCACATGGTAGTCCCTCCGGGCGAAAGCATCTTATTTGTGGATCATGTAAGTGTCTCAAGGTAAAAGCGAGCATCACAACTGACATCATATTGGCAGTGGTGGATTTGGGAGCCTCCGCTGAATGCGACCTTTGTGCGGAACAAGTGGAACGAGAGTATGGAGGTGGATACGTTCCATACCTTCCACTGGGGCGATCAGGATGCGGCAGGTGTGTGGAGGGGCAATCCTGTCAACATCCGAGATGTGTCCAGATTGTTGCAGGACTCTGCAGAGCGACAGCATGTTCAGTTTCCCCGGCCAATTCCTTGACTCAGCGGGCTGTTAAGGACAGAAGAGGTATCAACACAATATTTATTACAGGCTGTGACCACTAATATGATGCAGACCAAGTTATCCATACTCTAGTGTACATAGCGTAAGCCACCCCTGCTATACAAAATCCTCAAAGACTTTTAAAAGACCCTGGCCAAAACTCCGGACCTCCTCTGGCTTTGTCGTACCACAGCTTGTTGTGCGCAATCGTGATCCTCACCCGCGAGATGCTTAACAGCTCCCGCACGCGTGCGATATGCTCCTCCGCGGCGCCTTTGTCCGCATGCATGCACATCGTGAGCCCGGTCTGCGCATTGTGATATACCGGCACTTTGAGCTCGCCCGTAATGATGCGGAGGTCGTGTGCCGTGTCGCCGCCGAGGTACATCCACCCACCATCTGCAGACGTGCGGACTAAGAAGTTGTAGTGGCCTGGCAGGTGCCCGGGCGCATCGACGATGTACAGGCTGCCATCGCCGTAATAGTCGATCGCTCTGGGGAACGGGCCCACGGGACCCCAGCCGGACGGGTGCAGATAGATGGTGCGATCGGGTGGGAGAAGGGCGCTGTCGAAGAGGGACTCGGGGTCGTGCGGGTAGCCGTGCTCTAGCAGAGGCGCGGCGGCATCGCCGACGACGAGGGTCGAGTATGGGAAGAGCGCGGTGTCGCCGATGTGGTCCCAGTGGATGTGCGAGAGGAAGACATGGCTGATTTCTGCGGGGGTGAGTCCGCCCTTGGCGAGCGCGTCGACGACGGTCTCGGAGACGTCGACGGGCTGGAAGATCTCGTTCACGCGTTTCGCGAGCGCGGGCGGGAGATTGTTGTAGTCCTTCCGCACGCCGAGGTCGAAAAGGATGTTTTGCTTGGTGAGAGAGTGGCGGAGGAGAAAGGGGGTGGCGGGGACGACGAGCTTGTCCACACCCTCGGGGACCGGGTCGATGAGGAGGCCTGCTGGGCAGGTCACTCTGCCGCCTTCGAGTGCGGAGACGGTAAAGAACGGTTGGTTAGGACGCGGAGGGGGCAAAGTAGATGGCATGCTGATGGACCTGATGTTCCCTGAGATGGGTGCTGTCGGTGTGTATTCCCGAATATGGCTTTAGTATTTATACGCAGTTCGTGATGCCCACCATTGCCCGCCGCTGTCCGCCATTGTCCGCTATGTACATACAGATGTCGATATAGTAAGTGAAGTCGGTGACATCACCGATGTTACAGTTTTGAATCGCTTAGTCAAGGAGTGGATTTGATCAGTACTTGATGGAATTGATTACCGGATGTTCGAGAGTCCATGTTTCGATATCTCCGAGCTGGCAAATATCTGCGTCTCGAACATTTTTGAACCATGCCTTTATAGTCATGGTAGATGGCGGCCCTTTGTATCGGGGAGCGGCATGTCGAATCCGAAATGAGCTGAAGAAGCGCAACGAAAGAGACAGTGTACTATTGAGCAGATCGGTATGGAATTAAGTGTATCATATCAACCAAGTCAAATACGCCGACGTGTCATTAATCTCGATGGGATCCCTGAAAACTTCAACTACACTTGATAAAGATCGAGTATATACAACGGTTCAAAGTGTTTTCTTGAACCAGTCGGCCGTCTGCTGAAGTGCCCCGTTGTAGCCCTCCTTCACCTCAGGGATAGTCAGATTAGGCCGTGCAGCGAAACCATGCGCGGTCCCTAGAAGATATACAATTTCAGGAACCACAACAGATGGGGAAGCGATCATACCTTTATAGTCGACGAATTCGTAATCCACGTAGTTGTCCTTGCCCTGCCGGGCCTTGAAGATCTCTTCAGCCCCAGTGCGAAGCTTCGGTCCGAAACTGAAATCCTCTGGAAGCGACATGAATGACCGTATGCTCATATGGAAGTGCTCAGACGTTGGCATACCTTCAGCGCATGCCCAGGATGTCGGGACTGTGATTTCCTGGATCTGTTCCAATGTGCACAAACCGGGATGGCAGATAACGATGGAATCGACGAGCTGACGACCGCCAATTCGTATGGCCACTGAACCTCCGAAACAATATCTGGTGTTATTATTTCAGTTAAGCAGATCGACACTGCATATTATATAGATAGAAACGTACCCAACGGCGCCGAGCTTCCCGTACTTCTTCTCTGCCTTGAGTTTCTTGACGAACTGGTCAAGAGATAAGGATTATGTACTGGGGGTGCTCATGAAGTGTCACTTACAGCCTCAACTCTGGCATCCACGACACTCGCACGGTTGGCATAGAGTCGTGGAATGCGAGGGATGCCCCTCCATACGAGACGCAGCTTGTCCCATGTCGACATTGCCACTCCGGCACGATCAGGCACCAGAGGCATCAGCTCTTTCGTCGAGAATGGCGGAAGTCCTGCGTCACAGGCATGAGTTACAGTCCGAGTTTCGTCACCGGGTAGACGCACCATTAAACAGGTCAGGGACCCAGACATCCATGCCCACTTTGCTGGTCAGCAGGTCAGCAAGGATCTTACAATTGTTGAGTGGCAGCCCAAAGATGTCCGTCAAGAGTATAATGGCGTTTGGCGAGGGTGTATCGTCTGCTTTTCCAGGAGCAGGACTGTAGTACGCCTCGTTCACCATCGAGCCTGATGGCTCGCCCGGGAGCACTAGTCCCTTCAAGCAGTTTGGACAACTGGCCATACTTTTGACGCCGATTTGGAGGGTGGAGAGTTGACGGGTGCCACGGCTTGAGCACTATGAAGCCATACTATATAAAGGCACGCCTTTGCCCATTGAACGCATGCGTATCCCATCAAACGACAGTAACCGATGTCTAAGCTAATTCTCATGCACGCCTGATGTCCAGATCCAACGGAATAACCATATGAATCCGACGGAGTACTTACCTCGTTCAGGCCGAAGGTGGAAGCTGTAGGGTACCCCTCAGTGGCAAAGAAGGGCGTCTGGACATAGGTTACAGCTTTGAAGGTTGTCCGGACACTGCGACACCATCAAATGGGTCCTCGATTTCAGAGTTCAGTAAACCCTCTTCGATTTAACCTCGGAGCATAAGTTCCTCGGAGCCAATGTAGTGGTCTTCATAAGGTATGTTATTCCCGCGCCTGATTTTACTTATCTCCGGCCCGGGTCAGGGCGCAATTCGTTCCGGTTCGTTTGCAATTGGTTTACGAAGATCATGATGACCTCTGAAGTCACGTAGAACACCATAGTAACTCCTCGACGAAATAGTCTCGTATTCGCAGCGTACTGCTACCGACGTATCGTACTGCGGCCACCTGCACGGACTATAAGCTATTCTGCTACTGAACTACGGTCTTGCTGAGGTGCGACAGCTTTCAGTCATCTATATGCCCTGGGACGCTCTTATCTCAAGTGTCTGTCCTTCCACTGACGCACGACCCAGCAAAACCATTTCACCTGTTCTTATACAGATCTGAATTTTAGAAACCCGTTGGACTATGCAAGCGAAGGACTCTGGAACACTCATCATACGCAACGTACGCCAAGCAGCGAATGGCGATCAGGACAATATACTCGACCTGTATTGCACATCCGGAGTCGTGACAACCATCTATGAGAAGGAGCCAACCGACAATGCATGGCTACCTCGTATATTCAAAGAATATCTGGAGTCGTTGCTCCATACGCAGATCGACCTCAAGGGAAAGGGTATCATTTTGCCATCGTGAGTCTCTATCATTTTGTCTGGGGCGTCTTTACATCTCCTGGCCCAGACTATGTCATGCGCACATACACCTTGACAAATGTTTTCTCTTGGACCAGTGTGGCAAACTAGAAACAGGGTACGTTTGATGCCGTTTTTCAGTGTCACACGTAAATCACGACATTCAGAACATTTCAAGAAGCTCTCGCAGTTACTGCTAAGGCTAAGGCTGATTTCATCAAGGACCTTGACGATGTATATACGCGTGGCAGACGGCTCGTCGTAGAGAGTCTGGAGTGTGGAGTGACCGCTATGCGAGCCCACGTTGAAGTGGACAGGACCGTACAGCTCCGATGTCTAGACGTTGCGCTTCGGCTGAAGGAAGAGTTCAATGCATGCTGTGAAATACAGATATCAGGTCTGTGGCATCTTCACCAGCTTGCTTTCCTATGCAAATCGCTAAGTTAACTGTTCAGTATTCGCACAGGATCCTCTTTTCGAGGATGCTGATGCAGAAGAACCAGGGAGCAATTATCGCCTCCTCGAAGATGCCGCTGGTACATCTGGTGTCTCCGTCGTGGGTTCTGCGCCCTACGTAGAATCGACGCTAGTCCAATCGCAAGAGAACATCTCTCTCATCTTGGGCCTCGCCGCACGAAAGCAACTTCACGCAGACTTCCACCTCGACTATAACATCGATGCTTCCTCTCCACCCCTGATCTACTACCTCCTTGATCTTATACGATCACTACGATGGACCCAGCAGTTCCCGAAAGATGAGCCACGCATGGTGACAATCGGGCACGGGACGCGTTATACCCTCTTCAATGAGGCAGAGTGGAACCAGCTGAAGGAGCGCATTGGCGATCTCCCCGTTGCGCTGGTTGCGCTGCCGCAAAGCGATATGTACATGATGGGGAAAGGTGGGGACGATCGCGCCATGCAGCCTCCGCGGGCGACGCTCCCCGTGCCATTCGTGGCGTCGCGCGGGATACGCGTTGCGCTGAGCGTGAACAATGTGGACAACGCGTTTACGCCGCAGGGCTCCGTGGACCCGCTCGGGCTGTGTCCGCTCGGTGTCGCGGTGTATCAAGACGCGAGCGAGACAGCTTGCGCTACGCTGCTGGTGCGTGCATGTCCTAAGCAGAGGTGATGCATTACCTGATAGTTTCAGTACAGAAATCGGTTTCCACTGAGGCTAAGCATGCAATCGGTCTTCGACAACGTTTGGCCAGCGAAGACCTGTCCATTTCGCTTGGTGACGCGGCCGACTTCGTTATCCTGCACGAGAACAGTAGTGTGCGCTCGGCCGTGCTGAACCCGTGCTACACGCGCACGACCGTCCGTGCCGGGCGCATCGTCGCGTGTCGGCGGGCAGAGCGCTGGAGCGCCGTCGCGGACCCGACGAAAGGCAGGCCGCTGTACGGGCGGCTGCTTGGAGTTTCGGTGTTGGGGGCAGGCTTTGGTGCGTCCTCTTTCTATCGTTTCGGATTGGTGAGCTCACATGCGTCTGTAGCGCTGGTGATCGCTTATGTTGTGTGGGCTGCCGGACATGGTTTGCATCCGTCGGGGACAAAATAGCAGGTAAGATTGATATAGGATAGCGTGGGTTTAGGATGGTACGCGTAGGCTAAATTGTGTGCAGCACGCACTGCAATCTAATTGGGGGGAAAGCGGCCAGACTAAACAAAAGCAAGTCCTCCCGCCTCGCGTCGATACCCGCGCCACAGCTCCGCACTCCCGCCATCTCAAGGACCACGAGGGGATAGCGACAAACGTGGACATGCATTCGTCACCCGCGTTCACATGAGTGGCAGCATCTTCCCAAAGACATCCCACACATTCTGGAACGCGAGCTCCGTGTACCCAAGACTCTGGTACACCTCCTCCGCCCGCGCCGCGTACTCCGCGGTGCCGAAGCGCAACAACGCCTCGCCATCCACGCGCTGCACGAGCGCGGACACGGCCTCGCGCGGCATGGGGCATAGGCAGTTCTCGCCGGCGTACATGTCGTGCAGCGAGTAGATCATGCTTGGACACGCGCTGGTGGGCCTGTCCTTGCGCCCGCCCTTGCGGCCTTTGTGCACGTTAAGGTAGCGCATGAGGTCGATAAGCTCGCGCTGGAGGAGCTTGGGCCAGAGCCACTGCACGAGCTCGCTGGGGGTGGGTTTCAGTGCCATCAGGTGCGGTGGAAGTGAGGAACGCACTGCTGCTTGGGGTCGGAGGGTGTGTATATGCCTGAGCCGGCGGACCACCAGGTCAGGGCGTCGCTTACCCAGTGCTCCTGCAGAAGACTGCGTTCCAAAGAGAGCTTTCGGACGGAGCATAGAAGATCATCATCCTCCGGGGAGAGATCAGGGCCGAAGGTTTGCCTACGAGATGTTATGACAATGCATGCGGAATGCAAAGCCGACGTATTCACACACCTCAGCGAGTCGACATAATGACACGGAGGGAGAACCTCATTTTTCCCGGGCGGTGGGACCGACGGCGGCATGCCTACAAACGAGAATTCAACACACAGCCCACGCACACCACGCGCCACAAAGGACGCGCACTCACCGCCAAGCTCCGCGATGACCCGCAGCCTTAACCAGCCTACCGCGGACGCGAACGTCTGCTCGGGGACGACCCACATCCCAAACCATTTCCCGCTCCACCGGTCGCGTACGCTCCACGTCCGGAAGCCGAGCTTCGCAAGCTTTTCGTTGCTCGTGCACGTCCACGCGCGGTGGATTCCTTCCGCAGGAGGCGGCGCAAGTTCGGTGCTGGATCCTGCCTGGTGGTTCACGACGGGTTCCCGCAGCGCGAAGCCCACGGGGCCCTGCGTGCGCATTTCCGCGGCGATGTAGTCGCTGCGCGCCGCGTGGGCGCGTCAGGACATGGGGAGGGAAGAGGAGGGAAGGGGGAAGACGCACCGCGTGAGGTTCACGCCCGTTGTGGTCGCGATGGCCTCCTCGACCGCGCGGGGCCCATGCTTGCGCAGCGGGTCCTGCGCCACCTGCGCGAGCACGAGCGCGCTCTTGTCCGCGTTGGGCATTTCACGCGTCGTCGTGCCACTGCCGCGCAGCCCGAGAATCTTACGCCTGCGGGACAGGGTCGACAGGCTGCGACGGCGCGTCTTGAAGGTGAAGGGCGCGTGGGCGCGGAAGAAAGGGGAGCGCACCTCATGGAGACGCCGTGCTCGCTCTGGAGGAGCTGCTGCACGGTCTTCCTGTCCGTGATGCCACGTTGATGGTAGTCTTGCAGCCACTCTGCGACTTGCGCGTCATTTTTACGCGCTGGTGGCGTGTCAAGGGGGGACATGATGAGTTTGCTCGGTGGAGACGGGATCCTGAGACTCACGGTATTCCTTGTACTGGTTGCGTCCTTTCGGGTTGCATGTAAAATGGGCGTTTGAAGAGGTTGGCTGTCCTAGAGCTATGCTAGAGGTTGAAGCCACCTCATTGTCGATCTCGGGGACGTTGTCTGCTTCATCTAATGTGGTTTGCATCGTGAGCAGCTTTGGCTTAGACCTTCGGAGAAGCGTAAGAAAAGTGGTCTTTTCACATGGGAATGTTAAATACAAAAATTAAACTTTTACATGGCCGACTAGCTCAGTTGGTTAGAGCGTCGTGCTAATATCCGAAAGCTATTAGGATCTAACGCGAAGGTCTTGGGTTCGATCCCCACGTTGGCCATCCTTTTTCTCAAATCTACCAGTAGTCGGATGGATACTTTTGCGCGAAATAAACAGCGTCGAGACCAGAAGAAGACTTGGACATCGGAATTTCTGCGTACAAATGATTATCCTAGTGGTGCGATGCAACAACTTCTTGTCGTACATTTCGCATGTGAGCGTGCCTCATGAATCGTGCTTCTCCATGCCAGCTCGGCGACGTCGATTTGACAGGTACAGGCTTCGCCTTCTCGGCCGGGCACGGGCTGCACTGCAATGCGCGCAGATACGTTCGCGTCGGCTTTCTCGGTCGTGCTGCATTGACATGTTCGTCCTATGATAGCAGAAAGCTCATTGTTGATTTGGAGACTATTCTCCGTGGAACACAGCGTTCCGTGCATCGCAGCCAAATCGCAGCATCTCATAAACATTAATGAGGTCTCATTGCGTACACGGATCCACGTGCCCTCTATATGTATAAAGGTAATATGTGATATCGTCCCGCAGGCTGCGAAGCGCAATCAACGTGCGCGTGAACGACGAGCGACGCGAATCCCCAGCGTTCAATCGTGCCGCATGGCCAAGCCAATCACTCGATCCGCGACCTGCGATGCGGCTCGAAAATGTAGCCTTACCGGGTGGCGTTGGCGCTGCAGATCCCAGCGAGAGACTGTCGCATTAAACATGGGCCATGTGGCATGGGTTGGGCATCTAGGATGCGTGCAGGGTTGGATTGGCTTCGAAGATCGTCGATGCAGGCCTTACGGATGTCGCGGACGTTCGTGCGGTGCAGCCGTGTTTTCAGCGAGATTGCGCTCCGGGGCGCGTTGGCAGAACCAGTGCAGTTGCATACGGTTATATACTGTACGTCTTTCCGCGGCTAAGTAGTTCGCGTAAGAAAGAGGCTGAAATTAAGCTATTAAGGGGATGGAATGCCGGCGGTAAATTTGAAACGTCCGAAGGCTTAATGCCCGAGTAATGTTCCAGGGACTGTCCATGCAATGTGCATGCCGACGTCTGCGACGCAATGTCAAGGCATTGTCAGGAACACGTGGATCGACCAGCGGGACACATGTTAATGAGCACGAAACCGGTGTCTTGATCTTGTAATACGCCGGGCGTTGCTACAGTTGAAGGGCTAGAAGCTAGAAGCCGGGGCGGACGTGACAGGCTGGAATGGACGGTGGGACCTGGGGGGAGCGGATCGTCGGACGGGGCGACTGGCCCGAGGCTCCGCACAGATGAGCGAGCCAAGACGCAGAATACTGATTGATGATAAATGCGAGTTATATTCGGAAGTTCTGGAAGCAAGATGTGTGTGAATGCGGACGGGATGTGGAGGAGGACTGACAGGGACATTGAGTAGAAAGCTGCACGGGAGGTGGGAGAGAGTGATCGAATTTGAAAGGAAGGCATGACCATGACGTCCCGGGAGAGAAGAAGCAGTTGGATGACCGAAAAGATGGGAGATGGCCCAATAATGAAAGATTCAGGTAGAGGGCGCGGATCTGGGTCAGGGCGGGCGGTGCATAGAACATACTCAGGAAGGACTAGTCACTCGTGCCATGGAGGGCGTGCAAGACTAGGAACACTCCGGCCAAGATGAGGATACAGAGTAGGCTTTACAGTAAGATTAGAACGGGCAGAAAGCAGAGAAAGATTCAAAGAAGGCGGGTCGAAGGCGATAAAGTGTGGGAAATGTAGCCATAACGGGAGGAGGAAGACCGGAATGAAGGCGGAGCAAGGTCGCGGGGACGATGCGGGAAACGTGCAGCCAACTTCCAGAAGAGTGACATTTCTTGGTCCTTCGTCGAAGACGCCACCATTCACCACGATGCGCTCGATCGTCCCTCTCGTCCCCTCTAAATACTCTTCGCGATGCTGTCTACCCCTCCCCGTCGCCTGTGAGTCCCTCCAATGCCTCCCTCTTCCCAGGCCGTAGCCGATAGTCGGCCCAAGACCATCTCCCTCTCGGTCTTGGCCCTCTTATCCCTCCCAGTTCGTCTTCTAAATTTCCCCTCTCTTCGTTAGCTCATTTCCTTTCTAGTACCGTCTCTGCCATCCACCCGACCCGACCGTTGGCAAAGTTCGTTCATGCCAGGGTATGTCCTTCCCCACACGCGTCGCGACGCGTTTTCTCACTCGCACTGTCCAGTCACGCCCTTGTACAAGGTCAAGCTTGAGGATGTTATCAACAAGAAACATCTT
This sequence comes from Hericium erinaceus, assembly GCA_006506795.2. Classification (NCBI taxonomy): domain Eukaryota; kingdom Fungi; phylum Basidiomycota; class Agaricomycetes; order Russulales; family Hericiaceae; genus Hericium; species Hericium erinaceus. Next base: position 1,509,122 of record CM021163.1, read on the forward strand.
CCCCCGCTCGGCCTCAAGGATTTCGAGGAGTGGTTACTCTACGTAGATGGCTCCCCCGAGAACCTGTACGTCCCCCTTCTCTCTGGCCGTCCTTTCTCGCGTCCTCACCCATGTATCTAGCTACTTCATGCTATGGCTCCGGGAGTACACTGCCCGTTATTTCCAGTGGGAAGCCGGGGCCAAGTCCCAGGCCGATCTTTCCGACTCCAAGGACCAGAACAACTATTCCTTCTCTACATCTCACGCGCCTGACCCCGCACTCTCCCTCTTTTACGCTCGCGCGAAGCAGACTTTCTTCACTCCCAACGCAGACTATGAACTCAACGTCGTCTCCGATATTCTTGCCACCTTTCACACCTCCCACTTTGCCTCTCCACCGTACCCCCACCCTGAAGTCTTCTCTCGCGTAGCTTGGGAGGTCCACGCCATGCTTCAGGACAGTTTGGACCGCTTTGTCGTTGCAGCCTATCAAAATGTTGGGACTAACAGGGCCATCTGTGGCATCATCGGCGGCACCACCTTTTCTCTTGCCGGGAGCGTCCCTCCGATGGTCGTCAACTTTGTCCACGGTCACGCCCGCTACCTGAGATTGGCTGCTCTTCCTGGGTTGTGGCTGGGGCTCACCGTACTTCTTGCTAGCTTGCACGGTGTACGTCTCCGTTGTTCTTATTGTCCACTTCGTCCGCTGAGTCGTTGCCCTTAGGTCTGTATGATGGTCTACGTTTTCGGCGATTTCCGCCAGCTTCGTAAATTTGAACTTGCCCGACCCCGTATCTCTGCACCGAAATCCAATCTTGACCCCCAGCGCATATCAAGGCCGGTATACCCGAATCAAGCCCATTCGCGTTCCATAACCGCCCTTCCGACGTCCGGGCCCCCTCTTCCTTCCCGGTCTTCGCGTGTGCCTGCACCCATGCTCGATATCCCAGCGCCCCCTCCTATCTTCAACGCGCCCATCTCATCATCCCCCTCATCTGCTTCGTCTCACACTGCTTCCCTCGTCACACCTCTCACCTACAACCGTTCCACGTCCTCCCTGACTTCGTCTGGCACAGAGACCGATGCATTCAGCGACAAATGCGATCCCGCCAACGTCATCTCTATCTCTGAAGCCTACTATGACGCTGACCCCGCGCCGGAGGGCCCAGCGACGCGCACCGGGCCCGGGTCCGCCCTTCCCCTCGCGCTCGGGCCTGCATGGGGTGGCTCCTACAAGTTCGGGAACCCGGACCCACGTTACCATTCCCGGGAGTGCCGTGCCAATAAGGCATGTCGCGTGAGCGGGACCGCGGACTTCATCCGCCCGTACGACTCGGTCGAGGACTTTGATCGCGCTCGCTTCGACCCGGTCGGGCGCGCCGCAAGTGCCATGGAGGAGGGGCTCGCTCCTGGGTTGCCACTTGGGGGCCAGGGAGCCGTCAGCGATGTGTTCGATTTTGATGCGCTGCCTATGAGGGGCGAGGGTTCCGCATGGTATGGGGACGACGAGAGCGTGTGCATCTGCCCCATGACGCCCGCCATCGCGTCTTCCGTTGCCCTTCCAAGCACGCGTCCGACATCATCGCAGGGAAATTCGCCGTCGTTGTTAAGTCCTACGTACCTCCTCGTTGAGAAGGAACCGCCCAGGTACAATGCGCAGCAGCCAAGACCAATCCCTCTCGAGGAACACCCAGCACGCTGCTCAGACCTCTCTCCACGAGCGTTTCTTGCCCGCGCGCAATACAAATGCAAGCACAATGTCCTCCCGCTTCCACATGCGTCATCCTCACCCCTCCCCACATCTCTGACGTCGGCTGTAGCTCCTTCCGGCCGTGGTGCACGCCGTCGACGCGCGGAGAAACATGAGGCGGCTGTGCGTACGCGGGAGCGGATTGCGCAGGCTGTGCCGGCGTTTGGACCACTCACGCGTGTGCTGAGCCCAGTCGTGTCGCGAGCACAGTGGGATATCGTTGTGCGCAGTGCGATGCTGGCGGGACTCTTCAGCATCGTCATTGTCGGGACGCTCTGTGCGGTGCCGGTTCCACGTTGATTCCTATCTCATTCCGACTTGTTCTCCGATCATCTGTAAGCTGAGTCGTGCTTTGCTCCTGCTGTCTGTGCTTCTATCTGCTGTCTGTCTGTGTACGATATCCGCCTGTTGTCCTTTACATTGCTGCCGCTCTCTTCCTCGTCTTCTCATGGGCGCTCCGTGCCTCATGTCACTGCTTCATATTTTTGGTCGCTGGTGCCTGCTGCTGCACAGATCAGGTCATCTTTCACGTCGCACGATTAGTACCTCACTCACGATCCTTTTCACATGCTTCCTTAGACATTTGCGTTCCGGACCTTGTCTTAGTCGATACCTACGATGTGCCATCATACCTGACCCGTACCCATACATTCCCTCTCTTACCCTACTTGTACCTCCCATTTGTCGCACATACGATAAGGTTTCGTACTCGAGCATCTTCGTGCATCCCCGCCCCCGCTCCCGAGTGGAGATATTCCTACTGTTATTAAGTACTTAGCTATGTCGTTTTTCATAGCACCGTAATTGAACAGTTGTTCTTCCGTACCTTCGTGAGTTAGAGTTGTGCAGAAATCGAGTAGTGTGGACATGTGGACGCTTGTGGACGCTGCAAAAGAAGTGCGGAATCTCGATATGGTTTTTGAATTTGTAATTTGAATTTGGCCGACCTGTTTGATCGATGAATCGATCACTGGGCAAATACTCGACTTGAATTTCTTGTCGAGCCTGCTCTGGGCGCGTTCATCGCTCCGTTGCCACCATGGCCTCCGATAACAATTCAGCGTTCACTCAACGACCAGACTTTAGTGACTTTCCACACCCGGACAATATACAGGTCATCCAGCTCGAGAACTTCAGCATGGAAGAACACCTCAAAAAAATGAGCGAGAGGCTCAAGAACAACCCGTTCGTCCCGCCGGTGGGCAAGACTCCTGTCAACAATCTCCCGAACGAGCTGCTCTCGCAGATCTTCGTCATCGGCGCAGATCTCGATGGGATGAACCGGCCGCTGGAGGAAGAGGAGGAGGAGGAGCCGGATCTGGAGAGCGAGGAGGAGGAGGAGCCGCAGCTCGCGTTCCAGGTGCTCGCGTCGCACGTATGCCGCCGGTGGCGCGAGGTCGCGCTGCAGACGCCGTCGCTATGGTCGCACCTTGACTTTGCGGAGGGCCCGCCGTTCGAGAAGTCGCGGACGTATCTCGAGCGGTCGTCGGGCTGCCCGCTGGACATCGAGATCGACTGCACTGTGCCGGAGGAAGAAGTAGAGGAGGAAGAGGAGGAAGAGGAGGAAGAGGAGAGCGAAGAGGAGGAAATCGTGGAGAGCTTCGAAGACGATGCGGAGGTGATCGCCATCGATGCTGATGTCGACAGGGCGCGTGCACCCGCACCCGCACCCGCCCCTGCCCCTGCCTTGGAGGAAGAGCCCAAACCGTCCGCGGCGCTGACGCTGTCCGACCTCGCGACGATCAGCGCGCTCATCCTCCCGCACGTCAGCCGCTGGCGCGTCTTCGAACTCATGACGGACGACTACCTCATCATGCATCACACGCTCGCGGCGCTCGCGTCCGCGCCTGCCGCCGACACGCTCGAGGAGCTGCAGCTCTACCACTACGACGACACGGACGAGGTCGAGCACTTCGAGCCTGCCGAGCTCCGCGCACCGATCGTGCCCTTCGGCGGGCACGCACCGCGCCTCACGCATGTCGCGCTGTGGGGCGTGCACCTCGACTGGCCCGCGTGCGGCTTCCTGCAGGGCCTGAAGGACTTCGAGCTTGCATACCACGCGCACGACGTGCGCCCGCCTTGGGCCGACTTTGCGCGCATGCTGCGCGACTCGCCGGAGCTCCTCACGCTCACGCTGTGCATGTCGGGCCCCGCAGGCGTGCCCGCGGACTGGCCGAAGGAGACGATCGTGCTGCCGAGCGTGCGCAACCTCGTGCTCGCATTCATGGAGCCGGCGTACGTCTCTGCGATTCTCGACCGGCTCGTGTTCCCGAACGTGACGAGCCTCGCGCTCGACTTCGAGGAGGACGACTACTCGGCGCTCGTCGCGCAGCTCGCCGCGCCCCAGCCCGGCAAGGTGCGCTCTGTCCTCGCGGGCCTGGAGGACCTGCGGCTCTCGGGGCTGCCCGCAAGCAGCGCGGCGATCGACACGCTCTACGGGCAGCTGGGCAAGGTGACGTCGCTGCATCTGAACTGCCATCATCTGGACGAGGAGTTCTTCAAGAAGCTCTTCCCGCCGACGGAGGGCGCGGCGGCGTTCCCGCTGCCGAGCCTGGTCGATCTGTCGTCGTCGGGTGTCGACGGCGACCAGATCCACGCGCTTGTGGAGGCGCGGAAGGCGCGGCCCGTCAAGCGCGTGTATGTGGAGGTGGACGACCTCGTGGAACCGGAGGACGAGCAGTGGTTGCGGCAGAATCTAGAGCACTTCGCGTTTTTCGAAGGCTCGGATGATGAAGAGGAGGACATGGTGGAGATTGACTTTGCGGTCGATGCCCATGGGAACGTCAACATTGTCGAGGAGGGCGACAACGAGGACGAGCAGGAAGAGCAGGAAGAGCAGGGTGATGCAATGGAGGGATTGAACGAAGGAGCGACACAATAACAACATTGTCTCCCTCGCAAAATTGGTTAATGATACTGATGATACTGATGTAGCCGTTGCTGTGGATCCAGTCAGAAATCATGTAGATCAGAACTGAATGCATGCACTGTATTGTCCATATGAAAGTAAGGCAGGAATTGAACAGAAAGATAGTCAGCATTATAACAGAAGTTCTTGCGAGGTCGGTCGCTGGTATTCGTCCGCTCTGTCAGTACAAGTACATACGGTATGTCACAACATTCTACTTCGAGTCGTCGGTATTGCAATAGGGTAACTCAGCTACGCCGATAACCATGTCCGGAAGCTCCTCGTCTTCGAAATCTTCACTATACAAACTACGCTCCTTTCCCTTCAGGTCTTTGGAGCCGCCCACACACGACCGGCGTGCGTCGGGCATGGCTATGAGCACAGAGACCTGCATGTCCGAGGGTATCGTGGTTTCGTCTTGCTGCGGAGGCTGGGAAGGGCTTTCCCCAGGTGCTGGTGCTGGTTGTGGTATGTGTGGCCGTGCTTTGGAAGGAAATGGCGAGCAGAGCATCCGGCGTACAGTCGACCGGGGCTGTTCTGTGGGCGCCTGCACAACACTCGGGTATGTCGATTTTGTCTGTCCGGATCCTGGTGAATCTCCGGGCAGGAGTGACACAGGCTGGGCGGAGACACGGAACTTAGTTGCGGCACTAGGAAAGAAAGGTCCTCACAAAGCCGCAACGCACCATGATGTTTGCCCAGTCGACTTCACCGCCCGCCGGCTGCACCCAGCTGTCCCATATCTTGGGCTTCTCTCCGAAGTTCTGCCTCCGGCCTAGAGTGCCCCCCGCCTGCGGCGGTATTTCCCCCGCGAGGATGGCCTCTTCGACGCGCCGCCGGAAGCGCCGTCGCACGATGAATGAGCGCAGGATGATCGCAGCTGAGACAGTAAGCAGCAGAAATAAGGTAGCGAGAAATGTGAACCTGCGCAGTTTGAGTGATCAGGATGAATACTGTTCATGCATTGGACCACAATAGCGGCGGACGCACAGGTATAGCGAGGAGGAGTTGCCGCCTCCACGGGCCGGCGTCTCGGTTGGACCAGCTGTGAAGAATGGCTGGTCGCTCGTCGTCGTCGGGGGTGTTGACGACGTGGATGACATGTTGATGCCGAGGACACCCAGCGGGGCGTTTGAGGTGTGCAAGTCAGTGATGACGAAGGGTATAGGAAAGGCGCATGGGGCTAGTCGGCTGGTTCGATGCTCCTTGAAAGTCGAGTCCGGACGGCAGACCGACAGACGGAACGGCCGATCTCAGATCCCAAATTTCGTGACCAAATTTTGCGAAATTTACTGTATTGCCTGAATTGGATATTCTGTACGCACAAGACCCTTATCAAACCTTGACGACGAAAACTCCTCCAGAAACCAGCAAGTTGCACCATCACGAACTTCTATAGCGATGGTATTCGTGCCGCCGCAGCGGTCTTGTACATAAATCCAAAAGTTGGAAAGCGTAGGTATCATCACCGTGAAAATCGTAACTGAATTATGTAACAATGTCCCAAGAGTAGTTATGATACTGACAGAACGAGAAATGGCACAGAACGACCGTGAGGAGATACAGTACCAATGCCAAATCGTACGTGTCGAAAGACAAACACACGAAAAAACCAAAGGAAATCATGATCACCAGTCTGGGATTACCGGGGATTGCTCGTAAAGCGCTTGATACACGTTCAGATGCAGGACCGACAGTTTTGCTAACCGCTCTGCAAGCTGTCGTACCTCGGCCGACAGTGGTTCCAGGCCTGCCACCCCACCCCTTTGGTCTTCTGGCAGGGTGACAGACGCTGATAACGCGACCGAGGCCGGAGTCAGGTTTCCCCGGATCACGACTGTGGACACGACTAGATCGAAAACGGTGTTGCATAGGCGCTCCCGCATCAGGGTGCTGAGAGGCGAATCGAGGCGCAGATGTCGGTCCGCCCAGCTTTCGGCGAGCTTGAGGAGGTGCTCATCGGGGGTTTGCACTGTGGTAGAGGTGCTGTTCTGTGTGGGAGTCGTGTTTCTCGTGAGTGGGCGACGGGCTTGGGTGGCTCGTCTCGTAACTTGCAAGACGACGGCTTTTATGCCGGACGTCCATTGCTCCTCGTCATTTTGAGAGGAACGGTGAGAGCGCTCGTGGTGGCCGTCGGTCCCCTTGGGTAGGAAACAGCGGCCGATATTCGACGGACCTAGATCCCACATCTCCTTCTTCAGATTCTGCAAGTGTGCCTCGAGGACGGATGCGTCCCCCGCGGCTTTGTGACCACTCGGAGTAGACGTGTAGAGAAGTTGGCGATGGAGCATGAGAAGCATGTAGATGGCACTCAAATCAGCCACATCTTTGGAAAGAAGGGCGAAGCGAGAATGGTCGAGATAAAGGGTTTCAGGGTAGCTGGGTAGACGACTAGGGGTCGTCTGCTCAGACGGAGTCGTAGAGGGAGGCGTAAAAATGAGGTCAATGATGGCCCTAAGAGACGATAAGATCACCCGCGTCCGTTTGCATAGTGTTCGGAAGGTGAAGGATCGGGTGGGGTATGTCAAGGTATAGTTCGAAGCTTCAAGACGTTGGTGGGCTGCGAGAAGCCACTGATCGGTGATGTCAAATGGTTGTTGAGCGGGATGACGTTCCTTGAAAGTCTGCAGCTCGAAATCTGGTGACGAATGTATGATGTAAGGACGAAGCGTTTGCATTTGGTGATTGGCAATGTCCTGTACAACTACATGAGCCACCAGTGAATAGAATAGTAGGCCTGGTCCTTACAAGCTTCATGAGTTCCAGTATCTCAAAGCAACTACGCATGGCTTGGACCGCGTCAGCCTTCGTACCTTCCCCTCCTGGAGCGCACTTGTTGGCGAGATCAACCATCGCATCTACAGCCGCATCTCTCATAGGTGCGCAGTGCGACTTCAGAACCTCTCCAATTACGCCAAAGGAGCTTGACAGATCGTAGACTCCATGCATCATCTCCTGTTCGATGAGATCGGCGTCGAGGACAGCCTGGAGGCGTTGGGATTGCTCCATATGCTGCCGAACACGCTGCTGAAAGCTGACATTGCCGCCTTGCGTGTTGGGAAGGACCGAGGCTTGTGGGCGGATGATAGAGAGCAGGACCTGCAGAAGTTCCTGAAGCAGCGGTCTAAGGCGTGAAGGCATCCGAAGAGTCAACTTTCGGCGGAGAGGCATGCAAGCGATGACAGGCTCGGATGGTGCCTCCGGCAATCGCTGGCAGACGCAGAGCAGGTTGTGCGGACGGCCGCGTGTGTCGAACGTGACGCAAGTGCAACCCAATTCGAGCTCGCGGAGCACGGCGCTCCAATACGTCTCCGCTTGCTCGCGTTTACGACGGCTGGCGGCGGCTCGGAACTGCAGGCCCGAATCGAAGAGGAAGTCGTGTCCTGGAAAAAGCGATTGTTAGTGGTGAAGTCGGCGGTCGGGCTGGCGGCATTGAAAACATGGGGCACGAACGTAGCTGGGGATTGCGCATGATAGCGTCGAGGTCAAGTTCTTTGAGAGTTTCTTTGTTGATAGGAGGATGGCGGATAGGAATGTGCGGGGAGCAGGGATCAATGGGGATGACAACGCGCGATGCGGACGGCGAGAGACCTCCCGGGGACAGCGAAGCGCTCAGCGAGAAATCAGAGTTATCTGTCTGTTCTAGGGCAGCCCCGGCGGGGACGGGTGCAACGAGGCGTGTGTCGCCCGAGCTCGAGGTCTCCCAGTGCCAGCTGCCTGCAGAAGCCTGCAATGCTGTTATCAATTGCTGAGCGCGTTTGACAGCAGCACGTTTGCTGGTCTTGCTGGAAGCCTTCGTGGTGTCGATGCGGGGGCGTTTAGCCCTTGACGGCGTGTCAGGATCAGGTGTTGGCTCGGGAATGCATGGCGACATCGCTGATGGAGAGGACGGCGATGGGAGTGGGGTATCTGATGCGGGACGTGAGGTGAACCATGTCCCCTGCGCAGTGTTGGAGGCGGTCTCGAGGGACAGACGGTGAGTAGGCGGGGGGGCACAAGGCACGGTGAGCCTGGAAGGCAGAGGGGACTGGAGATCACGCTGTGTGGGTTCTGGGGAGGATACGGAATCGGCGACGGCGCAATCGCAGTCCTGGGAGTCGGCCTTGCGCTTGCGAGAGAGGGTGGAGAGGGGGCGGGAGTGATGAGCAAGGTCATCCATGCTCGGGGGAGGGAGAAGAGAGATGGAGGGCGGGTCTGGGAAAGGATGAGATATAAAACACAACCAAAACACATGGCTCTTGCCTTCCTCCAACCGGCCTGCCCACACACGAGGCCCGCTTCCTCACTCGGCTGCCCTCCATCGCGTTTCGCGTTACAATCTTTCATCCCTTTCTCTCCGATTACTCTCCCGCCCGATCTTTGCCTCATCGACAGCCCGCACTCAGCGTGTCCCACCCAGTCCTCATGCGATCGTGCCCGGATTGTTCACGCGATTACATACTTTTCGCAGCCCGCTTCTGTACTTTATTTAATTAATTTTGCCGTCCTTTGCCCACAGCCCACGCGCTTGTCGATTGGATCGACGCTGATCGACGCTCGTACACGCCGTCAGCGCTCAGCGCTGCAGCACTCGACCGCAACATGGAAGACTCCGTAGAGGATGAGATCAGACTCCTATCTAGGTTTGAGAAACATGATGAGTTCCTCGAGTTGCAAAGCGGACTTCTATCATTAGATCCCCTTGTCGAACTCTCCACGGAGGAGGCGCGGGCAGAGGATGTCCTCATGCAGAAACTATCGTTGATTGTGCGTCGAGTCTCTTCCGTTTCCGAAAAACTCGCCGGTCTCATCGGATAACCTAGTTTGATGAATACCAAGAACAATCATACCTCCTTGATCCTTTCTTAGAAAAGCTCGTTGTTCCGGTAGCGGAGAAACTGAAACAACATGCGCGAGTCCTTGTCTCGACGCCCCATAATCCATCTTCTTTCATAAGGCTTTCTCGAATCTCAACCCTCTTGTATTATTATATCAAGTGTCGGGGTCATAAGGCCATAAGTACATCCGTCTCTTCAAATTCCTGGCTGTTAATAACGGCTTGTGTTTTAGTTAGATACTTCCCTCACGAGATCGCTGATCTTTCAATAGCTCTACAATTTTCTCAGGCATTAGACGTGGTCAAGGACACCTCAATCTGGTCATTGCGTTATGTCACGCTGCTTTGGCTTTCTCTCATTTGTATGATACCCTTTGATCTCGCCCAATTCGACGACGCTGGACAGGCAGGACAGACTGCTCTTGCCATTGAGACTGTTGCGAAATCCTACCTAGGAAGGGCAGGGCTTGAACGTGAAGGCGCAACGGTCCTGCTCTCTCGGCTCCTTGTACGGTGAGTAGATGGCATGGAGCCATATCGGCGTTGTCTGATTTGCGTAGGAAGGATACACATGCCCAGCGGACTATATTTTTGGCCTGGTCTTGTTCCAGTTTGGGCCAAGACTACGAGCTTTTCCAGGTACTGTCGCGCGCACCCAGAGATGAAGTCATGCAGGTTTCATCTAATGTATTAAACCAACAGGTCCTCGGAATCTTGCAATCGCTCTGCTCGATCGCGAAGATCTGCCCCTCCGACCTTGTAGCCGATCAGATACCCGATTTCTTGAACGCTGCACGGTTGTGTGCCCAGAACTCCGACCTGGCTGCCAACACGCTGGTCCACAAATACAGGGTCAAACTTCTGGCTCGTTCTGCGCTGCGCCTCCTTCCGGGAAGGACACGTTTCCGGCCACATCAAGGTTCTTTTGTCTATACTTAATACGATAATAATTCTAACCGTTGAACACCACTTACAGCGCAGATCCTTCGTCTCACGGCAGATCAAATAGCAGAACACAACAACGACTCCAGCGACATAATACCGGACGAAATCGAGACAATCATACAAGACCTCGTTAGTGCTCTTCAAGACAGGGTGAGTGGAGCTATAGGGTCCCAGGACTTGGGTTTACGGGCCGTTTGTTTAGGATACCGTTGTTCGGTGGTCTGCGGCCAAAGGCATAGCACGCATCGCCGAACGTCTTCCAGCCGACTTTGCCGAACAGGTTCTAGAAACGGTCTTGGATCTGTTTACCATTCACTCCATCGCTGTGGCGAGTCTGTATGATATGCCTGCAGTCGCGGAAAGCACGTGGCATGGCGCCTGCCTCGCTTGTGGTGAAATGGCACGGAGGGACCTGATCAGCGACGAAAAGATAAAGGAGCTTATAGCGTGGATGTCCAAAGTGAGCATGCCCCATTTCCTCTGCTGTTCGTTTTCTAACTGATGGGACCAGGCCCTTTACTTTGATATTCGGAAAGGAGCGCATTCTATCGGTTCAAGCGTGCGCGACGCGGCCGCCTATGTTTTGTGGTCCCTGGCACGGATTCCAAGTCAGGATGTGCTCAAGCCGTTCGCAAACGGGCTGGCGCAGGACCTTCTTCGAGTCTCCCTATATGATCGTGAGATACACATCCGCCGAGCGGCAAGCGCGACCTTTCAGGAGTACGTGGGACGTACCGTGAGTCTAACCATTCGCAAAATGCCAATGAGCTAATGCTGCTTCTGCCAGGGCTTATTCCCCCATGGAATAGATGTCTTACGCCACACTGATTTCTTTGCGGTCGCGGTTCGGCGCAACGCCTTCCTCATCGCAGCACCGGATGTCGCGGTGTTGGTCCTATTGGTATTATCTATTGAATAAAATGTCTGATCTATACACAGGCATGAAGAATATCAACAAGCGTTGTTGGATCATGTCCTCAATATCACCTTGCGCCATTGGGATCCTGTCATGCGTTCGCTCGGCGCGGAATCACTACGTAAAATATGCGAACTGGATTTACGGAGGCTTGGCCCCATGTGCATGGAAAGGGCGGTAGGTCTTTGACTTGCACGATCGATTGTGAAAGCCATGGCTGATCACCCTCAAAGCACAAGCTTCTTCGTACCGAGGAGTCCAGTGATATTCACGGGGCCCTTGTCGCGCTAGCTCAGCTTGCGGATGCATTCAGCCATTCGCTCGACGACGCAGAGTCGCAGGGGCACCGACAAAAGGTGACGCCATTTGAGTCATATGTAAATCACTCGCTCATACATGTCTGGAGATCTTTGCGTTACTTGAAGAGGTGCCTTTGGGTGTAATACGAGCACCTCACAATGAGCTGCTGGCTGCTGCTGGGTGCTACCTCATCGCGAACAGCGTCTCCGCGGTGGACGTTAAGATGGAACCTCGAAATCAATCATCGGAGCCTTTTTGGTTATCTGTCATCAATATTGGCCTAAACCATCGAAGTGTGGTAGTTCAAGAGGCTGCCACTGCCGCGATGGCCCAAGTCAGCAAAGTAGTAGATTGCTCGTCCATGGTCGAAAGATGAGTTTTTTGACGTTACGTTCATGAATGTTTACTGATGCCATCCTCTCAGCACGCTGATCCCAGAATTCAAAACGGGGACACCAGCCATGCAACAAAGTCTAGCGCGATTATTGGGGCGATTAGACTATTCTGCCTATCCACATGGACTGCACGAGGCAATCCAGTGCTTGATAACTTCTGTTGATAAATCAGTGCGGCTCTTCGTTTGCAAACTATTAGAAGTTGGGAACTAACTAGCAATGCTTTAGCCACTTACAAGAATGATGAACGTCGAATCCCGTCGTAATTGCTATGTGTCTTTACCGCAATTACTCAATACCATCGCGCACGATCTCGCTTCCTGTAAGTTTTCCATCGTAGCCATATGATTGTCTTCTTAATTCACAAATTGTAGTCCTCATGCCTGATACGGTCAGTAAAATGTTTGCGGCACTGCTCGCTGGACTGGAAGACTATACAATGGACGAGCGTGGAGATGTTGGGTCTTGGATACGTATTGCCTGTATCCAGGGCTTGACTTCGTTCATATGCATCCTGTTCACGCACGCCAGTCAGATTCCGCAATTTCCAGAATACCTACCTTCGTCTCAGTATCACGCGGCAGTGGCGGGTATTCTCAAGCAAGGTGTTGAGCGATTGGACAACGTGAGACAAGAAGCAGGAGCATGCTTACAGAAGCTGCTCGAACAACCTTCTCCCTCAGTCCTCGAGGTGGATGCCTGGCGTATGCACCAGGGGGACCTGATCCGTCGGCTGTTCTTTAGGTGAGTGCGACTTCGAGGTCAGCGAGTAACTGGCGTTGAGATTTTCCGTACCAGTGATGCGGACGGCGCATCGGAATGGCAAAACGGGTCATGGCTATTCCCTCGGGCTGTCCAGCTTCTGGATATTTCCTACTACCGTCAGGATGTGCTCTCAGGGTTATTGCTGAGCATCAACAGCAAGACCAGCAGCACAGTAAGTACTCTGTCTTCGCCTGGAGCTATACTCATGGATATACCAGCAACGACCTGTGCGGAACAGTCTCATTGCGTATGCTCGAAAGCTTCCAGTTGCCGGCCCCGAAGATGCATATAGCCTTCGCAATTTGGTGCATGATCTGATCAAGCATGCAAGAGTCAATCTGCAGTCCAATTACATCGTCATTCCTGTCTTGCAGACGTTTAGTGTTCTATTGGACGCAGATGTACTCGATGGACTGACCGATGATCCACAAGGCGTGCAGAGGTTAGACAATGGCCACGTGACAAAACATGAGACTGACTTTCTTGAACACAGTCTCCGAGCACTATTTGTTATCTCATCGTCGAATGTCCACAAATTAAAGAATGTGCAACGCTTGCATTCATCAATGAATATGTGAGTTATCGTCATGCCGATTAACACTGCTGCTGAGCGATCTTGAACAGTGTCGTTCGTTTGCTCACGTTCACGGAGCTATTCCGTGATTGTCTCGCACAACTCGTTGAATTTCTGACACATCCCTATCCGAAGGTGAATTGGATCTCCACTTCAGCAGGACTGATTGAGACTTACTCGGCAATAGATTCGTTCGGACACTGCAGAGTCTTTATACCTACTCATTCAAACCAAAGACATAGCAGCTGACACCACTGGAGCTGAGAGCCTGTTGTTGGAGACTGAATGGTAAGCGTTGAATATGATTCCGACGAGACGAGCGAATCAACTCACATGGTCTCGACTGTTAGGTTCTCTTCGGACGTGGCCATGCTTCAAGAAACAGCGAGGCAGCTGGTTTCTGCACTTTCTTCGTAGATAATACTACAGGATAACGCTAGGGTCTTCATACGGTTTTAGACAGGAATTATGTCTCAGCTTCTGTGGGACACGACCTGTACTTAAATCACTGGTCAATAAATCAGGCTCGGACCAGGTTGTCAAGCGTGGGAACGGATATCCCGTCCCGGCACCGAAGCACGTGCACAATCACTCGAGCCAGAGAGCAGTGCAGTTGCGTGTTATTAGCTCTCGACATATCGTTTCCTGGCTTGTTGGAGCATCCACTATCTGCTTTCCAAGGCCATCCTATATCATGGCCAACGATGCGCGTTTGAGCAAGCAGGAAATGGCGGCAATCAATGCGGCTGCCGTCACTCGCGAATATCATGTTCAACCCCACCTAGGTGAGCACGCGTCATGTTTGCTCACTGCTCGAGCCTCTCATGAATTCACCGCACTGCTAGACTATAGAACCGTGTCTGCAATCAATGGGTGAGCGCGCCGTTTCAAACGTCATGGACTTCGTCGTGCTGAAGCTATTAAGGCCACTTGTGGTGCTTGACAACGTCAAGGTGATTTCTGTCTAGTCCCATCGTCATCGTCCTGTGCCTCATACTCGGAATCAGTTTCCATCATACAATGAGATCGTTCAGCTTACACTGCCAGATGGTTCCAAACGTGGTGGTCAGGTCCTTGAAGTGCAAGGGAAAAAGGCAATTGTCCAGGTCTTCGAAGGCACATCAGGCGTCGACGTGAAGGCAACCCATGTCGAGTTTACAGGGAGCAGCATGAAATTACCGGTTGCGGAGGATATGTTGGGTCGCATCTTCAATGGATCTGGGAATCCGATCGACAATGGTCCCAAGGTTTTCGCAGAGGACTATTTGGACATCAATGGTCTGTGATCTCGTTCTTGCACACTGTGACATCATCCTCATCCTTTGAGCAGGATCGCCTATTAATCCGTATTCCCGCATATACCCGGAAGAGATGATTCAAACGGGAATTTCCACCATTGATACAATGAATTCAATTGCTCGCGGTCAGAAAATTCCCATTTTCTCGGCAGCAGGTCTTCCCCACAACGAGGTACCGTTTCACCCATTCCTGCGTCTCCGATAATCTGATATGTTTCCGTCAGATTGCTGCTCAAATTGTGCGGCAAGCAGGTCTCGTCAAGCGACCGACGAAAGACGTGCACGATGGCCACGAAGAGAATTTCTCGGTCGTGTTCGCTGCTATGGGTGTCAATATGGAGACCGCAAGATTCTTCAAGCAAGACTTCGAAGAGAACGGTAGTCTTGACCGTGTCACGCTTTTCCTGAACCTTGCAAATGACCCGACAATTGAACGTATCATCACCCCTCGCTTGGCGCTCACAACTGCGGAATACTATGCTTATCAGCTGGAGAAACATGTCTTAGTTATTCTCACTGACATGTCTTCGTATGCGGATGCTCTGAGAGAGGTTCGCTGGTCATCCTTCTATCCATCATATAAAAGGAGTCAAAGTTAATTCACATTAGGTTTCCGCTGCCCGTGAAGAAGTGCCCGGACGTCGTGGATACCCAGGATACATGTATACTGACTTGTCCACGATTTACGAACGCGCCGGAAGAGTGCAGGGCAGAAACGGCTCGATCACCCAAATCCCTATCCTCACTATGCCGAATGACGGTAGGTCTTAACCTTGAAATGCTCCAACAAGTTAGTGCTAAAGCACGTCGTTGCAGATATCACACATCCTATCCCAGATCTCACAGGTTACATCACAGAAGGTCAAATATTCGTGGATCGTCAACTTCATAACAGACAAATCTACCCACCCATCAACGTCCTCCCTTCATTGTCACGTCTCATGAAGAGTGCTATCGGCGAGAAACTCACTCGAAAGGACCATTCGGATGTATCAAACCAACTGGTTAGACTCCCGCTTTCCTCACACGTGTTCAGCCATTGACCCCGCATTCAGTATGCTAAGTACGCCATCGGACGTGACGCCGCTTCCATGAAGGCGGTTGTGGGAGAAGAAGCTCTTTCGTCAGAAGACAAACTCGCGCTTGAGTTTCTTGACAAGTTCGAGCGGCAGTTCGTGGGTCAAGGTTCGTACCTCCTTTTGTCTCCCCACCACGGCCTTAATTCATGTGTACCCGTCCTCAGGTGCTTATGAGTCGAGAACTATCTTCGACTCACTGGATCTGGCATGGAGTTTATTGCGCATCTTCCCCAAGGAACAGCTCAACCGTATTAGCCCGAAGATCCTCGCAGAGTTCTATGGCCGTAAACCTTCCAGAAAACCCACTTCTGGCGAAGAACAGGATGCGGCAAAGGATGAGAAAGTAGATGAGAAGCTGATTGACGATGCATAGTGACGTCTTCCTATGTGTTCTAGCTGGTGAACACACTCGTTGCCAAGGATTTCTATTCGCCTTGTATCCCTGCCCAAGTCCGGAATAAGTAATTGACTGTGACCAGGTTTACTACTGTACAAATTTCGAGAAGTGCCATAATGTGCTAAATCATGCGAGTTGTCCTCACAGATAAGAACCTCAGTTTCATCTATCACAACATACATCCAAGGTTGCTCCTGTTTCACTGATATCCTTCACAGAGATCTGCCTCTTCAAAGTGGCCTGTTTGTCTTGCCACCAGTGCAGAGCAAATTCTTTCTCAGAATCATGGAACTGTTCAAGGATCTCCATGAATAGCGCCTGGATAAGCTCGGCCCTACGCCGGATTTCTTCGTCTTCATTCGAGCGACCAGAAACCACAGCGTCGACGACAGCATCCAGAGCTGTTGGTAGAAGGGATACAGAAAGCGACGGCAAGGAAGATACTAGCATGAGATGAAGTCGATGTAGCTGCTCTGTGCGTTCCGACATGGGGACAGCTTGCCCGCCTTCGGAAAGGAGCCGTATCTCGCCCAGCAACATTTCAAGGCAAAGTTGCGCGAGAGATGGCAAGACGATGCTTGCGCTGCTGAGAAGCATCGCATACGCGACCCGAAGTTGACCAATGTTCAGGCTACCGCGTCGGGAACTCTGCGAAATGAATGTCAAAAAACTAAATCAGGTGAAGAGGACGTGCTAGACAGACCTCGAGAAGACAACTGGTATACATGGGTATCAGCTTCTGCACAAAGCCTGGATCGCGAAGATCTGGCACTGTGTCGATCGAGCCTTCTCGCGCACGAACAAATGCCGAAAAAATAGCTAGCATGACGGAATGAGCAGCCTCACGAATCTCATGATGGATGTGGGAGAGATGACTGTCGGAAGGAACGGAGTTAGGTGAAGTGGTCAGAGAATCATAAGAAATGAACACACGGGAGGCATATTGGAAGCACATCATCCTCAATTATTGATAAAGAAAGCGTTGGGACTAGTTGCTCTATGCAAGCCAGGTCAAAGACTAGCTTGGAACGAGTGAAAGTGGTTAAATCCGCTCTGCCGATGTCTTCAAGAGCCTGCGGTATACATGCATCTAAAACATGGATCACTCAAATAATCTCAAATGACAAATGCACGAAATACCTCGTGAAATCATTTGAACGAATTCTTGGCTCGCTTGAGGTTGTGTAGAGAGCAAATCAAGAGAACAAAAGAACACGCGCTTCAACTCTGCAAAACCACTGTTTCCGGCGAACGTTAAACCGCCAAATGTGGAGATCACAAAAGAGAGGCGGGCTAAGATGCGAAGAACCGAGATAGAAAGTTGGGAAGCTAGGCTGGGGGATGAAGTCGAGGCTCGCAGGTCTGATCGACGACCTGAAACTTGCGGAGGGGTGTAGACAACCGTCAACAGGACTGAGCGAGAAATCATCACCGAGGTGAACAAAAGAGTCTTCAGAACGTTCCATATTGAGGCCGTAAGCTCGCGGGAGTCGGCAGCTGATAAACCCATAGTGAGTTCTGCGTACATGCTAACATATAACCGTGCTATCATACCGATGTCGTCGTCACTTTGCGTATCGGCAAGCGGGCTCCTAGACCAGTCGCTCTCAACTCTGGAAGTCATGGAATCTAAGCGTTCGAGGAGTCGTGTGACAGTGAACCAGCCATCCTCCGGCCTTGATTCCACCAGGATGGGTACAACGTGAGAGAACAGTTTTGCCAAAGAGGCGACAGATGTAAAGAGTGGGGAAGACGTCAGAGAATGGAGGGACACGACTAGGGAATTGCTTTGTGCCAACCCTCCATAAGGGAAGACACCTCGGAATCCATCTTCTTCAACGCTCAGCGATACCTTGCCGTCAATACCGAGCTTGCAGACGGACGATAGAGACGACAAGAAGGTCCCATTTCCAAAAGCTAGCCCGATGGAGGAACTGAGATAGGATGATAGCATCTGTTCCGAATAAGTCAGATACAGCTTGAAAAGACGAGAAAGGAAGAATTAAAAAGCAGACCGATAATGGGAGGGCCATCAGCCTTTCTGCAAGGACATGGGGAAGTAGCTGTGATGCGAAGATGATTCCCATGCTTAGAACATCCACTAGTCAATTAAAAAACCGTCAGTTGGACTCAAAGTCACGAATGAACTGTAACAACATTACCTTCACCGCTCTCAGTCTCTTTATAAAACTCCATCTCCCATGCCTTGTCACTGGCTTGGCCGTGTACGTCCATGACCTCCGCCATAGCCACCACAACTTCATCTTCTGCCTTGCCCCTTGCACTCGATCTCCTTTCGGCGCCCCCCAGGGTCGGTCTCAGATCGTCAAGACCCAACAGCAATCCACCTGCGCCAACAAGACGTAACATGGCCTGACCTCCGATGAAGCCTTTGAGCACATCTTTGGTCCATGTTTCTAGGCGTGAGCGCACACTGAGTCGGTAGATACCCTCTGTCTTGGCTTCATCTTCCAAAGCTCGGAGGCGCGCGTGAACGGCATGTCGAAATGCAGTGAGAAGTATGTTGAGCTTTGCATGCGTGAAGGGAAAGAAAAGACTGGAACTGATGATTGTCGCAGATAGGGCCGTTGGTGTCGAAGTATGGGAAAGGGTGTGGATTATGAGGGCCTGAACGTCCTCGAGAGAAGAAGTGGAGGATCTGTGCAAATGCCGGAGTAGATGTATGGATACTCGATCTCCATGTGCCATGTCTGGTACGTCGTATTGGCAGTTGTCTTAAATGCCAGTTGCAGATTGGAGAAAGGGTTGAGCTGATTCGTACCGTGCTACCAGTCGCTGTGTAGCGCGGCGGAATCGAATGAACGAATCCAACGCTCCGCACTGTGCACTCCAGAGAACTAACTCTGTCAGTGCCACTGCTTAGCGCTTATTTAGTAGCGATAAGCACGCCGGCGTTACCGTCACCTAGCCCGATTGAAGGAATCACGTTCAGATTGACCAAATCTCGACATTTAAAGCCGAATATTCGTGCAGAATCTTCGAAGTAGCTCTGGCGGTTCGCAACAACCATATTTCAGTCACAGAGCAATAGATATTGCGCAAATATTTGTTCCACAAGAGTACCAATATGTGATGTACGTTAACTGGCAAAAGGTAAAATGGATCCAGGTATACAAAACGTCTGTAGCAAATCAGGAAGGGTAAAATCACTGCAACGCAATATCGCAATCAACTATGTAGAAATGCACTTGAATTGAAGTAAATCACTGGCCACCAAGAATCGGCCAGCTGCCCTCTGCTTTCCACTTATCAACGATTTCACGTAGAACATCCCGTGTCATGTATGGCTTCTTGAGCTCATAACCGAGAGTTTTCTTTGCCTTGCCATTTGAAAAGGCCATGGAATGTTTCTGGAGTGCGAAAGTATCCATGTAAGCAGAGAGGTGCGTCTTGACAACAGGTGGGGTAGACGTTGTGAGCATTTCTGCCCAAGCGCTCACATGCGCTTCGTTGATTTCTTCCACCAGGTCTTCGAGCCGGAACTATTCAAGAACGAGTTAAGCTCGGATCTCTTCCATCGACTAATGCAGGATACTACGCACCCGGACGTATGCACTGGTGACAAAATTATGATACTCGAACGTTGTGCCAAACAGGCCCGTCATAGTCTCTCCGGCTTTGTTAAGAGTGGTCTCATTATCGTCCACCTGTGAAGAAAAGAGAAATCATCAGTATGCCACCGAGTCGTTCATGAAAAATCATTACAAGATTGAATAATGGAGCAACAATTTTCTGATCGGCAGCAGGCATGCCGGTGATTTCTGACACTTTGCTCTTCTCGTTATTGAAGAAGATTTCTTCGCCAGCGATCCCATCCGCTTTGGTACGACCGTTTTCGGCAATCCACTTTCCACATGCCCATAATCCCCCAGCTACGTCCTCCGAATGAATTGTGTTCATTGGATTCTTTCCAGGTTTCCATCTGACGGAAGACGATCACTGAGCTTTGAGGAAAACGGAGTGATAAAGCGCTCTTCACGCACAGTGATTTCATGGGTTGCTTCATGAATCCATATACCGAAGCAACAGTTAACACGTTCGCCACTGGTCAAACTCGTGTTATTAGCTAACCCGGCCATGAACATGTAGAGACTTACTGAGGCCAAAATCGACATACGGACCGTACACTAAACCGATCCTCAGAATGACGAGGTTTAGTCTGAACGGAATTGTAAGCGGGGACCACTCCATAACAATCAGACAACGCGACGCACCCTTCGATTGCTCCTAAAATTCGAAGCGTCTCGTGCCACCATGTCCCAAGGACCCCAAGAGGCTTGGGATTTTCCTTCTCATCGTGTGTGCCCTTCTCGGAGCATTCGTACCATGGCTCTTGTAGGCGGACATAAGCCTTGACGTTACGCTTAGCCGCTTCCGTCCCCACAAGACGTGCTACATTACATGTGTGATTGATCTGAACCTATAGATGCGATAAACAGTGAGTTACTGGGATACAAGCAACCAGATCACGTACCATCTCGGGGCGATCGTATGCAACTTCGCCAGTAAGGTCAAATACATAGTCATAGGGAGCTTGACCCGCAGGTGGGTCAAAAGCTGCAGTCACGGCGGCTAGAGCGGAGGTCAAGACTCCGGGACGCGCAGATCCAGAGGTTCTCACCAGGGATGGTAAGATTTGCCTGTTTGTATTCAACATTGTCTTTGGCGAGGACTTCCGGAAATTCGGTCCCGACGTAGCTGTAGAGTACAACATCATATAATATTTCTTATCGATAGAGAATGATGAGCGCACATACGTAGTGGGTGGTTGTACAGAGTATTTGTCGACTATCCGTAGATTCTATCCCGCAGACTCGCAAGTAAGCAATGATAAGAAGCGACGGGCAACTCACAGATACAAGAGATGATCCTTCTATCGGTACTAGATATGCAGCCAGCGCCCTCGCACACGTGTTTAGGCCACCTAATGGATAGCATTGAGAATGAAGACGATAAATCGCATTTGAGTAGGCTGGTCCATGAGAAATTGATGTATTGTACGATACTGACCAAAGATAATGGCATTGGGCTTTTCCGACATCAGACCCACTATGGTTCGAGGTTGTTCAAGGTGAGGGTTTCGCAGGGATCTGGGACTCGAATGCCGGGGATGAGGTACAAGTAGATGGGTAGGAGCGTTGGGTCTGCCTAATCAACGCAGACTTGGATGGGGTAGGAGATCGTGGGGGAAAGACAGAAAGCAAGGCAAAAGAAAGCGAATGATGGAGCGGCGTTGTAGACGTGAGATGTGGGGAAAGAGAGAGGTTCTTGCCGCTTCGTTCAGGGCTGTGAGGTGGTGTTGCCGTCGAGTCGAGTTAGTCGGATCGCTTCGAAGAAACTCGAGGTCGGACTCACTTAGCACTTGTGACTTTTCCCGGTATACAGTACTATGTTTCCCACGCTTCGTCGTCTGCCTCCGTTGTGCCTCCGAGTCCGCACCGGCGGCACCTGGCGGCACTCACTGCGTTCACTCTCGAGCAGCTTGGGACGTGCATGTACGTGCATATTCCGTTCTGCTTGTCAACGGCCTGTTCTTTTTGTCTTCGACTAATTGTGTATGTGTTTCCAATTTTGATACTCCTTGCATCCGCCCAGATCGTATTCCGCCCTTGCTTTGCACTTAATAAGTTATCAAGGCTTTGTGTGGGTGTTTTCGATTCCTGCACCCTGTAGTTGGACGGTCAAGTTATCTAGCGAATGGGTGTGTAGGCAATGCGAACTCAAGTCGCTGTAGGTGCCCGACTCAGCTTCGTAGCCAACACAAGGCCGCTGATCATGGCCTTGCGTACCAGCAATATTGCAGCTCTCATATCTAACTTTTCCAAGTTCAAGATCATGATGGCCTTACTCATTGGATAGGTCTAAGTTGCAATACGTTCTCATTACATCCACCCCGAAGGTTGCACTCAATTTTGATCAATGCCGCTCGAGCTCTGCAGCGGGGTACAATACAGCAGTAGCCAGTGGTATGTAGCTATTATTGCATTGATCTCTTTGCTTGAGCGACAGAGCCTCCTCAGAATTTTAAAGCTGCATGACTTGGCTCACACTGGATTTGCACCTGCAAGAGTAGATCGGAAGGAAGAGGTAAAACTTGCTCTCATACAACATATCGATATCGAGAGACTGGTCACTCTATATGCGACCCTGCCCCGTTCTAGAGACTCGGTTCACCAGTCTAGGTCGCGGCAGCCTGAGCACTATCAAGAGCATCACAGCTATTCATTTCCGAGCCCCTCCTCAAAAAGATGCAGAGTGATGCATCCAGACGGAATATTACAAATATGTACAAGTACGATTCAACACTCGTCTCATTTCCGCCGTTTTGAACGTGCCTGTACCTCCCCGGTTTCACTTTCTTGGTCGTCGGATTCATCCTCATCTTCGCTGGCCCTCCCCTCGCTGAACTCGTCGTCCTCATCCCAATCACCCTCCTCCTCTTCCCTTTCGGATTGGGTACCATCGACGCCTTCGTCGTCTTCATCATGCTCACCTGTGTTTCCCGCTTTTCCCAATGCCTTCTTTCTTTCAACATTTCGCAGTTGTTCTTCCCTACGCTCCTTCCGTAGTTTTTCCTTAGCAGCGTGATCTGCTTTTTGTGCTGCCGCCTCGGCTTTCGACTTTTTAACTGCATATATTGAACAATACATGAAAAACAGACAGTGTTGATCTTATTAAGACAAGACTCACCGAACTCATGATAAATTACGTTCCCTTCTTTCCCAGGAACACCCTCTGTGATCTTAACCAACCTCAGCTCCATCCTCGGGCCAATTTCGTCCAACCTGACAGCCCTCTTCTGTCCCTTGGTATTGTTTCTGCCGACGTAATCATCTGCCAGTGATACCGCGTCTCCGTCATCTCCAGCTGCAGACGATGCCGACGACGCAGCAGACTCATATCCGTCCGCGCCGCCCGGCCCCGGCTCGCCTCGCTTGCGCGTGAGGAAGTCTGCGACATCCTTTTCGTTCCCCAGATCGAGGACGCGTACTGCAGATGCTGCGCCGCTTCCCTCAAGCACGCGACGGACTCGCTTTGAAATGCCATAGGGCTTGACAGTGATGCGAAAGTGTCTGAAGTCGATGGTGCCGCGCTCCGCATTGTAAGAGACAAGTACTATGCGACGCGCAGACGAGAGCGAAAGAGTATTTGGAGACAACGAAGGGAAAAGGGATTGAAACGTTTTCATGATCAGAGGGAGGTGGGAAGGCGTCGTGGGTGATGGTGGTGGGAAGGATGCAAGCACAAGCTGTATAAAGTACCAGAATGAGTGAATAGATGTAGAGGCATTAAGACACTAGAGACGCACCAGAGGCGGGCTCATGTATTCCACATTGCCCAGATTTTTGGACCTCCGCGAAGCCTTCAGAACGTCCTTTATGAGACTGTAACGCTCTATTCGAAAGCTCAGGGTTGGTCCATTGGAGAGACGGACTATTCTCAACGACGGCGCAACGTCCGTGATGGTGAAGGCGAGTAAGTGGGTCACCTGAAGTGCAGGTGCCATCGTTAAAAAATCCTTCAGCTTATTTCGGGCGCGCTCCTTGCTTGGGAAAGAGTGTGAGTACAATCTTCACAAGGACCAGAAGGTGAACTGACTTTGAGGCGGCTAGCAGTGTTGGGCTCCATGACCTTTCTGATATCACGGGTAAGCTGCGTCAATGAGGATCCCACTTGGCCATGTTTGATCACAAAGGACTTTGGACCACTGTTAGCTGACGTCCCTGCTGGTTCTGGACCTTTCAGATGCGTCCTGTTCTTGCGTTTGCGTGCCATGGCGAAGGTACTGTGTTATAACGAGAATTGTTCTCAAGTGACTTACCAGTCCACATTTGGACAGAGCGTGACATTTCCGGACTCCGATGACCTGCGAGCGCCCATTGAATATTGGGCGCTCGTGTCCAGTTATTTTTAGAGGGTAGTAAGTCGCTGGTAGACCGTATCTCATGACGATGGTCGACGTGTGTTCTGGGAGCATAGGTGTCTGGAAAAATGACACCAGCAGATTCGGTGAAGCCGAGGTCCATGGAGACAGTATGGAAACAGGCACCTAGAAAACGATTTGTCGAAATAATTGATGATTGATGAGGAGGCGGTGGCTGGGCCGAGGATATAATCAACAGTGCGACAGATTCTTGTTCTTTCTCACCGCCCCGTACGTTGTCCCCCTCGTCACCTAGCCTGCTCACCAAGGCAGTCCCCACGCTCTTTTCTGTCCTGGCTCTTACACGGGTTCTTCGTCGTGTTGAGCCGTCCTTGCTTTCCAGCATCTCAGTCTCTAGAAATATCCATTAAACTGCCTTGACGACCGTAGAAGGCACATCGGCCTCCCCGCCTCAGTCAACATACCTGTCATAACCTATGTACTTCGTTCAAAACTCTGTTATTTTTCTCGTTCTCTTTGGGATCTGCGTGGCGGTCAATGCGCATCACCCGAACGTTACTCCTCCTCATAGCCGCAAATCTCTCGCTTTCAAGAAGAAGGCCATCAGGCCTCTCGATCCGCCCGCGTTAAAGAGGGACCTTGGTAGTGGTCTCGGAGACATTCTCGGTGGTGTAGGCCAAATTGGCAACGGTCTTGGTGATATCTTGGGTATATTTGCACGCTTTATCTCAGTCTGTGCTACTTCTCTAATTTGGCCTATACATATAGGTTTCCCCCAACCATCGGGATCTTCAACGTCGTCGTCCGGGTCAAGTTCATCTGACGGGACGACGCCATTCCCCTCGTCGATCTCAGCGTCGCCTGACTCGTCTACTCCATCGTCGTCTGACTCGTCGACCTCAGCGGAGTCTGCCTCGTCAACCTCGGCACCTTCTGTTTCATCGACTTCGGCATCATCTGATCCATCGACCTCTGCGTCTTCTGCTTCGTCCTCGAAGGATTGCGAGGGTCTCGATTTCCTGCTCCGTCCCGATTGTCAGCATTCGTCCACTCCGTCAGCATCACCGCCTCCATCATCCTCTGGCACATCGTCGCAGGATGTCTCGCCATCTGATGCGCCAAGTAGCCCTCCTTCTGCGACTCCGTCCCCGACGCTTTCTCCCAGCCCTTCGTCGTCGGCATCTGCTACGTCCCGCGACTGCGGTCTGTTGGGCTTGGGATGCATTTTCTCCCCTCCGCCTAGTTCACCAACGTCCAGTAGTGATGCAGCATCTTCCTCGCCCGAGGCGCCAACACCGTCGGAATCTTCAGCGACTCCGCCCCCCTCCGCTACGCCATCATCGGGCCCTTCATCCCCAGCGTCTCCTACATCCTCCGATTGCGGTCTGTTGGGCTTGGGATGCATTTTTTCCACTCCGCCCAGTTCGCCAACGTCCAGTAGTGATGCAGCATCTTCCTCGCCCGAGGCGCCAACGCCGTCGGATTCTTCTGCGATTCCGCCTCCGTCCGCCACGCCTTCTTCGGGCCCTTCATCGGGCCCTTCATCCCCAGCGTCTCCTACATCCTCCGATTGCGGTCTGTTGGGCTTGGGATGCATTTTCTCCTCTCCTACCTCACCGACGTCCAGTAGTGATGCGGCATCTGTCTCGTCCGTGGCGCCCACTTCTCCAGTAACTCCGCACTCGACATCCGCTGCGCCCTCTTCCGGCCCTTCACCTCCGACGTCTGCTACGTCCTCCGATTGCGGTCTGTTGGGCCTGGGATGTATCTTTACCCCACCACCCACGTCCAGTACTGATGTATCGTCTTCCTCGCCTATGGCCCCCACATCATTGACGTCGCCTCCGGCTCCTCCTCACTCGACCCCCGCGTCGGTCTCTTCATCGAGTTCTGACTGTGGTCTTTTAGGTATAGGGTGTATCTTTTCCACTCCCTCTTCTAGTCAGGGGCCCTCGGTGACATCTCCTGCTGCGTCTCACAGCCAGGTATCTCCATCTCCATCCGCGTCGGCCACGAGTTGCGATCCTCTTGATATCCTGTGTACTGTCACGAGTAAGATTATCCCTCCCGTGTCATCTTCAGTATCTCAGTCGGGGAGTGCTTCTGCGTCTCAGTCGGGGAGTGCTTCTGCGTCTCAGTCGGGGAGTGCTTCTGCTTCGGCAACAAGCAGTTGTGGACTTGATGATCCGCTCTGCTTGACCTCAATCCTCCCTCCAATCTCGACCAGCATCTCGGCCTCCCAATCGGGTTCAGTGTCTGCCTCAGTCACATCGTTGCCTGTGTATGTATTTTTCTTGTTTGCTCTCGCTTTGTGAATATCCTGCTTATAGTACCTTTATTTACATAGCTCTGTGACTTTATCGTCATCTATCACTGGATCGACAAGCGGGTTCGTCAGTGCCTCGCAGCCTGTGTCGACGACTGGAGTCAGTGGCTCCGTGTCGACGACTGGGGTTAGTGGCTCCGTGTCGACGACTGGGGTCAGTGGCTCCGTGTCGACGACTGGGGTCAGTGGCCCCGTGTCGACAACTGGGGTCAGTGGCTCCGTGTCGACGACTGGGGTCAGTGGCACCGTGTCGACGACTGGGGTCAGTGGCACCGTGTCGACGACTGGGGTCAGTGGTTCCGTGTCGACAACTGGAGTTAGTGGTTCCGTCACCAGCAGCACGGTTGTCATCTCATTCCCTACTGGCACCAGCACTGCCAATTCATCCTCAACATTGACCAGTGCTAGTCAGACAGTGACATTTAGCCCCCCGCCGCCTCCATCTGAATTTTCTTATCTGACGCAGACGACACTGTTATTCACGTCGATCCCGACGCCGTCTTCACCGGCCAGTGCTACCGTCACTGACCCTGACGCACCTGCGACGACGCTTTCAGCGATAGGCCCCTCAGGCACTGCTGCTCCAGTATCCGCACCGTTGCCGAATGATATTCCTGCACGCATTTATCCACCTCAGCCGATACCCCAAGGCACCGATCTGTCCCAGTACACTCTGATCAGCATACTCTTCGATAGCAGCTTGCCTTGGATTTTTGTCGCCGGTAGTGGAGATTCACAGGCGCAGCTACTTTCATGGTTGCCTACTGTTTTGCAGGGTGCACTACCAATTACCCAAGATCAGATCAAGACTTTCGCATTGCAGGTGTATATCCCGGATTCATATACTGGGCCAAGTGACCGTGACCAGTTGATGACCACTTGGCTTGGATATATCCCAACAGAACAAGTCAACACTTTGGCGAACGAAATCAAAGTCAAGAGCTCACAATTTTACACTGGTTCGCCTGCCCCATATTCAACACTCGCGGGACATGTCAATCCTGCGTATTCACTGCGTTCTATATCGAATCCGAATGAAATACCAGGTGGTGGCGGTGCTACTACTGGAAATTCCAATGCATCTGGAACCGGTGGCAGTTCCTCGAATCACACTCGCCGGGATGCAATCATCGGTGTTGTGAGCGCGTTGGGCGGTATCACGCTCATTGTGCTGGCCGTGCTCATCTTCCGCAGCGTCAAACGTCGTCGCGAGCTCGCTCATCGTCGCCTCTCTGATCCAAATTTGCCACATGACCCGTACCCTGACCGAGCCGGTCGTGACTTCGACCAGGACAGCGTAGGTGGACAGAGGCGACGGAGCTTTTACTTTGCCGAGGACAGTCTTCGTGGGGCATCAGGTGTCTCGAATCAGGCCCAACCTGGCCCTGGCCCCTCGACAATGGGGATGGGTGCTTCAACAGTGGAATACAGTTACAGAAACTCTCCAGATGAGACAAGGGAACGTAGACCGGTCATGCCGAATGCCATCTCTGCGCCGATTCTGCAGCAGAGCAGCATGAATTGGTGATCGGGATGGGGCCGGTGAGTGATCTCATTGTACTGTTTTGAAGTAGGGGCTGAAGATATGTTGATGCATTTGTAGTTGCCAAAACGCAATCCTACTTGCTTGCAACTTTAATTTCGCTTGGGTCTGCTCGCGCCTTTCGTCATTTTCCTTAATTATATTTATATTTCAATCGCTGTTCTGGGCTTTGCTTTCTGTCCTCCCCGCATCCGTAGCATCTCCCTTGCACCTTTTTCCAGGTGGCGTGCCTGGCCTTCTTGTTTGCGTTTGTCCTAACGCGGGTTTAGTTCTGGCCAGCCTGCAGTTCAGAGCCTGTACGTGATGCAAGGTGTCCGCCCTTCGTACTTGTGTTGTCTGCTGTCTGCTATATACCCTCTTCATGCAGTTGATATCTCTTGACCACGGCGGTAGTTATTTTTCTCGAGGCTTCTGTAGGTGACTTGCTCCCGGACGTCGTTGACGAACTTCAGTTGTTCCTTTCAGTTTATCCTACTATTGGCACAGCTCTCTTCTTTGCATTTTGACCAACGCATCATTTTTCCTTCTTTTGAGGTTGGGTGCTTGCACCCTTCCATTAGACTCTGCACTTTTTGGTCTGGTTACCGGTCTGCTGTATAGGCTTACCTTTCTGCGTCGATATTCATACGTGATGCCCTCTCTCTGGTTGGTCTTATTGTTTGTTGATACCTTCAAGTTGTCCAATAGTGTGGTATCAGTAATATATAAGGTGGACAAGTTTCGAGAGAGACGAGTATGATACGTACGTACGGATGTCGGTACTAGAGTATTCGACGGTAAGGGATCTGTTACACGATGTCACGCGTGGACGGATCGGCATGTGACACCCGGCGCGTCTGCGGCCTTGCCCCAGAGCGCGCACGCTGCACAGCGACTCGCGACGTCCTCTTCAGCTCCTCTTGATCATTGCTTCTCGCAATGGCCTCTAATGCTTGGTATTCGGGATCCAACGCGAATAAGTTCTCCCAATACCCTAATGGCCAAGTCGGCGAAGCTGCTGCCGACTCCGTCCAAGACGCTCATCGCCTATTAGCAGTCTATCCCTTCGCGTCTGCCACACCCTCGACTCACGGTGCGTCGCACGCTTGTGTCTCCTTTTCTTAAATGAGATTTATCTTGTCACAGCTGCTCGCCATCTAAGCGGATTGGCTGTCCCAGCTATGGGTCCGTCGTATATGCAGTCACAGAATACCAAGTCCCCCAATTATCCACACCCGCCGACCCATCCAGCGTCATACTCTCAGTACGCGGCTGAGATCAATCATCTCCAATCACAACAGGTCTCTTCTAGCAACAGTGGATATTGGGCCGATACAAGAAATGACACCTTACGTTATCTCGGAAACCAGAGCAGCCAGTGCGCATTTTGCAGCCTTTGAATTTGTGGGGCATTAACGTGGACTGTATGCATCTTTTACAGCTCCTACATTAATTATCAGCCGCACGGACGGACTTGGACTTATCCTTCTCAGCCCACGCATGCAAGTAATGCATTCGCGACGTCGATCTTCCAGCATACGATGCCTTCTCTGTCGTATCCCACCCCTCCTCCAGGAATCCGTTCTTCCTCATCTTCTTTGGCAAATGCCCTCGTGGAACGTCCGTCTCAACCCAGATCCAACAATTACGATTCCCGCGAGTCTGCTACCTTCTTCAACAATTTCCTCGATAAGTCTAGCCGCGAATTGGAGAAGGCGCAGACTGCGAAGTACTCGTACTCGCCTGTGAAACAGGAGTCAGAATGGAAGGAATCGTTGCCCACCTCGAGCCCTGATCCCTTGGCTCTAGAACCACCTGCACCGCTCACTCCGCAGAAACGCAAACCCGTTGAGCAAATCCAGTCACCGGTGATCAAGCGTGTGCAAGGCCCGCAGCGGACGACAGCCTTGCCTGCGCATTCCGCACCTTCGTCGTCGCCTCCATCATCTCTTTCAATGAATACCTCGATATCGAAGACTCCTGTTCCAACCGTTAAAAAGCGCAAAATGCAGGCATACATAGAGCTTCCGGTCCTATCGAGACAATCCACAACACCGACGTCTTCAAAGCATGCGACATTTAAGACGCCTTCAAAAAAGGCGAAAATTAGGCTGGATCATGACGACGACGACGATCTTGGAGGTTACGGCTCCGAAGATGAAGACGTTCAGCCGCGGAAAACAAGCTTTACAATAATAGATATGGCGAAGACGTCTGCAAAACGGACAGGGGACCGTGATGACAGAGGTGCGTATGCGTGTTTCCAGTATTTTTCCTACACAATTGAAGACTATTATACAGGTCCTATTGAAAAACTAATCACGTTACTAGAGGACATCTTTGAAGCTGAGGATGGGCTAGCCGCGGACGTGGAGCTGGATTCTCTACCCACCGAGTTCTTTTCTAGACTGTCTTGCGATGCATCACGTCCCCATCTTCATCCCAACATGATTCGCAAATTGACTAAGCATGTTGCTCAGGCAGCAAGGCCGATGAAACGGCTTCGCGGACACAGCGGACTTCCCAGTACTCCTGCAAAGACAAAGGTCAGGCCGGAGAGCATTGCGGACATCGAAGCATCCACTGTTTCTCGGATCCTCAAAGTACTCGAGCGCACAGTACGAGCTGGCGAAGACTTGGATCCCTTCAGCAACAAACTGCATCTAGGTTCTACAGGGACTAGGAGTGTGACATCTTCACCCGTCAAGAAGAGGAATACGAAGGGTGCGAAAAGGCAGGACGTTCCGTCTTCGCGTCGCTCGAAATCTCAGACTCCACGAGACGATGAGAACGAAAGACGTCCTGAGGCTGTCCCACCCTCCTCTGAAGGCGTCAGGGATCTCAATCTGGAGGGATTTACCCGCCAGTTGGATGTGGCTCGCAATAGCATCCTTGCGGCAGACTGCTGCATGGCGATCCTTGGCAGTGATCGGTTGTCAAAACAAGTGTATTCGGAAGAGCTGATCACGACGTGTTTGGCTGCGGTCAAAAACCAGCTGGACCGAATCATTTATCCATTCATTGAGTTTTCGCCCGCAATGCCTCAAGCAGATCCTTTTCTGTTATTTCTTGCAAAGGGAGGTCACCAATCCCAAAACCATCGACGGCAGCTAGGAGAGATATTCCAATCGTTGTCATCCGTGTTGCCACGGATCAATGATCTTATATCCACGGATGCCGTGACGATGTCCGATGCGGTTGTTATTCAAGCTGTTTACATTGCGATTGGACCTTTTTTCGTACTGGATAGTGGGGAGGAAGAAAGGGGGAAAGGAAGAAAGGATAACCTGGTTCTCAACACCTTTGGTCAAAGCGCTATGCGTGGACTTCGACTTAATGCTTTGTCTCTTATCCGAAGTGTGAGCTTTTCCATCAAGTCAATGGTGTGACGCCGGATTCACTTCTTGCTTTGAAGATCTTCGCACACCATGAAGAACAGCGGTCATGGATCATCGAAGAAATACTCACTTCTTTGATCAAGCTTTCAGAGACTAAGCAGAAAGCAGGGCAATTTCGGTGCGCATTCGTCACTTCAGATTCATTAGCGTCATCTAACCCCTCGTGCAGTTTGCGAGACGGACGGTCTATCCGTACAGTTTCTGCACTCCTGCTGCAGCTTGTTCAAACTTCCGCTCACGGTATCCGCGACGAGGCTCGAAGACTGAGCAAGGCACGACAGCAGTTGCTAGGGGCGCAGCGCCAGGAAGGCCCAAGCAACGCTACCTCTCAAGCATTTCTCAATGAGAAGGACACGGAGGTTCGTACGTTTCAAAGTAATACTTCGTTGAAATTGATCAAAGTATATTTGTCTGGACTTGAGTCGGCGACGAAGGCGGCCAAGACAATAATTGTCTTCCTTACACAACGATCTGGCAAGGGCAAAGCCACGAAGAATTCCAATGAAGCCGAATATCGCAACATCCTTGACAACCTCATATCGGATGTATTGGCTGTCTTGTTCTGGCCCGAATGGCCTGCAGCTAGCTTGCTTTTGAGCATTATCTGCAAATTCATGGTAGGATCATACGGTGATACGCCTCCTTCATTTTGATGACGCCGCGGCGTATACCATAGGTGGCTTCTCTTGACGATATTAAACACACAACTCACAATGCAAAAGATAACGATAATAATGCCGCCAGAAACATTGCCCTTGATCATCTGGGCATAATTGCTGCACGGCTACGTGCAAGTATGCTTAAGTTCCAAGGCAACGGGGAGTCTGCATTGCGGCCCCTGGACGAGGTATACCAGTCACGGATCTCACTATCTTCAACTTCACTTAACGCATATGCAGATATTGCCTTCTGCGAACTTGAAACAATTATCAAGATTAGTTCAGGCGCATCATGATATCTCAGTCCATCTTTCGAAACGATCATCGGAAGATCAAGCCTACGATGTAAGTCTGATCGTTAATAATCTTTTGCCTAATCGTAGACTCACTGCTTTGCAGAGTGCGAGAGATCTGACTGCAGTTACGTGGGGCCAAGAGCTTGCAGTCGCTCTCAAGCAATGCGATGTTGTACTCGATGATGCTCAGAGAGGATTCGATTCCGTTAGCGCTGACCAACCGCGACTGCTCTTGTTTGGGAGCAAACTTAAGAACGCTCTGCGGGACGTGTGGAAGGAGGCTGGCGTTGATGTCTTTGACTTGGGGTACTTGCCTTCTTCGCATACACGCCGACTATCTTGCTCATATTCATTCAGATCTGAGAGCGAGGTCACGCGTACGGATCGTCTTGCGGAAGAAATCGGCACAGTGCAAGATCTCAGGAACTTATTTCAACCCATATTAACAGTCATCCTACACGCGCTGGACGCATCACCAGTCTTCATGCGTACCAAGGCCCTACGAGCACTAGGACAAATTGTCACTAGTGATGCAAGTATTTTATCGGCTGTAAGTCATACTTTGTCTTTTTCGCATACCGTTCTCAATATCAACCACTCCTCAGCCGAATGTTCGTCGTGGCATTGAGAGTCATCTTCTGGATAGCTCCCCTGCCGTGCGAGATGCTGCCGTTGAGCTCATAGGCAAATACATCATCGATTCACCCGAAGTAGCTGGAGATTATTATCAAAAAATTGCAGACCGGATAGCTGTAGGTTCACTCGATTCTTGGACAGCTTCTAATTCTGACCAAGTTTATAAGGACACTGGCCTTGGTGTGCGCAAGCGCGTCATCAAACTACTAAAATCTGTCTACGGTATCAGTGATGATTTTGAACGCCGCGTTGACATCTGCAGCCGGTTGGTGTTACGGATGTACGACGAGGACGAAGGTGTGAGGGATCTGGCAGTGAAAGCTATAGAAGAGCTGTGGTTCACAAGTTCCCCGATTGGCACCTCGATTTCAAGGCAACAGGAAGCTATCGTCGCTACTGTTCCTGGGGACAAGGCGCAGCTTTTGGCCAAGGTTGCTGTCATCATGAGTGTTTCGGGAAGCTTCAGAGAGAGGCAATCACCGTTGGAAGACGTACTTCACAAGCTAATGGCGGGTAAAGAAGAAGCAGAAGCCAGCAGTCTGCACGAGCGATATAGCGAAATCTGCGAAGTGCTTATTGATGGTCTTGTCGATGCCTCCGACCTGCCAGGTTTTGTGAGTTCAGACTTTTTTCAGCATGAATCGCCGCGCTGACGCACCGAATTCAGACAGTGATTAATTGTGTCAGGACGATATATCTATTCACTTCCGCTTATCCTGCGATACTCACCAGTGCTCACGCATCCACTCTCTTGCCTTACCTGAAAAATGCCAGTACAGTAGGTCCCTTCCTTATCTTGGTGTGAATGATATTCGGTGGCTGATTGTGATCACATAGCCTGACGAACAGACGACCTCCGATTATCTTTTGAAGACATTTCGTGTCAGCATTCCTCAAATGCCAAAGACCGCTGCGAAATTCGGCGTAGAGCTACAGACAGCGCTTCAACCTATGATCCTCAAACCGTCTGCTGCAGGAGGCACATTGGTACTTGCATTACCTTCGATTCTATGATCTTCACTGTCCTGATTGTCCAAATCCAGGCGCTACAAGAAACTGTAGCGTGTATGTGCGCGGTTGTTACTCATTTGACGCACGATTTCAAACTGCTGACAGGACTACTGAAGTCTTGTAATCGTACGTACACCCATGCTGTTTCTTATCCATTCTCAAAGGTTTATTTTTGCTGCCGTGCTGCCTAGGGAGCCTGCGAAAATCGATGCATCGAAAAGAGAGAGATACTTTGCCAATGCAAGACATTCGAGCGCTGACCATGCTCATCTTCATTGTTGCACTTTTGGTGGAAAATTGTAATTTTGACCGTCTTCGGGGCGAGAAGCCGGGTATGGTGTATGTCATTTGTCTGGTGATTGTCACGCTGAATTATAGGCAGAACTGGTCGCTGATCTCGACGATGTGACCAAAGTTTGTCAACGGCGTACTTCTCTCTGCAATCTGCTGACCTCAGTCCTAGGGCTCTATCACAGAGCATGTCTACACAAGCCTGCTGGCTCTTTATCAAGGCTACACTGAGCCTGTCTTGAGAGATAGAATTCTACAGTGTTTAGGTAAGTTTCATATCAACTGCAGGATGATTATGTCGTCCAAACGTTCCCAGGTTTCTTGTTTCGTGCTCAACCTACTTTGATGACCATGGAATCGTCTGCGATGATCATGGATGCTATCTTCGCATCCGCGCAAGAGGAAAGCCGAGCACGTCTATTGAAGGTTATGCAAGAATTTCTGGTTTCTGAAGCATCCAAACATAGTGCCAAGACCCAACGTAGGTTACCGCATCCATCGGTCATGTTCTTCATGCCTTAACATGATTGCAGAGGGCAACCCTGGTGCTACCGACCTCGATATGGAGGAACTCGTTGGTAATACCGATGGCTTTGCTGATTCTGGGTACGTGCATAGAAGTCAGGCTTCACAATAGTATATCTCACAGCATGATAGTGTGAGCTCGGCAATTGTCCAGCGCTATCTGGATCCTATCCTCCAGGCAGTCTTGTCCCAACATAGTCAAACGCAGTCCGCGGCCATCGATATCCTTAGTTTCACTATTAAGCAGGGCTTGGCACATCCACTGCAGGTGAGCGTACCGATCCTGGTATCTTCATTCGACCGTAGTTGACCTTGCGTAGTCCTTCCCAGTCGTCATCGCCCTTGAAACTAGTCCAAGCCCTACTCTCAGCTCCCGAGCTAATGCCCTACATGCAATCTTACATACTAAACACTCATCGTTACTGAACTCCCGATACGTAATCAGCGCGCGGGCGTCGTTCGAGTATCAGAAGAAGCTTGGTACAGGACCTGTACAAGGTCAGAACGCTTCGAAAAAGACCCATATCCTGCTAACATAACTCCCAGGCTATAACGTCTCAAAGAACAACCCAACAGCCCTCCTTCAGCAGTGGTATACACTTGTCCGCGAGAAACGTCCCTCTAGGCTTGACTTCCTAAGATCCCTTTTGCGTGTCTTCGAGCTGAAAGGCGATCATGCCTGCACACAAGATGATGTTGAATTCACGAGATACATGGCTGAAAATTTCGCGACTTTGGATTACAAGACGCAAGAGGAAGTGCTTGTGGTTGCCAAGAGTCTCACGACCGTGCTGTCGACTGTTGGTATGCACCTCATCGAGAGTCTGTCACCGTCGCACCTATTAGTGCAACTACACGCACCTCTACATCCTCAGCAGACCCCCAACGCTGATCAGGAGATGCATGGCGTGGAGGTCCCGCAACAATCACAGGTTCAATCTCCAGATATCTGGGCAAACGAACGTAAGGAAACGTTTGGCATACTATATTGCGAGGCGTATTCACCTATGATTTGCGCAGAACCTGTGCCCGACGTTGCTCAATCACCAGAGAAGATGCCACTGCTCCGCAGCTCCATTATTGTTGCCATCGTCATGCTTCTTAGAGCATATCTCAAAACTACTTATGGAATCACAGAAGAGTGCGTATTCCTGCTACTCCACCGATCCTGTTTTGAAAGGTTTCCAGTAAATGTTTGAAATGGGTCATCGGGAAGAAGAACGCACAAGGCGATCGAGCCGCGATACGACGACATTTGAACCCTCTTACTTGGGAACGATTACCGTTTGCTGTCAGGCCATTGCTCACGACCGAGGACATGGCAGCTCAACGTGATACGGTCGGTCATCCTTACATCGTATGTTAGCATCGGGTGCTGATTCTGTAAATACTCAGTTCCTTCAAGTGTGGACCGACGACGGCGTTTCCGGAGAGCCCGAAGAAGACTTTGAGGAACACAATTAGCATATACCACTCTCGCACTCCATCATTGCGGGCGTGGGTCAGTTCTCCATCGGCTCTGCATTCTTCACGGACTTGATGTTGTCCAAACAGTTTTCAATTATCCTTATTACTTATCACTTCGTCATCTTCGCATGCTCCTCACCAACTCCTCACTGTACATTGGCCTGTCCATCATGAATGGGAATATTGTAATGTCTTGCAATTGCTATACTCTAGTATGCTACTAAATCTTGTCAGCATGCGCATAATACACCTTGACAACTATCTAGGTTTCAACCCATTGTCTTGCCCTCAGTATCACCTCGCCGAGGCACTTTCTTGCGTATGATTGCTAATCATGTCCGCGTTCTCGTTGTCTTGATCCGGTACTCTAGGTTTCGTGACAAATCCATTCGCAAACACGATGGGCCCCTTCGGCACACCTTGCTCTCCCAATACAGCACGTGCAGCGTCATCAAGAACAGGCTCGTCCCCAAACTTGAAGTCCAACTCTCCACCGTATGTACGCGGAAGATCTTGCGGAGCGATGAAAGTGCGAAGCTGCGGTCCAGGGTCATTCCCGAGGACAAACACTTTGTTCCGTGTGCCTTCATCAAACCAAACCTAGAACGGATCCCGTCGTAAGTGCTCCGTCTGGCAAATATTTTTGGAATGGAATACCTTGATCCAATTCCATACAGTTGGGAAGAAACCTGGCGCATTGACAACCGCTATGCGATGGAGGGTCTCTGGATAGTGCGCCGTTGCGAGCTCCGAGGCCTGCTGGAGGTGATGACGGAGCACCCACATCGTACCTAGAGACACGTTCTCAAGGTCGATGATAGACGTGACGGTTGAAATGGGTGTAGGATTTGGCGGGTGCGGTGCTTCATCAGTGCCATTTGGACAATGATGAGGAAGGGCACCACAAAGAGGAAGAGTGAAGCGAGACATGAACTCCCAGAGGGCTACGCTGAATAGCTGAATGAGCATTTATCCCGGATAGCCAATGTGGTGCAACGTACATGCGCTGGTACCGCCGCTCAACGGGGATTGCATTAAGCTCTTTCTGCATCGGGCTGTCGAGCGAGGCGAGGCGATAGACATACACCGGAACACCATGCTAAGTACAATGCAAGCCCATGATATTATCTTGCTCGCAGCCGCAGTACTTTAGTGCACAGTGTACACACCTTGTCGCGCCGACCTGTCCATCGTGGATAAAAGTGCTTTGCATGCTCAAATTCTTCGGCGTCGAACGTGGCATAGAGGCGATCGATGTCCTGTTTGCGGCGCCACTCTTCAGTCGTGGCAAACTGTTTCTGCGCTTTGTCGGGGTCGAAGCGACGAGCACGAAGGAAGCGTCTGTCCGCACAGGTATGATCGCATCGATGACTACCACGCGACGGACGCAGTAAAACACGCACAGGATGGTAGCATCATCGTGAGAGGCGCGCACGTCGGGCGGGATCTCCACAGTGCATAGTTTCGCTTTTGCAAGATTATCCTTGAATGTCATGAATTTTGTTTGCTGATCTTCGGTCAGATGGCCTAGATGGCCTGCTAAAAGATCATGATGATGCTTCGCATTCGCATTCGCGGTACTCATGATGTCTAAGAGAGTAAGACAAAGAGCAAGGAGATGGATTAGTTGATATCGATAAAAATCCGGAGGTCAAGCTGTCAAAGGGTGCGATTCCAAATGCACTGAATTCGGATTACGACTTTGATGCGGCGGCTCTGCAGCGCGATTCGGACCCTGCGATGTCTGCCCAAATTGAGACACGATCGTGACATAAGCGCTTCAGCTACATACCGACGGCATCAAGCACGCCCGGTTCCGCAAGTGGTGATGCATTCAATGGAGAGTAGTGTATCTATTGCAAGATGCCTCCACAATTCTAGGAAGTACCAGAAAGTCAGACCCAAGGGGTCAAACACAGTAGAAAGACAAGGGAAATGTAAGTAACAATCGTCACATGCTTAGCTCCAAACATCGAGCATCAGCCGCGAACGCTCCTTCAGCAACTTGACCTCAGCACTTCCTTCAACTTCTGCGCTGCCGCCCTTGGCCTCTCCAAGGATCCTTGCAAGTGTCTCCTCGACCTGCTTGCTCATGCTCTTCGCCTCACCACATATGTAAACATACCCTTTCCCATTCAAGATGGCGTCTGCGACCTGCGCGCGATCCTCCCACAGCAAGTCCTGGACATAGATCTTGCTTCCGTCTGGCTTGTAGACCTCACGGGAGAAAGCCGTATGCAGCACGAACTTGCCCTGCAGATCCTTGACGTATTCGGACCACTCGTCCTTGTACAGAAAGTCCTCATCCGATCGCCGGCAGCCATAGAACAGCGAAATGGTACCCCAGTCATTGAGAGCATCGGGTCCATTCTTATCAATGGTCCGACGCGCCAATGCAACACGTTCTTGCACAAAGCCACGGAAAGGTGCCACACCCTGTCCGATGTTTGTATTAGCAACAAAAGTATGATTCAAATTGGCAAACTCACAGTTCCGGGTCCAATCATGATAATCGGACTTTTGGGATTCGTGGGAAGCCGGAAAGTCGAACGCCGAACATGGATGGGGACCTTGTAGATATTGCCCTCACGGTGTGCGCCTCGTGGGCCCTCAATAGCGTAAGACGGAATCGAGGCGCCTTCCACAGCACCAGACCCGGGCTCGCCTACGAGAGGCAGTGTCTCGCCGGTGGCCGCATATTTCAAATTAAGCAGGTAGTTTGAGCCAACACCGTAGACCCATTTCACAGGGACATGGGCGCTTGCTGATTGGTACTTGAGCACAACGCAGGTCACATGAATGGAGTTAGCGTGAAGTTTAGGGCTGGAGGATATCGAATAGTAGCGTGGTTGCAAGCGAGGAATGGCCGATATGATAAGGTCGAAGGGGATAGTCCATGAAGTCGTGTTGAGAGTTGTGGGCCGGGTATGGATATCATTGCCTGCTGCTAATTGCAACAGCTCACCAAGCTTGAGACAGCCATCCGCGACGACGGCATGATATGCCTCCTTGTTCGTGTTCAGATTACGGAGATACGCTTCGGCTTCCGTGTTGGGTGCATACTTGGCAAAAGCGCCGAGGATCTGTCGTCCAGCTACCGCGCTGATATCAATGTAGTGGCGCAGGACGGTGGCATAAGTAGTGGGAACAGGGAAAGGAACCT
Source organism: Hericium erinaceus (assembly GCA_006506795.2). Taxonomy (NCBI): domain Eukaryota; kingdom Fungi; phylum Basidiomycota; class Agaricomycetes; order Russulales; family Hericiaceae; genus Hericium; species Hericium erinaceus. The sequence goes on from CM021163.1 coordinate 1,548,444, forward strand.
TGGCGAGGGCGGGGTCGAGTGATTCAATTCCGATGATTGTGTCCTTCTTCTCGTACAGCCCAAGAGCACAGAGAAGACGATCGACCTCGACGTCCGGATTAGAGGGCCAGATACCAACGTGATCGCCATGCTGGTAGGTAATCCCAGAGCCCTCAATATTGAGCTCCATGTGGACGCAGTTACGATCATTGGTGTTCTGGAACAGCTCACGGGCAACGCCGATCGGCGCCGCATATGGGTTCTTGGCATCGTGAATACCCCGAGAGCGAGTCAAGGCACGAGCTGACAGCTCGCCTACGAAGACAAGTTATCAGCAAGAATGATTTGATCCTAAAAAAAGGTGCATGCATACCGTGGTAAACCTTCTCGGGAACATGAGTCTCCAACTCGGAAACGACAAAGTCGGCGGTGTCACCGCCCTGCCCTTCCTCGACACCCATAGCCGTCGCGAATGCCTCCCACATGGCATCCTTCCACTCAAGGTAGTCCTCCTCCATGCTCTTGTCGTCATCGCCCTCCCCACGAAGGCCGATTCTGTTTGCACCCATCTTAGTGAGGTGCTCATCGACCTGTTGGCTGATGACATTGTAATGCTCGTATGTCCTGTTACCCAAGCCGAAGACAACGTATTTGAGACCATCCAATCGGTGTTGTCCATTGCTGAATTCGAAAGACTCGTCTGCGAGGTTCTGCATGAGCTGGACGGCGTTGTCCGTGGGTTCGCCTTCGCCGTAAGTAGCCATGACGAAGATCGCAGCGGAGTCCTCTGGAAGCTGGTCAAGGTTCTCGAAGTCGTATTCCTCGGGATCACAGACCAGGGAGGCCAGACCGAACTTCGACTTGGCCTCTTTAGCAATGCGGATGGCATATTCTTCGGCAGTGCCTGTCTGGGAGCCGTAGAAGATGACAAGACGTTTGTTCTACAGGACACGTCAGAGTACAGAGCGGATCGTGAAGAAGGAAGACATACTCCAGCTTTCATCTTCTCGATGAAGTCACGCGGGTTACCATGGCCATTGGCCTCCTTGACAGGAAGTGAGAGCGACTTGGACTGAGACTTGGTAAAGATCTGGTCGCGAAATAGGTAAAGAGCGGCTAAGACGACGCCGACGGAAAGGACGACGACGTCAGAGGAAGAAGATACAGCCATGACAAGGAATAGGGCGAGACGGGGAGAGTGGCCGCAAGACGGGGAGAAAGGCCAGGAGATGGCAGAAGCTGGGAGGAAAAGAGGAGTGATGAAGAAGGAGCGCAGCAGTCCAGCTTTATCAATATCGAATGCTTGCAGCCTCGCTTCCTCACAAAACTGCCGATCCGGCCCCGTCCCATATTATGTCAGCCGATTCCGACGCTACCTTCCACTTAGCTAACCGCCGCTCCTTACGATAACTACGACTACTTCAAATCCTCCGGCCCTCCCACCTCTAGACTCTCTCGCGCCCCCCACATCCCCTCTCTCCCTGGCTCCGCCGCAGCCCGCCGCATCGCCGCCACAAGCGCACTGTCCGCTCCCAGCTCATAGCTGCCCCACTGCACAGCAACCTGCGCCCATTCAATCGCGGCCGATGCACTGCTTAGCGCCAGTTAGCGGCGGAGAATTTTGGTCAGTCTTTCGCTCAGCCCACGGACGCCATGTGGCGCCTCCGTCATCCATGTCGTAAGCACTTACTCCGAGTGCGTCAATGCAACCGTCGCTGCGTCCGCCGCTAGCCGCCCGCGCTCACTTGTATACCCTTCTTCCTCACCGGCACTCCATATCTGCTTCACCAGCCTGATCGCTTCCCGCCCGTCGATCCTGCCGTGACCCCATGTCGCTAGTTGTCCGTGTAATTCGCTCATTGTCGACAAGCGCTTGTCAGAAGAGGCCGACTGCGTGTTGGGCAGGGCGCAGCAGGCGCACGTACATTCAAAATCGTACAATTGCTTCAAGTATGCACTGTAGGGTGATACATTTTGTCAGGCTGGAGAAGTATCTGGATGCCAGACTCACCGACGCTCGTCGCGAGGTTTTTTGGTATCTGTGTAGGTTGTGAGCAGTTCCTGGACAATGATAGTGGTTAACAGCATGGCCTGCCATCTACTGAGCGAATATACCTCCCCCTTCCTTATGTCCTTGAGTGCATGCACTACGAGAACGCCTTCGTCACTCCTCCAAGAATAAACAACATTGAATGCAAACGAGCAGCCGTGGTTGAGGCGCGCCATCGTTGGAAACAGTCCCACTTGCGCACCAGCTGCTACAGCGTTAGTCTGGAAAATGGCGAGGGGAAGCTGTGCATTGCGTGCATCAGGGGTTAGGTTTTCTGGAAGGTGTACATATGAGAGATTGTAAAATGTCTCCGACTGCTCGGGGGAAAGTTCTCCGACTTGTTGAAGGATAAATTCAATAGGTGAAGACGAAACTAGTTAAACATACAATGATTAGATGTCCATACGTGTTTCGACGATCGCGGTATGGGACCTACTGGACTGAGGTACCGTGAACAAGGGTGATTCACGAATTAGTAGTTCTCCTCGCTTGTACGTAAGACGAGGTCAAGGCCCAGTCTAACAGGAAGCTAATCGACTGACGCACCTGAATATCGCGGGAAGCAATCACACCTTTTCCTCGGCCTGGAAGATCTTGGACGTAGAAGGGAGGCAAGTTTTCATGGCCTGCCGCATCTTCAGGGCATACATAAAAAACATCCCGTCGAATCATTTATGTATTACATACCTTCACGGCGTTCAACGAGAAATAGAGACCATACAGCAATGATAAGCGTAATTATCAATGCTAACTTTCCCTGTACAGACGGATGGTCGAGGGCCAAAAAATCAATTGCTCTAGTAGTGACAAGGCTGTTCACGAAGTAGTCTCGTACCAAGATGGAACCAGTAGATGCACGGGTGGTTTTCTGAAGGTCTTCTATCTGTGGAGCTGCAGAAGAATACAGAGAGGGATCTCTGCTTTTGGACATAGGGAACGAGCTTTGATGTATTACCTCGAAGCTCGAGGCAGGCAATCGAGCACTTAAGTATGAGTTACAGTGCCTTGCATATCAGTCTGCAGTCGACGCGTCGAGAAATCTATTTGTAGTCGCCAAATAGTCACATCATGTCACATGTCAACTAGCGACTTTCACTCTGCGTCTTGCCATCTTCGACGATAGCCATTACCTTTCTGTAAGTCTCCAACCTAGTTGATAAATTAGCTAAAAATATATGAGAGACTTGCCTGGGCACAGACCTTTCTGTGAGCTATTCACAGCTTCGAATTTCGCACCGAGACTCACACATGCATTTACAGCACCCCGGCGTAACAGCCTGAGCCATAGCTCTCGCGCTTGCCCGTCTTGTGACTGCCAATATCGACTGGAGCCAATATCTTGTGCTGGCTGCGATGCAGGAACATTTTGAATGCACCGGCGTGTTCTTCGCTCAGCTGATTTACGTGCAGCGCAGAGCGCAAACTCGCGTGCCTCGCGCATTGTGACTTGTGCTTATTTATGCACATAGGTAGGACAGCAATAACTACAGAGCCACATCCATGCCCCGGCAGGCTTATTATAGCACATATTCGGGGTGCCTCCTCCTCAGGGAGGCAGCAGGGGCATTACGTCTCATTGGATGGCACTGGGGCAGCGGACACAGCGTGCAGGTGCCGGTTACACTGCAGCCACTCTAACTTGAATGTCTGTACGAGAACCTTGTCTGTAGACAGTTATATCTGTTTTTTTTGAAGGGAAAGTTGAGTGCTGCAAGATGTACGAAGGTGCATACTGTGAACTCGCAAACAAGATTCAGAGCGCTAAAATGTCACGCTTTGGTCCGAACAAACAAAGATCTCAGCGCGTCGACTGCAGACTGATATGCAAGGCACTGTAGCTTGCCTTGCAACTTGTACATCGGCCTTCTCGGCTTTCCACGGCCACTGCCGAAACGTCAGATCAAACGCCCAGCACCATACGTGGGCGGGTTTTATCAGGATACGCGTTGACGGTCACGGTCTAGACTCGACGTTTGGTAGTCTCCTATAACGCGTTTCGCGTTCAAATCCCTACCCTGCGACTTCGCGTTATATCGTACTTCAGTCTAGGTTTCTTAAGCAGATGTCTTCTCCATCAATACGCGAAGATTTGCTTGCCCGGTTCGCCAGTGTGCCTGGTGCCGACGACGCGTTTATCGACCAATGTAGGTCTTCCGACATTCTACCCAGCACTCCCATTCTCAATCTCCTGTCCCTATAGGTGTGAATCTCTGTGTCACTTATAATCTTAGTGGGGAGAGTCTGTACTACAAATGGGAGTCTCTCCATTTTTCTGCATCCAGTCGCTCTGTCATTGCCGTAACTGCGGGCACTTTGGACACGCTACGTGCGCAGCTGAAGCGCGAGCTCACCAATGCCCAGCTGAAGGCCGCGGAGACCGCGAAAGTCAAGTCAAAGCTTGATGGCGTTTTGGGCATGGGGAGTGGCACGGGTTTGCTAGGGTCGCGTTTCAAGGCAAAGGCTCATGTTGGTCTGGTGAACGCACGGCCAGAGGGAACTGGAGTAACAGATGCGTTCATGAGCGCTGGTGGTCAAGACACTGCGCGAACTAGGAGAGTGGTTTTTGAGGGTCCGACGGTTGACGAAGCATCAAAGAAGAGACGAGAATGTGAGTCCTCGCGTCGCGCTCGAAATGCTTTACTTACTATGACCTAGTCAGATACATGTACGAGAAAATCTCGGAGCGTAGTGAAGGTAGCGTCCAAGGTGCTAAATAGATGGCTTGTTTTCAACTTCTTGTCTAGTTCTGGACGACAGGCTCGACGAAATAGGAGAGCTAGTTCGCGAACACTACGGAATCCCCGAATTGGGCGACCCTTCAGCATCGACTGATGTATGTGTATTGCCATTCATACACCGCGCAGCCTCTCATACTGTTTGCAGCACGATGTTGTGGTAGTGGGCCGCATCACCCTCGACTCTGATGCGTCATCTACTGTTAAACTCAACGAATCCAGCCTATGTCTGGAGTCTTCACGAATGATGGGCTCAGGATCTCGAATACCATTAAAGTTCGATACGAATGTAGTGATGCGGGGTGGACCAAAAGGACAGTCAAGCATCGGAATGTTCCCTGGTGCCATTGTTGCATTCAAGGGGAGAAATGGCGGTGTTGGGTGGTTCTCAGTGAGCGAGATCTTGACGGTACGTGCACGTGCACTTTCTATCGGAAGTTTGAACTTTTTACTGATATGTTTCTTCCTAGCTGCCACCATTAGTTCCGAAACCGCCTAGCACGCAGTACCCAACTGAAGATCGTTCTTTCTCCATGGTCATTGCGAGCGGACCCTATACAGTCGAGGCTGATATGCAATTTACACCTTGGCGCAGCCTGGTGCAAAACGTGAAATCTTCCAAGCCCGACGTTCTGCTCCTCGTAAGTCTTCCATTGAGCTTTCTGATTCTATCATTACTCATTCGCTCTCAAAGTTTGGACCCTTCGTCGATTCTGGTCATCCTAACATAAGATCTGGTCAAGTAGACAAGGCGGCCATTGACATTTTCCATACACATTTTACTACGCAGCTACGTGAATTCCTCGACGCTTCTCCGGATAGCCTAGTGCTTCTGGTCCCCAGCATACGAGATTCAATCAGTAGTCAGCTTGTATTTCCACAAGCTGAGCTGAATACGGAGCTATCCTTCGATTCTGTACGTTCTTTTTGGTTATTCAGACTCACTGCTAATGCTCGATTAGCGCGTCAAGCTGCTCCCGAATCCCTGCTCGTTCCAGCTAAATGGGGTTTCATTTGCAGCTACAAGCGTTGATGTCCTATTTCACCTCCGGAAAGAAGAGATTCTGAAACAGGTTGAAGAAGTTGACCCGATAGACCCTAATGGCACGGGAACAGATGCCATGGGCAACCTTTGTCGGCATATCCTCCAACAAAGAAGGTCTGTCGTGGAATCTTCACCAAGCCCAAATTATTGTTGACTACTCCAATAGCTTCTACCCAATCTTTCCTACACCATGGGACTTTTCACATGAAGTCAATCTTGATATCTCACACATGAATGATCTTCAACTATGTTCAAAAGATGATGCAATGCATGCTCCTCATATTCTTCTTATGCCAAGTAGATTGAAACAGTTCTTCAAGGTGATTCATTTGATTGGCTTACAGATTGCACTAGTATTGATTGTGGTATATGTAGATGGTGGATCATACCATGGCAATTAATCCATCATTTGTCAATAAGTATTCATTTGCGAATCTTTTGTACAATGGACAAAGAAGTGTTGAGTCTTTGCAGTCCACTTTTACAGTTGATATACAAAAGCTTAATAGGCCAAAATAATTTATGACATCTTTGATACTGATCAGATTTGGCCGAGAACTTATTTTATATATACCTATATATATCACATTTTGATCAATCTTAGCCCAATGTTTAGTATGTGTCAATCATTGAGATCTGAAACTCTTCAACACAAGCATATTAGCAAATCTATATAAACTTTTATAGACACTTCTTGACTTGTACAAGTATTAAAATAATATACATTCTTATATTTATCAAATCACTAGGCCTAGAATAGAACAATTGTCTAAACAAAATCTGCTGCTACTCAATACTCTTGGAAATATCTGCACAAACTTACATGCATTATATTTGTTGCCATTTTGATCTGTCACAAAAGAGAATGTATAAAAACTCACAACAAATTTGGCTTTGACTTATTGTCATTTGCAAAAATGTTTGTTACAGCTACACTGCATCAAAAATGTGTGCAGTAGATGTTACGAATCACTCCATTTCTCTCTGCCTTCTTCTCTGCCATCAAGGCATCACATCGGTCATGTGCTCCAGCAGCCCCATCACATGTTCACTTCCTCACATGACCTAGGGCTATCCTTCACCCAGATTGTGCCAGTTATGGAAGTTTTCAGGTTGTCCATGTTTTTGGTCGGACACGGACGACAGGTCGGACTTGAGTGCAGACGTCGGACGAAGAACGCGGATGTGAGACAAAAAAATGCGGACGTCTGCCGAAAAGTGCAGACGTGACACATCAGGAAACTCCTCACTTTCCTGATATTACTGTGTTGGGTCTGGTATCACTGTTTTGGGCCTGTTGTTGCTGTTTTTAGACTGTTTTCAGACTATTTTCAGATACATATGTCTGAAAAGAGTCTAAAAACAGTGATAACAGACCTAAGACAGTGACATCAGGCTCAAAACAGTAAAGTCAGAAAAGTGAGGAGTTTCCTGATGCATCTGAGACATGCATGTCACGTAGTTACATCAGCTCCCTTTTTGTCAAGACTCGGTCGTAGACAGCAGAGAACCACCCAAGTCACCAGCGATGATGAGAGCGAGAGAGCAGAGAGCGACTAGCAGCGCAGTGACCTGTATTGGAGGTACAGTACGGTACAGACGAAATGGACAATCTAGGGAAATAGGCGAGCGACAAGGAGCCTATAAGTACTGGGACGACAATGGGAAAAGAACAATGGACACCATAACGGGTTGAACAATAGAGTGAGAACAATGGTGGCCAAAAGGAGAACAATGGGAGGGAGAACAATAGGATGTCCCAAAGGGGAACAAGGGCATGGGTGAAGGATAGCCCCAGGTCATGTGAGGAAGTGAACATGTGATGGGGCTGCTGGAGCACATGACCGACGTGATGCCTTGATGGCAGAGAAGAAGGCAGAGAGAAATGGAGCGATCCGTGACATCACCCCCTCTCTAAGACGCACTTTCGCCTGGAGTGCGTGATGAGCATGGATGGGGTCGAGGTAGATGAGTCCACGAAGATTGGGAGCCTTGAGTGCATGCAGATGGTGGGTGTAGAAGTCGGTGATTGCACCATGGGCATTGGAAAGGGAGGTACGTGAAAGCCACTGATTTTCCGAATCAGGGTAGCCTGCCCATTTGACGAGATATTCAATGCCGCGTTTGTTCCGGGTGAGACGAGCATCGAGGACAGACTCAACTTCGTACTCTTCCTCGCCCTCCACAAGGTCAGGTGGCGGTGCAGGGAAGTTGGGACCATGAGCATCGGTTTCCTTGTAAGGGGACAACAGGGACGTGTGGAACACCGGGTGGATACGCCAGGTGGGCGGTAGCTTCAGTCGATAAGAGACTGGGCCCAGGACGTCAGTGATTTCGAAAGGTCCCAGGCGTCGATCAGCAAGCTTAGCTTTGGGTCGCGTGGTTTTGATGTTCTTGCCATCGAGCCAGACCTTGTCACCAACCTGGAAGTGGATGGTGTCGTGCATATGGTCCTGGTTGTTGCGCTTCATGAGATCAGCAGCTGTTTGAAGGCTGGCCTGGACCTCAGTGCGAAGTTGTTCGAGGTGACGGAAACAATCCTCAACGGCGGGTGTAGATGATGTGGGGTTGACAGTGGGGATGGCAGTGGGAATATAGCCGAGGAGCATTTCAAATGGAGCTCGGTTAGTGGCACTGTGGATACGGTGGTTGTGCGAGAACTCAGCGTAAGGGAGCCATTGGACCCAATCATCCTGACGATAGTTGCAGAAGGTACGAAGGAACTGCTCGAGTTCTTGATTGATGCGTTCTGACTCGCCGTCGGTCTGTGGATGATAGGCGGTGCTGAGGGAGGACTTGATACCAAGTTTGTCAAAGACGCCACGCATGACTTTGCCTGCATACTGTGGGCCACGATCAGAGATGAGGCGTTCCCAGAGGCCGTAGTTCCGATAAATCCTGTCAAAAAGGATGTCGACTGTGCCATCACTGGTAATGGTCTCTTTACAAGGAGTGAAGGAGACGTGCTTTGTAAAACGGTCGACGACCACATTGATGGAGTCATAGCCTTGGCATTCTGGGAGTTTGACGATGAAGTCCGAGGTAATGTCTTGGAAGGGACGGGTAGGGATGGCATTGGGAATTGTTTCAACATGAGGGCGGTGATTTTGAACCTTGGTGGCCTGGCAGGTAGCACAGCCATCAACATAATCATGAACGAAGACAGACATACCGGGCCACCAGTAGTTGCGACTGAGGAGCTCACATCAGAAAAATATGCAGGTCCTACATAGTTCTACATATCTTATATAGAAGTTATAGGCCCATAGCACCTCCCTTTACTACATAGCTATCATAGCCCAAAGGGGAGGCTATGAAGTGCTATAAGATGCTATAGAGCTGAAGGTGATACTATGAGCTGCTATCATAGCTATCATAGCTAACTATGAAACTATTATAGAATGCCTAGCTATTAGATCTATCAGAGCTATATTATCTATTTATACTATACTCAATATATAAACTTAACACATCTATCAAAGCAATCAACTCTATCAGAACTATCAGAATCATGATTTAACTATCAAGCAAATTTACTGTTTACTATTTACTTCAAACACATTAAAAAGATCACATCAAGAGATGATAGCACAGAAATTGATCAAATAAGATTATATTAAACCAATCTTAATTTACTACAACATTTGATAACTAACTACAAATTATACATTACAGACACTAAACTATTATCAAGTCAATTAAAGAGATATATTTGATGAAAGAGTAACAACACTTACATAGATTATAACAGAACAAAAAAAAAGCGAAAACATAATCTATAAGATCAAGGAAGTCAACAAGACATTCTAAAGCTTACCAAGACTATACAAAAAGCGTTAGTCTAAAAATATAAGATAAGTATAAACTAGCAAACATGAAAGACAAAGGCTTACCGAACACCGAGCAAAGAAAGACAGAGTTGAGAGAAAATCCGGAGGGAGGGAGAAAGTGGTGGTTGAAGAGAGAAAGAGAACGCGCGTCGCGCGAGCCTTATATACCTGAGCGCGGACGTGCCCGGTCGGAGCCACAAAGTGGCTACCGCGCGCGGCCGTGTGTCGCGAGAAAGGCTAGGTATTATTAGACTTTACCAGCTGAACTTGACTGTCCGTAGATGTACTATACATTATATACCTGTGTAGCTCATTCATTGTACTGCTATAGACCGTCTATGCCTGTCTGGCTTTTTCCTGAATTTAATGAGTTTTTTGTTGATTTGTTGAGTCTCGAAAATCATACGCTCGCACGTTCGGTGGCTGAAGTAGTCAGGGCATCGAGACTTGTTCGTTTGCTCATCCGTCTCACTCTCCATCTCCCTGCTTCATCCCTGCTTCATCCCTGCTTCATCCCTGCTTCCCTCTTGCTTCCTCTTTCTTATATCTCTCGTCAAACTGGAGGAAAGGGCGAGTTTCTCGGGATTCGGAGGCTTTCAGGTGAGTAGACATCTGTTTCTTTCGTACTCATTTGTTCTAATAACGAGAGTATCGCTCGGTATCGAGCGATACTCTCGATTTTCATCGTCCCTCGACACTGCACGACACCCGCGCACCTTCAACACGTCACACCCCTCGCGCACCATCCGCGCCTTTGACAACGCCGCCCTAGCCCGTCGACAACCCCGGTTATACGACACATCGCCCCCGAGCTCCGTCGCGACTCACGCGCAGCCTCAATAACTCGCGCATGCCCCATACCATTCCCACACCCTTCGATCACCCACCCGCCCTCGACGTCGTGCGACGTTATGCGTATGGCCCGTCGCGTCTGTTGCCATGGCAACGGGCACGAACGACTCCGTCCCGCGCGCGGCCAGACACCTCGCACGCGGCCCTGGCACGACTGCAACACCCCGCACCCATGCGCGCACGGCTTGTTTTGCGTACGCATGCCGTACCGTTGCACCCGTTCTCGCGTGCATGCCGGTGCCCGCCAACACGCGGCCAAAGCCCCAACCAAACCCGCTCGCCCGCCCGCACACACGATACCCACGCACGCGCGCACACGACGCTGGCTGCCCGCCCATAGCCACGTCACTGTGCGGCCATCTGCGACACGAGGCGCACGGCTCGAGAAGTCGCACACGACGTCGGCTGCCTGCGCAAGCCCAGTTATTGTGCGTGCGGCCTCTCATGTGCGCGGCTCGACACTGTGCGCACTCCCCGCCGCATCTGCACCCTCCTCGCCATATCCTCGCCCTCTGCACCACGTCAGCGCCCTTCGAACCATGCCTGCACACTCCTCGCCGCCTTCAACGCCGTCTACGCCGCGCCAGTGCCCTCTGCACTGCGCCCGCGCACTCCCCGCCGCATCTGCGCAGTCCCCGCCGTCTCCACACTTTCGCGCGGTCATTCCGCCATCCGTGCGGTCATCCCGCCATCCGCGCGGTCATCCCACCATCCGCGCGGTCATCCCGCCATCCGCGCGGTGTCACTGCTGTTCGCACGGCGTCAATGCCGTCCACGCCGTGTCAATGCCATCCGCGCCGCCTTTGCGCATTCCGCGCCGCCTTCCCGCCCTCCGCTGCATTCGCACGTCATCACCATCTGCGCGCGAACATAACGCCACGCGGACGGGTTCTGGCAGCCCCCCTCAAGGCAGCAGCCCGTGCATGACCCCGCCGTCACAGGTGCTGACGCCACGCACACGATGTCAGCACCACGCGTGCGACGTCAGTAACCCATGCATATGACGCACACGGCCGCGATCTACATGCACACTACCTTGATGATATTTGGCTTGTGATTATGGAGTCTACCATACCTGACATAGGGCTCATAGCATCCATAGCAAGCCTATGATGGTACATAGCTCTGATAGTGATGGCTCACAGGTACATAGGTCTATATACCTTCTGCCTGCTGCTATGAAGGCTATGATAATGTGCATAGCTCTATATAGGTGCAAGGATGGCTATATAGACCTCATAGCACTATGTTAGAACACATACTTTAGTACTGAGCTATATAAATTTCTAATTTTTCAGATGCATAGGTCTTGTAGCGTCCTGGGTGACCAGCCATGGGGGTGTCATGATGCAGCTTGACGATGTCCCGACGAAGGTCCTTGTCAGCAGGGATGTAGACTTTGCCACGAAAGAGGATGAGGCCATCCTCATAGTTCCATTCTTGGAGGTTCTTGACGAGGGAGCGAGGACCATTGTTCAGGATCACATCAAGGGCTTGAACAACCTCAATGTCCTTGGTCTTGGCATTGCGAATGCGTTGGCGAAGATCAGCATTGCCAATGGACTTGACAGCAGCTGGACGTGTAGCACGGATCTGGAAGTACTTGGGGTCGAGGAGGACACGATCGGAGTTGTCGTTGTCCACCCCCTCTCTATGGTCAGGTCGTCTCGACATGGCATCTGGCCGGTGATGAATACCGGGTTTGTGGATCAGGGTGAAGTCGAAACGAGTGAGGAAGAGAGCCCAGCGAGCTTGACGACGACTCAGCTTTTGGGCAGACTTAAAGTATTCCAGGTTCTTATGGTCGGTCCAGATCTCCACAGTATGGGGAGAACCTTCCAGGTAGTGGCGCCAGGCTTCAAGGGCGCGGATGATGGCCAGGAGTTCCTTGTCATAGATGTCGTAGTTGCGTTCAGGGGCGGTGAAGGCCTTGGAGATGTAAGCAACTGGGTGCCATTGCTCGTCCTCCCCGCGCTGGGATAGGATACCTCCTGTGGCATAGTCTGAGGCATCGACCTCAACCAGGTAGTGTCAAGACTCGGTCGGAGACAGCAGAGAACCACCCAAGTCACCAGCGATGATGTGTCAAGACTGGGTTCAGGGGAACAGTGAAGCCATCCAAGTCACCCCAAGGGATCAAGGATCAAAGAGCAGAGGATGTCATAGAGAGTAGAGACAGGCTGAGAATGTCTAGGGTACAATGGGACTGGAGAGTCAAGTGGACAAACTGAGGAAGCCAGTCAGAAAGGTAGCCCTATATATACTGGAAGGATAGCCCAAAGGGGAACAAGGGATATCCTGAAAGGGGAACAAGGGGAAGGGGAACAAGGGATGTCCCAAAGGGGAACAAGGGATATCCTAAAGGGGAACAAGGGATATCCTAACAGGGAACAAGGGGACATAACAAGGGAGTGTCCATATAGGGAACAAAGGGAATGAAGAAGACCAATGGGCGATTCATGACATGATGGGAGCGAGAGAGCAGAGAGCGACTAGCAGCGCAGTGACCTGTATTGGAGGTACAGTACAGTACAGACGAAATGGACAATCTAGGGAGATAGGCGAGCGACAGGGAGCCTATAAGTACTGGAACGACAATGGGAAAAGAACAATGGACACCATAATGGGTCGAACAATAGAGTGAGAGCAATGGTGGCCAAAAGGAGAACAATAGGATGTCCCAAAGGGGAACAAGGGCATGGGTGAAGGATAGCCCCAGGTCATGTGAGGAAGTGAACATGTGATGGGGCTGCTGGAGCACATGACCGACGCGATGCCTTGATGGCAGAGAAGAAGGCGGAGAGAAATGGAGCGATCCGTGACATCACCCCCTCTCTAAGACGCACTTTCGCCTGGAGTGCGTGATGAGCATGGACGGGGTCGAGGTAAATGAGTCCACGAAGATTGGGAGCCTTGAGTGCATGTGGATGGCGGGTGTAGAAGTCGGTGATTGCACCATGGGCATTGGAAAGGGAGGTACGTGAAAGCCACTGATTTTCTGAATCAGGGTAGCCTGCCCATTTGACGAGATATTCAATGCTGCGTTTGTTCCGGGTGAGACGAGCATCGAGGACAGACTCAACTTCGTACTCTTCCTCGCCCTCCACAAGGTCAGGTGGTGGTGCAGGGAAGTTGGGACCATGAGCATCGGTTTCTTTGTAAGGGGACAACAGGGACATGTGGAACACTGGGTGGATACGCCAGGTGGGCGGTAGCTTCAGTCGATAAGAGACTGGGCCCAGGACGTCAGTGATTTCGAAAGGTCCCAGGCGTCGATCAGCAAGCTTAGCTTTGGGTCGCGTGGTTTTGATGTTCTTGCCATCGAGCCAGACCTTGTCACCAACCTGGAAGTGGATGGTGTCGTGCATATGGTCCTGGTTGTTGCGCTTCATGAGATCAGCAGCTGTTTGAAGGCTGGCCTGGACCTCAGTGCGAAGTTGTTCGAGGTGACGGAAACGATCCTCGACGGCGGGTGTAGACGATGTGGGGTTGACAGTGGGGATGGCAGTGGGAATATAGCCGAGGAGCATTTCAAATGGAGCTCGGTTAGTGGTGCTGTGAATACGGTGGTTGTGCGAGAACTCAGCGTAAGGGAGCCATTGGACCCAATCATCCTGACGGTAGTTGCAGAAGGTACGAAGGAACTGCTCGAGTTCTTGATTGATGCGTTCTGACTCGCCATCGGTCTGTGGATGATAGGCAGTGCTGAGGGAGGACTTGATACCAAGTTTGTCAAAGACGCCACGCATGACTTTGCCTGCATACTGTGGGCCACGATCAGAGATGAGGCATTCCCAGAGGCCATAGTTCCGATAAATCCTGTCAAAAAGGATGTCGACTGTGCCATCACTGGTAATGGTCTCTTTACAAGGAGTGAAGGAGACGTGCTTTGTAAAACGGTCGACGACCACATTGATGGAGTCATAGCCTTGGCATTCTGGGAGTTTGACGATGAAGTCCGAGGTAATGTCTTGGAAGGGACGGGTAGGGATGGCATTGGGAATTGTTTCAACATGAGGGCGGTGATTTTGAACCTTGGTGGCCTGGCAGGTAGCACAGCCATCAACATAATCACGAACGAAGACAGACATACCGGGCCACCAGTAGTTGCGACTGAGGAGCTCATAGGTCTTGTAGCGTCCTGGGTGACCAGCCATGGGGGTGTCATGATGCAGCTTGACGATGTCCCGACGAAGGTCCTTGTCAGCAGGGATGTAGACTTTGCCACGAAAGAGGATGAGGCCATCCTCGTAGTTCCATTCTTGGAGGTTCTTGACGAGGGAACGAGGACCATTGTTCAGGATCACATCAAGGGCTTGAACAACCTCAATGTCCTTGGTCTTGGCATTGCGAATGCGTTGGCGAAGATCAGCATTGCCAATGGACTTGACAGCAGCTGGACGTGTAGCACAGATCTGGAAGTACTTGGGGTCGAGGAGGACACGATTGGAGTTGTCGTTGTCCACCCCCTCTCTATGGTCAGGTCGTCTCGACATGGCATCTGGCCGGTGATGAATACCGGGTTTGTGGATCAGGGTGAAGTCGAAACGAGTGAGGAAGAGAGCCCAGCGAGCTTGACGACGACTCAGCTTTTGGGCAGACTTGAAGTATTCCAGGTTCTTATGGTCGGTCCAGATCTCCACAGTATGGGGAGAACCTTCCAGGTAGTGGCGCCAGGCTTCGAGGGCGCGGATGATGGCCAGGAGTTCCTTGTCATAGATGTCGTAGTTGCGTTCGGGGGCGGTGAAGGCCTTGGAGATGTAAGCAACAGGGTGCCATTGCTCGTCCTCCCCACGCTGGGACAGGATACCTCCTGTGGCGTAATCTGAGGCATCGACCTCAACCAGGTAGGGTTTGGATGGGTCAGGCATGATAAGGACTGGGGACGAGGTGAACGCAGCTTTAAGAGCCTCAAAGGCATGTTGACATTCAGCAGACCAGGCCCAAGGATGGTCTTTCTTGGTAAGATCAAACATGGGACGAGCGACTTTGGAGAAGTCCTGGATAAAGCGTCGATAGAAGTTGCCAAAGCCAACAAAGGACTGGACGTCCTTGACGTTACGAGGGGCAGGCCATTCAGCAATGCCTGCAACCTTGACGGGGTCCATGGCGAGCGTGTTATGGGAGACGATGAGACCGAGGAACTCAACTGAGGGCTGCTCGAACGAGCACTTCTCTGGTTTGAGGAAGAGGTCATTGTCCTGGAGGCGTTGGAGGACCTTGCGCACAAGGTCACGATGTTCTTCGAGGGTTTCGGTGAAAATGAGGATATCGTCCATGTAGATGACGACTTTGCCCGTATCGATGAGATCCTTGAAAAGTTCGTTCATCATTCCTTGGAACGTGGCAGGGGAGTTGGTAAGACCAAAAAACATCACCAGGGGTTCAAAGAGACCGCGGTTGGTTTTGAAGGCGGCTTTCCATTCGTCGCCCTCCTTGATGCGAACGTTGTTGTAACCCCAACGAACGTCCATCTTGGAGAAGACTTTGGCACCCTTGAGCTTGTCAACGAGTTCAGAGATGAGGGGCAGGGGATATTCATTCTTGATGGTGCCTTTGTTGAGGGTGCGATAGTCCTGGACGGGGCGTAGTTTTCCATCTTTTTTCTTGATAAAGAAGAAGGGACTCGCCATAGGGGATTTGGAAGGACGGATGTAGCCTTTCTTGACCTGGTCATCAAGGAATGAATCGAGGTCCTCCTGCTCGGTAGGAGCCATGGGATAGACCTTGCATGAACGGGGTTCAAAACCATCTTTCAGGTCAATGGCGTGATCCCAAGGGCGACGTTCGGGGAGGCGATGGGAGGATTCCTCGTCGAAGACAGGTTGGAAGTCCTGATACTGAGGGGGAACCATCTCAGCAAAGGACTTCTCTGCAACACGAGTGGCCACCCGCTCCGCCAGTTTCTGAGCATTGGTGAAAGAGCGACGGATACGGATGGTGTGTTGATAGTCAGGGTCGTCGTCTGGTGGGGGTGGTGTGTCCCAGTCAGGGAGAACACCAGCTAGGTGAAGGCCCTCTTCAACCCAGTCATCATCGATATTAGGTCGGGGGTCATCGTCCTCGGTGAATAGACGTGCAGGGACTTTGGACAGGTGGATGCGGCGAAGGCGGACACCTTGGACTCGGCGAGCGGGGATCACGTATTTGGGAAGTGGAGCAGCGACAAATGGTGGGGGCAGTGGGAGCAATGGAGGGGGGCAAGGTGGGGGGAGCAGTACTGCAGCAGCGCTGAGGACTGGTGGACGAGGGGCTGAGTGGCGGCGTTCAGTGCGAGTGGACAGGTTCTTGACCGGGGGTTTATTCAGAGTGCAAGAGGGAGGGCAGCGAGTCATGTCGACACGACGAGAGACCCAATCAATTTCAGGGTTGTGTTCCTGTAACCAATCGGTCCCAAGGATAATGTCGTAGTCACCAATGTCAACGAGATAGAACTCAGCTGTCTCCTCATGGAAGGACGTCGAGTCCTTGGCGTAAATGCGGATGTTCTGGTTGACTGAATAGCGAACCCAGCCCATGATGTTTTCGGAGTTGTCCACATTGTGAACGGGAAAGGGTTTAGGGAGTTTCTTGAGGGGGAACTGGTGTTTCTTGGCAAACTCGGGGTGCATAATGATGCCTTCTGCACCACTATCGAGAAGTGCCTCAGCGTCGATTTGTTTCTTGATCGGGGCAGTGATAATCTTGGCCTGGAGCGTAATGGACGGTGTCTGACGGTTGGGCGTGATAGCGGACATGCGCAAAGACGATGGATACGATTGCTCACAGGGGTCGGATAGTACAGAGAAGCGATTCGACAGATCAAAGAAATGTTTCTTGCCACCCACAGACGACGTGACCGGGGGGCGCTTTAAAAACCCTCAACCATATCCTTTAATGCAGCCTTTGCCTCTTCCCTCTCTTCCTCGCTCAAGTCCTTCAACTGCGACGATAAGTCGGCGATGGACCTGTTGATGGCGGGGACAGCGAGGGCGGCAGCTGCATCTTCTGGAGCTACTCCCGGGGCAGAGCCGGTTTCTAGCGCTCGGACACGAGGGATTGGGGCACGGGGGTTGGAGTCGGCATTGAGGGGGCAGTCGCGGAAGCCATGGCCCTTCTGGCGGCAGCGGAAGCAGCTGCCCTCACGCCTGAGATGCTCACGGTCAGGCTCCGAGAGTTTGGGCAGTGGGGCACCTGTAGCAGCAACTGTGCGGGATCGGCCAGTAGATGTGGACTGAGGGGAGCGAGTGCTCACCGGGGTGCGCCCAGTTGTAGGGCGGGGACTCTGGAACCGGGTGCGCATGAGGTAGGCAGCATTCCTGTCACGGGCCCTCGCCTTCCACTCATCCAGGGTGGTGGGCGTGGGGTAGCTGCGCTGGCAATCATCCCGTAAGGCGCTGTTGAGGCCATGCAGGAACCAATCGATCAGGGCCACATCGTTGTAGCTGGTGCGAGGAGCGAAGGACTCGAACTCGGTGATGTAGTCGACTACTGGGCGCGTACCCATCTGGAGGGTCTGGATGGCATGGGAGGCATCCTTGGAGTCGTCAAGGGGGGAGAAATCCAAATTGAAGCGAGTTCGAAGGGCAGCGAGGTTGGCGTAGCGAGGGACATGGGCTGGAGATGTGGCTGCAGCCACAAGATCGTCATCCTCAAGGATCTCCTCGACACGCTGGGTGGCCCACTGGCCGGCAATAGGGCCCTGGCAGAGGTCGAGGAAGAGGGAGATCTGAGCGGTATCATCTTTATACCGGGTAGAGTTGGCGCAAAGGAATAAGCGAATACACAACTGGAACTCCTTGGATTTGGAACGATCTCCCTCAAAGGGAGCAGGTTTGATGCCAATCTCGGGGTTGGACATGTCGTCGGGCAGCTGAACGGGGGGAGCTGAGGCGATGATCGGTTTGACGTTGACGGTGGATGTGGATGTAACAGTAGTAACAGGTGGAGCAGGTGAGGGGATTGGTATCGGGGTTGGGATGCGAGGGGGTAGCGGTGAGCGGAGGACTGCGAGCCGGGTAACTCGCTCTTGCTCGCGGGCTTCTAGGACTTGGTGAGAGAGAGCGAGTTCAGGTTCAGTGATGAAAACGCTACTGGCCTGCCAAAACCACTGATCTCTTCCTTCTACTAGGTTTGGTCTCCAGCCAACGACTAGGCGTCGAGAGTTGGAACGGTATGCGTAGTACTTCCTGGTAACGGCGTTGAAGATGATACCTGTTGGTACAAAGAGGGGTTCGGTGCGTGCAGGAGGGGAGTCGATACTAGGAGGGGCAACGGTGGGGAGTGGTGGAGTGGCTGGGTGTAGGCGGTGGTGTTCCTCTCTGGCAACGTCAAAGTCAACGAGTTCGAGGTAGGGGAAGTCTTCGCGCTCAGCGAAGTACCACTGGCGGGTGGCAGGGTCTTGGTGAGAAAAGTGGATCCGGGCGATGCCAGCAAGGGTGTAAACGTGGTAGTCCCCAAGGGATTCGAAGATCCCAAGTGGGAAGGGTGCAGTGGTCTGGAAGCGGGGGTCGGTGGAATCAATGGTGACAACCTACAGGATGTCTGCCGCAACTGGACGACGTTCAAGGGCACGAGGGTACAAGGTGGTGGAGTACGGGGTTCTGAGGAATCGGTGGCCGAGGCGTTCTCTGGCCCACACAGGCTCAGGCGAGGGTTCTGGGGTGAAGAAACCTAGTGTGCAAAAGGGGAACGAGGTCGATGGCAGGATGCTCGCAGGGGATCCTCGGTTGGGTTGGCGACAGTGGTAGGCGATGTCCGAGGCACCAAACGTGAATTCTTGCAAGTCGACGTCAAAAGCAACCTGAATTCGAACGTATAAGGCAATGGAGATAGCACCTGCACGTGGTTTCCACGACCTTAATCGAAACCAAACTCCTTCATCTGAGAAATTTAACAGTGGTATATAGCACTATGTAGCCTATATAGCTCTGATAGGGCCATAGCAGTCTCCTTTTCTACATAGCACTCTATAGCAGTAAGACAATCTATATAGAGCTATCATAGCACTCTATAGCAGTAAGACAGTCTATACAAAGCTATCATAGCTATCATAGGGTAAGGTAGTAACTATCATAGTTATCATAATTATCTGTTATAAGATGATAGCTATCATAACTGCCATAGCATATGATGATTATCATAGCTATATTAGCTATGTGGTATATCCTTAGTATCATATTATATGTAGGTAGTTGAACTACTATTGACTTTATATCATCTTTATCAACAATATTACTCAAAAGATGCTATAAACTCATCAATAAAATAAAATAATTATAGCACATCTGAGATATTCAAAACATCAAAAATTTAAAAACATTTTATTTCAAGTTATATTTGATTATAATACATCTACAAATATTACTAACAAATCTATGATACATTATAAGATATGATAGGACTATAAGATAAAGATAAGATAAGATAAAAGATAAGATAAAGATAAAACTTACTGTCAAGATAAGGAAAAAGCGAAAATGATCTACAAAAGAAGTCAACAAATTAGTATTACAAGATAAAATAAAAACATAAGGCTTACCTAAGGAAATAAAAGCGAAAATGCAAAGTCTACAAAGAACAATAGGGTAAGAAGCAATCAAACAATGTAGCAACATATCAAAGTAAATAAAAAAGCGAAAATGCTAAGACCACAAACAACATAAGGATAGAGACAATAAAACAATATAGAAACTTACCAAACATAAGAAAGTTAAAGCAAAAGAGGGAGAGATAACGAAAGACGAGAGATGGTAGTGGTAAGGAAGAGAGAGAGAAAGCGAGTCGTGCACGCCTTATATAGACATGGCGAGCGGAGCGCCAAATACGGGTGACGCGACTCGGCCCGGGCGCTGCCGGACGCTGCATCAGAGGCTAAGGCAGCAGACATCTTTAAGTTTGTGTCGCTGCCCGGTAGCTTGTAGTACAGTAGTCAACTAATTAGCTCACTCAATCGCATTGTATTGGTCAGAAGTATATATGTTCTTTTTTCTACATTTTATCCTATTTTATTTGATTTACTAACCTCGAGACATTCGAACTCGCGCGCGTTTGGTGGCTGAGCCACCGAAACGCGCGTCGAAGTTCGAATGTTGAACTCGAGCTTCCACCACCACTCCCTTCCCTCTCTTCCTTCCCTCTCTTCCTTCCCTCTCTCCGTCCTTTGCCGTCAAACCGAATACCGAAGAAGGGTAACGGAGTGACGAGGGCCCCCTCAGGTGAGTAAAAAAAGCTTTCCATATTGTTCTTTCATGCTAACGTGGGGAGTATCGCTCATTCGAGCGATACTCTCGTCCTCGCTGGCCTCTCCCGTCCGCTCGCCTCGCGCCGCCGCCTCTTCCCCGCCGCCGCCTGTCCCCCGTCGACCTACCCCCGAGTCCGCCGCCATACCACGTCGACCACCCCGGACTCCGCCGTCACACACCACGCACGACGCACTGGCGGCCTGTCGCCTTGTGCATGGGCCAGGCACGCCGTTGCCTCCTCGTCTCGCGCACGGGCCCAGGCGCTGCGTGCAACCCCGCCGTGCTGCGCACGCCAGCGCACGTCGCGCATGGCCGTGTGAGGCGTGCTCACAGGCGGGCCCCGTACCTCACGCACGAGCCAATGCCCTGCGGGTGCCCGCCGTACTCGCGTACGGGCCTGTGCCAGCGCAGCATCCCGCGCATGCTCGCAGACCCGCGCGCACGCTCGCCGCCCCTCGTCCACGTCCGCCATGCCTCTCCACGTCCGCCACGCCTCTGTCACGCCTGCCACCTCGCCACCACGCCCGCCACGCCGCCACCACGTCCGCCACGCCTCGCGCACGAGCCCGCGGCAGTTCCAGGTCCCGCGATGCCTGCTGCACCTCGCGCACGGCCCAGTGCCTCGTGCTCGCCCGCCGCATCTCGCCGACGAGTCTGCGGCACTCCCATGTCCCGCGGCGCCTCACGCCTCACGACGCCCCACGCTCTGCAACACCTCGCTGCACGTTGCGCACGAGCCCGCGGCAGCCCGATGCCCAGCGACGCCTCACGCCCAGCGACGGCCTGTCGTACCTCGCGTACCTCGCCGCGCATCCACCACGCTTCGCACCCGCTCGTTGCATCCCGCGCCGGCTCGCCGCACCTGCCGCACCTCGCGCACGGGCCCGGTGCCTCGCGCACACCCGTCGCGCCGCACCTCGCGTATGGATTCGCCATCCGCATGGCCACCGCGCCTCCCGCGCCTCGCCCATGGTCGCCGCGCCTTGCGCATGAGCCTAACACCTCGCGCACGGGGCCCACTGCGCCCCACGCACGACTGCTGCCATGTGCACGACTATCGCGCCGCGCACGCCCGCCGCGCCTTGTGCGCATGCGTGCCTTGTCCGTGGGGCATGCATTGTTCATATTAGTAGTGTACTTGATTGTACTAGTAGCCACATTAAATATAATTGATTTTTTTGTACTTAATTGACTTCTGAGATAGTAATAATAGTATTCATATCTCACTTACTGTAGGGATCATAGGGATCATAAGGACCATAGGGACCATAGCAAGCCAGTGCATTTATATAGCAGCTATAGCTGCCCCTTAGAAATATATAGCACTATATAGTGTCTTACTACTGCTATATAAGCCATGATAGGCCTCATAGCCTTATATAGTTGAGAAAGATAGCTACATAGATGATGATAGATCTCATAGCATTATGATAGGACATATAAATGAACACTAGACTATATAAAATTTTAATTTCTCAGATGTTCGGCTTCCCAACGCTTCACAGCACAATAGCAGAGGAGGGGGATGAGTGCACTGCCCTCGATGGTGTTGGCGATGGGGAAGGGGAGATGAGGTTGATGGAATGGATGTTGAGATTCGGTGAAGATGTTGGCGGTGAAGGGTTCAAAGAAGAAAGGTATGATGGGCGATAGTAGGGAGGTGAGGCGGGTGTATGAGAGATTGTCCAGGTGTCAAGACTCAGTCGTAGACAGCAGAGAACCACCCAAGTCACCAGCGATGATGAGAGCGAGAGAGCAGAGAGCGACTAGCAGCGCAGTGACCTGTATTGGAGGTACAGTACGGTACAGATGAAATGGACAATCTAGGGAAATAGGTGAGCGACAGGGAGCCTATAAGTACTGGGACGACAATGGGAAAAGAACAATGGACACCATAACGGGTCGAACAATAGAGTGAGAACAATGGTGGCCAAAAGGAGAACAATGGGAGGGAGAACAATAGGATGTCCCAAAGGGGAACAAGGGCATGGGTGAAGGATAGCCCCAGGTCATGTGAGGAAGTGAACATGTGATGGGGCTGCTGGAGCACATGACCGACGCGATGCCTTGATGGCAGAGAAGAAGGCGGAGAGAAATGGAGCGATCTGTGACACTTTTCTGGATGTGACCCGCGGGGCCTATCCTTGCAGCCTGCCATGCTCTCAACCTTGATGTTGAGGCTAGCTTTAGTCATTCTCAGTCTGGACTGACAATAAAATTAATGAGTCTATAAGACTTCAGACTGTACCACAAAGTACCTTTTGCGGTCACGCCGATTGAGGTTGGGATGGGTTGGGTTGGTGGTTGGGTTGGCAGTTGGGTTGGCGGTTGGGTTGGGGTTGGGGTTGGGATTGGGTTAGCCAGTATATGTTTGCTGGGGGGCTGGGTGAGGAGGTTGGGTTGGGGCAGGGGCTTGCAAGGTCATAAGTAGTCTAGGTATTTGTGTGCAAAAATTTTGCGAGGAGCTTCACCCTTCTTTCTTACTCAGACATGACCCGCTGTGACCTACGGGTTGTAGCTCTGTTTGATGATGTAAGCAATATGTCACAAATTCCTGTCTCAAATAGGTCGTGCCGCCGTCCAACAGAAAACGTGGACTCCAGGGTCACGTTTATCAGGGAAGCGTGACCCCCCGGACAAAAACGCGGACGTCCGCGGCCAGATTTTTGATGTCCACGTCCGCGTCCGCATCCGAGAAAAAACGCGGACTTCCATGTCCGGAACATTCTCCCTTCACCCATGCCCTTGTTCCCCTTTGGGACATCCTATTGTTCTCCCTTCCATTGTTCTCCATTTGGCCACCATTGTTCTCACTCTATTGTTCGACCCATTATGGTGTCCATTGTTCTTTTCCCATTGTCGCTCCAGTACTTATAGGCTCCCTGTCGCTTGCCTATTTCCCGAGATTGTCCATTTTGTCTGTACCGTACTGCACCTCCAATACAGGTCACTACACTGCTAGTCGCTCTCTGCTCTCTCACTCTCATCATCGCTGGTGACTTGGGTGGTTCTTTGCTGTCTACAACTGAGTCTTGACACCTGGACAATCTCTCATACACTTGCCTCACCTCTTTACTATCGCCCATCATACCTTTCTTCTTTGAACCCTTCACCGCTGACATCTTCACCATATCTCAACACCCATTCCATCAACCTCATCTCCCCTTTCCTCATCTGAAAAATATACCACTGCTATATTGCTCTATATTGCTTATATAGAAGTCATAGTTCCATAGCAATCCCCTTTTATATATAGGATTCTCATAGCTGAAGGGCAGTCTATAGTAAGCTATGTAGTCAAATAGGATAGCTATAATCTCCTATCATAGCTATCATAGCTATCAGAGCATAAAGTATAGCTATCATAACTATAGAAGCTATGAAAGCTATGACAATTATATTCTTTATGCTCATTATTATATCATATCTAGCTTATTAGGATTGCTATCCACTCTATGTCATCTTCAAGTAATATATTGCATAACAATGCTATAAAAATATTTCAATTATCTGAATTGTTTCATAAGCCTCATAGCCATTACATCTTAAACAAACAAAACATTGAAAATTCAAACACATATTATATTATCAAGATACACTAATATCTAACAAGATTACATTATATAATAAGATAAAGAAGTGTATACATATTTACAAACATAAGTCAAACTAGATTAGATAAAAGAGACAACAAAAAGACTTACTCTTTATAAACAATAAAAAGCGAAAATGAGACCTTAAAAGCAACAACTTGTTGTAAGTAAACAACAAAAAGAAAGAACAAATATAAGACTTACCTTTATCATAGAGAAGAAAAAGCAAAAAATTTCAAGTCTACAAAGATAGATAAAAGCATAAGTGTTAGGCAACAACATAACAACATAAAGACTTACCGGACATAAGAAGTTGAAGAGAGAGGAGAGAGGAGAGGACGACGAAAGACGGGAGATGGTAGTGGTAGAGAGGAGAGAGAGGACACGTGTTGCGCACGCCTTATATAGACGAGCGCGTCGGAGCCCGAATTGCAGCTGGCCGGTGGTTGCCGGGCGCTGCGGCAGAGGCTACCGATGTAGACTTCACTAAGGTAGATTAGTTGCTCAAGATCACACAGTAGAGTAGACACATACATGGCTCATTCATACTTTAGATAGAACAAATTTATATAGTCTGCGTTTTTTTAAGATTTATTAGCATTTTATTTGATTTGTTGAGCTCGAAACAGCCGGCCGCGCGAGTCGTGCTGCTGTGGCTGCACTCGACGCGCGACTTAGTGCATTCCTTCGTCCAGCACTCCATCCATCTCCACTCCCCCACTCCCTCGTCTCATTCTCTTTCCGCCGGCAAGGCGCGGCGTCGTTCGATGGTCAAGAGGGGTAGCAGGGACGTCGAGGGCCTCTAGGTGAGCAGGTGTATTGTTTTTTTCTGTCTTCGTGCTAATCAAACGAGTATCATTCGTGCATGCACGAACGATACTCATCTGTCCCTACTCGACCACGTCCCCTCTTTGACGCCCCGCGCCCATGACTCCGCCCCATCCCACTCCCTCGACAACGCCGTCGACGACGCCGACGCCGGGTCTCGTTGCCGCGGCAACGAGACTCGACTAAACGTCGTATGACGTGCTCACCGCAACACCCGCGCCCGCGCCCCCGTCCTTGTCCCCGTCCCCGTCCCCGTCCCCGTCCCCGCTGCCAGCGCATAGGTGCCCGGGTGCGCTGGCAACTCCGCACGGCTGCGGATGACCGCCAGCGCACCCGTGCACGTGCAGGCTGCGCAGGCAGCCACGGACTGCACGTGCAGGGCCACGCACAACCGCGCCAGTGCACGCACATGCGCGTGGGCAGCCGCAGACGATCCGCCAGTGCACGAACGCGCGCACGGGGCAACGCATGGCCGCGAAGGACCCCGCCAGCCAGCGCACGCATGCACGGCGCGGGCTGCCGTGCACGGCCTCGCTAGCACCATGGGCTGTCATGCACGCCCCGTCCCGCCCTCGCCTCGCCCCGCCCCGCATGGCTGCAGACGACTGCACCAGCACGTATGCGCACGCACGCACGGCGAACGCCGCTGCCCCCGGCCTTGCCAACGTGCGGGTGGTCGCCCACGGCCATGCCTCGCCTTTTCGCGACTGCGCCCCACCTTCTCGCGACCACGCCCCATCTGCACACGG
This sequence comes from Hericium erinaceus, assembly GCA_006506795.2. NCBI lineage: Eukaryota > Fungi > Basidiomycota > Agaricomycetes > Russulales > Hericiaceae > Hericium > Hericium erinaceus. The sequence goes on from CM021163.1 coordinate 1,574,328, forward strand.
CCGCGGATGACCGCGCCATGCACGTATGGCATGGGCAGCCGTGCACGGCCCTGCCAGCGTGCGGGCTGTCATGCACGCTCCATCCCGTACGGCCACAGACGACCAAGCTAGCGCACATACGCACGCACGGCAAGATAGCCGCGCACAGCGCCGTCTGTGCGTCGGAGGCCACGCATGCTGGCGACGGCACGCGCACGACCGCGCACGCGCGTGAGGCCCCGCACATCAGCGACGGCGCGTGTGCAGTGCAGACGGCCCTCTGCGCCTGTGGAGACATGCATGCCGGCGACGGTGCGCAGAGCCACGCATGCCGGCAATGGCGCAGTCCCGACAACAGGCGCCACGCTGTCTGCGCGTGCCCTGTGCACGCATGCGAGGATTTTAATTAAGAACTTAGATAGTTTGATAATATAGTAGACTACTTGTACTGTGTCACCCTTTGAATTTAAGAAATTTTTTTGGTGTCTATCTCATCAAACATAGCCAGCATAGTAATCATAGGAGCCATAGCTCCCTTTACTAAGTAGTATAGCTCTATGTATCTAATACTACTAGCTATAGAGGCTATATATTTTACACTGCCTGCTATGGAGGCTATGGTAGCTATCATAGCTCTACATAGCTTGACAGGTCAAAGTCATAGACTCCATAGCTCACCTATAGAACCCATACTTTGACCCTTTGCTATATAAAAATCAGATTTTTCAGATGCTATCACCAACACCATCGAGGGCAGTGCACTCATCCCCCTCCTCCGCTATTGTGCTGTGAAGTGTTGGGAAGCCGAAGGAGTCTGGTTTCGATTGAGGTCATGGAAACCACGTGTAGGTGTTATCTTCATTGCCTTATATGTGCAAATTCAAGTTGCCTTTGACGTTGACTTGCAAGAATTCACGTTTGGTGCCTCGGACATTGCCTACCACTGTCACCAACCCAACCGAGGATCCCCTGCAAGCATCCTGCCATTGACCTCATTCTCCTTTTGCACACTAGGTTTCTTCACCCCAGAACCCTCGTCTGAGCCTGTGTGGGCCAGAGAATGCCTCGGCCACCGATTCCTCAGAACCCCGTACTCAGATCCCCTGTACCCTCGTGCCCTTGATCATCACCCAGTTGCAGCTGACTTCCTTTAGACCTCACCATTGATCCCACTGATCCCTGTTTCCAGACCACAGAACCATACCCACTTGGCATCTTTGCCTCGCTCAACAAATACTTTATCTACATCCTTTTCAGCATTGTTCGAGTAGACTTCGCCACTCTGGACGAGGACGAGGATGCTCCCACATGATGGTACTTCCCTAATCGTGACGACAAGGCAGACCTCGAGCTTAACGACTTCGACATCGCAGCTACAGAACACTGCTGCCAACACCCTGCTACCCCACCACTTTTCACTGTTGCCCTTTCCACTGTACTGCTTGTTGTTCCTCCAGGTATTACCTTCAACCTGGTAACCAACAACTACTATGCATACCGCTCCGACACCAATCAGCTTGTAGTCAGTTGGAGACCCAGCCTTGTAGAAGACAGTGACCTATGGTTTTGGCAGGCCAGTACCCTCTTCTTAACTGCTGCAGAACTTGCACTCTCTCAGGCCGTTATAGAGAATCATGCTCAGCAACAAGCTACCTGCCTCAATACCCTTTGGGTTCCACTGCCACCATCCATTTTGACCCCTGCCCCAGTACCAGTCCCCTCACCTGCTCCACCTGTTGCTACTGTTGCATCAACATCCACCATCAACATCAAACCAATCATCACCCCAGCTCCCCCTGTCCAGCCAACCATCAACATGTCCAACCCTGAGATTGGCATCAAACCTGCTCCCTTTGAGAGAGATCGTTCCAAGTCTAAGGAATTCCAGCTGCGTATTTGCTTATTCCTTTGTGCCAACTCTGTCAGATATAAAGATGATATCGCCCAGATCTCCCTCTTTCTCGACCTCTGCCAGGGCCCTATTGCCAGCCAGTGGGCCACCCAGCGTGTCGAGGAGATCCTTGAGGATGACGACCTTGTGGCTGCAAATTTGTCTCCAGCCCATGTCCCTTGCTACGCCAACCTCACCACCCTTCGAACTCACTTCAATTTGGACTTCTCCCCCCTCGACGACTCCAAGGATGCCTCCCATGCCATCCAGACCCTCCAGATGGGCATGCACCCAGTAGTTGACTACATCACCGAGTTTGAGTCCTTCACTCCTCGCACTGGCTACAATGATGTGGCCCTAATCGACTGGTTCCTGCATGGCCTAAACAGCACTTTGCGGGATGATTGCCAGTGCAGCTACCCCACACCCACCACACTGGTTGAGTGGAAGGTGAGGGCCTGTGACAGGAATGCTGCCTACCTCATGTGCATCTAGTTTTAGAGTCCCTGTCCTACAACTGAGCGCACCCTAGTGAGGTGAGCACTCACTCCCCTCAGTCCACATCTACTGGCTGATCCTGTACAGTCGCTGCTAAAGGTGCCCAACTGTCCAAACTCTCAGAGCCTGACCATGAGCACCTCAGATGTGAGGGCGGTTGCTTTCACTGCTGCCAGAAGGGCCATGGCTTTTGCGACTGCCCCCTCAATGCTGACTCCAACCTCCATGCCCCAATCCCTCATGTTTGAGCACTAAAAACTGGCTCTGCCCCGGGAGTAGCTCCAGAAGATGCAGCTGCTGCCCTTGCTGTCCCCACCATCAACAGATCCATCGCCAACTTATCATTGCAGTTGAAGGACTTGAGCAAGGAGGAGAGGGAAGAGGCAAAGGCTGCATTGAAGGACATGGTTGAGGGTTTTTAAAGCACCCCCTGGTCACATCATCCGTGGGTGGCAAGAATCATTTCTTTGATTCATCACATCACTTCTCTGTACTATCCAACCCCTGTGAGCAATCACATCCATCATCTTTGTGCATGTCTGCTATCACACCCAACCGTCAGACACCATCCATTATGCTTCAGGCCAAGATTATCACTGCCCCGATCAAGAAACAAATCGACACTGAGGCACTTCTCAATAGTGGTGCAGAAGGCATCATTATGCACCCCAAGTTTGCCAAGAAACACCAGTTCCCCCTCAAGAAACTCCCTAAACCCTTTTCCATTCGCAATGTGGACAACTCCAAAAACATCATGGGCTGGGTTCACTATTCAGTCAACCAGAACATCCACATTTATGCCAAGGACTCAACGTCCTTCCATGAGGAGACAGCTGAGTTCTATCTCATTGACATTGGTGACTACGACATTATCCTTGGGACCGATTGGTTACAGGAGCACAACCCTGAAATTGATTGGGTATCTCATCATGTCAACATGACTCGCTGCCCTCCCTCTTGCACTCTGAATAAACCCTTGGTCAAGAACCTGTCCACTCACACTGAACGCCACTAGTCAGCCCCCCATCCATCAGTCCTCAGTGCTGCTGCTGTACTGCTCCCCCCACCTTGCCCCCCTCCATTGCTCTCACTGCCCCTGCCATTTGTCGCTGCTCCACTTCCCAAATATATGATCCCTGCTCACTGAGTTCAAGGGGTCCGCCTTCGCTGCATCCACCTGTTCAAAGTTCCTGCACATCTGTTCACCAAGGATGATGACCCATGACCTAACATCAATAATGACTGGGTTGAAGAGGGCCTTTGCCTAGCTGGTGTTCTCCCTGACTGGGACACACCACCCCCACCAGACGATGACTCAGACTATCAATACACTATCCGTATCCGTTGCTCTTTTACCAATGCTCAGAAACTGGCTGAGCATGTGGCCACTCGTGTTGCAGAGAAGTCCTTTGCTGAGATGGTTCCTCCTCAGTACCAGGATTTCCAACCTGTCTTTGACGAGGAATCCTTCCATTGCCTCTCTGAATGTTGCCCTTGGGATCATGCCATTGATCTAAAAGATGGTTTTGAACCCCACTCCTGCAAGGTCTATCCCATGGCTCTCACTGAGCAGAAGGACCTCGATTCATTCCTTGATGACCAGGTCAAGAAAGGCTACATCCATCCTTCTAAATCCCCTATGGCGAGTCCCTTCTTCTTTATCAAGAAAAAAGATGGAAAACTACACCCTGTCCAGGACTATTGTACCCTCAACAAAGGCACCATCAAGAATGAATATCCCCTGCCCCTCATCTCTGAACTCATTGACAAGCTCAAGGAAGCCAAGGTCTTCTCTAAGATGGACATTTGCTGGGGTTACAACAATGTTCGCATCAAAGAGGGCGATGAATGGAAAGCCGCCTTCAAGACCAACCGTGGTCTCTTTGAACCTCTGGTGATGTTTTTTGGCCTTATGAACTCCCCTGCCACATTCCAAGGAATGATGAATGAACTTTTCAAGGATCTCATCGACATGCATCAGGAAGGTTGACAATTTTCTGATGAGTCTGACAGTTTCTAACCCTACTGTAAGATCTAATCTGTCTGAGATTACTTTTAAAATGACCATATCTGATTCAGCTTATATATTTAAGACTTAACATCTATTGTTAGCCATAGTAGTTATCCATCTCTAACTATCCACTATAGCATAATTTCTGATATCCAAAATTTACACAAAACTGAGAGCATTCTGAGAAATTTCTGAGCTCAGCTTGAGGTCCAATAAACTGATAGTGTCTGATAGTGTCTGATGCTGGCTTATACTGTCTGATTCATCTGATTTCACTCGCACGAGTTCTGACAGATGCTATCAGATGGCTGCAGGTCAATCAGAAAGTTGTCAAGGTTCCTGATGTGGGCAAAGTCGTCATTTACATGGATGATATCCTCATTTTCACTGAAACCCTAGAAGAACATCACGACCTTGTGTGCAAGGTCCTCCAATGCCTCCAGGACAACGACCTCTTCCTCAAACTGGCAGAGAAGTGCTCATTTGAGCAGCCCTCAGTTGAGTTCCTCAGTCTCATTGTCTCCCATAACACACTTGCTATGGACCCCATCAAGGTTGCAGGCATTGCTGAGTGGCTTACCCCCTGTAACGTCAAGGATGTCCAGTCCTTTGTCAGCTTTGGCAATTTCTATCAGCATTTCATCCAGGACTTCTCCAAAGTCGCTTGTCCCATGTTCGACCTTACCAAGAAGGACCATCCTTGGGCCTGGTCTGCTGAATGTCAACATGCCTTCGAGGCTCTTAAAGCTGCATTCACCTCGTCCCCAGTCCTTATCATGCCTGACCCATCCAAACCCTACCTGGTTGAGGTCGATGCCTCAGACTATGCCACAGGAGGTATCCTATCCCAGCGCGAGAAGGACAAGCAATGGCACCTAGTTGCTTACATCTCCAAGGCCTTCACTGCCCCTGAATGCAACTATGACATCTACGACAAGGAACTCCTGGCCATCATCCGTGCCCTCGAAGCCTGGCACCACTACCTGGAAGGTTCTCCCCATACTGTGGAGATCTGGACCGATCATAAGAACCTGAAATACTTCAAGTCCACCCAAAAGCTGAGTCATTGTCAGGCTCACTGGGCTCTCTTCCTCACTTGTTTCGACTTCACCTTGATCCACAACATCTGAAAAATGTACCAGTGCTATATTGTTCTATATAAGCTATATAGAAGTCATAGCTCCATAGCAATCCCCTTTTATACATAGAGCTCTATAGCTAAAGGGCAGTTTATGATAAGCTATGTAGTCAGATAAGATTGCTATGCTCTACTATCATAACTATCATAGCTACCAGAGCATAAGGCATAGCTATGGTAGCTATAAAAGCTATGTCAGTTGTGCTATCTATGTCCATTATTATATCATATCTAGTTTGATAGGATTGCTATCTACTCTATATCATCTCTAAGTAATATATTGCCTAACAATGCTATTAAAATATTTCAGTTATTACAATTCCTTAGAATCATTTACTCTATACTGTCTTTTTATGACTCCTTAGAATTGTTTACTCTATACCGCCTTTTCATAGTGAAAATGACATGCAAACAATGACTATGCCCATTAGGCAGTTGGCTTATATAATCACACATCTTCAATCTGACGAGTTTGCAGGTTCAATTCCAGTTCAAGCCTGACTTTTTTTTACACTTTATTTAATATCACACATGCAAAGCCAGTGCTCTTTCTAGGGTTCAACACAAGTCAGAGTCACCCGTCTATCAATACAGATATACCTATGATTTACATGCAGGTTCCTGACCTGCAGATCTGGATCACCTGACACCCAGTGGCTGAGACTCGTCCAGATCCAGATCAAGCTTTTACTGAACTCCATCAACCTGTGAGTAACCCACAAGTAACTCGCAGTCCAGTAATTATTTATCAATAGTATATTAGTACTATACTATGTACAGTACATCCATAGTTTGATCTATATTAAATGGTGCTGCTCTCTTCGAATCAACGTGCACATGCATGACCTCAATGTCTTTGCGGATGGTGCGTGCACGGTGCATCTGCCCTGGATTGCTAGCACAGCTGTGCATGGGTGCAGATGCATCTGAGAAAAAGGATTTTTATATAGCAGCAAGTCCTGTTATAGGCCCTATCAGTGAGCTATAGGGGCTATGAAGTTAGGCTATTCAGCTATGTGGAGCTATGGGGCATATGATAGCCTCTATAGCATGAAGTGTCAAATCCATAGTGTTTTATAGCCTCTATAGCCAGAGGTGTCACATACATAGGACTATCATACTTACTTAGGGAAACTACAGGTACTATGGTGGCTATAATCAGTATCATAAATCAGACAGGCAGTCAAAAATTTGTTATATTCAAGTGTAGACTACTACAGGCAAGGCAACTACAAACTGACTGACTAGTAAATAAAGGCCCCAAACGGGCCCCGCACGCCCGTGCGGTATAATATAGCTATGCATGCAGTGATGCATTGGCGCAGATGTCACATAGGGATGTGTGTGGCCGTGCACGAACTGGCGCCTCCACGCGTGGCCATACGCGTGTGCATGAGATGATGCAGCTGTATGCCGGACATGGTGTCAGTGCACGGACCATGCGTAGGGTGTTGCGGACTATGTGTGGCTGCATGCAAGCTGACACCATTGTGGATCGCCTTTCTCATGGGTGAAATGGTCATGCAGGGGCCATGTGCTGGGCGGGGCATTGGCGCATGAGCCATACCGGGATGGGCAGGATGTGCGGGTCATGCGTGGCCCCATGCGAGCTGTCGTGGTCCATGCGTGCTCATGGAGGTCCATGTGGCTGTGTGTTTGCTGCGAGAGCTGGTGCTCGCATCGTCCAGGCATGTGAGGGTATGTGCGCACACTCGGAGCCTTGCCCGGGTGTGCACGCCGTGCATGGTTGAACATGTACTCATAGGGCCTCGCACCCGTACGTGACAGCACACGCATGTACTGGCATGGCCGCACGCATGTACTGGCATGGCCGCACGCATGTACTGGCATGGCCGCACGCATGCAGCTGGGACCTGGGATCGTGCAGGCCTTCGCGCGATGCATGGCTTTGCGTCTTGTTTGTGGGGCCATGCGTAGTCGTGTGCCAGTGTGCGGGAGTGCACGCACACACTGGCACAGCCATGCACATGCACTCGTGGCTCAGGGACATGACAGGCCTTTGTGCTGTGTGTGGTCATGCATGCGTTCATAGGGCCATGTGTCATGGCCCGCCAGCATGCGAGAGTGCACGCATGTGTGCTACGAGCCCAGTGCCATGTTGTGGCTAGTGCACATCCGTGCATCATAACCACGAGCATGTTGTTGACGGCGCAGGTGTGCCCATTCGCGGAGCTGGTGAGGAGGTGGCCCCGCATGGCCTCAACTGAAGGGAGAGAGGGCGCGAGCCAACGACATCATGCCCCATTGCCACAGCAATGAGGCACGACAATGAGGACGCGGACACTGTCATCAGTGAATGGGGCAATGGGAGGGAGGCTTGAGGCTCGTGGGTATGGGCATGGGCATGGGCATGGGCGTGGGCATGGGCGTGGGCATGGGCATGGGGAAGGTGACATGCAGAGGGTCGCAGCTGCCAGTGACATGTTCGAGAGGCAGGCAGGGCGCTGGCGATGTGGCGGAGGGAAGGTGATGCGAGAAGGGAGGTCATGGATGGGGTGAGTGAGGCATCATGGATGTTGCAGTCAATGGTGTGACTTTGGCCGCAACCTACGAGCCAGACAAAAGTGGCCTAAGGCCGTAAGTTACGGGCTGGTCAAACCCAGCTGGAATGAGGATTTTTGGTCCGTAAGCTACGGGCCAGCTGGATCTGGGAATAGACCATAAGTTACGGGTCAGCTTATATAGATGTGTACCATAGGTTACGGTAGAGCTGGCAGGGGGTATCTCTTGGGTGCCGGACTAATGGAATTAAATCAGAACCGGACTACTTTTTCTAGCTTCGGACTGCTTTTTTAGGGCTCGGACTAGTGGTTGAAAATTGAACTGGATTACATAAGATAACACAGGACTACAGACTATAGAAGATTATGGAATAGGACTATCAGACAGGACTTTGGACTTGTATTGAATAAGACTTCGGACTATTCCACAGGACTTCGGACTACTCTATAGGACTTCGGACTACTCTATAGGACTTCGGACTACTCCATAGAACTTCGAACTACTTAATAAAACTTCGGACTACTTAATAGAACTTCGGACTACTGAATAAAACTTTGGACTACTTAATAGGACTTCGGACTACTTAATAAAACTTCGGACTCTGAACTAGACTAAAAACTCTGGACTCTGGACTTCAGATTGAGAACTTCAGATTAAGGATTATAAAATAGGACTATAGACAACAGACTTCGGACTAGGACTTAAAACTCCGGAACATGACTCCAGACTCTAGACTACTACAGATCAAAGACTTCGGACTCCAGACTCCGGACTTCGGACCTCGGACCTCGGACTATAGCCTTTGAACTTCAGACTGAATCATAAAATAGGCATCAGGACTAATCTAATGATAAAATCAAATTAAGGACTACAAAATAAAACAAAGGACTATAAAATAGAACTAAGGACTACAAAGACAGATTTAGAATCAGAAAATTAGCCTAAGGACTATAAGATCTATGATCAGACTATGGACTATAAGATAGAACTAAGAACTATAAATATATATTCTAAAATTATTCAACAGACTAATTTGTATATAAAAAAGGCTACTTGAGTTTTGAATTAAATTATTATAGGATGAAGAAAAAGAGCAGGACAAAACAATAGTAGCTAGTAACAATCAAACTTTCAAGTTGACACGTCTTTAGTTGTACAGCCACAAGACCCATATCTAGATTCTCGGTATTTGAGTCATAACAAATCAAATCAAATACTATAAAATTAGCAAAAATAATAGCATATACTTTCAACTCATATAATATTATAAAATGCAACAGATTTATATTTAAGATATTATAGTATATGAGATGGCAGATATAAGTTAGTAAAGTCTAAAAATTAGCCTCTGATGTAGTGCTCGGCAATCACCGACATCTAATATTGTAACTCCGCTGAGTATAGTCACTGTGTTGCAGCTATATCACATCAAATGGATTACTGTGCCACTACTTTAAACAAGCTCTCAAGAATGCTAGCTTATAATCCTTAGTTTTATTCTATTATTTAGACTTTAGTCTGAAGTCTCAAGGCTATAGTCCGAGGTCCGAGGTCCGAAGTCCGGAGTCTGGAGTCCGAAGTCTTTGATCTGTAGTAGTCTAGAGTCCGGAGTCATGTTCTGGAGTTTTAAGTCCTAGTCCGAAGTCTGTTGTCTATAGTCCTATTTTATAATCCTTAATCCGAAGTTCTCAATCTGAAGTCCAGAGTCCAGAGTCTTTAGTCTAGTTCAGAGTCTGAAGTTTTATTAAGTAGTCCGAAGTCCTATTAAGTAGTCCGAAGTTTTATTCAGTAGTCCGAAGTTCTATTAAGTAGTCCGAAGTTTTATTAAGTAGTTCGAAGTTCTATGGAGTAGTCCGAAGTCCTATGGAGTAGTCTGAAGTCCTATGGAGTAGTCCGAAGTCCTATAGAGTAGTCTGAAGTCCTATAGAGTAGTCCAAAGTCCTGTGGAATAGTCCGAAGTCTTATTCAATACAAGTCCGAAGTCCTGTCTAATAGTCCTATTCCATAATCTTCTATAGTCCGTAGTCCTGTGTTATCTTATGTAATCTAGTTCAATGTTCAACCACTAGTCCGAGCCCTAAAAAAGCAGTCCGAAGCTAGAAAAAGTAGTCCGGTTCTGATTTAATTCCATTAGTCCGGCACCCAAGAGATACCCCCTGCCAGCTCCACCGTAACCTATGGTACACATCTATATAAGCTGACCCGTAACTTATGGTCTATTCCCAGATCCAGCTGGCCCGTAGCTTACAGACCAAAAATCCTCATTCCAGCTGGGTTTGACCAGCCCGTAACTTACGGCCTTAGGCCACTTTTGTCTGGCCCGTAGGTTGCGGCCAAAGTCACTGTATTGTGTGGATGTTGAAGTACGAGAGTATCGCTCATCAAGAATGAGCGATACTCCCTTTGTTAATACGAACAATAAGATTGAAGACTAGTTTTACTTACCTATCATCCTTCTATGCCCCTTCGAGACCCTCCCACGTGTGATCTGACAAGTTGAAGCGAAGAGAAACAACAGAGAAATGAGGAGAGGGAGGAGATTGGTGGTAAGGATGGTATGAGAGTCAAACTTCGACGTGCCTTCGATGCTTCAGCTACCGAACGCACATGAGTTCGAACATTTTGAGCCTAGTAAATCAAATAAAATGCTTTAAATTCTGAGAAAAAGACAAAAGCAAGAATTCATTTATTACATCGAGTTGTATGAGGTGAGTAGCTAACTAAGCTACTATAAGCTGCTGGGTAATGAAGTGAACTTAGCAAAATCTGGCACTTAGCCTCTGATGCAAGTGCTTGGCACTGCCTGGCCCGGTCTTGGCAGCCACATTTGGTGCTCCGCTTGCCACATCTATATAAGGCATCTGCGGCTCGCTTTCCCTCTCTCTTCTCTACCACTACCATCTCTTGTCATTCATCAATCTCTCCTCTTCTCATTTAACCTTCTTATGTTCGGTAAGTTGCTGTGTTGTCTCCTTATCTACTAACTCTAATGTTTTTTTTTGTAGACTTTATCTTTTCGCTTTTTATTTTCTGAGGTTTGTCTTATGTTTCATATATATATTCCTTTTGTCTTGTACTAATTTATTAACCTATGTTTAGATCATGTTTTTGCTTTTTTCTTATCTTTGAGATAAGTCTTATCTTATCTCAGCCTATATTTTATCTTATCTCTTATCTCTTATCTTATCTTTTATCTTATCTTACTTAAGTTGATTATAAGTTACTATATGTTGTAGTGTATTGTAGTTTTGTATTAATGTATTGCAATGAGATATTGTTTATAACATAATGCTTTCAAATTTTCGATCTTTTGAGTGCTTCAAATATAATAAGACAGATTTATTATATTTTGATATATCTTGATATATTTATAATACTTTTAAGTGACATATTTGGTAGAGATGACATAGGGTAGATAGAGATCTGGATCACTAGATATAATATGATAGTAAGTATATATCATATAGCTAACATAGCTCTTATAGCTATTCTATACTATGGTAGCTATAGTAGCTATGATAGCTTATGCTCTATACTATGGTAGCTATGATAGCTACCATAGCTACTGCCTTATCCTATGGTAGCTATGTAGCCCTATATAGATTACCTTGCTGCTATGGAATGGCTATGAAGAAAAGGGAACTGCTATGGCCCTATTAAAACTATGTAGGCTACATAGTGCAATATACCTCTGGTGTTTTTCTCAGATGTGGACTGATGGGGTTGTGTGGGGCCATGTGCCCACAGTACAGGGTGTTGGAGCAGCATGATGGGTGGTATAAACATGGTAGATAGGTGAGCAGGCAGGTAGCGAGGGCATATGTGCAGTAATTTGCAGTGCTTCAAATGGGACGTGAAGGAAAAAAAAAACAGCATGCACCTTAAAACACTGACTGATTCTTGCTGCACATAGCTGCACCTTGCCATGCTCTCTACCCGCTGACTCAACCTTGCTGCCTCATTCGATGCCATTTCTGCATATTCCCAATGCCAGCATTTCTGCACCCGATGAGGCTGCATTATGGCCGTCACTGACACAAAGATGGCTGGAGGGTACATGATGGGTGCTATATGCATGCACAAGCTTGCCATGGGGCATGGTGAGGGGCTGATGCACATGCAAGCAAGAATACATCAGCGTGGATGTGGCATGGTGGGGGTAGGGCAGTGGATGGGAATGGCCCAGTGTGGCAGTTGTTGCACGTGTGTTCGGGAGCTCCTAAACAGATGCATTTGCAAGCATGAGCTCTTGCGTAGCTAGTCGTCTTTGTGCATAGCGCTGGGAGATATCAAGTGCACAGTTAGAAGCATGGGTAAAGGGGAATTGACAGCGGTGACATCTGTCATGCAGCTCACAGTGGGACATGTCATCGTGTCGTGAGGCTAAAATAAGTAAAGTATAGTTAGTGACAGCAGGAAAATGAATAGAAGAAGAGATAACTCACAAACAAAAGGCTTTTGAGCCTCGAAGAGCACCCGTTGATGAGAGGTGGAGGAGGACACGGTGACCTGAGCCTTGTGGCATGGTTTGGCAATTGCCGACCATGTCATCGAGTTTGTCAAACTCGATATTTGGGCCCAAGTAAATTTGATTAAAGTCTACTAATATTACATGACATGTACATCAGGAAACTCCTCACTTTTCTGACTTTACTGTTTTGAGCCTGATGTCACTGTCTTAGGCCTGTTATCACTGTTTTTAGACTCTTTTCAGACATATGTATCTGAAAATAGTCTGAAAACAGTCTAAAAACAGCAACAACAGGCCCAAAACAGTGATACCAGACCCAACACAGTAATATCAGGAAAGTGAGGAGTTTCCTGATGTAGATAGTGATAATAAAACTGAATAACAAGTTCTGTATGAATCGAAGGAAGTGCAGGAGAGAAATTGGTGAGATACAGATAAGCAGGTACCAAACATATGGCACTTGTCCTAAATGCTCAATGCGTCAAGCTTGAATTGAGCTGTTGGGAATGCCGGGCATCAGATTTGAGCTGTGATTGTGCAGCACATTTTGTCCCTATCATGTATCGGCTTTTTTAGATAAGTTGGGGCATATGTTAGGTATGTATTATGACTTAATGGTAATTTTAATTGGCTTGGCTCTTTGAGATCTAGTCAAATACATGTGTTTTTGGCTCCATAAACAGCTATTTCGTGTGTATTTCAGGCCTCTAGCTCTGAAATCAAGTCCAAAAAATTTCAGACTTCGCATTTATGTTTATTACAAGAACATATTATTTTTTGCAGAGATAGATAAGTAAAACTTCCTGTAGTGAAGCCTGTACTATGGGAACATCTGAGAAATTAAAATTTTATATAGTCTAGTGTTGATTTATATGACCTATCATAGTGTTATGAGGTCTATAACCATCTATGTAGCTATCTTTCTCAACTATATAAGGCTATGAGGCCTATCATAGTCTATATAGCAGTAGTTAGACACTATATAGTGCTATATATTTCTGAGGGGCAGCTATAGCTGCTATATAAGCTCACTGGCTTGCTATGGTCCCTATGATCCCTATGATCCCTACAGTAAGTGAGGTATGAATACTAATATTATTATCTTAAGTCAACCAGGTACGAAAGATATGAAGTCAAAATCAATTATATTTATATCTAATACAGCTACTACTACTACAATTAAGTACACTACAATTTTAAACAGTGCACGCGTGCAGTGGCGCGCGGCACGCACAGGTAGAGCGACAAGGGCGTGCACGCGCACGAGGCGCGGTGGGCGTGGGCGGCACGGTAGTCACGCACGTGGCACAGCAGACGTGCATGAGGCACAACAGGCCCGTGCGAGATGCTGGGCCCGTGCGCGAGGTGTTGGACCCGTGCGCAACGTGCTAGGTCCGTGCGCGAGGCGCGAGAGGAGCCGCGGCGTGCACGGCGGTGGGCCCGTATGCGAGACATGGGGTGTGCGCGGAAAATGTGGCGCGCGGCGGGCCCATGCGCGAGATACTGGGGACCGTGCGCAAGGCACAGCGGGCGAGCACGAGGCGCGCCGAGTCCACGAGGCGTGCGGGCCCGTGCGTGAGACGCTGGCTGCCGCTGGCCCGTGCGCGACGTGCAGCGGGATGTGGGGGGCGGGCATGAGGCGCGGCACCAACGCAGCGGGCACGAGGCGCGGCGGGCATGCGCGGGGCATGGGATGGCCGCTGGCTCGTGCGCGAGGTGCGGTGAAGGGTGGTGTGGTGCAGTGGGGGTCGCGGGGCGTGGCGGGGGTGCGCGGGATGTCGCGGGCATGCGCGGGACGTGGCGGACATGGCGGGATGTGGCGGGCGTGTGCGAGGTGCGGTGGGGAGTAGCGGGACACGGCGAGACGGCGGGCCTGCGCATGGCCATGCACGACGTGTGCGCGTGCGCGTGCTGGCTGGCGTGCCCGCGCGAGGCTTCGGCCGTCCGCTGGCGGGGCTGCACGCAGCACCGCCGGGTTGCGCGCAATCTGTGGGCTCGTGCGCGAGACGGGCCACGCGCAGCACGCCTGGCCCACGCGCCACGCAGCAGCGCCGTGTGCGGGTTCGCGAGGCCATACGCAAGGGTCATAGCCCGTGCGCGAGGCAACGGGCGGGCGTGGGCGTTGTCCGGCGGGCTGCGTGCGCTGGCGCACGCGGGCGTGGGCGTTGAGAGGCGGTACGCCAGCCACTGCGGGCGTGACGGCGGTTCTGAGCGATGGGGAGGCGGCGGCGACGCTGAGCGACGAGGAGGCGACGGGAGGCGACGGCGAGGAGACGGGGAGGCGGGAGGCGACGGGGAGGCGACGGCGGAAGGGGGCAGGGAGAGGCCCGGCGGGAGAGAGGAGGTCGAGAGTACCGCTCGAACGAGCGGTACTCTCTACGTTAGCACGAATAGACAGAGCGAGAGTTTTTTTTACTCACCTTAGCGGCCCTCGTCACCTGTTTACCCTCCTTCGATGTTCGGATTGATGGGAGGGACGGAGGGAGGGAAGGGAGGACAGGGAGGGGAGTGGTGGTGGGAGACGAGTCGAACATACGAACTTCGACGCGCATTTCGGTGGCTCAGCCACCAAACGCGCGCGAGTTCGAATGTCTCGAGGTTAGTAAATCAAATCAAATAGAATAAAATGCAGGAAAAAGATCATATTTACTTCTCATCAATACAATTCGATTGAATGAGCTAATTAGTTGACTACTATACTACAAGCTACCGGGCAGCGACACAAACTTAAAGATGTCTGCCGCCTTAGCCTCTGATGCAGCATCCGGCAGCGCCCGGGCCGAGTCGCATCACACGACATTTGGCGCTCCGCTCGCCACGTCTATATAAGGCGTGCGCGACTCGCTTTCTCTCTCTCTTCCTTACCACTACCATCTCTCGTCTTTCATCATCTCTCCTCTTCTGCTTTGACTTTCTTATGTTTGGTAAGTTGTCATATTGTTTTATTGTCTCTAACCTTATGTTATTTGTGGCCTATGCATTTTCACTTTTTTTATTTCTTTGATATGTTGCTACATTGTTTCATTGCTTCTAACCCTATTGTTTTTTTGTAGACTTTGCATTTTCGCTTTTATTTCCTTAGGTAAGCCTTATGTTTTTATTTCATCTTGTGATACTAATTTGTTGACTTCTTTTGTAGATCATTTTCGCTTTTTCTTATCTTTTTATCTTATCTTATCTTTATCTCATAGTCTTATCATATCTCATAGTGTATCATAGATTTGCTAGTAATCTTTGTAGATTACTTGAAATATAATGCTTTTAAATTTTCGATGTTTTGAATATCTCAGATGTGCTATAATTATTTTATTTTATTGATGAGTTTATAGCATCTTTTGAGTAATATTGTTGGTAAAGATGATATAGAGTCAATAGTAGCCTAACTAGCTGCATATAATATGATACTAAGGATATATCACATAGCTAATATAGCTATGATAATCATCATATGCTATGGCAGTTATGATAGTTATCATCTTATAACAGATAACTATGATGGCTATGATAGTTACTACCTTACCCTATGATAGCTATGATAGCTCTGTATAGATTGTCTTACTGCTATAGAGTGCTATGATAGCTCTATATAGATTGTCTTGCTGCTATAGAGTGCTATGTAGAAAAGGAGACTGCTATGGCCCTATCAGAGCTATATAGGCTACATAGTGCTATATACCACTGTTAAATTTCTCAGATGAACTTCGAGGTAGGATTACTGTAGGGTTAATATAAATTGCTTATTCTAGCTTTAACAATGCTCTATATTGCTTGAAATGTCATATATACAATTTATACTATAATAAGTACACATCTGTCTCAAGTTTTAGGGACAATACCATACAGAAATCGTGCAAAAACATTCCTCCCTCGAGAATTGGGCTTCTCAGGCTTTCACCGCTGCTCGGCCATTTCTGAGCCATGGCACAGCTCGTGTACGGCTCGCTCTCCACCCTCTCTAGCCCGTCATCATCCCTCTCCATGTACATGCCCCCCTTCCGTGCTCTTCGTACGTCCCTTTCTCTGTGCACTCCTCTTTCCCGTCCTCCTCTGCATCCACCACCTTCTGTGCCACCCTTCCACGCCCTTCATGACCCACCGCAGCTGTGCACCCACCTCTACAAATGTCCAACACATGCAGAAGGGCACACAGTACACCTCCAAATGCATATGCACTCACATACAATGATACGAACATGCGGCCAACACCTGCACATGCCCGTGAGCCCATACACATTGTGCATCGCGTGCCTGCAACCCTCAACACCTGCGACCGTCACTCAATACTCACAACGGGTCTCAGCATGACATGGAGCACCCTTGTACAGTGTAACAACAGCGCACTATCCCTCCCCCCCCCATCCACTCCTGCTCTGGCCCCAACACCTGTACCAAATGCCAGCATCCGCATCCGCATGTGATGCCCACTGCCCACGCAGAATGCCCCAATGATGGCATGTGGTGCGCAGCAATGGCGCAGGAGTTCCAGCAGCCACACGCCATGGGTAGCACCATGCCGACCATGCAGCAATGACGACAGCAGCAGTGCCTGTGGCGCTGATGATGTACGTCACAGCAACGGTTCCACAGAGTGAGTGGCAGCGGCAGCATCTGGGAGTGAGTGGCGGCAGTGGGAACTGAGCTGTGGTGGTGGCAGGAGCAATGGCAGCAGGCGTGACTGCACAGCCGAGGGTGGGACGAGCAAGCGAGCGAGTAGCGCCGACGTTGGCAGGACGCACATTGCAGGGTGGGATTAGATTAGATTAGATTAGATTAGCATACTGTACGCAATTTAGGTGCCCGATTGCATAGAGCTGCGATCGGGACCACAATCTGATTACAAAGGTGCTAAAAATAGCTCAAAGAAGCACCCCACGAAATACATGATATATCATTAATGATTTCTATTAGATAAAGCCATAAGGCTAATAGGAGCCATTAGTGCATAATAGTTATTGTCATTACATGGTTTGGGCTATTACAATAGTAGTATCATTATAAATTTAGTAGCTATGGCTTGTCGTATGGACCCAAAATTGTGGCCATTTGCCGCCATTTTGGGTCCATATGACCCAGACTTGTTCTGCATGGTGCAGGACTGGAAACATCACTGTTCGGTGACATTTCTAGCCCTGTACAAGAGGGTTTGCATCTGGGGCGTGTAGGTAATATCCACACATCATGCTGGCCCAAAATTGTGACCGTTTGGTTGTGATTTTGGGTCAGACTTCTGATGCTGGTGTGGATATGCCTTACATGTCGTGCAGCTCGAAATCATGACCGTTTGGTCTCAATTTTGAGCCTGTACGTTTCAATCTAATTATAAACTACATAGCACAATTATTGTATTGTATATTAGACACTTTGAATAAAAATTTTTTTTTTCTCACAATTCTGAGGGATCATGTGCGACAGTGAGGATGGTCGGGCTCACTGTCACACATGATCAAAGATGTCATGTGATCATGTTGGCTTTCAGCCACCTGGCCTTATTGCTGCCACACCTCTCTTGCTCTCTGCTGTCATCTCTGCTACAGACAAGGTAAGCTTCCACTCTCTCTTGTCCAATGTTAATGGTGTATCTAACCTTCTGTAGACCTCATCTAATCTTCACAATCATGGCTTCCAAGTCAGCACAGCCAGATTTCAGGTATGACCTCTAAACTCATTCTTGATCTGCTATTTGATTTTACTGATGCTTTGTCAGCTGGATACCAGCCAAAGAGTTTGCTAAAACCAAACCTCCACTGGTCTTAGAGACTGTAAATAAGGCACAAGCTCAGAATGTGGATTTCAGACAAGAAGCAAAGTTGCTCCAAGCATTGCCTTGGTTCAATGGTGATATCTTGACCATCTCCACAATCAAGACCCTCTTGCAGTGGAGGCATGTCAATCCTCCAACCAAAGAGGACTTGAAGGCTTTAGTTCTGGCAGATCAGGTTGATGAAGATAAGTTGTCGGACGTGTATGAGGTAATGTTGTACTCTTTATTTGAGTTCAGATGTTGTGTATTAAATATATTCTAGAAATTTCTGACTCATATAGATGACTGGAGAAAGGAACAGTTCTATGATTTGCCTCCTCCTCAGAAAGGAAACCTGTGGAAGCTCCTGGTCGAAGGCAGTCAAAATCTAAACAATGAGCAGGACTGCCAAGCTATTTTTCATGCCGTTCTTAATATTGGTTCCAATCATCTTCCTCTGATTACCAATATCATTGCTCACTATCAGATTGTAGATGTCATCTACAAGATTTATGATCTGTCACCTGCTCGAGGCCACAAGCAATTACATCTACCTCAAGTTAGTGCATATAAGCAGCTTGTGTAGAAGGCAGGTATTCTCAAAGAGATATGTGGTTACTTTTTCATTCTTTACTCAGTGATCTGATATATCCAAGGTTGTGGAAGATCTGAAGTCATGGCCTAGTATTATGGAGAAGGCATACCATGCATTTCATAAAGACCAGGACCAATTGCTCCTTTTAGGGACAGAGGCCACTACATCAAGTGACAGTATCATTCTTACACCTAGTAAAGTGCTTGAAAGCTACTGGACTTCTACAACCTGGGATGATGAAGCTGTGGCCAAGATCACAAGTGCACTTGTGTGGGGTGTAGTGAAAAAAGACAAAGACAATCTAGTTTTTTCTATAATTCAGCACTTTGAAGCAGCAGCTGCTGGTCTACAAGCTATGATGAAGGTAATAAAGCTCAAATGTTGTATGTCTTGACAAATTAATAATCTTACTTCAGACAGCTATATTTATCACAGATGAGGATACATTTTGGAAAGAGCTTTTTATGTGAGTCATAGTATTTATACTTAATTTATTATTTGTTCTGACCATGATCTTGCTATAGAGATGCAAACTTATTGGATGAAGACATTGCAAAAATAGAAACTCTCAGATGTCCTAAATTTCTATAGTCCATTCTCCTTTGCTTATCACTCTCTCCAATTGTGCTATTCTTGGAATGATCATTGTATACAGATGCTTTCAGTCGTGCTGTATATCTACAGGTATGTTTAATATATCTATATCATTTTATCTGTTAACAATTTTATATGCATATGTTTTAGGTCTTCATTCTTTTAAGCAATGTTCAGCGAGCACCAAATCTGATCAAGTTTGAATGGATGATATGGATCACTCTGTTTGCTATTGCACGGGGTGCACCTGCTAGCATGCATGTACCTCAACTTCTTTCCTTTTGGAAAGTCCATTTTTCTCAGAAGGTAGAGGTGGCTGATGAGAGTAGCTGGTTCCAAGAGCCTGAATATGGTAGGAATTTTGAACATCACTTGTAAATTGGTTTTTACTAATATATTTTTAGGACGAGCAGAAGAGCAGTCTGATAATGCTGCATATAATGATCAAGATGAAGATCAATTGGAAATAAATGTTGTTCTCAATGCAGAAACTCAACAATTGGTTCAGAGTTTGTCAGAAGATCACCAACAGACTGTGGCAGCAATTGTAGCTGGACTTAACTCTAGCAAGGTAAATCCAAATACAATTGTGTGAGACTATGTGAAAAGTTGGTAAAGCAAATCAAGTAAGTCATTATTTGTTATATATTTAATCTAATCAATCAATTCAAATGTGTGCAGGTGATGAAGAGGATGAGGATGAGGATGAGAACGATGAAAGTAGCATTGATCAAGGTAAGTAAAAAAAAATCAATTGATTCTTGGCTTGATAATCTATAATGTAATATGAATATATTTTAGCTAAAACAAAAAAGTCATTAAGGCAGAAGAAAGAGGTGAAAAAATCAGTTTACATAGAGTCTGAAGATGAGGAAGATGAGGAGCAGTAGAAGCAGAAGCAAAAAAAAGAGAAAGAGAGAAAGGAGAAGGAAAAGAAGGAGAAGGAAAAGAAAGACAAGGAGAAGGAGAAGAAGGAGGAGAAAAAGGAAAAGGAGAAGAGGGAGAAGGAGAAGAAGGAAAAAGAGAAGAGAGAGAAAGAAGAGAAGGAGAAGGAGAAGAGAGAAAAAGAAGAGACAGGAAGAAATCCAAGCTGAGGTAGACCCTAACAGGTTTATCAGAAACATGGAAGGCAGAAAGAAAGGTACTGGTGCACGTAGGGAGGCCATTGAGAAACTCAAAGCTAAGGTGAACACACTACCATTTTAGCTGGCCATACCATCAGTAAGCTTCTCATATCAATATCTTTGGATGCATATAAAGAACTAATCTTGTTTTAGAAAATACCTGCATTGGATAACAAACCTGCTAAGGTAAAAATGCTAAATTTATGTGAAGATTTCTATGACTAACTTGTCTAATTTTGATCAGCTGCATTCTGAGCCTATCATGCTTCCTGCATATTGTGCAAAGAGTAATGATATAGTTCATATTTCCTACAAACCTGTTATCATGGAGGATGAGGTGAGAGATCAGTATATATAATTTGCACTGAGATTCGGATACATATCATTTAATAGGATGACTTTCAGATCAAGTTAGGCAACAAGTTAAAAACAGCTCTTGAATCTAGCTTGCAGCCTAATGGAAAGCCACACATGTGTCAAGAATCTGCCAAGCAACATGAACGTTCTGACAGAAATACTGGTTCTACAGTCTATGTTACGTCCTGTGATAGTTTTGCAAAGCTAGACACCTCTATCATTCAAGATATCTTCTCTCACAGGCATATCTTGGTACATGATCAGCCTAGTTCTAGAAGATGGGGTTGGAATGAGGAATCTATGAAAAGATTGGGTGATCTGGATCAGATCATTGAGATTTAGGGTAAGATCATACTTATATCATAGGACAGGTACTAACAAATGCTTATATAACAGACATGGCTCATAGATCTGGACAAAAAGCACAGGCACAACTGAGGAAAGGCACACATTGTGATATTCTTCAAGCAAGCATGGATCCAGAACTGCTTGCAGAAGATTTGTATGTCCAGTATGATGGCAAGATCTTGAATGGATTGGATAATCCTTGTCCAGAACCTTTGGCAGAAATGCCCCACTTCAGGTATGATTATAAATTTATGTGTGCTTATTTATCATATTGACTTGGAGATATCTAGTGCTCTAGCTACTCACGAACTTGTGCTGCGACACTTTGAAGCTATCCTCCGACCTAAGCATCATAATAGGCCAACAACAGATCTATCCTGGGCCACTGCAGCAACCAAGGAATCCATATCAGATTTTCATGAAGACACAGATGACTTAGCTACTGCTTCAAAGCTACTAGTTGGCACCAAGCTCTGGATTTTGCTGACATCCAAAGATCTAAGCAAAGACAATATTGGCAACTTGAACACCTATCTGGACATTGAGAACTTTTCTGATCTTGATCTGGATAAGTATTATGTGGAGGGTATTCTTTTTCAGCCAGGTCAAACTTTGTAAGTAAAAATAATTTGCTTTGTGACTTTCAATTCTCATTTCTGACATTATTATAGATATCAGCGTGCTTGCACACCCCACTGGGTGTATGGAGTTGAGGCAACCCTTGTCTATGGGTGTCACTTCTATGCCCAGTCATGCTTGGACCATAGCTTCTTAGGACAAATTCATTCTCAGATAGTGGGAACAATTCATAACAACACCTCCTATCCATCTGTTCGTCCTATACTAGCTGACTTCATGGCTTGGTGGGCTCATCTGTTGGACCATCCCTCTCCTTGTGGTGAGTTCTATCTTACAATTTGATTTGTATTATCCTCTCTAAGTAAGTATTGTAGCTGAGTATCCTGATATCAAAACTGTTCAAGGGATGCACATCTTTTTAGCAGCTGCACATGCTGTCATCTTTGCTTCAAGCTTATCAGTTGTCAAGAACAATATACCTTGACCTGATGCTACAATTTAAGCCCACAGATCTATCAATGGACTTGCTCTTGCAAAGATGATCATGCATTATCTCAGTGAAGGCTGTCATGAGAATTCACTCAATCCCTTGGCATTCTTCACTGAGAGCAGCAAAAAGGTGGCTCAGGCTTGGATCTATTATAGGGAGCAGATTGAAAAGAGGCCAGATCTCCTGGAGGCTGTTGATCTCAAGATGTCCTCTTCTTCATTATTTTCCTCTCTCTGCTCTGACTTGGAGACCTTCTGGACCAAGAAACAGAGGATGCAAGACCAAATGAACAAGTGGTGGCTTGATGCCAATGCAGACCTTTCTGAAAGCCTGCAGCCCTATGTTGGAGATGGATCACAATCAGTGTAGAAGAAGCCGGATGGCTATCAGAGTCCTCCCTGGATAGAGACTCACTTTGCTGAAAATATAAAGGTGTGGAAGACTATTGGTGCTGATAAGGTAGTAGAGGAGGTGGAAAAGAGGAAGGGTATAGATGAGGAGGCAGATGAGAATTCAAGTCAGCCATCCAAGAAGACTCGTCACAAGTAGTGGCATTACTCTATGGTAGAAATGATTGTATAGCACAATACTAAGCAGAGTTTATTGACTTCTCTTTTATTTTTCACTAAGGCAAAGTACAAGAGGGCAGAGATCCATGATATAGTTAGTTCTCTGAATTTATTACGCATAGTATTACATTAGATAAATCAATGTCACTGGCTTTACTTTGCTTTTTCTTTCTAATATTGTCTATATCATTTTAATAGATGCTACTCACATCAGGAACCTTCAAAACTTTCTGTTTGACCTGCAAGGCATCTGACAGTGTCTGCATGACCTGCAGCAGTTGCATCAGACACATCAGATACTCTCAGACAACATCAGCTACTCTCAGCTAGCTGCAGAATATTTGACCTTAAGATTCAAAAAAGTATCAATGCAGAATGCTCACAGACTGATCAGAACTGCTCAGATTTATGTAAATTTTAGATATTGAAAACTTTGTTGCATCTAATAATTAGAGTTGGATGACTACTATATCTGCCAATAGTTATTGACTTCAAAATATAAAATCTCTGATCAAAAATTGACCTCTAATTAGAGTCTGTAGCTGGATCAGGTCTTGCAGTTGATCAGACTCTGCAGGATCCATCAGAAAGTTTTGAAGGTTCCTGATGTAGAGTGCAAGAAGGCCATGACATAGAAATCATCATGCAAGAAAAACTTGCACTGCCCGCATGACCCGCTTTTTCCCACGATATAGTGTAGAAAACATTTTAGAAATAGTTTGCCTATTTTTCATCATTTTTTCTTCAGAAAATAGCTTAAAAAAGGAGGAATCTTTTTTTACATCTTTTTCTTCATATATAGTCGTAAACAAATTGGTATAAAATTTTACTAACTTTTCTATACATATTTTTATATTTATTTTGTAAAGAAATAGATTGCCCTATTTTTACTATCTTTTTTTTGGAAAAAATAATAAGAAAAGAATAATTTTTTTTTATCAAGTTATCTTAAGAAAAAAAGTATAAAAAGATATAACACTTTCATTAAAAAAATATCATAGAAATTGTTTAATTTTATCTACAGAAATACTAGTAGAAACAATGATAAGAAATTTTTATTTCTTTTCAACAGATTTTGCTCGAAAAAAATAGATAAGAAAATGTATAACATTTGTTTTACTTGATTTTCATAAGAAAAAATGTGAAAAAAAAAATTAATTATTTCTTTAGCAAAAATATGATCAACAAATTATTTTATCAACATTGATGCAAAAAGGTGTTCTTAGAACTGTTTAGTTCTAATACTGATATTTTTTTTTTTATAAATATCAATTTCTCATTTATATATATTTTTTCACTGCTGTACTTTTTAGATAGCACAGCCCTCCAGGCATCATCTAGTCTCATCGCTGCTTAAGCCAATTATTGCTGTCTGAGCCAAAGTATAAGGACTGTGTAACGGACGATAGAGGTCGAGCCGCTACTGCCCGGGAAGTCCAAGGTAGGCGAGCGAGTGAGGAGGGTATAAAGGTGTTGTAGACCTCCTAGAGAGAGTCCACGAGCTAGAGCTAACAGAACCGAGGATGCCTCAGTCCTGCAGCCAAGCAGATGAGTGATGAGCTGGCACCTCCTCTGAGGGCCAGCAGCAGATATAGACCTCCTGATGAGGGTATTGGGGGCCACACACCTTCCTTTGAGGGTTGGATCCCAAGAGAGCCTTTCAGATATGAGGAGAACAAGCAGAGACTGAGACAGAAGCAGACAGATGGTGGTGAGTTGGCAAGATAGATGCTTATTCCCAATAAGGAAATCCGCTCTAAGTACATGATTCAAACTCAGCTATCCTAATAAGGAAACTCTGCAAAACTCGAAAAGTAAGCCAGGTAGAAAAGAGTAAGAAAGTAGAAGACTATAGTAGTAACTGATAAACCATCCGTTACAGACTGACCCAGATTGGTATACCACAATATAACACCTATGTCAAAAGGGTGCAATGTCAAGCTTGACTTGACATCTGACACACGATATATATATACACTTCTAAGTCATGAAGGACCAATTCATGACACAAAGGAAGTGGAAGTAAATTTTATATTCCAAGAAGAAGTATATGATAAATAGGAGTATTTGAGTACAATACTCTCAAGCTTTCCAGTAACTTGATCACATTCACACACTAGGCTAGCCAACCATGGTCTATTTTTTCACATTACAACATGGGATCATGTTCTTGCTTGACAAATATTATTGGTGCAATTCTGAAGCTATGTAGGTCTACAGAAAGTGCAAACAGCTTGCAACAACCAAGGGATTTTCTCTCCTATCAGTGCAACCAGGTGTGACCAGGTGCTCATTTGAACCGTACAAACTTATTTTTTTTTTGAGTATAAAATGGTTGAAGTTGACAGAATAAACAAGATAGCAGAAGACTTGACAAAGTCTGATTAAATCTGAGAATGTCTGGTAGAGTCTGACAGAGTCTGACACAATCTGACAACAACTAATATATGTTTGATTACAAAGCTAGAGAAAAGTTGACAGACTCCAACCAACTTGCAGTTTATCTGATAAAAATAAAACAAGATAGTAGAAGACTTGACAAAGTCTGATTAAATTTGAAAATGTCTGACAAAGTCTGACAAAATCTGATAACAACTAATATATATTTTATTATAAAATTAAAGAAAAGTTGACAGACTCAAACTAGCTTGCAGTTCATCTAATAAAAATGAAACAAAATAGCAAAAAACTTGACAAATTCTAATTAAATCTGAAAATGTCTGACAGAGTCTGACAAAATCTGACAACAACTAATATATGTTTTAAAGAAAAGTTGACAAACTCCAACCAACTTGCAGTTTATCTGATAAAAATAAAATAAGATAGTAGAAGACTTAGCAAAGTCTGATTAAATCTGAGAATGTCTAATATAAGTTTGACATATGTGACAAAGCTCTGAAAGGATTCAACAAGAGTTAAAGAGATTCAATTGTTATCTTTTCAATGATAATCAATCAAGAGCAATTGAATATAATAGAGTTTAATTGAATATAATAAAATCTGACATACTTTGATATTTTTGAAGTTGGTAAATTATTTTAAGAATGCTATTTATAAAACTGATTGAACTCTGTTCTTTTTGTTTATCAATGTTCAAAATACTAAATTCATCTACAAAGACTCTGTTTTACTTTATCCAACCCTAAAGTTAAACATACAAAGGATTAAAGTATTTCAAATTATGTTAAATTTTGTCAAACTTGATTAGACTATGTCAGATCTGTTGTTATTGATGATCTGAGATCTTTAGACATTTTCAGACCTTTTTATGATAATAGCAAACCTAAAATGATACAACAGATCTGACACAATCTAATTAAGTCTACTACAATCTAGTACAGTTTGGAATATTTGAACATATTTCATCTTTGGCTTTGAGGTTGAATAAAGTGAGACATAGTCAGTATAATAGACTTTGATGAATATTCTCAAAACAAATGATAAAGTTCAAGTGAGTTAAAATATTTCAGATTTTGTCAGATTTTGTCAGACTTAATTAGACTTGGTCATATCTATCTTGCACTTGGTTGGATTATTATGAAGATACAAATAAATCTCTTTAAACTTTGTGAAACTCTTTTAGAGCTTTGTCATATATGTTAAACCTATGTCAGACATTGTCAGATTTAATCAGACTATCAATAGTGAGATGCTTTAGATATCTTGCAAGAGTGTCAATAGCTCAACAACTGATTATGGTCTATAGTCAGAGGGTCCTACAAGACACATCCAAGTGAGATGTTATGCTAAGTACAGAGGTTAAGCAATCCTCAGATTGCCACCACTCCTTGGGTTGCATATAATTTTCTCTTTTAAAATGGCCTGCGGCACTTCAAACTTTTTTCTATTCTTTGATGAGATACTGTAAGTATGTTTTGCATGAATTATTGGTGTCCACGTTATAGGGTTGGAAAAGAAATGTACAAAATTGTGCGTAAATATGCAAAACTAAAATTTGTAGGGCTTGTGGATAACTTATCATGTGGTTTCACACTGCTTTATTTTGTTAACATCTTGGAGAGTACATAAACTATGCATTCCATGTTTCTGCATCACTGTGGATGCAAGCAAGATTTATCTATTCATGTATTGAGTGAGAAGTGAAGTCAGTCACTGACTACAATATTTAGTTTGAAAAGAGCATTATATTCTCAATGATGTTATGCTCCTATGACACTTCAAACTTTTTTTCATTCTTTGATGAGATACTGTAAGTAACATTATTAGAGAAAAAAGTGAAACTCAGATGTGAAACTCAAATATAAAGACAGAATGAAGAGAACAATATTTAAAAAGTACAGCAGTGAGAAAATATATATAAATAAAAAATTGACATTTATTAAAAATATATCAGCTTTAGAACTAAACAGTTCTTAGAACACATTTTTGCATTAATGTTGATAAAATAATTTGTTGATCATATTTTTACTGAAGAAATAATTAAATTTTTTTTTCACATTTTTTCTTATGAAAATCAAGTAAAACAAATGTTATACATTTTCTTATCTATTTTTTTTCGAGCAAAATCTGTTGAAAAGAAATAAAAATTTCTTATCATTGTTTCTACTAGTATTTCTGTAGATAAAATTAAACAATTTCTATGATATTTTTTTAATGAAAGTGTTATATCTTTTTATACTTTTTTTCTTAAGATAACTTGATAAAAAAAAAATTATTCTTTTCTTATTATTTTTTCCAAAAAAAAGATAGTAAAAATAGGGCAATCTATTTCTTTACAAAATAAATATAAAAATATGTATAGAAAAGTTAGTAAAATTTTATACCAATTTGTTTACGACTATATATGAAGAAAAAGATGTAAAAAAAGATTCCTCCTTTTTTAAGCTATTTTCTGAAGAAAAAATGATGAAAAATGGGCAAACTATTTCTAAAATGTTTTCTACACTATATCGTGGGAAAAAGCGGGTCATGCGGGCAGTGTTGAGACTGAGTGTAAATGTAAAAAGTCAGTTGGCTAGTCATACGAGCTAAGCCCTAACTTGAAGGCCAAGGATATCATCTGAGAAATTTACCACTGGTATATAACACTATGTAGGCTATATAGCTTTCCTAGGTCCATAGCTGTCCTCTTTTCTACATAGCAGTCTCATAGCAGTCAAGTAATCTATGTATAGCTATTATAGCTTGCCATAGCTACCATAGCATAGAGTATAAGCTATATAGCTACTATAGCATAGAGTATAAGATATCATAGTTGCCATAGCTATTATAGTATAAAATAGCTATGAAAGCTATACCAACTATAAACTATATCACTATTGTTATAACATATCTAGCTAGTAAGGTTCCTATCTATTCTATATCACTTCTGTGAAATATGTGATTCCAGCATGTCAAAAACAATTATTAGCTCAATAATTTTATATATCTTGTTCACAAATATGAAAGGCTTAAAGATCATTATATTTTTCATAGAATCTTATTATAAAACATTACTAACACTATAAAGTCCACTACATATTAACTACATAACTATCAAAGTCCACATACTTACAACAGCTATAAAAAGCAAAGATCTAAACAAGAAAAGATATTAATATTATAATATAAGATAATAATATAAAGGCTTACCAAATTAATAAAAAAGCGGGAGTGTTAAGATATGATACCACTTATCTGATAAGCGATATTGTATAACAACTATGGAGGCATTAGTATTAGGCATGAGAGACTAAGAATAAAAACTTACCTTAACAGAAAGAGTAACGAGCGAGAGACCAGCAACAACGATGAGTAAGAGAACCGACGATGACGAGAGACATACCGACAGTGACGAGAGAGGTGGCGACGAAGACGGGGTAGCGATGACGATGGAGTAGCGATGACGACAACGGGGTAGCGACGACAACGAGCAAGAGACCGACGATGATGAGCGAGAGACCGACGACGAGGGAGGTAGCAGACGACGATGAGGGAGGTAGCAGACGATGACGAGGGAGGTAGCGACGACGACGGGAATGACGTGGCAAAAGCGTTAGTGGGGGTTTACATCAGGAACCCTACAAACTTTCTGCTGTGTCTGATGTATCTGATTGTATCTGATTGTTCTTATAAATCTGGAATCTTATAAGTTATTTCTGATTATTTCTGACAGATGACACCCATCTTAGGTGTCTGACTACCTGATGAATCTGAATGTTGCTACCAGTTTCTCCAGATTTCAATCAGATTTTATAAGATTTTATAAGACAGTTTGTAGGGTTCCTGATGTAGGAGCAAGAGGCAACGCGTCGCGCAAGCTTTATATATGAAACCCGGGCGAAGCCGAGAATCCTGGCTGCCGGGCATTGCCGAGCGCCGCGTCAGAGGCTAAGTGGTAGACGTGACAACTTTGACTCTGCTATCCAGTCTTGTGTGGTGCATTCTGTAGATACTCTTCTCATTTAATCTATGTATATTACTATTCTGCAACACGATGTTTTGTTTTGTAATTATAGGAGTTTTATTCGATTTGCTACGTCACAAGAAACTTTGACTCGCTCGTTCGGTGGCTGAAGCACCGAACTCGCGTCGAGACTTCTCACTTACTTCACCTCCTCCCTCACTAGGTCTCACTCCGTCTGTCCCTCTCCGCCTCCCGTTGCTCGCCTCGCTTCAGTCCTCTCTCTATCGACAGTCAAGACGGATCGGGCGGGGATTTAGTAGGCTGGGGGCTGTAGGTAAGTAAAAAAAAGTTATTCTCTCGTGTCCATTCGTACTAACGCAGAGTGTCACTCGTTTTTGAGCGACACTCATTCTTTCGACATCCGGACGCCCCCAATCCCCATCGCGTGCCATCGTCCCCACCTTCACCTTCCCGTCGCCCTTCTGCTGTCCCACTGCTGCTGCCGCCGCCCTCTGATACCCGCGCATGCAACCTCAACACCCTGCACTCAAACGACCACGTCACCAGCACCCCGATCCCCACCTTTTGCGCGCACAGCCACGGATGACGCATGGACGTCGTTCCGCACCGTCTGTGCTGTCAACGATGTGCGCGCACTCGCCACGTCACCGCCCACCGCGTGCCGTAGAGTCCCGTTGCTGTGGCAACGAGACTCGGACGTCCTCCCTTCGTTCTCGCCATGCCTCAAGCCACGCCTCAACACATCCGTCGTGTCACCAGCGTGTCGAACGACTGCGGCGCCCAAGAGCCACGTCCCGTGCGCACATGCAACATCCCGCGCTCACGCCCCATGCACCAAACACGCGCGTTCAACATCCAGGTGCACCGCACCCCGACCCTTCGCCCCCGGGCTCTGCACCTCGCACCCCCACACCCCTTTCCCGCCCCTCTCCCGCGTGCGGCCACTGCGCCCGGCGCGCAGGCTTGCCGCATCATGCACGGCCCACGGCAGCGCAACGACGTCCCTCGCGCGCCTCGTGCCTCCGGCGCGCAAGCCTGCTGCGTCGCGCACGGGTCTGCCGTGTCGCGCACGGTCTCCGGGCCTCGTCCGGGCTTTTTGTGCCTCGTGCATGCCCCTTAACGCATTGTGCACGGGCCCGGCGCCCAGCGCCGCCTACTGCATGCCGTCTGTGCCTCAAGCACATCCGCTCGCCCCACACACGCCTCCCGCACGCTTCGCGCCCGTCTCTCGTGCGTCACGCATGGGCCCGTCGCCTGCCGACTCTTGCGCACCGCCTCGCACCTCGCGCACGGCCCTCGCACCTTGCGCATCCCCCTCACCCTTCGCTCACGGACCCGCCGCGGTCCACTGTCCCGCGCATGGGGCCGCCGCAGCCCGACGACTTGCGCACGGGCCCTCCATCTCCGCATCTCCCGCGCAGGTCCGCCACGTCACGCAGGTGCGCCGCGTCTCGTGCACGCATGTTTTTTTGTGCCCCACCAGTGGCATACGGCCTTGTCTGCAGACTACTTGTAAACTAGGTACCTGCATTACAAGTACTTGTAGTGTATTTGATTGTAGTAGTAATCTCATTGAATATGATTAATTTTGACTTAAAAAAAATTTTTTTTTGTAACTAGTTGACTTGACATAGTACTAGTAGTACTCATAGTGGTCATAGCTCACCTTATTAAATATGATAGTGTATGATAGTGCTATATATTTCAAACTGCTAGCTATGAAAGCTATGATAACACTATATAACTAAAGCTACTAGCTATGGAAGCTATGGAAGGTCTCATAGCTCTACATAGCTAGATAGGCAAGCTACATAGCTTCTATAGCTCAATGATAGCATCTATAATATAACCTGCAGCTATATAAAATTCAGTTTTCTCAGATGATCTCATCAGATGTGCCTAAAAGCAAGAAACATACAAAAAGAGTCACTCATCATGAACTACCCATCAATAGTCTACAACTATAACTGATACAGATGCACACATCTCTCTACAAGCTTTGGTTATAATCAAGCATGACTGAAAGCTGTATTGTGCTCAGTAAGAAAAGAGAAAACAAATGACAGATGGTGGAATCGAACCTACAACCTTATCTTTATATTTTAGGTGTGAGAAATTATTACCATAAAAGGTATTACATTGGCTGGGTGTCATCTTTTTTGAGTTGAAAAGCGGGTTAGAGTAAACGATTCTAAGGAATCGTAATTGGATACCAGATTCAAATCTTGTTTCATGGTATGTGTCTTGAGTTTCTTCTTTGCATTCACTTATTTCTTACGTTCAGTATGTCAGATTCTCTCTTCACTTCACCAACACCTAACAACTCATCTCCTTCTTTTCCTCAGACAAATGTCAAGTTAAATGCAACTGCACTGCATTTCAAAAATGTCAGGACCAACCTTGAGGCTTGAGTGGTCTAGAGCTATAGGTCAGTTCCATTCGGTCACATTCCTTGACTACCAGGTGTTCATATCTGTCTACCCCAAAGATCTGTTCACCGATAAGGGTCAGTAGCTCGTAAATTCAGCATGTGGTTGTTACTGATTGGTCAGAATATTTGCAATTCTGTCTTGTAGCCAAGGTGATCATGACAAAATTCCCTCGTCCTTTGTCGAGTGCAGAGGTCAATTCTTCAAGTCTATCTTTGGTCGGCCCTAAATCGCAAGCATGCAGACCATATAATCTTGAGCGATAGCATTGACTGCCCTTCAGCATCTTGCTGCCCCCTTGTCCCCTCATTCATCTACTGCATTGTTCTGTCTTGCTATTTAGTAGCTATCATGTCTGGTCACTCTCTTCGTTTTAAGATCAAAAAGGTCTCTGCTTCTACTGTTCCCAAGGCTTTAAGCTGCACCAACACCATGTCAGTGACACCAGTCAATTGAGACAAGGAGTACATTCAACCATCTGCTCCAAAGGGCCTGGCTCGTAACTCTTCCAGTACAAGCATGCTAGGATCTCGGTAAGTTGAGAGATTTTCATATGTGCTAAGTGCCAGTCTAAAACATGTGTTTTTCTTCAGAAAGCAGGCCCTTGCAGGGGACAAGTCTGACGATGAGTCAGATGTACCCTTCACGAAGCAGCTATTCCAGTCAAACGACATTGGGTAGGTGAACATTGCTACAATGTAGGTAGTCTTCTTATGACATGATTTGTAGAGTGGTCATAAGCCCCTTCAAAGGCACCAAAATTCGTCCTGACAAGAAGAGAGCCAACAAGTACTTCTTGTCATAATTTTAACTTTTTGCTCAGATTTATTGAGTTGGATATGATCACAGAGAGGCTGTTAGTTTAGATTCAGAAGATGAGTAAGTCATGTTCTTTTGTCAGTATTTTTGTTTCGGTCCATGTCAGCTCAGTCATATCTTGTTGTGTAGCCCATTCAGTATGGAAAAGAAGCCACAGCAGATGCGGTGAGTTTCATTGATCTTTATCAATATTTGTTTGATTTCTAATGTTTCATCTGCAGCAAAAAGCCCAAAGTTGTACTCGTGGACTCCAGTGATAAAGAATCCAACCCCTTACTCGTCGAGAATAAGGTAGAGGAGATGGCAGCTAAGGAGCAGAAGATTGATGTAAAAGGAGATAAAGAGAAGGAGATAGAAGAGGAAGAGACATACTACACGGTCGAGGATCCATTGGAGGACGAAGATAAATTGTATGTTCATTTTTTTGACGTCTTTGAATTGACTCACATCTAGTATTGTATTAGCATTCCAGAGGATTGTGCAGTCACAGATGTCAATCTGATGGACAGGCTTCTCAAGACTTCCTACAAAAGCCTGCCCAGCTTGGAGTACGTCTCAACTTGCTTAACTGCAGATTCCTCATGTACTCATTTGAACTCTTAGCCATTCTGTTTTTCTGACTGGAGGCAGCATCAATGTTCAGACGTTGGGAGCTAACCTTCTGACAGAGGTCGAGTATGGAAACCTCAATTTAGAGTAAGTCATTCTTATTATTGCATTACATTAGATGCAACCTAACATAATGATTGTATAGCCATCTTGTTCAAATTATGACATTCAGTCAGAATGCATCCCATCTGAGAAATTTACTACTGGTATATAAGGCTATGTAAGCTATATAGCTTTCCTAGGTCCATAGCTGTCCTCTTTTCTACATAGCAGTCTCATAGCAGTCAAGTAATCTATACATAGCTATCATAGCTTGTCATAGCTGCCATAGCATAGGGCATAAGCTACATAGCTGATATAGCATAGACTATAAGATATCATAGCTATTATAGCTATTATAGCATAAGATAGTTATAGAAGCTATGTCAACTATATACTATATCTTTGTTATTATATCATATCTAGCTAATAAGATTTCTATTTAGTCTATCTTACTTCCAGCAAATATAATGTTTTAGCATATAAAATAAGATATTATTGGCTCAATAATCTTATATATCTTAATCATAAATATTAAAAGTTTTTAAAACATTATATTATTCTTGCAACTTTATTACAAAATATAACTAATACTACAGACTATTACTTTATTAAGTACAAAAGATGATAAACTTACAATGTCAATAAAAAGTGAATATATATATAAAGAAAAAGATATTAGTATTAAAATATAACAAGGATAACATATAAAGACTTACCAAACTTACAAAAAGCGAAAACTTACAAGACAATTTGAAGATAAGTGTAAGAAAACAAAGCCTACCTTAAAGAACTACAATAGTACTGTAACGTGAAGACATCAGTATAACTTATAAGATAACTAAGAATAAAAGCTTACCTTAAACAATAGAAAGAACAACAACGAAGAGAGCGACGACGAGTAAATAAATGAGAACGACGAGCGAGCAAACGATGATGATGAGCAAGCAAACGACGACAACAAAGGCGTCGACGTGGCAAGGGATGGTGGGGGTTAAAGAGCAAGAGATAATGCACGTCGCGCGAGCCTTATATACAAATCCCGGGCGGAGCCGGGATTTCTGGTTGCTGGGCACTTGCCGACTGCCGCATCAGAGACTAAGTATTAGATTTGGTTATGTTCACCCTGCTACCTAGTAAGATACTGTACACTTATCATGTAATGAGCTCATTTGTTGTACTGAGATACATAAATTATCGTTCCTCTCTTTTTTTCGTATTTTTAGCTGTTTAATTTGATTTGCTGAGTCTCTTCGCACATTCGGTGGCTGAAGCCCTGAGTTAACACGTCGAGACTTGCTCCTTCTCACCACCCTCCCTTCGACTCCTCCGTCTTTCCTCTCCCTTCCTTTATTTCGCCTTCTATCGACCATCAACACGACCAAGGTGGATTTGCAGCAGGTAGAGGGGCAGCAGGTGAGTACAGAATGTATTCTCCTCATTAATTTGTGCTAATCAAGAGAGTGTCGCTCGTTTTCGAGCGACACTCTCGAATCCTTTGTTCTATCGACCCCGCATCCCCGCGCTACCGTCCTACGACACCGCCGCTTCCTTTACGCCCTCATCGCCTCTTCCTCGACCCGTCCATGCCACGCCCGCACCCCGCGCGCAGCTCGTACACCCCATGCCCGACTCCAACGGGCTGCGACTCCAACGGGCTGCGACTCCCGTGCACGGCTCCAACGGCGCGCACTGCCCCCCGTCCTCGATTGCGCACTGCAACGTGCACATGGCAACGGCGCATGTGCATGCGTGCATGTCTGTGCCGTCTATGCACCGTCAACGATGTGTACGCATGGGCCACGTCATCGCCCGGGCCCTCCACGTCTGCGTGTGCACGTGTCGTAGAGTCCCGTTGCCGTGGCAATGGGACTCAAACGTCGTACCTTCGCGATTGCGGTGCCTCAAGCACCCAGAGCATCCCCGCGCACCATCAACACTTCCTCACACCTCACACCTCGTGCCCCCGCCCCCCGCCCTGCACGCGCGCGCAAGACCTCGCACTCGTGCCCCACACGCCCCACCCGTCTGCGCAACGCCCCGCGTAGCTCTCAATTCCCTTATGCCCGCATGACATTCCACGACCCACCCAACACTTTCAGCGTGCGAATACCAGGGCACGACCGTGCATGACCCTGCATGGCCCCAATAACGTGTGCAGGACCGTGCATGGCCGTATGAATGGCCTGCTCGCACACCTCGCGCCTCCCGAGCGCAGATCTACTCCGTCGCGCCTGGGCCTAGCATGTCATCATGGTCTCCGCGCCCCATCCCGGCCTCCTGCCCCTCGTGCATGCGCTTGCTGCACCGCAATCCCTCGCGCACGGACCCCGTGCCTCGCGCACGACCGCCACACGTTGTGCATGAGCCCAGCACCCGGCGCCGCCTCCTGCACGCTGCGTAAACCTCAAGCACACCGTCTGTACCTCAGGCATGCCGCCACACTCCGCGCACGCCTGCACGCCTCGCGCCCATCCGTCACGCCTCACGCACAGGCTCGCCATCCGCTGCACCTTGTGCACACCCCCAATGCCTCGCGCACGCCTCCAACGCCTCGCGCATGCCCCCTCGCGCCTCGCGCACCTCCTGCGTCTTGCACATCCCCTCGCCGTGCGCGTACGGGCTGCTGCAGTCCAGCGCCCCGCGCATGGGCCCGCCGCAGCCTGACGACTTGCGCACGGGCCCCAGGTTCCTGCGTCTGCTGCGCGCAGGCTGGCTACATCATGCAGACCCCCCATCTGAGAAATTTAACAGTGGTATATAGCACTATGTAGCCTATATAGCTCTGATAGGGCCATAGCAGTCTCCTTTTCTACATAGCACTCTATAGCAGCAAGACAATCTATATAGAGCTATCATAGCACTCTATAGCAGTAAGACAATCTATACAGAGCTATCATAGCTATCATAGGGTAAGGTAGTAACTATCATAGCCATCATAGTTATCTGTTATAAGATGATAACTATCATAACTGCCATAGCATATGATGATTATCATAGCTATATTAGCTATGTGATATATCCTTAGTATCATATTATATGCAGCTAGTTAGGCTACTATTGACTCTATATCATCTTTACCAACAATATTACTCAAAAGATGCTATAAACTCATCAATAAAATAAAATAATTATAGCACATCTGAGATATTCAAAACATCGAAAATTTAAAAGCATTATATTTCAAGTAATCTACAAAGATTACTAGCAAATCTATGATACACTATGAGATATGATAAGACTATGAGATAAAGATAAGATAAGATAAAAAGATAAGAAAAAGCGAAAATGATCTACAAAAGAAGTCAACAAATTAGTATCACAAGATGAAATAAAAACATAAGGCTTACCTAAGGAAATAAAAGCGAAAATGCAAAGTCTACAAAAAAACAATAGGGTTAGAAGCAATGAAACAATGTAGCAACATATCAAAGAAATAAAAAAAGCGAAAATGCATAGGCCACAAATAACATAAGGTTAGAGACAATAAAACAATATGACAACTTACCAAACATAAGAAAGTCAAAGCAGAAGAGGAGAGATGATGAAAGACGAGAGATGGTAGTGGTAAGGAAGAGAGAGAGAAAGCGAGTCGCGCACGCCTTATATAGACGTGGCGAGCGGAGCGCCAAATGTCGTGTGATGCGACTCGGCCCGGGCGCTGCCGGATGCTGCATCAGAGGCTAAGGCGGCAGACATCTTTAAGTTTGTGTCGCTGCCCGGTAGCTTGTAGTATAGTAGTCAACTAATTAGCTCATTCAATCGAATTGTATTGATGAGAAGTAAATATGATCTTTTTCCTGCATTTTATTCTATTTGATTTGATTTACTAACCTCGAGACATTCGAACTCGCGCGCGTTTGGTGGCTGAGCCACCGAAATGCGCGTCGAAGTTCGTATGTTCGACTCGTCTCCCACCACCACTCCCCTCCCTGTCCTCCCTTCCCTCCCTCCGTCCCTCCCATCAATCCGAACATCGAAGGAGGGTAAACAGGTGACGAGGGCCGCTAAGGTGAGTAAAAAAAACTCTCGCTCTGTCTATTCGTGCTAACGTAGAGAGTACCGCTCGTTCGAGCGGTACTCTCGACCTCCTCTCTCCCGCCGGGCCTCTCCCTGCCCCCTTCCGCCGTCGCCTCCCCGTCGCCTCCCGCCTCCCCGTCTCCTCGCCGTCGCCTCCCGTCGCCTCCTCGTCGCTCAGCGTCGCCGCCGCCTCCCCATCGCTCAGAACCGCCGTCACGCCCGCAGTGGCTGGCGTACCGCCTCTCAACGCCCACGCCCGCGTGCGCCAGCGCACGCAGCCCGCCGGACAACGCCCACGCCCGCCCGTTGCCTCGCGCACGGGCTATGACCCTTGCGTATGGCCTCGCGAACCCGCACACGGCGCTGCTGCATGGCGCGTGGGCCAGGCGTGCTGCGCGTGGCCCGTCTCGCGCACGAGCCCACGGATTGCGCGCAACCCGGCGGTGCTGCGTGCGGCCCCGCCAGCGGACGGCCGAAGCCTCGCGCGGGCACGCCAGCCAGCACGCGCACGCGCACACGTCGTGCGTGGCCATGCGCAGGCCCGCCGCCTCGCCGTGTCCCGCTACTCCCCACCGCACCTCGCACACGCCCACCACATCCCGCCATGTCCGCCACGTCCCGCGCATGCCCGCGACATCCCGCGCACCCCCGCCACGCCCCGCGACCCCCACTGCACCACACCACCCTTCACCGCACCTCGCGCACGAGCCAGCGGCCATCCCATGCCCCGCGCATGCCCGCCGCGCCTCGTGCCCGCTGCGTTGGTGCCGCGCCTCGTGCCCGCCCCCCACATCCCGCTGCACGTCGCGCACGGGCCAGCGGCAGCCAGCGTCTCACGCACGGGCCCGCACGCCTCGTGGACTCGGCGCGCCTCGCGCTCGCCCGCTGTGCCTTGCGCACGGTCCCCAGTATCTCGCACATGGGCCCGCCGCGCGCCACATTTTCCGCGCACACCCCATGTCTCGCATACGGGCCCACCGCCGTGCACGCCGCGGCTCCTCTCGCGCCTCGCGCACGGACCTAGCACGTTGCGCACGGGTCCAACACCTCGCGCACGGGCCCAGCATCTCGCACGGGCCTGTTGTGCCTCATGCACGTCTGCTGTGCCACGTGCGTGACTACCGTGCCGCCCACGCCCGCCGCGCCTCGTGCGCGTGCACGCCCTTGTCGCTCTACCTGTGCGTGCCGCGCGCCACTGCACGCGTGCACTGTTTAAAATTGTAGTGTACTTAATTGTAGTAGTAGTAGCTGTATTAGATATAAATATAATTGATTTTGACTTCATATCTTTCGTACCTGGTTGACTTAAGATAATAATATTAGTATTCATACCTCACTTACTGTAGGGATCATAGGGATCATAGGGACCATAGCAAGCCAGTGAGCTTATATAGCAGCTATAGCTGCCCCTCAGAAATATATAGCACTATATAGTGTCTAACTACTGCTATATAGACTATGATAGGCCTCATAGCCTTATATAGTTGAGAAAGATAGCTACATAGATGGTTATAGACCTCATAACACTATGATAGGTCATATAAATCAACACTAGACTATATAAAATTTTAATTTCTCAGATGCCGCGCCTCGTGCGCATATGTGTCCTGGCGTGTCCCGTCAGCGCGCACGCTCCTGTGCATGGCCCTGCCTGTGCAGACCACATGAACTAAGCATCTGCATTATTTGTACTGTAATATACTTGATTGTAGTAGCAATATCATTCAATATGATGAATTTTGACTTGAAAATTTTCATGCCTAAGTTGACTTGACATAGTACTAATAGTACTAATAGTAGTCATAACTCACCTTACTAAGTATGATAGTGCTATATATGCTATATATTTTGAACTACTGGCTATGGAAGCTATGGTAACACTATATAACTGATACTACTAGCTATAGAAGCTATGAAAGCTCTCATAGCTCTACATAGCTGGATAAGCAAACTACATAGCTCTGATAGCTCAATCATAGTACTCATAATATAACCTGCAGCTATATATAATTCAGTTTTCTCAGATGCCTTGGATCTGATAAACCCAGCTTGGGTGGACCCCAATCTTTTTGAGGTGAATACGGCAACTCATAGAGGCATCATGATCTTTGAAGAGAATGGGCAGGTGGCTCTTTTTGTCATGATTGGCTTTGTGGTGAAGTCTGATTTGATGGAGGGCCGTATGATGAATACTAAAAAAGGTATGTTCTTGGTTGTGTTGCTCAGTTGTTTCTGTCTAATTGTAATCATTTAGGGAAGCGGTACATAAGAGAGCTCTACATATCTCCTCTTAGCATGGAGTGAGAGAGGGGATTGGCATTTTATGGGTCAGTGTTTGGCAAGAGGAAGCTGAGCATCTTTTGCATGGAGGGTGGTCATCAGGAAGGTTGACAACTTTCTGATTGACCTGACAATTTCTAACCCTACTGACAGCTCCTGATTGACCTGATCCACCTGAAAGCAATCTTAACAGGCAAATATCTGATCAAACTTTTACATTTAAGTAAAGACATTTATTGTCAGATATATAAGTTTGTAATCTCTAACTAACAGATATAACAAAATCTCTGATATCTGAAATTTTCTAAATCTGAGAGTGTCTGATCTGAGATTTTTTTCAAATCTGGGGGTCAAATATCTGAAAATTATCTGCAACTGTCTGAGAGCATCTGATAGTATCTGACACTGTCTGATCCATCTGACTGATATTTGACCTCCAGATTTGAAATCAGACACTCTCAGATTTTCAAAAATTTTAGATATCAAAGATTTTGATATATCTATTAGTTAGAGATTAAAAACTTATATATCTGACAATAAATGTCTTTTCTTGAATGTAAAAGTCTGATCAGATATTTGCTTCTCAAGATTGCTTTCAGGTGGATCAGATCAATCAGAAGCTGTCAGTAGGGTTAGAAATTGTCAGGTCAATCAGAAAGTTGTCAACCTTCCTGATGGTGTTCCATTTGGCACTATGGTAGGAGAGCGTGAATCCACTGCCTCATCGAGCAAAGCAGAGATGCCTAAATCTACAAGTAAGCCCCTTTTATCTGAATGACATGTAATTATCACTAATACCATCTTTAGAATCTACTGCATCTTCTGCTTCCTCTTTCTTGTCAAAGAGAGGAAAATACTTGTTCTCCACTCCAATGTTTGGTGACAACCAGACTGATGCCAGTTCTGGTACTGGAATCAAAGACATGACCAAGTGTCCCTTGGGACTTTTGGATACTAGTACGTCTTTTATGTCTTAGCTCAAAAGATGTTGCTGACCATGAGACTTGATTATATAGTTCCTGTCTGGAATTGTACCAGGTTTTACAAGCGTCTTGGTGAAGGTGGTACAACGATCAAAGGTGACCCCTGTTTTTTGTTCACGAACATCAGGAACCTTCAAAACTTTCTGATGTAGTCTGATGTTGTTGCATATATCTGATGGTATCTGCTAGCTTCTGATTTGTCTGCATCAGCTGATTATTTTCTCAATCTAACAAATTTTGTGCAGTAACAATCAGATAATATCAGATATATGCAGACTATAATCAGATCTGCTCAGATAGAGGCAGAAATATGCCAATTTATCAGAGATATATCAGATATCATCAGACAATATCAGACATATGCAGTTTAAGAACAAATATAGCAAAGATACCTTTGGCAGTCAGATAACTATCAGTTTCTCACAGAAATCTATCAGTTAATACCAGATAAAAGTCAGTCCAAAGAAATACTAAAAGTTAGATAAGAAACATGTCAGCAACAGTTTAAAATTTTAGCACATCTCAGATAGTAATCAGATACATCAAAAGCTAGTATATTGCATGATAAGATTACTATAGATTTATAAACTTTTATTAGCAGAACATCATTTATTTGTCAGAATTGAAAAAGTTTTTGCAGTAACTTTCAGTATCTTCTCAGACAAAGTGAAAGCTAATCAGAAATTTACATTATTTGCAGATGATCTCAGTAGGATGTCAGCAATTATCAGAATTGAAAAAGTTTCTACAGAAACTCTCAGTCTTTTATCAACTATCTTACAATCATTAACTGATATATACAGAATTCACAACCAATATATATAGATAGACACAAAATACAAATACTATTTCTAAAGGTACAACAGAGTTAAAGGCAAACAAAAGAACAAAAGAACAAAATATTTAAAAGGCAAAATCATAAGCATGATGATCAGAATATTTGTTTACATAGAAGCAAGAAAATGCATCTAATGAGTAAGTATGTTTTAAATCTGTAGGAAGAAATTCAGTCCCATATACACCAATAAGATGTGCTCCTCGATAGATTGTGTTAAGATGGACTACAGCCATTACATCCTGACCCTGTTCATCTATCTCTCGCTCTACAATCTACATTCCTGTGTCTAGATCAGGAGCATCTCCAATAGGTACAAACCATTTCACCAGTGCACAAGAATAGACTATTTGATTGTATGTAAAGGTGAAAAACATTCTAACTTGTGCAACATAAATTCCCTGCATTCCTGATAAATCTGGATCATATTGAATAAAAACACAATCACGTCGAGCAGGTCCACTATGCCAGTGAGGTAATGAATAGATATGATGACGATGCATGCCTGTTGTTCCTGATATATCACTGAGAGCATAACATGTTGCCATAGCAGAGTGAAACACATCAATTTTATAAGGTGCTAGTGGACAAGCATTTAGATCAACATTCATAGAAGTGAGCTCTGGTGTTCCATAAAGCTGATCAAATAAGAAGCGACGAATAAGTGTAGAAAAATTTGGAAGATTTTGTATCTGTACTAGTTTGTTCAATCTTCGAGGATATCCAATTATGCGACATTTGGAAAATTTTACTTGAGCAACAATATTATGGCCTTCAGCTACTCCATAATTTGGAAGCTCTACATTTTCATCATTAATCTCATCAGGCTCCTCATTTCTTAGATCTTCTGACTGTGTTGGTGGTATGTAACCTAAAGGCTTGTCTAGCATTCTACGTTCAATGAAGTCCACAGTACAAGCATTAATTTTGTCAAGTCTCTGATTGGTGAGTAGCATTTGACTTAAAGCCTCAAATCTACTAGAACATCTCCATGGTTCTTTTACAGCTTTAATATGTTTAGACTCTATGATAGATGAATCAAGACCACCAGGCACAGCAAAGTTTTGAATTAAAGGTCTGTAATGTTTTATTGAATGCTGCCGAGGAAGTGAAATGCCATTGGGACAAACACCACTATCCACAAAAATCTCACGTTCCTCATAAAATATATTGAGAACAGCATCTATAGCATCCAATGTTTTTTCATCAATCATGGGTCTTCGTACCATATAGACAAAATCTATAATTGCATAAGTAGCTCGCATTATTTGTGGTGGAACATGACCAGCAATAGCAGGAAGAAAAACCTTCATCAAAGCTTTGGAGTCATCTTCAGTCCATTGTCCAAATTCATGTCCATCAGAAAATTGACGTAGTTCAGGAAATGATGGCACAGTAGCAATCCTACGATCAATATCTGCTAGGATCCTATCTGCAGCAGTTGGTCCATGCACTTTAATAAGATATTTTTCTATCCAAAGAACCACATGATCATAAAATGAACCTTTGATTACTTGATGAAGAAGATCTGGTGCTAAAAGTTCATGGATATCTGCTCGTTCAAAATAATATGTAAATGGCTATAATTCAAAGTTAGTGATATTGTAATATTATATATAATTGGTAGTAACATACCATAATATCTAGCACAATACCAAACTCTTTTCAGAGTACTTGATTATCTAGCTCTTCCATAAGTAGATCTGTATATTCATGGCTACGCCTTATACCATCACCACCATCAAGATTTTTTGGATGTCATGTGCATTTTGGACACCAAGTTTTAACAATGCATGCCATAAGTACCTGCTCAGGATAGTCACCAATAAATGGACCAATACCATAAATGACTCGACGTAAATGCTCATCAGGACAGCAAACAATATCTGGTACAGTCAATTCAGGCTGATGCTCTAAAATTATTTTCAAAGATTCATGCATCATATGTCTTCTGAATCGTCAAAATTCAATATTTTTTTGCCATTCTCTATCTGTTTTTCCAACTGATACTTGGTGGAAGAGGGCCGATGCTTCGCACGGCAATACGATTCCTTTTTTATTGTTAGTTATATTTAGAAACAGTGCATAAATGATGTAAAGTCTCACTTGTCAGATTGATTATAAATCTCTATAAAATCTATAGCTACCTCAAGGTCAACATCTGAGAAATATGTCACTGGTATATAACACTATATTAGCTACATAGCTTTCCTAGGTCCATAGCTGTCCTCTTTTATACATAGCAGTCAAGTAAACTATGCAAAGCTATCATAGCTTGTCATAGCTGTCATAGCATAAGGCATAAGTTATCATAGCTACCATGGCTACCATAGCATAGGGCATAAGCTATCATAGCTATCATAGTTATTCTAGTATAAGATAACTATAGAAGCTATATTAACTATATAATATATCTCTATCATTATATTATATCTAGCTAGTAAGATTTCTATCTACTCTATATTACTTCTATCAAATATGTTAAAATAGCATATAAAATAAATATATTATAGATTCAATAGTCTGATGTCTTACAGTCACAAACATCGAAAATTGGATAAATTATATTACTCAAACAATTTCATTACAAAACATTACTATAGCTACAGAGACTACTACAGAACTACAAAAGGTAACAAACTTACAATGACTACAAAAAGCAAAAGATACAAATAAGAAAAGACATGAGTATTAGAAGATAACAAAGATAATATATGAAGACTTACCAGATTAACAAAAAAGCAAAAATCTACAAGACAATTTGAAGATATCAGTATAAAAAACAATCAAGCTTACCTAGTAGGACTACATGGTAGTGTAATAAGTATGAAGACATTAGTATAAGTTATAAGATAATTAAGAATAACAGCATACCTTTAACAACAAAGAGAACAATAATAATAAAATAAGCAAACGACAACGACGAGTGAACAAATGATGACGACGAGTGAGCAAATGATGACAAGTGAGCAAACAACAATGACAAATGTGTCAACATGGCAAGGGATGGTGGGGGTTAAAGAGCAAGAGGTAAAGTGCGTCATGCTAGCCTTATATAGGAATCCCAGACAGAACTGGGATTTGTGATTGCCAGGCGCTTGCCGAGTGTCGTGACAGAGACTGGATGCCAGACTTTACTACATTGATGCTGCTGCTCACAGATTTACAGTCCAGTAGATACACAGTGTTCTCATACATTCTAATTAAATGTATAATCTATCACTGTCCTTTTTTTCATTGAATTTATACAAGTTTATTTGATTTGCTGAGGCTCGAGCAATGAAGCTTCGCTCGTTTGGTGGCTGAAGCACCGAGTTTAACACATCGAGACTTCACTCCTTTTGACCAGTCTCCCTTCCCCTCCTTCGTGTTTCCTCCTCCAGCCTCCTTCCTTCCATTTCTTTCGTTCTCTATCAGCTTTCAATACGGCTGGGATGGTTTTTTTAGCAGATACTTAGAGGGCCTTAGGTGAGTAAAAAAAAAGCCTCTTATCATTTTTTCGTACTAATCAAGAGAGTGTCAATTGTTTTTCAAGCGACACTCTCGATATCTTTTATTCTGTTGATCCCACATCCCTGTGCTACCATCCTATGATCCTGCCGCCTTTTTTGCACTCTCATCGCCCCTTCCTCGGCCTGTCTACACCACATCCATGCTCCACATGCAGCTTGTACACCCCATGCCTGACTCCAACAACA
Organism: Hericium erinaceus; assembly: GCA_006506795.2. Taxonomy (NCBI): domain Eukaryota; kingdom Fungi; phylum Basidiomycota; class Agaricomycetes; order Russulales; family Hericiaceae; genus Hericium; species Hericium erinaceus. The sequence continues at coordinate 1,619,314 of CM021163.1, forward strand.
GGCTGCGACCCCTGCGCATGCCTCCAACCACCATCCCCTTCCACGTGCACCAGTGTGCACAAGGCCACAGCATGCGTGCATGCGTGTACCACATGGCGTTGTCTGCACGACATCAACGACATGTGCGCACAGGCTATGTCATCGTCCATGCCCCACATCCATGCATGTGCATGCGCTGTAGTCCCATTGCCATGGCAATGAGACTCGGATGTCATTCATGCCTATCAGCTATGACCCCGCTGATGTGTGGACCCTGGGAATAGAGGCGGCAGCCAAAACCAAAACCAACAGAGTACCGGGGGGTGCGAGGGGACCAAGTATCTCAAGTGAGGAGTGAGGTGAGGGCAGCTGAGGGTCACTGCAGCAGGGACAATAGAGCGACCGGTTCGCTAAGGGCGAGTCTGAGGCGATCTGGTGATAAGTGGCTGAGAAGGATGAGGAACGGCTGTAGAATGACAAGGAGAATGACGAGACACATGGGTCTCCGATACGATGGACTAATCCTAGAGAAAAGGACTGAAAAGCGGCTGATATGACTGAATCTGACGAACGACACTGCAGGCGGACTGGCCTAAAGAGGGCGGACTTGTCTAAAGTCTGGAGAACGATGAGAACAACAGTGAGAGAGACTTCTGAGGTCTGAGCTCTGAGGGGGAAAGGTGCACTGGGGGGTTCTATTCGAAGCTGGGACTCTGTCTACCATACAAGTAAGAAACTCGCCCTTGGCGGTCTCGGGCAATCTCGGACTCGGCTGCTCTATGGTACATCTATGGTCCGAAACCATCAAAAGGGTGGCATCCAGGCATCCTGTACAACACAGACCCGGTACCATAATGCCAGCAACCTGATTGGCTCACCAAAACCGCTGAGGATGACCTGGAGCAAACTTGAGGAAACCTTGGTGAGGCCTGCAGTAGCTGACAACTCCTGAGATGAGGGACATCACCACTCTGAGTGGGGTTGGTGGGTGAGGAGCTGGAAGCTGGATGGGAGTGAAGGGGAACTGCATGGAAGATGGTGAGATGAGGTCTGACGTTGCTGAACACAGCTTGAGGCGTATCACTGCATGCTCATCTCAATCCCCACAAGGCCTCGTGCACACTTGCAACATCCCGTCTGCATGCTCACTGAGCCCCCACACCCACTCACAATGCCTTGCACCTGCTCACAATGCCCCAGACATGCACGCCATGCCCGGTTGCGTGTATGCTCCTGCACCTGCTCAACTCAACATGCCCCGCATGTGTGCGCAACAACCTGCACAGGTGCACGACAACCACACATGCATGACGTGCCATACAGTGTCTCTTCGTGCATGCAGAATGTCCCGCACGCTCGCTCCAGGCCTCCCGCACATGCTCGACACCCACACGTGCTGAACATCCCCTGCACGTGCCCAGCTTTGCCTCTGCATGTGCACAGATGCCAGTGCATGGTGGTGCTGCAAGGCCCCATCCCACAACAACATACATATGACACCCAGCATTCACACTCAACACCACTTGCCTACAATGCCTTGCATGCGTGCGTGCTCCCGCGTGCCCGCTCAACACTCTGTGCCCTTCAGATGCTCTGCATATGTGTGCAATGTCCCACGTGCATGTACGCAACCTGTGTGCATGCATGGCAGCCCTGACTCCATTTGTGGGCATGGCAACCCAGCTGGACCATGTGTAGCTGCGTGTAGCCCACACCTACCCCTGTGCCCTCCATGCCGGCATTCGTGCATACCGTGCCACCTTTTGTGTGCACGTGCTGTCTTTTGTGTACCTGCACTGTCTTTGCACCTGTGCCTGCACCCTTCATGGTGACTTGCGTGCCCTCCGTATCCTGTGCCCTACGCAGTAGCTCGACTAGCTTACATATGTATGATAGTAGATTTAATACAATTTAATATGATAAATTTTGACTTGTAATATCTGGTGCTTATCTGACTTGTGGTAGTTATCATAGGCATCATAGTAGCCATAGCACACTTTGTTAATCATGAAAGCCCTATGAATGTCACACTGTCTGCTATGTAGGCTATGATAGCTCTCATAGCTCTACATAGCTGGATAAGCAAACTTCATAGCTCTGATAGCTCAATGATAGCACCTATAATGTAACCTGCAGCTATGTCAAATTCAAATTTCTCAGATGAAGATCAGCTTGAAAGGAAGATCTCAATTTCGAATTTTGATTTTTGAGTTCTGGATGGACTGAGGCCTATGTAGCATGGCTGGAAAGCGATTAATCAGTACATTTCAGTGCATTTTAGAACAATTAAATTGGTGGAGAACTGCCAGACTTACCTCAAGGTCAAGATCTTGGGGGGGAGATCTCAGTTTCGAGTTTTGATTTTCGAGTTCTGGGCAGATTGGGGTCTATTTAGCATGGCTGGAAAGTGATTAATCAGTACATTTCAGTGCATTTTAGAACAATTAAATTGGTGGAGAACTGCCAGACTTACCTCAAGGTCAAGATCTTGGGAGGGAGATCTCAGTTTTGAGTTTTGATTTTCAAGTTCTAGGCAGATTGGGGTCTATGTAGCATGTCTGAAGAGCGATTAATTAGTACATTTCAATGCAATTTAGAACAATTAAATCGGTGGAGAACTGCCAGACTTACCTCAAGGTCAAGATCTTGAGGGGGAGATCTCAGTTTCGAGTTTTGATTTTTGAGTTCTGGATGGCATGGGGTCTATGTAGCATGTCTGGAAAGCGATTAATCAGTAAATTCCAGTGCATTTTAGAACAATTAAATCGGTGGAGAACTGCCAGACTTACCTCAAGGTCAAGATCTTGGGAGGGAGATCTCAGTTTCGAGTTTTGATTTTTGAGTTCTGGATGGCATGGAATCTATGTAGCATGTCTGGAAAGTGATTAATCAGTACATTCAGGCCCAATTTATAATGAGTGAATCGGTGGAGAACTGCTAGACTTACCTCAAGGTCAAGATCTTGGGGGGGAGATCTCAGTTTCGAGTTTTGATTTTCGAGTTCCGGATGGCATGGGGTCTATGTAACATGTCTGGAAAGCGATTAATTAATACATTCTAGTGCATTTTAGAACGAGTGAATCGGTAGAGAACTGAGGGACTTATCTCAAGGTCAAGATCTTGGGGGGGAGATCTCAGTTTCGAGTTTTGATTTTCGAGTTCTGGATGGTTTGGGGGCTATGTAAAATGGCTGGAAAGCAATTAATTAGTACATTCCAGCCCAATTTAGAACGAGAGAATCGGTGGAGAATTGAAGGACTTACCTCAAGGTCAAGATCTTGAGGGGGTAATCTCAATTTCGAGTCTTGATTTTCGAGTTCTGGATGGTTTGGGGGCTATGTAGCATGGCTGGAAAGCGATTAATCAGGTTGAACGCATTTTAGAACGAGTGAATCAGTGGAGAATTGAAGGACTTACCTCAAGATCAAGGTTTCTAGGGGGTAATCCCAATCTTGAGTCTTGATTTTCGAGTTCTGGATGGTTTGGGGGCTATGTAGCATGGCTGGAAAGCGATTAATCAGTAGAGTCCAACACATTTTAGAACGAGAGAATTGGCAGAGAATTGATGGACTTACCTCAAGATCATTAGAATAATGATAATTGGTTGATTTTCAACTAGGCAGATAGGCTAGCATAGCTCAGAAGGCCTCATCTGGAAGCAGCTATCAATATCATTTTGATAAGCTCTAATATACCTTAGTTGGTGCTAGATTTAGAGACCTATAAGTAAATTAGTCTACCAGCTCAGCAAGTTAGATACATACAAGACGACCAAGGTGAGCCGCCGGGTCGAGTACCTCCTGGTTCCAAACCGTCAACCACTCAGCGGATGACTTGGAGATACTCGTCGAGCCTTGCAGCCAACATGACAAGCATGCAGGATGTAAAGCTCATGAGAAAGCAAGACTTTACTGCTGGTGCTTCAAAACTGAAATTTTGATTATATAATCAGTCTTCAAAATCATAGATTTCTAGGCATTTCTGTACTTATAATATACTATAAGAGTAGACATTGTACTAATGCTAATTGCTCATTGATTATATTATTCTTAGTATTAAAAAATATCAAAAAAGTCTGGCATGAACTGGAATTGAACTTGCAAACTCAAGAGAACTCACACTTCACCACCGAGTTTTGATTATGTAATCATCACATGATCACCACCATGGTACGGCCGTACCATGGTGAAGTGCTCATGTGATCACAACTATGGTACAGCTATACCATGATGAAGTGCTTCACATTCTATGAGTTCTGTATGGATCAAAATGCAAAAAATATGGTTCGAAAGCTATAAATGAGTAGTATTTGATCCACTTGAGAACGAGTAAATCGGTGGAGAATTGATTGAGATAACTAAGAATCAAGCATACTAGGAGGAAAAATACAGAAGTACTTCGTGTTCTACGAGTTCTGCACAGATCAAAATGCATAAAATATGGCTAGAAAGCAATGAATGAGTAAATTCTGATACATCTAAGAATGAGTGAATCAGTCAAGAACTGACTGAGGTAGCTGAGGATCAAGCATACTAGGGGGAAAAATACAGGAATGCTTTGCATTCTGCAAGATCTGCATGGATCAAGATGCATAATATATGGCTAGAAAGCGATAAATGAGTAGATTCTGGTGCATTTGAGAATGTGTGAATTGGTCAAGAACTGACCAAGTTACAGTAAACAAAGTGTAAAAGAAAAAGTCTGGCCAGAGCTGGAATTGAACCTGCAAACTCGTTAGATTGAAGATGTGTGATTATATAAGCCAACTGCCTAATGGGCATTGTCATCGTTTTGGTGTCGTTTTCATTATGAAAAGGCGGTATAGAGTAAACGATTCTAAGGAATCGTAACTACACCAACTCATATATGCACTCTTGGCTCACATTTTTTGACCTATGTATACCTTTGTTGATCTACTTACACATGTATCAACCCAGGAGCATCACAGCAAACTTATGTATGCTCCTACTACCTCATACATTTCCTGTTAGCCTGTGCACCTTCTATTGATTTGTATGCACTGCTGCTAGCACCAAAGGCAGAATTTAATTTCTATATTTGGATTTTTTTGTCTGACTTTTACAAAAAATAACATAAGTCATACTAGTTTTTTTAATAGAGCTTATATCTCTTCAATGTATAATATAGTCAGTATTTTTCTATTTTACATGCATTAAATACTATTAAAATTAAATTCTCACTTTCAAATCATATTTTGTATACTGGCAGAAATTAGTGACCAAATATGGCAACTACTTTCTGATAAAATTGCCTGTCGACTAGCATGAAGGTCTAGAGTAACAAAAAACTTATACAAATGCATGAGAACATCAATTGTGCAAACATCACTTTAAGCATATAAAAAAAACACTATTTAATCTAATCTAATCATGAGTAGTTCAGCTCCTACCTTTGATAACTCTACATTTTATGTTATGTTATATATCTTAGCACCTTATTTTATATACAATCTTGTGTGTTATACAGTACACACTTGTCATATCTTATTCTACTTAGCCCGATATATGATATACACTATTATATATGCTTATACTATAAATACTTGTAATATCTACAATTATAGTAGTAGTTTAGTTGTATGTCTAATCAAACAAGATTCAAGATTGAATACATCTGGAAAAAGTGTCCATACTACTTTAGCCTACAGTAGAAAATATGATCTACAGTAGCTATAATAGATTATATATTTTCTGTAGCATCTGTTGATAGGTGGGTCTCTATTACAACTAAAGGTAGCCATCTGTAGCCATCTGTAGTGATCCGTAGCAGTCTGTAGATGGTATATCTACTATAGCTTATGTTAGCTACTGAAGCTTATGCTAGCTACTGTAGCTTATGCTGACTACTATAGTGCTATACTGCAATATGAGAGAGACAGTGTGGTATAGTTTCTTATAATCTATTATAGTCTCTAATATTAGATCTTTAACAGTATATCCTGCAAAATACTAATTTTTTTTTTTAGCTAATTACATCTTGTACTGTACACTAATGGTGCATCTCCCCATCTTAATCCTTTAACACTTGCAGCACCCAATGCATCATGGGAAACATTTTGCTGCAGCAAAACAGTTTCCACGTACAGCATCCATGTGGCCAGTGGCAATGTCTGGGCATTGAGGAGGGGCACATGTGGTTCAGCAGGGGCATCCAGGGGTCGACAGTGATGCATGCGGTCAGCACTTGCATGAGCGAGTCCGTGCATGCATGTATGCTTGGCGGAAGCGTGTGGGCATGGGTCAGGCAGTCAACGTTCGGGCATTGGGGGAACGCACACATTAGCGAGGACTCACACAGGCCAGGGTGCATGCGTGAGTCAGCAGCGACACATAAGAGTCAATGCGTGCATGTGCGGGTCAGCATGCACGTGCAGGTCGACAGCACTACATGCAGATTGGGGGGGACGTACATGGGTGTGCATGGGTCGACAGGTGCATGCACGAATCGACGGCGACAGCACGGGTCAACGGGGGCAGCGTCAGATCAGCGAGGTTGTGTCAGATTGGCAGGATGCGCTGGGATCGGCGCGGGTATGCTCAGATCGCGAGGGTGCATGAGAATTGGCGAGGGTGCACGCAGATCGGCCAGAGTCAGCAGGGGCGTGTGGGAGTTAGCAGTGATGCACTTGAGTTGGCAGTGGTGAGTGCAGGTCGAGGTGACGTGCACAGATCAATGGGGTATGTGCAGGTTGGCAGGGGGGCATGGGTCAGCGGCAACATGTGCGGGTCGGGGGGCAGGTGCGACTGAGCGGGGCGATGCACGGGTCGGCATGGGCATGCGGGAATCAGCGGCGATGCATGTGAATTGGCAGCGATGGATGTGGATTCGAGTGCATGGTTCGGTGGCGACGTGCATGGGACAGGGGTGCCTGCCCAGGTCGGTGGCAACATGCACAGGGATCAGTGACATGCCCAGGTTTCAAGGGTGCACACATCGATGGGGCCACGTATGGGTCGGAGGGGTGTGCAGGGACACATGCGGGCATGCACGAAGGTCTGGATGCAGGCACGAGGGTACAAAAATGAGAGTATTGCTCGACAATACGAGCGATACTCTCTTGGTTAGTATAAGAAAGCTACAAGACAACTATATTTACTTACCTTCATTTCCACTCTTCCAAAATCCAAAGAAGAAGGAATGGTACTTACAATGAACATGCCAGAGTGAAAGCAGCAAAGGGAAAGGGGGAGTGGGTGGAAGGAAGCTGCGACATGGCAGACAAAATGAAGTCGCGCACAAGTCGAGCGCACGGAGCCGCACGGCCTGATTCATTTTATTGACCATATATGGGCAACAAAACAGCACGGTGCACGGTGGGCCATTGCCTGCGCGCATTTCGACTTGAACAAAAAAAAATGCAGGGGGTGCATGGGAAACATTTGGCTGCAGCCAAACACGTCCCATGGCTCATCAGAAACCCTACAAACTATCTTATTGTGTCTTATAAAATCTGATTGAAATCTGAAGAAACTGGTAGCAACATTCAGATTCATCAGGTAGTCAGACATCTAAGACGGGTGTCATCTGTCAGAAATAATCAGAAATAACTTATAAGATCTCAGATTTATAAGAACAATCAGATACAATCAGATACATCAGACACAGCAGAAAGTTTGTAGGGTTTCTGATGCTGTTCATTTTTTTCATACTTGCAAGGTATGTTTCCCTCTGTCAATGAACAGCTTACCATGTTCTCAGTTATTTCGAGCTAGAGTCAATACAATGCAGAGCCACAGAGGGCTAAATGGTGAGCAACATTATCTTATCAACATTATCTTCCACTAATTCAGAGAGTATTGCCTGTTTGAATATGGGCGATACTCTCATTTTTACTCTGCGCATCCACCACGTCGCCCTTGCACACACCTCCACTGACACGCATGCCCCCGCTGACCTTTTCGCATTGCCGATCCCCTGCACATATCGCCATCGAGTGGCTGACGCCCGTGCCAACTCTGCCGACTCGCACACACACACGCCAACCCGTGCATGCCCTTGCCGACTTGCATATGCATGTGTCGACCAGTACATGCTTCTGTCGATCCGTGTGTGCCTCCACCGATCCGCACCCTGTGCCGTCTCCTGTGCGCCTGCATCTCTCGCGCGTGCCCTTGTTGTCTCCCTCACGCCAGTGCCATCTCCCCCATGCTGCCACCATCTTGTAGGCATCAGCACCATCTTCCCCATTCCCCTGCTGCCTCGCATGCACCCCTCCCGTCTCCTGTGCGCTGGCACCATTTTCCGCGCACCTGCGTTGCCTCGTGCGCACCCGTACCATCTCCCGCGCATCTGCGCTGCCTCCTGCGCACCCCCTGCTGCCTCCTGCACATTCTCTGCTGCCTCCCGCACACCCCTGCATCTTCCATGCACCTGCATCGCCTCGTGCACATCGGCATCATCCTCTCCACACGTCGGCACCATCCTCCTCGTGCATGCTGGTGCTATCTCCCGTGCCACCTCTGATGTGCCTCCTGCCATCTCACACATGTTGCATCGCCTTCCATGCACCCGCATCGCCTCCCCATGCTCTTGCTGTCTCCATTGCGCTCTTGCCATCTCCCATGCACCCGAGTCATCTCCCGCATGCCCACATTGTCTTCCACATGCCCGTGTCATATCCTCCATGCCCGCATCGCCGTGTGCACATCTGCGCCATCTCCCGCCTGCCAGTGCCATCTCCCCACCCATGCCTCCTCGTGCACGCCATTGCTGACTCCCCATGCCCAGTCCTTCCCGCCTGCACCGAGCTGCACATGCCCGCTCCCGCACCATCCTCCGTGCACCCGCGCGGCCTCATGCATGCCACCTCCTGCATGCCTGTGCTGCCTTCTGCACGTCAGCACCACCTCGCACACATTTGCACTGCCTCTCCTGCATCCACGCTGCCTCTCCCGCGTCCATGCTGCATCCCTTATGCCCACGCCTTCTCCCTCGTGCCCGTGCCTTCTCCCTCGCACCTGCACTACCTTGTCCACATCCGTGCCATCTCCCCCATGTCCGTGCCATCTCCCTCATGCACATGCCCCTCGTGCATGCCTGCGCCGCCTCGCACACGTCTGCACGCACCATCTCCTCCACATCAGTGTCACCTCGCGCAGGCTGGCATTGTCTCCCCTGCACCCATGTGCTGCCTCGTCTGCACCCGCACCATCTCGTGCATGTCTGCGCCAAGTCATGCATACACATGCCATCTCCTTTGCATCCATGACATCTTCTCTGCGTCCGCGCTGCCTCGCGCACATCAGTGCCACCTTCCCTGCTCCTCTATCGCCTCCCCTCATGGATGCGCACAGTTCTCACGCTCAGATCCTTTGAAGAAGATATATTAGAATCTTGTAAATTAGATCATATTTGTAACTACTGTAGGTCCAATGAGAGTCATTGTGAACATCTATAGTGAAATCAAAGATGATTTGACATTTAAGCATGCCTTTGAGAGTGCAGAATAGCTCAGAGGGAACATTTCATTTTTGTGATCTACCAGTGCTACAGGACATATGATAGCTGCAGTTCTGGCTTTGTAAGATTGCTGGGCCTCCGGATATCAAACCGGTGGCTTACAGTAGCCAAGGCTCAGTTACTATAGCCAAGGCTCGGCTACCGTAGCCATACCTTGGCTATCAATCAAAAAACCATTTTTCCTAATGTATATGATCAATGTCAAACATTGTATTGTTGAACAAAGCTAATGGCCAATCATGTGATCAATAGCAGACCTTGTTCGGCCGCACAAGGTCTGGTGGCTGTGCTTAGCTTATGTCAGCAGTAGTTGATGTTGCGCTCTCTGCTTTCTCTTCTTTTCTTCAGATAGCTTTGAAGTCAGTGTGATACTACCAGTAGTGCACACTGACTACAAGGCTTGGACACGCCCAGTTCCCATCTACAGCGAGTTGCGGCTGAGGTGTCCAATGATGGTGTAGGGCCATCACCAACTTTCTGGACCTCTTCTGATGATGTGGCATAGAGATTGCACCATGGCCCTCTCAATACCACATGAATCAGAATGAGTGAAAGCTTGTTGGAATCAGATTTAGAATAGCTTTAGAATAGTGCCATAAACAGCAAGATAGCATGGCAAAATGCTGACCTATTGGACTATATGTTCATGATGATGTGGCAGACTAATTGCTTTATAGCTCTGCTGATACTGCATCAATCATGATGTATGAGGGCTTATTGAAATCAGATTTACAGTAGCTTTCTAACAGTATAGTTTACAACTTTATAGCACCATTGGTTGTTGAGATAGGAGACAATACTGTTTTGCTGATGTGGCACATAAATCGAGAAATATCTCTACTTGGAGTGATCCGATTTTCTTATTCTAAACTGGGTTGGAAAGATGTAATCCAATATATTTGAACACAATTTACTGTTTGTCGATTGATGGCTTCGTTGCAGAGCTATAAAGCAATCACTGTATACAGTGTATTGGCTCTCTAGGCGACTTATGCTTATGTAAGCAGGTGCTAAGACCTTGTTCGGCCGCACAAGGTCTTGTAGGATCACATGACCGAGTCCCAGGACCCACTGCTACCGATAAATTGCATTGTTTTGCTTATTTTATCAATAAACAGTATGTACATTTGTTTGCTGTGTATCATTTTAGTGGCTGTATCTTTCTGTAAGCAGTAAATTGTGTTGGAGACCAGCGTTCTGGTAGATTAGGATGCATTTGAGAACAAGTGAATCGGTTGAGTACTGATTAAGTTAGCTGGAGTTCAAGCATTCTAGGGGAAAAATGCAGAAACAATTCGCATTCTGCGAGTTTTGCACCGATCCTGACGCATGAGGTACCGTCAGAAAGCTATCAATAAGTAGATTCTGATGCACTTTAGAACAAGTAAATCAGTTGGGAATTGATCTAGTTAGCTAGGGTTCAAGCATTTTAGAAGAGGAAAAAAAGAAACACTTTGCATCTGCAAGTTCTTAATCGATTTGGATGCATAAAATATGGTAGCAAAGCTATAAGTGAGTAGATTTAAACACATTTAAGAACAAGTAAATCAGTGGAGGATGGACTGAGTTAGCTCAAGTTCAAGTGTCATAGAGGGAAAATGTAGAAATTCATTGCGTTGTATGAGTTCTGCACAGATCAGGATGCAAAAAATACTGTCAGAAAGCAATAAATGAGTAAATCCAGATGCATTTGAGAACAGGTGAATTGGTTGAGAACTGATCAAGTTACATTAAATCAACAAAGTTTGGCCAGAGCTGGAGTTGAACCTGCAAACTTGTTAGATTGAAGATGTGTGATTATATAAGCCAACTGCCTAATGGGCATAGTCATCGTTTGCATGTCGTTTTCACTATGAAAAGGCGGTATAGAGTAAACGATTCTAAGGAATCGTAAAAAATCCAACAATGCTAACTCCATCACGACTTGGTGGAAGAGGGCCGATGCTTTGCATGGCAATATGATTCCTTTTTCATTGTTAGTTATATTTAGAAACAGTGCATAAATGATGTCAAGTCTTACTGGTCAGATTGATTATAACTCTCTATAAATTCTCTAACTACCTCAATGTCAAGATCTTGAAAGGAAGATCTCAGTTTCAAGTTTTGATTTTCGAGTTCTGGATGGTATGGGGTCTATGTAGCATGTCTGGAAAGTGATTAATTAGTATATTCCAGTACATTTTAGAACGAGTAAATCGGTGGAGAACTGAGGGACTTACCTGAAGGTCAAGATCTTGGGGGAGAGATCTCAGTTTCGAGTTTTGATTTTTGAGTTCTGGATGGTATGGGGTCTATGTAGCATGTCTGGAAAGCAATCAATTAGTATATTCCAGCGCATTTTAGAACAAGTGAATCGGTGAAGAACTGAGGGACTTACCTCAAGATCATTCAGATGATGATGATTGGTTGATTGCTCACCAGGCAGATAACCTATCACAGCTCAGAAGACATAAACTGGAAGCAGCTGTCAATGTGGTTTTGATAAGCTCTAATACATACTGGTTTGTTCAAGATTCAGAGACCTATAAAGAAATTAGTCTGCCAGCTCAGCAAGTGAGATACATACAAGACGACCAAGGTGAGCTGCCAGGTTGAGTACCTCCTGGTTTCAAACTGTCAACCACTCAGCGGATGACTTGGAGATACCCATTGAGCCTTGCAGCCAACATGATAATAAGCATGCAGGATGTAAAGCTCATGAAGAAGCAAGACTTTACTGCTGGTGCTTCAAAACTGAAATTGTGATTATATAATCAGTCTTCAAAACCATAGATTTATAGGCATTTCTATACTTATAATATACTATTAGAGTAGACATTGTACTAATGCTAATTGCTCATTAATTATATTATTTTTAGTATTAAAAAATCTCGAAAAAGTCTGGCATGAACTGGAATTGAACTTGCAAACTCAAGAGAACCACCGAGTTTTGATTATGGTGAACGACACGTGACCACCTTCACCATGGTACGGCCATACCATAGTGAAGCACTGCTGCATTGGAGCTTATACTAAGACTGAATCTTTCAACAGTCATTAAATGATTTGATCACATAGTATATTGCTATATAGTATATATACTTATTGAGTATGCTCAATGTATACTAAAAATGATTGAGCAACATAGATCACAAAACTGAGTTTTTGTGTGAGTTCTGCATGGATCATAACACATAAAATATAACTAGAAAGCAATGAATGAGTAGCATCTGATCCACTTGAGAACATGTAAATCGGTGAAGAATTGACTGAGATAACTAAGGAACAAGCATACTAGGAGAAAAAATACAGAAGTGCTTTGTGTTCAACAAGTTCTGCATGGATCAAACTGAATAAAATATGACTAGAAAGCGATGAATAAGTAGATCTTGACACATTTAAGAATGAGTGAATCAGTCAAGAACTGATTGAGCTAGCTGGGGATCAAGCATACTAGGGGGAAAAATACAGGAATGCTTTGCATTCTGCAGGTTCTGCATGGATCAAGATGCATAAAATATGACTAGAAAGCGATAAATGAGTAGATTCTGATGCATTTGAGAATAAGTGAATTGGTCAAGGTCTGACCAAGTTACAGTAAACAAAGTGTAAAAAAAAAGTCTGGCCAGAGCTGGAATTGAACCTGCAAACTCGTCAGATTGAAGATGTGTGATTATATAAGCCAACTGCCTAATGGGCATAGCCATCGTTTGCATGTCGTTTTCACTATGAAAAGGCGGTATAGAGTAAATGATTCTAAGAAATCGTAATGAGCACAACGAACATTATTATGAATATTGTCAACAGATGCATAAAGTGGCCAATATTCATTATTTCCTGTACCAACAGACACAGTTGTTTTATCACTGCCTAAGATGATAGGCACAAACATAGCCCCATGAGTTTCTGAATCTTCAGCAATTTTGTCTGCCTGATCCATGCTCAATTTCCAGACATAAAATCTGTCCATTTTCTTTTGCCATTGGCCTTAAAATTCTGCCATGGAGCATAATCAAACTCATTCTTAAAGTCAGGATTTGCAAGTTGACTTTTAATCACTGATTTTGGATTACAATACCACACCTCATATTCAGTAAGCATCCATTCAGGGGGATTATGTTCTGGGATAGGCCCTTTATATTTTACTATAAAAGATAGCCAAGGTGCATTTGCCAATGGTATAGCATCAATAGTTTCTAATAAATCACCATTGTTTGCAAAAGATGAATCAACATTATCATGTGCAGCTCAGAGATGCATCAAGTCATCATTGAAGTCTGCAGATGTTTGTCCACGATGAAAAAGCAAATCTGCAACCATATATTCAACACGATCTCGAAATGGAAACCAATCATCTGCTAATTTTAGCTCAGGTAAATCTGCAGGAGGAGCACCAGGTGGTAAATCATTTCCAAGCTCATCACATGGTGTGCCATCAAGAATTGGATGCAATAGTGTCTGAGATCCATCATCAAGCCTATGCATAGACTTTGAAGTATTAGCTCTTGAAAATGCATCATTATCATCCAAGTCATCATCATCATCATCATCAGCATCCTCAACACTGGCATTACGAAACAAACTTGGTAGATCAAGCATTGAAGCTAGCGGAGTCATAGTAGGAGTCACATGTGCAGGAGGAATATTTTGGCTAGGCTGCATGACTGTTGGATGGACAGCATTCATATGGTGTTGCAAGCCACGTTGAGAGACAAAGCCTCTTTGACATGTCCATGACATTGGACAGGGACATGCCACAGAGCGAGGCTTATAGATTCTATGAGAGCCTTGACCTCTAGCCATAATAGTTCGATAGTCAATAAGCCTAGATGTTCAGAGCCAAACTCATAAAGTCAATCAGGCTACAATATTGTTCGAAGGCAAGCCCACCCGCAGATTCAATCACAATTAACAGGTCCAATCACTGAGTCAATCACAAAGCAATTATATCAATAGCACACAGTCAAAGTCAATCAACAGGCAAAATTGTTCAAAGATAGGCCAGCAGTGTCAAATAGCAATGAACAAGCCTGCAAAGCAACCAGAGGGAGAAGCGAGCTTGAAGGGACTTGAAATTGTGGCACGGACTGTTGCCGCAACAAGCTGAAGCTGGACCAGTTTGGTTCTGGCCATGGTGCGACTCTGGCCAATGACGCAACTCGCTAAGTTGTGACATGACTTCAACACCTACCAACAACACACACTCTTCAGTCAGCATGAGGCGCACATGGTCTTGGGCTAATGACCCACCTACCTTGGATGAGGATCTACCTCCCCCACCACTCAAGAAGAAGCCAAAGAGATCAAAACTGGATCCCCCTCCCATGTCAAACACAAGCGTGAAGCAATGTGGCTCGACAGCACCCAAGAGGAAGGCACCCACATGCAACACGCAGGCCCAGCGTGAGGCTCGACAAGAAGCAGAATTGAAAGCTCAGCAGCACGCAGCTGAGGCAACTGAACAGATAGCATGCTTCAAGAAGAGTATGCTTGCTGCCAATGCTCAATCCGCTCAAGATGCAGCCAGGCCCCTGCAGCGTATTCAAACCAAGGTCCCCCGGGTTGTTCTTGAGACGCACGGGCAATGGCTTGGACAAGTTCACAAGAACTCAGAGATGAAGGAGGCAGGAAGCTCAAACAAAGGGAAGGGAGGGACTGCAAAGGTCAATAATGGTGAGCGAAGTCCATAAATCGTGTTCTATAATTCTACTGACTGACCTTTACTCGTTTAACAGAGGTTGTCGAAGAGAAGACTGGAGGGCAGAATGGAGCCACCACCAGGAGTATGAGCAAGGCAGGAAAGGGCACTGCGAGTGTTGCCAATGGTTAGTATTGTTCATGTTTTGGGCTTACAGTAACTTACCTTTGATTATCTCAACAGACACCATTGAGAAGGAAGGCTGTGGATGCAGTGGAACGAAGAAGGCAAGCAGGCAAGAAGAAGGCACTGGAAGTGCCAACAATGGTCAGTAAATGGATGAAGTATTATTTACAACTCGAAAGAACTCACCTATGGACCTTTGACAGATATCCAGACAACCTTTGCAGACTTCGTGGACCA
This sequence comes from Hericium erinaceus, assembly GCA_006506795.2. Lineage (NCBI taxonomy): Eukaryota > Fungi > Basidiomycota > Agaricomycetes > Russulales > Hericiaceae > Hericium > Hericium erinaceus. The sequence continues at coordinate 1,634,813 of CM021163.1, forward strand.
AACAGGTCAGCCTGTGAGCGAGCACCGCAATGATGTTCTGGCTCAACAAGACAAGCCACCTGCTGAGGAGGATAGTGTGATGGAGACAGATGACAGCGATGAGGATATGCCCCCTGCCGAGTTGAACTTGACTCACTCGCAGGAAGCCCTTGCATGGTGCGAAGAAGAGGAAGAGTCAGAAGAGGTGGACGAGGACGAGGACGAGCATGACAGGAATTTGAGGCTCTCGCACATGCAGACAACAAAATGGGAATTGGAGTTGGAGTGGATAACTATGGATATAGACAAGATAGTGGCCGAAGATAGGGAAAGAGAGGCTAGATGGAGGAGAGAGGCCGAGGGTAAGACTCCTTTGCTCCAATCAAGACAATATATGACTTACCTTGCTGATCCTTGTACCAGATGACTCTGATGACAATCAAGATTGCACATTTGACCCAATGGATCAAAGCCCGGATGAACGCGGTAGCAGTCAGAAGCCCTGCGAAGATGTTGAGATGGGGTTCGAAGATGGCCGAATGAACGCAAAAGAGGTCAAGCCTAAGCAAAGAACAACAAAGGGCAAAGGGAAAGCAAAGGGGAGGAAAAGCAAGGTGAGATGGAGGGAGACGATAAAGGCGATGAGAGAACGTGTTGAGGGCAAGGACACCTTAATCGGAAAGTCTAATGGGTAAGTTTTTCTTTCCTAACTCATAACAAAGCGTCTATGGACTCACCTTCATATCTACAACTTGTTCTTCCTCATCCCTTTGCCTTTGCCCCCTCTATGATCCCCCGACACATCCACAGGTCTCATAATCTCGCATCTAAGGGTGTCAAGGCTGGATTGCAACTGGACTGGCACAACAAAGTCGACAAAACCAAGGTTCCGTGACACATTTGGGCACTTGATGATGACCTCGTGCAACAGCAACAGCCCATGGATGTTTTTGATGATGAAGAGGAGTTGGAGATTGGCACGGATGTTTTTACGGGTGTGTTGAGTGGTAAATCAGCCAAGGTACATCGTGTTTTCTATCCTAACATGTTTTGTGGCTAACTCATGTTCATTCTTTATGCACAGGTGTCTAATCTTGCCTCCATCTATCGCTCCTCGACCCTCAGCTCGTCCTCATCCACTAAGTTCAGCCCTTACACACCCACCCTGCACTCCCATGACCCTGCTGTCGATTCCCAGCCCAGTGTTCGCTTTGCACCATTCCCATCCACGAGCAGTCTCAAGTCTGCTTCGAAGGTTGTTACCCCCTCATCAAATCTGGCTGTCACCTTCCGTTTGGCACCACATCTCTCCGATTCGAAGCTGCAACTGGCCTCTGGGGGAATGCATGGCCCCGGTCAAACCTCGTCTGCAATGTCCAGTTCTCGTGTGGCTCCTGCTGGGCCATGCTCAGTTTCTACCCCCAGTAAGTCTCTCTTTGCATCCCGTGCACCCAAAGCTGCACGGGACGATGCCAAATGCTCTTCAAATTGTGCCGTATCAACACTGCTATTGGCCTTCCACAAGCAGCACACATCTCGCCCTTCTTCTGATGTCGTGTTGGCTCGCAAAGTCGTCACTCCGAGTATGTCATCTCTTTCTGTAGCTGTATCATACAGTACTAATATTTCATGCCTCAAGGCCACACATCTATAAAGCAGTTAGGGAATGCTATGCCATTCAAGGGTGCAATGGTATGTGAATGTTCTATCTGCACAGTATGTTTCATTCTCACCATGTCATCCATGCTAACTAATATATTACATTGATTACAGAGAGCAACAGCTGCTGGGGCCAGCACTCAGAAGCCATTGGAGACTTCAAATTCGAATGATTCACGCTCTCACAAAGTAAGTGTCTCTTTTTAATCTAGTTACTTACTCGAGGTCTAACAATTACTAGCTCCCACAGACTTATACTACAAATGTTTCAAGCTCGAGCATGGTAAGTCTTGTTTATTGATCTAGTTTTTTTTTTTGTTTGAGTGCTAACAAATGTTAAATCTACTAATAGGGACATTTCACCGGTGACGATGCTGACATCAAAGACAACAACATCTGAGAAAACTGAATTTTATATAGCTGCAGGTTATATTATAGGTGCTATGACTAAGCTATCAGAGCTATGTAGTTTGCTTATCTAGCTATGTAGAGCTATGAGAGCCTCTATAGCTTCCATAGCTAGTGATGTCAGCCATATAGTGTTACCATAGCTTCTATAGCCAGCAGTTTGATTTATATAGCACTATCATACACTATCATACTTAGTAAGGTGAGCTATGACTACTATGAGTACTACCAGTACTATGTCAAGTCAACTAGGTACAAAAAAATGTAAGTCAAAATTAATCATATTCAATGACATGACTACTACAATTGAATATACTACAAGTGCTTGTAATAGAGGTACCTAGTTACATGCAGTCTGCAGGCAGGGCCATGTGCCACTGGCAGGGAATGACAAAACATGCGCACACCAGGCGCGGCGGACCTGCGTGACGTGGGGACCTCATCAGTACTCTTACAAACTTTCTGCTGGATCTTATTCTGTCTGATCTTGTCTGATCATCTTATATACCTGACAGATTGGTCATTTCTGGCTAAAAACAAAATCAGGCAAGTCAGGCAGAGTCAGATTTTATCAGATATGCAGTTACACCCAGACCTAGTCAGATTTGAAATATCTTCTGCTGCCAGACAGATCAGGCAGGGTATAGTCTCCCAGATACAGTCAGATTTTGAATGTTGTTCAGATTTCAGATATTCTTCAGATTTTAGATGTTGATCAGATTTTTTTTTCTTGTCAGGTCAGCCAGGCAGGGTGTAGTCTCCCAGACACAATCAGATTTTAGGTGTCTTTCAGATTTTTTGCTGTCAGACAGATCAGGCAGGGTGTAGTCTCTCAGACACAGTCAGATTTTTGATGTTCTCCAGATTTTAAATGTTTATCAGATTTGTTTTCTTGTCAGTTTAGCCAGGCAGGTGTAATCTCTTAGACATAGTCAGATATCAACTTACATTTAGATTTTAGCTCAATATCAAATCAAGCAGAATAATTAAAAATTAACAAGTGTAGATGGATAGACATGAATATAAGACAGTGCACTAATGTGCATTGAATAAACTTGCAAGTGAAAATGAATGTGAGTTTGAACAGAGAATAAAAATTCAATATATTGTTATTACTAGTAGATAAAGGCTATGCAGACCAAGTAAAATATTAGTGTTGTTATATTGTACCACTTTAGTTGTATACCTGCATCATAGATTACACTGGCAGATGTTTATAAGTCTAATTAAAAATTTAGTCATGCCCAACATTATCGAGCCTATAACCAAAACAGATAGTAGTTTGCAACACATTGTAAAACTGCCTGAAAAGGCCTACAATAGATAACATGAACAACATCAGAAACCTTCAAACTTTCTGTTTGACTTGCAAGGCATGTTAGTGTCTGATGCAACTGCTGCAAATTATGCAGAGATACAATCAGACACTGTCAGATGTCTCATAGGTCAAACAGAAGTTTTGAAGGTTCCTGATAAATCAAAATCAACTCAAAGTTGCTCCAATCCATGTACTAAACATTTGCTGATGTGGCAAGTAGTTGACAAAGTTATTGTAAACTCAAGGTTGTGAGTCATCTTTAGCTGTAAACTGCCTCTAGATCAGTAGACTAAGATCACAGATTACATCCATACAAAATAGTACTACAGCATGATGCATAAGGGCCTGTTGAGAAGCAATTATATAGGGCTTTCAAATACATCTAAGAATATAATGATCAGACAAAAACTGATTGAGATAGATCAAGATCTCTTGTTTAAGAGGATCAGAAGCAGAAATGGTCCTGCACAAATGAGTTTTGCAAATATCAGACTGTATAAGGCCTTATTTAAAAGCAATAAATCAGACCTTTCCAATGCATCCAAGATCGAGAAAAAGTGCCCAAAATTGACTAAGATATCATTTAATCTTTCTTCAAAACAAAAATGCATTGTGTGCCATGAGTTTTACACATAACATAGCGTATAAGGGCTCATTGGAAAGCGGTTGATAAGGCCTTTCTAATGCATCTAAGAGCGTCGAAATCCGATACAAATTGAGCGAGGTACTCCTCTATCTTCTTCTCAGAAGATCGAAACAAGAAAATGGATTGCATTCTATGAATTTTGCACATAATTCAGTCTATGAGGGCTTGTTAGAAAGCTATTTTTCACACCTTTCCAATGCATCCAAGATCGAGAAAAAGCGCCCACAATTGACTAAGATATCAATCAATCTTCTTCCAAAACAAAAATGGATTGCATTCCACGAGTTTTGCACATAACATGGTGTATAAAGGCTTGTTGGAAAGCGGTTGACAATAGCTTTCGAACGCATCTAAGAACGTCGAAATCGGATACAAATTGAGCGAGCTACAAGCGCCAGATCATATGTCTTTGTTCAATTGTGGCTATGTGGCTGATTTAAACTCCGATTAAAAGACATATCTGACGAGTTTGCTCCGAAATACCTCTCTCTCTGCAACCACCATCATCTCTGCTCTTGAAGGTAAGTTTGTTATCTTTGTTACCTTTGACTTCATTTTCGCTTTTTTGTAGTTATGTGACTACTACTCCTAAGGTAAGTATTGTTGACTTTGTTATCTTTCTGATCTTTTTCGCTTTTTTGTAGTGTTACTACACTTCTAAGATAAGCATTTGTTATCTTTGTTATGTTCCTTACACTAATGTTGTTATCTTTTTTGTACACTTTCGCTTTTTTGTAGTCATTGCTACAACTGTAAGGTAAGGTTTGTTACCTTTTAAGCTGTTATCTTTTTGCTTTTTGTAGTGTTTGTTACATTGTTAAGGTAAGGTTTGTTATCTTTGTTATCTGATTACAACTGATGTTGTTATCTTTTTTGTACACTTTCGCTTTTTTGTAGTCATTGCTACAATTGTAAGGTAAGCTTTGTTATCTTTCGCTTTTTGTAGTGTTTGTTATATGATTAAGATAAGTTTTGTTATCTTTCTTATCTTATTACAACTGATGTTGTTATCTTTTTTTTTCTAGTTCATTTTCGCTTTTTTGTAATCTTTGTTATACTTCTAAGGTATGATTTGTTATCTTTCTTATCTTGCTTACACTAATGTTGTAATCTTTTCACTATATTTTGCTTTTTTATAGTCTTTCTTATTATTGTAAGTTCTGTTTTGTTATCTTTTCTTACATTTTCGCTTTTTGTAGACTTTGGTATACTTTTAAGGTAAGCTTTGTTATCTTTGTTATCTTTCTTACATTTATATTGTTATCTTTTTAGTAGATTTTCGCTTTTTGTAGTCTTGACTACACTTCTAAGATAAGTTTTGTTATCTTTGTTATCTTGTTAAGACTAATAAAGTTATAGTTTTTCAGATTCATTTTTGCTTTTTTACAGTCATTATAAGGTAAGGTTGTGATTTTTGTAGTCTGTTTTACTTTTTTGGTAGTTCTAAGATAAGTCTTATAATCTTTGTTATGTTTTTCAGCCTGATGTTATATTTTTAGCCTTTTTTGCTTTTTTTGTAATTGAGATAAGGATGATTACTTATGTAGTTGATATGATGTTTGTCTAGCCTATAGATATAAATTGATTGAAAAGCATAAATTCAATGTATAATATCAGATTTAAAATTGCTATCAGGTTTAAAGCTGCTGTCAGCTTTAAATCTGGAGCCAGACACAAAATCTGGGGCCAGACATGAAATCTGAGGCCAGACATAAAATCTGAGGCCAGACATAAAATCTGGAGCCAGACATAAAATCTGGAGCCAGACATAAAATCTGAGGTCAGATATAAATCTGATTGTATCTGTGGTACTATACCCTGCATGATTGCCTGATGTGTCTGAATGTTGCTCTCAGGTGCAATCAGACATGGCCAGAAAGTTTGTAAGAGTACTGATGTGGGTGGTTCTCTGCTGTCTACGACCGAGTCTTGACAACTATGCAAGAGTGGGTGGCCAGCACTAGGCAAGTCTCAGATGTCAAGTGGGAGAAGATCATTGCCGGTGTGATCCTCTATCTTAATCCTAAGTATCGTCAATCATCGGGTCCGACTCGTCAATCAGTTGCTTCTACATGTCGTCTAGCATTGCAGGAATATTTGAGCGAGTAGGTTACTGCAGTTATACTTCGTCATTTCTGGCACTTCACTTTTGACTTTAACATGCTTATCACCACTCTTATATGCTTTCTCTTGCTATGCTTGTCTTTCAGGACTTTGAGCCCTATGGGCATTTAGTTGACTTATTTTACCATCTTCTAATCTGCAAAATCTAGAGCTGCAGTCATTTCTGATCTTGGTCTGACTCTAAGAGCTGATCTGAGTAATCTTCTCTGATTGTTCTGATCTTAGTTCACTTACTTGGGGGAAGAGGGCGGATGCTCTGCATGGCAATACGATTCCTTTTGAATTGTTCTAACTTTGTAGTGTTATTCTCACAGGATTAATAAGATAATAGAGAATTGAATATACTAGTATTGTAATGCTGCAAAGATCTCCATCTTCAAAGTATATTGTTTTACACTTATCTCTTATTTTTAAACTTTGTTACCAGCAAGAGTTGAACTAATGACAAAATAATGGTCACATGCAACAGCAAGCCCGGTCAGGCTTGCTGTTGCACGTGACTTCTCAAAAATTGTGTTTACATTTATGAAGTACATAAGTGTGGCCCTTGAAAGTCTGTCAACTGTTGTATATTGCCTAGATTGATTTTATTTTTGCCTTCTAGGGGTCTGAATCAGTAATTTGGCTATATCTCTGTCAATTTTCTAGCTATAAACATAACCTCAAGTGTTTCTGAATAGTACTGTTAATGGCCATATTAACACGATTTTTACTGATTTTTTATGCTACCCAGTATGTGCCTATTCTCAGATGATTTGATGATTTGCCCCTAGACTTGAATGATTTTTTCGATTTTTTCTGCTTATAATTTGCTTATGTAATCCACAGCATGGGCAAAATTACGTACTCCTGTCCCCCTCATGATGTCATGGGATGGGAGTATGTCATTTTCCCATGCTGTGGATTATGTAAAACCTTGAAAATAGTCAAATAGGAGGTTTTGTGATAATTCGAGTGTACCTCCTTAAGTACTGGAGATATTATCGGTCCCTTGGTTGCGTCAGAAAGCTCTTTATTGTATCTTTCCAACGATGCTAGGTACATTACAATTGGATGAGTCGATAAAAGGATATGGCCTCAACAACTTTGCCTCTACCTCCAACACCAACCCTTCAGTAATTGCTACCGTGTTTTCTCAATACGTATCCGATTATCTTGTACAATATACCGTTGGAAAGATATGAATTAGATCTTTCCAACGGTATCTTTATCGTGTAAATAGCACCACTTGTTGTACCGCTATGATGCAATCACTATGATCTTCTCCTCAAAGATATCTTTTAAAGTGATTTGCTCATATCTCAGTCATTTCTAAACCTATTCTCATGAAAAAAATGTTATGAGGAGGTATAATTTGCCTTTATCATGTTATCATACATCCCACTCACTTAGTACATCAATAACAAGGTGCAGAATATCCTACTAAATATGTTTATCTGTTATTTCAACAAGTTTGCACTTTCTTATACTAAAATCTTTCAGTTCTAATAAGACTAGCATTGATTTACATAATCATATAGTTTAACACTAATTGAATTTGATTTAGTAGACTGATATCTCTAAGAAACATTTAAAATCACAAAAATGACAATTGCCAGAATCCAATTTACAACCTTACTTTAAGATGTGAGAAATTATTACTATAAAAGGTATTACATTGGCTGAGTGTCATCTTTTTTGAGTTGAAAAGTGGGTTAGAGTAAATGATTCTGAGGAATCGTAATCTGATCACTCTTTTCTGAGTGAACTTTGCTGATTAGTCTGATCTAAGTGAACTTTGCTGGTTAGTCTGATCTGAATAAACTTTGCTAATATTATCTGAGCTGAGTAGACTTTGCTGATTAGTCTGATCTGAATGAACTTTGCTGATAGGATCTGAGCTGAGTGGAATTTGCTGATTAGTCTGATTTGAATGAAATTTTCTGAACTTTTAATCTTTTCTTTTTGCATCTGCTCAGACTCTAATTTTGAAAGTCAAATCTGTCAAATACTGAGAAAATTCTGATAGATCCTGATAAAATATGGCCATTCTGATAAAAATCTTATGTATCTGCTAAAAACAAAATTTCTGCAATATCTGAGATCAGATGTTGAATCTGTAATCAGAAAGCATTTCTGACTGCAGATAATAAAAGCTGAATCTTGCTGTGACTTACTTAAGGTCAAATATTCTGCAACTAGCTGAGAGTTGCTGATCATATCTGATCATGTCTGATGTGTCTGATGCAACTGCTGCAGGTCATGCAGATATTGTCAGATGTCTCGCAGGTCAAACAGAAAGTTTTGAAGGTTCCTGATGCAGTGGCTCATCTTGGTCGTCTTGTATGTATCTCACTTGCTGAGCTGGTAGACTAATTTCTTTATAGGTCTCTGAATCTTACACAAACTAGTATGTATTAGAGCTTGTCAAAATCACATTGACAGCTGCTTCCAGTTCATGTCTTCTGAGCTGTGATAGGCTATCTGCCTGGTGAGCAATTAACCAATCATCATCATCTGAATGATCTTGAGATAAGTCCCTCAGTTTTTCACCAATTCACTCATTCTAAATCGAGCTGGAATGTACTAATTAATTGCTTTTCAGACATGCTACATAGATCCCATTCCATCCAAAACTCGAAAATCAAAACTTAAAACTGAGATCTTCCCTCCAAGATCTTGACCTTGAGATAAGTCTAGCAGTTCTCTACTGATTCACTTGTTCTAAAATGCGCTGGAATATACTAATTAATTGCTTTCCAGACATGCTACATAGACCCCATTCCATCTGAAACTCGAAAATCAAAACTCGAAACTGAGATCTCCTCCTCATCTGAAAAATTAAAAATTTATATAGCTCAGTACTAAAGTATGTGTTCTAACATAGTACTATGAAGTCTATGTGATTATCCTTTTACCTATATAGAGCTATGCACATTATCATAGCTTCCATAGCAGTAAGCAGAAGGTACATAGGCCTATGTACTTGTGAGCTGTCAATATCATAGCTATGTACCATTAAAGGCTTGCTATGGACTCTATCAGGCCTATGTCAGGTATGGTAGACCTCATAATCACAAGTCAAATTTTTGGATTTTATTACAGCAGGGACTTCCAACTTGAATTTTTTTTGGTCTACTGCTATAAGAAATACAACTATTTTATTGTAATTAAGATTCCAATGTGCGCACGTAGATCGCCGCCATGCGGATCACTCCGCATGTGATGACGGGTCGCACGCACTGCTACTGCCTTGAAGGGGGTCCGGAGATCCATGCTCACAGTGCTATGATCATGTGCAGATGTCGAGGACGTGTGCGAGATGCAGCAGACTGCGGAGAAGCGGCAGCAAGTGCGGGGAGGTGCGGAGTGCATGGACGTACCACAGAGGGCGGAGAGGCAGGGCAGAGGGCGAGATGATGGCGTGGAAGGCGCGGAGATGGCGCAGAGGGCGCAGAAGGCGTGGAGATGGCACAGAGTACGTGGAGACAGTGGGAAGGCGTGAAAAGGGCCCCGGAAGGCGTGGAGATGGTGCGGACAGCGTGGAGGCAGTGCGGACGGTGTGGAGGTGGTGCGAACGGCACAGAGCGACGTGGATGGCGTGGAGGTGATGCGGATGGTGGGGAGGCGACACGGATGGCGGGGAGGCGGTGGGGACTGTGCCGGTGCAGCGCAAAGGACGCTGGCATGGCGGGGAATGCGCGAAGGCAACCGGGGATGCACGAAGGCGGCAGAGAGTGTGCAAAGGTGGTGGCGAGTGTGTTGAAGCGGCAGACAGGGCGCGGACACGGCGAAGAGGGCAGGCAGTGTCGGGGCCACGCGCTCAACAACGTGGCCAGTGCGAGCAGCCAATGTCATACGCAAGGTGCCCGCGTGACGTCCCACAATGGCCAGCATTGTGCATGGGTGGGGCCATGCACACACAGGCTGGTGTAAGCAAATGAGGCCGGCCATATGCGGTCGCCGATGTGCGAGACCATGCGCAGTTGCGTGCGTACTGGCAGGCCTGTGCGCAGGCGTGCATGCTCACAGGGCGTGTATGTATTGGCAGGCGTGTGCGTGTTGACAGGACGTGCGTGTTGACGGGACGTGCACGTTGACGGGACGTGCACGTTGACGGGACGTGCACGTTGATGGGACGTGCACGTTGACGGGACGTGCACGTTGATGGGATGTGCACGTTGGCGGGACATGCCAGGGGGGCAGGAGGGAGGGCATGACATGGCGGTGGCGGTGTGCTACGGGCAGTGGAAGTCGTGGGGGGGGGGGGACATGGGGGCCAGGGCATGGAGTGACAAAGAACCGGAGTATCGCCTGTAAAATGGGTGACACTTCCTGTATTAGTACTGTACGAAGGCCATAAGACTGTTTTTTACTCACCCATTGCCCGTTAGCTCGCTATCGCTTCCCACCGGTGATCGAGTTGTCGAGGGAGGGAGGAAAGGAGGGAGAGGACGGACTGGGTTGATTGAAGGTCGATATCGAGTGAAGAGTTGAGGACATTTGTAAATACTTGACGCGCATTCGGTGTTTCAGCCACTGAATGCGCGAGTCTACGGTTTCCGATCGACTCAGCAAATCAAATCAAATCACATTAAACTCAGAAAAAAAGTAGCATGCATAGATAGTTTATAAAATTGTGACTAATGAGCTACATAAGTATCTAATACACAGTACATCTACTAAGGACAGGCAACTTAAGTTAAAGAAGTCTAGATACCTAGCCTTTCTCGTGACACACGGCCACGCGCAATAGCCACATTTGTGGCTCCGACCGGGCACGTCCGCGCTCAGCTATATAAACCTCGCGCAATGTGTGTCATCTTTCTCTCTTCAACCACTACCTTCTTCCTTTGCTCCGGGCTTGCTCTCAACTTGTACTTCTCTCTTTAATGTTTGGTAAGTCTTTGTCCTTTATATCTGCTGACTCATGCTTATCTTATGTCTTTGTTCTATTATAGGTTACATTTTTGCTATATAGCTTAATAAGTCTTACTTTTTTATTGACTATTACTTAGACTTACTTGGGGGAAGAGGGCCGATGCTCTGCACAGCAATACGATTCCTTTTGAATTGTTCTAACTTAGTAGTGTTATGCTCATAGAATTAATATGATAACAGAGAATTGATGTACTAGTATTGTAATGCTGCAAAGATCTCCATCTTCAAAGTATATTGTTTTACACTTATCTCTTATTTTTAAACTTTGTTACCAGCAAGAGTTGAACTAATGACAAAATAATGGTCACGTGCAACAGCGAGCCCGGTCAGGCTCGCTGTTGCACGTGACTTCTCAAAAATTGTGTTTACATTTATGAAGTACATAAGTGTGGCCTTTGAAGGTCTGTCAACTGTTGTATGTTGTCTAGATTGATTTTATTTTTGCCTTCTAGGGGTCTGAATCAGTAATTTAGCTATATCTCTGTAACTTCTCTAGCTATAAACATAAACTCAAGTGTTTCTGAATAGTACTATCAATGGCCATATTAACACGATTTTTACTGATTTTTTATGCTACTGAATATGTGTCTATTCTCAGATGATTTGATGATTTGCCCTAGACTTGAATGATTTTTTCGATTTTTTCCTGCTTATAAATCGCTTATGTAATCCGCAGCACGGGCAAAATGACGTACTCCTGTCCCTCTCATGATGTCATGGGACAGGAGTATGTCATTTTGCCCATGCTGCGGATTATGTAAAACCTTGAAAATAGTCAAATAGGAGGTTTTGTGATAATTCGAGTGTACCTCCTTAAGTACTGGAGATACCATCGGTCCCTTGATTGCGTCAGAAAGGGCTCTATTATACCTTTTCAATGACACTAGGTACACTACAATTGGATGAGTCGATAAAAAGATATGGCCTCAACAAGTTTGCCCCTACCTCTAATACCAACCCTTCAGTAATCGCTACCGTGTGTTCTCAAGACTTATCCGATCGTCTCGTATAATATGCCGGTGGAAAGGTACGAATCAGGCCTTTCCAACAGTATCTTTAGCGTGTAAATAGCACCACTCATTGCTCCACTACAATGCAATCACTATGATCTCCTCCTCAAGGATATCTTTTGAAGTGATTTGCTCATATCTCAGTCATTTCTGGACCTATTGTTATGAAAACAAATGTTCTGAGGAGGTAAAATTTGCTCTCATTATATTACCATACATCACATTCACTTACATCAATAAAAAGATACAGACTTTACTATGAAGTACATTTATCCACCAAGTTTGCACTTTTTCATACTGAGAACTTCTGGTCCTAATATGACTTGCATTGACTTAAATATGCATATAGTATAACAATGATTTAGTTAGATTTAAAATACTGAACATCTCTAAGAAATATTCAAAATTATAAGAATAGTAATTGGCAGAATCAAACTTATAACCTCACTTTATATGAGAAATTAGTTAGAGTAAATGATTCCAAGAAACCATAATGAGATATAAATGTTATGTATAATGATTGTGAACAGTGACAGTGAGATATGTTGATTGTAAAATGAAATAAAAGAATTCAAGGTTGAACTAGAATTGAACCTGCAAACTCGTCAGATTGTTGACTTGTGATTATATAAGCCAACTGCCAAATGGGGATGGTCATCGTTTTGGTGTCGTTTTCGATAGGAAAAGCTGGTATAGAGTAAACGATTCTAAGGAATCGTAATTAGGTTTTATTTTCACTTTTTGTTGTCTTTGGGTGTTGACTTGTTATTTTTTTAGTGTTAGTAATATATATATATCTTGTAGTTAGTTATAAGATTTTGTAGTAGATTAGAATGATAAAATAAAATAAAATAATTTGCTCAGTCCTCTTGATATTGTTATATGTGTGATTTTTCATTTTATTCAAAGTATATCTAAATATATTATCTAATCAAGCTATAATTTGAATAGCTTTAATAAGCTCTATTGCTTGGATAGATGTGTGAAGTCTACCTATCTAATATAGTACATATAGATATAATAGCTCTGATAATTGTTATAGCTAGGCATTCTATTATAGCTTCATAGTTAGCTATGGTAGCTATGATAGTAGTTCATAGCATCCTCTTCAGCTCTATAGCATCTCATAGTACTCCATAGCTCTCCCCTTGAGCTATGAGAGCTATGTAGTAAAGGGAGGTGCTATGGACCTATAAATTCTATATAAGATATGTAGAACTATGTAGGACCTGCATATTTTTCTGATGCTTAAGATCTTGACCTTGAGATAAGTCTAGCAATTCTTGACCAATTTAATTGTTCTAAAATGCACTGGAATGTACTGATTAATCACTTTTCAGACATGCTATATAGGCCCCAGTCCATCCAGAACTCAAAAATCAAAACTCAAAATTGAGATCTTCCTTTTAAGATCTTGACCTTGAGGTAGCTAGAGAATTTATAGAGAGTTATAATCAATCTGACCAGTAAGACATGACATCATTTATGCACTGTTTCTAAATATAACTAACAATGAAAAAGGAATTGTATTGCTGTGCAAAGCATCGGTCCTCTTTCACCAAGTCTAAATTGTTTTCATAGGCTTCAAAGCAATTACATTCTAAACAAACAAAACATCAAAAATTTAAAACACTTCATTTTATCAGATACACTAATATACAAAGACATTAATATATAATAAGACTATATGATACTGTCAAGTAAGTAAGTCTTTATATATCTACAAATATGAGTTAGACTAGATTAGATAAAAGATATAACAAAGACTTACTCTTCAAAGACAATAAAAAGTGAAAATGAAACCTTAAAGTCAACAACTTATAATAAGTAAACAGTAGAAAGAAAGAACAAATTAAAAGACTTACTAAAGTGAAGAAAAAGCAAAAATATTTAAGTCTACAAAGATAATACATAAGCATAAGTATTAGTCAACATCATAACAACATAAGGACTTACCAAACATAAAGAGTTGAAGAGAGAAAAGAGTGAAGAGTAAAAGATGAGAGATGGTAGTGGTAAGGAAGAGAGAGAGGACATGCATCATGCATGCCTTATATAGGCGAGCGCATCAGAGTTCGAATCACAGCTGGCCGGTGATTGCTGGGTGCTACGGCAGAGGCTACTGCTTTAGATCTCACTAAGGTAGATAGGTTGCTCAAGAATGTACAGTAGAGTATACATGTATCTGGCTCATTCATAGTCTAGATACAACAATTTTATATATGCTACATTTTTTTTTGGAGTTTTTAACATTTGATTTCATTTGTTGGACTCAAAACTGCGAGCCACATGAGTCGAGTGCTGTGGCACTTGACACATGACTTGTACATTTCTTTGTTCACTACTGCCTTCATCTGTCCCTTCATCTCTCTCATCTTCCCTTGATTCCCACCTCGCTCTCCCTCCACACGCAATATGTGGCATCACTTAATGGTCGGGAGGACTTGTAGGGGTGCTGGGGCCTTGAGGTAAGCAAACAAATGTCTTTTTTTTGCCTTCTTATGCTAATCAAACAAATATCGCTCATTTGCAATGAGTGATATTCATGTTTTCTCATGACCACGCATCTCATCCATGCCAATGGGCCTACTGCATCCCGTCCCGTTGTTGCCGAGTCTCATTGCCATGGCAATGAGACTCGACGTGCACTCACCCTCCATCACCTCCATGCAACACCCCTGCTTCAATGCCTGAGCCCCACCATGTCCGCATTCTCGTGCGACCCCACCTACATGTAGCACAGCCACACACAGTCCCGCTTGCAGCAGTGAGTTCACATATGCCAGCAACTGCATGTGCACGGCTGCAGCAATGTGCAGACAGTCACCCTGCCCACCTGCTCTCAGCCCCGCCCCACCTTCTTTCGACCCTGCCCTGCCTTCTTTCGGCCCCATCTTGCCTGCCCACAACCGTCCATGGCCATGCCAATGCAACCTCACACACTGGCGAATGACTGCACCAGTGCATGCACACATGCACGGGCTGTTGCGGACGATCCTGCCAGTGCATGGCCCTGCCATTGTACAAGCTGTGACACACGGGTCTGCCCTGCCTGCACATGGCTGCAGACGACCCCAGCGTGAATATGCACACATATGGTGAGGCAGCCATGTGCAGCCCTGCCAGTGCACAGGCTGCCATGCACAGCTCTGTCACCACAGGGCTGCCACGTATGGCCCCATCTGCTGATGCAGAGCCATGCAGGCTGGCGACTACTGAGTGTGCATGGCTGCATCAGTGCATGCGCATGCCTATGCATGGCATATGCAGCCCTGCATGGCCCTGTCTGCGAGTGCAAGGCCACATGGCCCCATCTGCATGTGCAAAACCACGCATGCCAGCCACAGCACACACATAACCACAATGCACACATGCACACAATGATGGCACCAGCAGCCAAGTACAGCACCATTTATGCGCACAAGGCCATGCACGCTGGCCATGACACATGTATGGCCATGACAGCACCGTTGCACATGCACACGTGCTCAGGCAGTGGCTGAGCTGCCCCTTTTGTGTGCACCGGGCCATGCACACCAGTGATGGTGTGCACATGTGGGTGACTGGGCATGCACGTTGTTGGCTATGGATGACTGGCTGTGATGATTGATGCCACATCATATGCCATTGGGTGCATGCGAGGTCCATGCAGGGTCTATGTACAGTTAACTTTCTCGCAATGCATAATGTCATCATGTATAAAATGTAATAATGCATAGCCTGGCTGCTGAACTGACATGGTATACATCAGGAACCCTACAAACTTTCTGCTGTGTCTGATGTATCTGATTGTATCTGATTGTTCTTATAAATCTGAAATCTTATAAGTTATTTCTGATTATTTCTGACAGATGACACCCGTCTTAGGTGTCTGACTACCTGATGAATCTGAATGTTGTTACCAGTTTCTCCAGATTTCAATCAGATTTTATAAGATTTTATAAGATAGTTTGTAGGGTTCCTGATCTAGTAGGGAGGTTTATGCAAAAAAACCTCATAATTCATAATGCCTAGCAAACAATAGCACATTATGCATGCCCGAGATAGCCAAGCAGCAATAAACAGTCATTGTTTCTATTGTTTCAACAACAAACAATGTACTTTTGAGTCAATTCAGCTTGCTTTTAATATCACAGTGATGCTTAAAAGCATCAAATTCTGATTTCTGAGCATTTCCATCAGAACCACAAACCACCTGACCCATTATGCCTCTCAAGAACCCACTGAAGCATGCATCGCATCCTGGCCCGAAGCCATACAATTGCAGCAGCAAGCCTCAGAAGAGCAAGATTGCACTAAAGACTTCTGCTAAACCCATGAATGAGGTCAGACAAAACCTTATGCTTCATGATTGGATGACTATCATTGCCTATTATGACTCTGAATGACATTTGCATTCCAATCTCTCGCACAGCAATGTTGTCAAGTATTTTTCGAAGTGCTCAGAAGGCACACTAATAGTCTACAATTATTATTCTTACAGTTTCTATACCTAATAGCTTACTTTTTGTGCCAGATGATTGGGTGTGACAGCTCTTCACAGAGAGTCACTATTTGTCACTATGTGTCATGAAATGTCACATATCTCCGAGTCTTTGTGAATAAAATCTAATTGTGCATAGGCCAGAGGCCTTCCCACTCATATGCATTATGAGATAGTCAGCTGTATAAGACTTATGTCACTTACATATCCTATACTCAATATATAAATCTGACATATCTATTAAAGCAATAATACCTATTACAACTATAGATTTTGATCATATTTGAGAAGTAAAATTCAAATAAGATGATCACACAAGTGTAAGCTTTGTTTAATCCATCATTTTTATTCAATCTATTACATTACCACAAAATAAAGACACTACTACTAATTATTATAACAAATAACTACACTAACACTTACTAATAAAAGATAAATATAAGATAATCAAACTGCACTTACAAAGTTTACAAAAAGTGAAAATAGTCTACAAAATAAAGATTAGTTAGTAACAAACCAACAGTAAGAAAATATTTAAGACATACCACAACAAAGACATTAAAAAGCAAAAATGAATGATCCTAAAACATGAATGACATAAGTATAAAACAGCAAAGCTAGAGAAGAAAGACTTACCAAAGATTGGAGAAAGAGAGATGAAGTCTTGAGGAAAGTCAGAGCGAAGAGAGAATGTAGTGGTTGAAGAGAGAGTGTGTGTGCGCATCGTGCGAGGATTATATAGATGAGTGCGGGTTTGCCTGGCGGAGGCCCAAATATGTCTATCGGGTGCTGCTAGGAGTTGTGGCTGGGGCCTAAAGTGGCAGACTTTATTAGATGGTGGTTGCTGCCCAGTAGCATATAATATGAGATATATCTACTGAGCTCATTAGATGTACTATAATATGTAGTCACACGTCTGTGTTTTTTATTCAAATTAAATAGTGTTTTTCTTGATTTACTATGCATGAGACAGTCTGAACTCACACGTTTGGTGGCTAATACACCGAAGTTGCATCGTTCGGGACTTAATTCATAGGTGTACAGTCAACACGACATAACTGAGTTTGAAATTATATGATATAATCATGTACAAACAAAGTCACAGAATCGCACACTTCACACCTCATTTGCTCAACAATGACTGCTCGAAAAAATGCTAAGATGTGTCCAATCTGTCAAGAACATTCACAGTGGTGTCAATGCCAAACTTTTTTTTGAGTCGAAATGGTTACCTATTTCCTCAAAAAGCAAGAAACATCGCCAACTATGCAGGTGGTGCTTAGTCTCGGGCCTATGCTCAATGACGGGTGTTCTTCAGCTTACAGTCCTTGTTTTCAAGCCCTAAGGAGATATGAAAACATAGAGATCAGAAAAAATGAAGCTGATTCAGCTATCATACCCGATGCAGGCAGGTGTCTGCTCGAGTATGTCTACCTCTCGAGATGTAGCTCTCTGAAGGTCCAATTGAAGTCAGACTATTCTATTTCTAGTCTTGATACATTTTTCAGGTAACTAAAGGGTCCCGTAGGAGGTTTCGAGCATATCTGAGCTCCCGTTGTTTGCAAAATTCAAAAAATCTCTTGCATGGCAAAGCAGCAAGAAGTCCCAATTTGCACCTTTTTGGGTGCTGAAGGTGCCCCAGAAAAATAATGGAGCTCTCGAGATCTGCTTGTCACACTCAACTTTCGAGTTTCAGAAAAATCCATGGAGAGAACGACCACGAGATCTTTGATATGTTGTTCTCCCCTTCCACCCCTCCTTCCTTTTTTGATTTAATTTATTTAATATTGATTTAATATTCAGCTCATGTACACCTATAACATAAGTGCCCGTCATTCGACTTTGTTTTCACCATGTCTGTGTACTCGCTACAGTACATCTCTCCTCAAGTCGAAGGTCAGAAGGTTTGGCAAGAGCAGGAAAGGGCACAAGTTAAGTAAATACAGTCCTCTATCTTTGTATTTATGCTAATCTTGAGGGTACTGCTCATTATTGAGTAGTACTCTCATTTCTTTTCATCGTTTCACAACTGCTCACGACACCCCACCATCTTCAACACCCTGTCACTCTCCTCGTGCACGTCCATGCCTCATCTCATCACCTGTGCCTTTGATAATGCCTGCCCCCACCTATAACACTGCGTGCATCCACGCATCATCCTGTGCCTCTGCTCTGCCCCTGCTGACCTCCCATAGCTCGTGCTCCACTGACCACTCATGGCCCCACCAGCACCTGCTCACAGCTCCACCTGCCCACACCTGCCCACACACATGGCCATGCTCGACAGTGCCAGCACATGGCCATGCCTGCCTGTGCCAGTGGATGGCACGACACAGTCGCTCTAGGATATGCAAACCAGCACACAACATGTGCCCACACTGGTGTATGGCCCCGCCTGTCCTTGCATGTCCATGCACACACATGCATGACATCAGGAAAAACCGCAAATCCATCAAACATGCTTACCGATCATCAGAAGTTTGATGGGCGCTACTGATGTCAGATTAGCGCTACTGATCTAGACTTAGTGATGTAATAGAAGAATCATGACCACTGTAATTTAGCCGTAGCTTCTGTAGCACGTAATTATGCAAGGCACATTTTGATCAAGGAATCTGTAGACGTCATCTACCTGCTGTAGCTATGATGCGCCTGCTGTAGCTGCGGTAGACAACGTATTAACATGCATTATATCATTGACTTTAACTATTCTATGATTCTTATGTACATATACCATTAGTTAGCAACATAAATATGATATATATGATCAACTCTTATAAGTTTACTTAAGACTGTATAGAGTTGAGTGTTGCCGCATTGTGTGAGCAGCAGGACGAAGAATGTTGCCCAAATATGGGCATGATTTGTCGTCTCAAGTGTGGCTGTACTGGAGCGCTGCGACTCAACAAGTTGAAACATTGAAGTCCTGTCTCAAGGTAAGTTCACAGTATGTATTGATACTAATGCATATGGAATTATAGGTTCTACTATTGCCCTTGCCTCTGGGCTTTGTATCTGGGCCTTGGCTCCAAAAAAAAGGTTCTAATAGGTACGTCAAATAATCTTCTGAATCATAGCACAAATGTGTCTCTCCAGACCTCAAACCTTTGTCGATTTGCACGATCTTGGCGTCGTTCGAATCGTGCTGATCGTAGCTTTCGAACGAGCCCACATGCGAGGCGTTTGGATAAGTATTAGGTGAGTTACCTGCCTTATTCTGATAGGTACTTACTGATAGCAGGATCTTGGCATAGCGCAACGAGCAGGGCATGGATCGGCTCGTATATAGGCTTGTTCGAACGCTATGATTCATAGCTTTCGAATAAGCCTACATACGAGTCGATCCAACCAGCCGTTGCTCCGCAGCAAGACATTCTCTCCTTCTGGTAAGGCGAAATTTGCCTTTTAGCGAATTTGTCATATCTCAATCAATACAGTACGTATCAACGACGTTTTAACAGTTTTGGAAAGCGCTGATTTATACCTTTCCAATAAGCCTACATACACATCGATAGGACCAGGTAGCGCCACGAAACAGCAAGATCTCCTGGATGATGTGGCAAAACGTGTTTTTGCCATATCTTGGGATGTATTGTACATATCACAGCTCTCTTAGGCTCGGCGGAAAGTTCTAATTTGTAGCTTTCAGATAAGCCCTCATGCATCCATATTGGTGGACATTTCATTGTGCAAGGGACAAACTTGTCCCATCATCCCCCCTCCTAGGCGAGTTTTTTTTTCACTTTCTCAAATCTCCATCATTTTCTATGATCTTAGGCTTATTTTGCTCACACAATACAGGGCTTTCATTTTATTATATTAATCAGGTAAGTACTGGATGTGTGGTACTGCAATATTGATACCTATGATTTCTTAGGTGTCACCTTGGAGGTTCCCACGCCCTCGGCAGAGCGGCACAGAGCAGGACGAAGAATCTTGCCCAAATTTGGGCAAGATTCTTCGTCACGCAGAGAGGGCGCACAGTGCAGTGCGGTGCATGGGTGAGGCGTGACGTGGCATGATGCGGGAGAGGCAGGGGGTGAGCATGGTGTGGCATGCAAGCACAGGATGGGCGTGGGGTGGTAGGTGGCATGACACATTGGTGGGTGGCGAGGGGCATGCGGTAGGCAGCGTGACACATTGGTGGGTGGTGCGACACATCAATGGGTGGTGCGATGCATCGGTGGGTGGCACGACACACGCGATAAGTGGGAGAGGCATGTGGTGGTGATGTTGAGGGGGGGGCCAAAGCAGGAGGGAGCAGCGACGGGAAGTGACTCGAAGGGACAGGGAAGGAAATTGAGAGTATCACTCGAATAAGCGATACTCTCAGTGTTAGCACAAATAAACAAAGAGATTTTTTTTTTACTTACCTGCCAGGCCCCCATCATCCTATAACTGTCCACCGGTGTTTGATTCCACACAAAAGGGGGAGGAAGGAAGAAGGAGAGGAGAGATGGGAGGGGAGTTGATGGTAGCAGCTGCGAGAAACTTCAATGTGTGTCAAGTCATTTAACCAACGAATGTGTGCGAGTTTGAAAGTTTGTAATGTAGTAAATCAAATAAAATCAGGATAAATCTGAAAAAACAACAGTAGCTATATTTCATTAGTTTAATTCATTTGAATGATGAAACTATCTAGCTATTATACTATAAGCTATTGAAAAGTGACATGAACTTAGTGAAGTCTGCCGTCTTGGTCTCTGATGCAGCACCCGGCAGTACCCGGGCCAGGTTGCAACAGCTGCATTTCGGGCTCCGCTCGTGATGTCTATATAAGGCATGCATGACGCGCAACCTCTCTTTCTTTCCAACCCCCATCATCTCTTCTGTCATTGACTCAAGCTTTTGCATGGTGAGTCTTCCTTTTCTTATGTCTAGTAATCTTTGTGCTTATGTCTTACCCTTACTATGGGTGTATACATTTTCGCTTTTTTAAAAATTTTGGTAAGTCGCTTTTAGTCTTCGATGCTTCACTCACTAGCTTTTACTACTTGTTAGATATTGCTTTTTTTTGTGATGTACGTAAGTGTTCATTTGAACCTTTTGTGATGACCTTTATTAATGTTTGTTTGTCTTACAGTCTCTATACTTTTGAATCCTCTCATAGTATAGCCTCTTATAGTACCATGTATTTGCTAGTCAATAAATTTTGATTGTTGTTTGATTAAATCCTTATGAACTGCATAAATTTTTTTATTGACTTGGATGTTATATTGAGTGGTCAAGACCTGCAAATATAACAGACTGTATATGTGCAATAAATCTATTGTAGCATGTATGGACTACTGTAGTTGTGGTAGCACATTATAGCATTTGTAGAAGATTGCACATTTTGAGAACTTGACTTGTCTACAATAGCAAACCTGTACTACAGTGAACTACAGTAGACAATATCTGTCTACTGTAGGTACAAAAAATAAGAAGAGTCCTACAGACACTATGTTAACTACTCTGGCTACTGTAGCTACTGTAGCCAACGGTAGTTCACGATAGTACATACGGTTTTTCCAGATGGACCACGTACGACAGCACCAGCACATGACCGTGCACGGACCCACGTGTATGGCCCATCAACACCGGCCCTTTGTGCACCTAAGCCCACACCCTCACTTCCATGCATGGCAGCATCAGAGCAATGATGCATGCACTGTGCAGAGCTTCACCCTGCCTCGCATGGATCCAATGCACAGCACAGCTGCAGCCCGCACTCAAGTCAAGCAGGTCGTGTGCAGGTCTGCACGCCTCACACATGGCCCATTAATGTGTCTACACCTGCCAGCACATGCCCCTGACTGCCCTGTGCATGGTCATGCCTCTGACTACATGCACCCACTGCAGATCCCATGTGCACAGTCACACATGCATGGAAAGTGCATGCACACCCATGCATGCCACAAACGGTGCGTATCTGCATTGTTTCCCCCACCCATGCACGATCTCCATGCCATGGCAATGGTACGTTGTTGCTCCTGCGATGTCGCTGTTGTCACACCACCTTTCTTGCCTGTGCGGGGCTTTTAATTGCACGCATAGCTCAAGCACGTGTCAGCGACAGCATGCATGTGATAGTCAAGCACACGCTCATGCCATGCCACTTTGTATACTATACATTGTAGTACTCACTTGGTCATGTAATTCTTTTATTTTGTAATACAATACAACACTAGAAATATAGATTACATACCAACTACAGCTCATATAGCAGCCTAAGATTCCATAGCAGCCTTTGAAGCTGTATATTGAACATAGCATCTATAGCATACATAGAGAGAAACTGAAACCATATAGGTTACATAGCAGACATAGTGGTGTGTTATTGCTATGTAGTGCCACATAGCTATTACTCATAGCTATGATAGCTATGGTAGCTCTTATAGTTCTGTATAGTTGTATGGCTCAAGTACATAGCAGTCATAGCACTATGAAAGCCAGCATAGCATTGGCTGGCAGCTATGTAGATTTCACATTTTTGAGATGTGAGATGGAGTATGCAGTGAGCCTGCTGCTGCTGTTTATGCTGCCACTGTTGCCCATCAAGTCCTTGCCACCCTCTACACTACTGCCCTCGTCCACCTTGCCATCATCCACATCTGCCCTGCCATCGTCCATGTCTACACTGTCCACATCGAGCACATGCTGTCACCTTCCAAGCCTACATGCCCAACACTGTGCACAGATGTCCTGTCCTCATGGCACTCATCAACAGTGTCTGTCAAGGCATTCTTCAGCACATCGCCTAACTCAGCTGTCATGGTGCACCATACATTGCCACAGGCATGCACAGAGATCAACTGTGAGCTCACAGACATTGTGCACCCTGCATGTGTTGTGGCATGTTGCTATGCCACCACATCAGTACTCTTACAAACTATCTGGCCATACCTGATTGCGCCTGGGAGCAACATTCAGACACATCAGGCAATCATGCAGGGTATAGTACCACAGATACAATCAGATTTATATCTGGTCTCAGATTTTACTTCTGATCTCAGATTTATGTCTGGCTCCAGATTTTATGTCTAGCTCCAGATTTCATGTCTGACTCCAGATTTCATATCTGCTTCAGATTTCATGTCTGGCCTCAGATTTAAAGCTGATAGCAGCTTTAAACCTGATAGCAATTTTAAATCTGATATCATACATTGAATTTATGCTTTTCAATCAATTAATATATCTATAGACTACACAAACATCATATCAACTACATAAGTAATCATTCTAATCTCAACTACAAAAAAAAAAGCAAAAAGGCTTCAAATATAACAACATCAGGCTGAAAAACATAACAAAGATTATAAGACTTATCTTAGAACTACCAAAAAAGTAAAACAAACTACAAAAATAACAACATTACAAAGATAAGAAAAAGCGAAAATTGATTAAAAAGATAACAACACTTACCTTATAATGACTACAAAAAAGCAAAAATAAATCTGAAAGACTACAACTTTATTAGTCTTAACAAGATAACAAAGATAACAAAACTTATCTTAGAAGTGTAGTCAAGACTACAAAAAGCGAAAATATACTAGAAAGATAACAATATAGATGTAAGGAACATAAGAAAGATAACAAAACTTACCTTAAAAGTATACCAAAGTGTACAAAAAGCGAAAATGTAAGAAAACATAACAAAACATAACTTACAATGATAAGAAAGACTACAAAAAAGCGAAATATAGTGAAAAGGTTACAATATTAGTGTAAGCAACATAAGAAAGATAACAAATTACGATTCCTTAGAATCGTTTACTCTATACCGCCTTTTCATAGTGAAAACGACACCAAAACGATGACCATGCCCATTAGGCAGTTGGCTTATATAATCACACATCTTCAATCTGACGAGTTTGCAGGTTCAACTCCAGCTCTGGTCAAACTTTGTTGATTTAATGTAACTTGATCAGTTCTCAACCAATTCACCTGTTCTCACATGCATCTGGATCTGCTCATTTATTGCTTTCTGACAGTATTTTTTGCATCCTGATCTGTGCAGAACTCATAGAATGCAATGAATTTCTACATTTTCCCTCTATGACACTTGAACTTGAGCTAACTCAGTCCATTCTTCACCGATTTACTCGTTCTCAAATGCGTCTAAATCTACTCACTTATAGCTTTGCTATCATACTTCATGCATCCAAATCGGTTAAGAACTCGCAGAATGCAAAGTGTTTCTTTTTTTCCTCTTTTAAAATGCTTGCACCCTAGCTAACTAGGTCAATTCCCAACCGATTTACTCGTTCTAAAGTGCATCAGAATCTACTTATTGATAGCTTTGTGACGGTACCTCATGTGTCAGGATCGGTACAAAACTCGCAGAATGCGAATTGTTTCTGCATTTTCCCCCTAGAATGCTTGAACTCCAGCTAACTTAATCAGTACTCAGCCGATTCACTTGTTCTCAAATGCATCCTAATATATCAGAAAGCTGGTCTCCAACACAATTTACTGCTCATAGAAAGATACAGCCACTAAAATGATACACAGCAAACAAATGTACATACTGTTTATTGATAAAATGAGCAAAACAATGCAATTTATCGGTAGCAATGGGTCCTGAGACTCGGTCATGTGATCCTACAAGACCTTGTGCGGCCGAACAAGGTCTTAGCGCCCGCTTACATAAGCATAAGTCGCCTAGAGAGCCAATACACTGTATACAGTGATTGCTTTATAGCTCTGCAACGAAGCAATCAATCGACAAACGGTAAATTGTGTTCAAATACCTTTGATTACACCTGTCCAACCCAATTTAGAATATGAAAATCGGATCACTCCA
Source organism: Hericium erinaceus (assembly GCA_006506795.2). Taxonomy (NCBI): domain Eukaryota; kingdom Fungi; phylum Basidiomycota; class Agaricomycetes; order Russulales; family Hericiaceae; genus Hericium; species Hericium erinaceus. Next base: position 1,660,145 of record CM021163.1, read on the forward strand.
AGAAGAGATATTTTTCGATTTATGTGCCACATCAGCAAAACAGTATTGTCTCCTATCTCAACAACAAGTGGTGCTATAATGTTGTAAACTATACTGTTAGAAAGCTACTGTAAATCCAATTTCAATAAGCCCTCATACATCATGATTGATGCAGTATTAGCAGAGCTATAAAGCAATTAGTCTGCCACATCATCACGGACATATAGTTCAATAGATCAGCATTTTGCCATGCTATCTTACTGTTTGTGGCACTATTCTAAAGCTATTCTAAATTTGATTCCAACAAGCTTTCACTCATTCTGATTCATGTGGTATTGAGAGGGCCATGGTGCAATCTCTATGCCACATCATCAGAAGAGATCCAGAAAGTTGGTGATGGCCCTACACCATCATTGGACACCTCAGCCGCAACTCACTGTAGATGGGAACTGGGCGTGTCCAAGCCTTGTAGTCAGTGTGCACTACTGGTAGTATCACACTGACTTCAAAGCTATCTGAAGAAAAGAAGAGAAAGCAGAGAGCGCAACATCAACTACTGCTGACATAAGCTAAGCACAGCCACCAGACCTTGTGCGGCCGAACAAGGTCTGCTATTGATCACATGATTGGCCATTAGCTTTGTTCAACAATACAATGTTTGACATTGATCATATATTCAATCTTGAATCTTGTTTGATTAGACATACAACTAGACTACTACTATAATTGTAGATATTACAAGTATCTATAGTATAAGTATATATAATAGTGTATATCATATATCGAGTTGAGTAGAATAAGATATGACAAGTGTGTACTATATAACACACAAGATTATATATAAAATAAGGTGCTAAGATATATGACATAGCAGAAAATGTAGAGTTATCAGAGGTAGGAGCTGAACTACTCATGATTAGATTAGATTAAATAGTGTTTTTTTATATGCTTAAAGTGATGTTTGCACAATTGATGCTCTCATGCATTTGTATGAGTTTTTTGTTACTCTGGACCTTCATGTTAGTCAACAGGCAATTTTATCAGAAAGTAGTTGCCATATTCGGTCACTAATTTCTGCCAGTATACAAAATATCATCTGAAAAAACCAAATTTTATATAGCTGCAGGTTACATTATAGGTGCTATCACAGAGCTATGTAAGCTATATAGCTTGCTTATCTAGCTATATAGCATTATGAGAACCTTCATAGCTTTCATAGCTAGTAGTACAGGCTATGTAGTGTTATCATAGCTTCCATAGCTAGTAGTATGATCTATATAACACTATCATACTGGGTAGGGTGAGCTATGAAAGCCTATGACTTCTATGAATACTATGTCTTGAAGTCAATCAGGTATTACAAGTTCAAGTCAAATTTGATTATATTTAATAATACTACTACTACAATTCAAAGTACTACAGATATGAATCATGCCGGGTGATGCCAAGGCAGGCATGCACCCAATGGTAGCATTCGCATGTGACGTGGCATCCGCGTGTGAGGTACGGTGGGTCTGTGCGAGGTGCGCAAAGCTGGCGTTAGGCGTCAAGAGGCGGCGGAGAATACGCGAGGGGTGCGCGATGCACGCAGTAGGTGGGGCGCCCATGCGTGAGGCAGCCAGGGCAGGGAGGCACGGCACACGGCTTGCACTTGCAAGGTACGTGGGGACACTTGCAAGGTCCAACGTGTCCGTACACACGGCATGGGGTCCGCATGCTCTCGCACATGCGCTGGCTGTGCCCGTTTGCGATAGGGCGAGCCTACGCTGTTCAGTGGACTTGTCACGGCATGCGCGATGCACAGAAGGCATACGCAGGGCGCGAAAGATACGCACGGGATGTGTGCGATGCACAGGCCCGTGCACGAGCCCAACGGGCCGCGAGGCCGTGCGCAGGGCATGGGAGGCGGCGCGAGGCACGCGGGGACGTGTGCGAGGAGTCAAGGTGTGGCGAGAGGCGGCACGACGGTGCAGGGCGATGCGAGGCATGACGTGGCAGGCCCGCGCGCTGGAAGCGGAGGTGCTGGGGACATGCGCGAGGAACGTGCACGGGGCGCGACAGGCATGGAAGGTGGCGGGCCTGGATACACTATGCGGCGAGACAGCGCGCACGATGTGCACGGAGATGCATGACGTGCAGGCCTGGTGCGGGAGGCATCAGGCATGCAGGGGGTGAGCGACGGTCTTCGGGCTGTCGCGAGCCTGTGCGCGAGACATCGGCTGCCACGGGCCTGTGTGCGATGCGTCAGGCCTGCATGCGAGGTGCACAGCTGTAAGCAGGAGGGCGGGCGAGCAGAGCCACGCGCGACGTGTGAGCGTACGTGCGCTGGCATGCCCGTCTGGAATTGCGGCCAACGGGGTGCACTCCGGTGGTCATGGTTGACGGAGGCAGCGCCACGGGCGCTGGTGACGTGGCGGCAAGGCGGCAAGGTCGAAAGGTGATGGGGTGATGGAGGAGAAACGACGGGGGGGTGAGGATGGGTGCAGGAGGACCAAGTCGTCGAGAGTATCACTTGAATTCGAGCGATACTCTCTGTTTTAGCAAACATACGAAATAGAAAGATTTTTTTACTTACCTATGTCCCTCGGCTTCCTACGCGTCCCTCTCCGGCATCCGATTCGATGATAAAAGGGAGGGAAGCAGGAGAGAAGAGGGAGGAGAAGAGAAGAGGAGTGGGAAGTGGTAGCAGAGAAGAGTCGAGACGAAGTTCAACGCACGTTTCAGTGCTTCAGCCACCGAACGCGCGCAAGTTCGAATATCTCGAACTTATCAAATCGAATAAAATCGAATAAAATTTGAAAAAAAGAGAGACACTACAATGTACTTATAGAATACGATCCAGTCAGACAGATATCTAGCTAAGGTACTACAAGCTACTTGACAGCGACATGAATTTAGTGAAGTCTACGACTTAGTCTCTGTCACGGCACTCGGCAGCGCTCGGCCCGACCACATTTTGGGCTCCGCTCGCCACGTCTACATAAGGCCCGTGCAACGCGCGACCTCTCTTTCTTCTCAACTACTACCATCTCTCGTCTTTGCGACTTCTCTCTATTATCCTTCAACATCTTGTTATCTCTGGTAAGTTCTTTATATTGTTGTGTTCTTATTGTCACTAATATGGATTATCTTATCAAGATATTTTCGCTTTTTTGTATGTTTACTTGTAAGTCTAATGTTTCTTAACTACAACTAATACTAATCTTATGTTTATTGTAGAACTATTTTTCACTTTTTAAAGACTTTGTTGTCTTATATTTTGATTAACAAAGACTTAGGAAACTTGTAGAGTAGTATACAATTTGTGTAGTAGTACCTCTTTGAATAAATATAGTCTTATAATTTTCGATGTTTTGTCTGTCTTAAAACTAAGAGATCTTGTAAGATATAAGGCCTATAAAATGCTTGAAAATATTATCATAATTGTATAGGATATCTGATATATATATCAAGAAGAGGAGATGTAGTGTAGGTAGTCAACATAGCTTTGATAGGTCTATAAGACAGAATAGCATATATATAGTCCATAGTTGACATAGCTGTCCTCTTATGCTATGATAGCTATGATAGCTATACCTTTGAGCTATGACAGCTATGGTAGCTATGATAGCTCTATATAGATGACCCTGCATCTATAGCTAGGCTATATATAAAAGAACACTGCTATGGACCTATCAGAGCTATGTAGCTGACATAGCTCTATATAACAGTGGTAATTTTTTCAGATGATGATTTGAAAGCGAGAATTCAATTTTAATAGTATTTAATGCATGTAAAATAGAAAAATACTGACTAGATTATACATTGAAGAGATATAAGCTCTATTAAAAAAACTAGTATGAGTTATGTTATTTTTTTGTAAAAGTCAGAAAAAAATCCAAATATAGAAATTAAATTCTGCCTTTGGTGCTAGCAGCAATGCATACAAATCAATAGAAGGTGCACAGGCTAACAGGAAATGTATGAGGTAGTAGAAGCATACATAAGTTTGCTATGATGCCCATGGGTTGATACATGTGTAAGTAGATCAACAAAGGTATACATAGGTCAAAAAATGTGAGCCAAGAGTGCATATATGAGTTGGTGTAGTGTATATCATCTGAAAAACTGAAATTTCACATAGTCCAGTGTTGATCTATATGTCCTATCATAGTACTAGCTTGAAGTAAACAGACGTAGCAGGAAGGTACAATAGTATGCACTGTGCTTGAGATGCATCCAGCACAGTTGGTGGTTCACTGTGCGTATGCACTGGCAATGGGGTCTGTAGTGCGGTGGCATGTCCTATCATAGGTGGGGGCTCACTCTGGCAAGTTGCAGGCACATTCATCACATCAGGCAGAGTGTCAGCTGGCACATCGTGCAGGGCTTGCTCTGTGACGGTTGGTGACATGTGGTCTGGAGGCAGTTGGTCGGCCTCTGGGACAGTATGGTCTGTCGTGGGAGTATCTCTCAGTGCAGCATTGTCCCCGTCAATGGCAACTCACTCCTCTGGAGCACGACCGTCAAAAAGTTCAATTAGCCAATCATCTGTGAGCATGTCAGTCATCGGCAGCAGTGCAATGTCATCTCAAATGACATTGCACTCGACAGTGATCGAGTGCTTGCAGGGCCAATATACTAATATTCCTTTGCTCTTGCTGCTGTAGCTAACAAACTTCCCTTTGTCAGCACATTCATCAAGCTTTAGTCAGTTCTCAATGCAGACCCAGATGGGGCATTCCCATTCATGCAGGTCCAACAGGTCTGATTTCTTGCTGAATGCCCATTCATATCGGGTTTGGTTGCCAGTGATCTTTCTTCTGGTGCAGTTCCAAAGCCACATGGCATGTTGCATCACAGTGGCCCAGAGGAATTTAGGGAGTCCCATGGCCAATAGCATTGCGAGCGTGCATGTGACGCTCATGCAGAAAAAAATGTTCTGTGGCACCATTCTGTGAAGACGAGTCATGCAATATCTTTTCATGATGTGTGCCTTGCTTCATGAGATGATCTTCGAATGCGAGGCTGGTGTACTTGCCACCTTGGTCAGAATAGAAAGTCTGTATTACAGAGACCCTCCAATGAACTTGGACAAATTTCTCGTAGTTCACATATTTGTCGAAAGCTTCGCTCTTGTGCTGGAGGAATGAGATGAGGACCTCATAGGTTGTATCGTCCAATAATGTCATAGCATACCAATGTCTGGCAAGGGATGCAATGTGAGCAGGGCCAAATAGATCAGATGATACAAGTTTGCCATAGATTGTCGATCGAGATCACATGCATTCTTTTGGAAATGGCACATGCTGGATTTTTGCTTGGACACAAGCTCGGCAGAGTTCCATCTCCTGGATCAGATCGTCGAGATTAATGCCAGTGATCATGCCATGCTTGATTAGAGACTTTGCAGCATCAATTGACATATGGCCTAGCTGGTGATGAAGGTCAGCAGTGGACAGCATGGGATTGGCACAATGGAAACTAGCACATGTGTGAGTGCATCTGCAGGACTAGTAAATTTGTAGAGGTTGTTGTCACACAGGATGCATGTGATGGTTTGTTCGGCGGGACTGCAAATCTGACAATGTCCATTACAGAACATTGTCAAAAAGCCCAATGCATTAATGCGGCTGATTGAAATCAGGGTAAACACTATGCTCAGCGTGTACAGTACTGTACCATTTTGATCGTAAGCTCATGTCACAAGTCACAGGGACCCTTGAGCTATGCCTAATCATCACTTTGTCACTAGTCACAAGGTCTGATGAGCCTCATTGATATCTGTGACCAAATTTTGATTATAATTAAATTAAAATCAAAATTTTCTTGGTGTAATGCAAGACCTTTGTGGAGGGCTAAAATCATCTCATTACATGTTCAAGCTGTCTGAGCATTCACAACAAGATAATATGAGATGTCTCCAAGCATATGAGCCTCAACTCCTCAAAAACATAAGGGATGAGTGAGCCTATTTTATTTTGGTCATGGGTCACAGCCCGTTGTGAGCCTAAGAGACCAAATGAGCCTACTAAGTTCTCAGTCACAGCTCAACCCCCATGAGCCTATGATCGAAATGGTACAGTACATCCTTCAGGGTGATCCTGGTGATTGTGTCACCATTTGGGAAGGTAATAATTACATCACTGCAGCCTGTCATGAAGAAGACATGCTTGTCAGCAGTGATGATCAGTTTAGGTGCAATCTAATGGAAGTTCAAGAATTCTGATCAGAAAGAGGAGTAGTGGTGACTGGTGCTGATGTTGATGCATTGCATCAGCGCTGAGTCGGGAACCGTGGCAGCTAGTGCTGAGAAAGCAAAATGGGTCTCGAGGGTGGCAGCCACATTTGCTGTACCTTTCCCATTGCTGTCCTTGTCTTTCCTGCTGCTCTTGCCCTTCCTATCAGATCTCTGCCCCTTTTTTCTGCCTCCTTTCTGCCAGCAATTAGTGGTGCTGTGAAAATGGTGTCTGCAGTTCGAGCACTTGACATTGTTCTTCGTGCCAGAGCTACTGCTATTGCTGTTGCCACACATGCCTTGGCTAGTGCCACACTTCTTTGGATTGGATCCCACAATGAGCACTGTATCAACCTTGTTGAGCTGGGCCTTGATCGCATGATGATCAAATTTCTCATCGACATGAGAAATGATGGTCATTGGCAGGATGGTCTTTCCAGTGATACAAGCAGCTAAGAGCATTGCTGAGAGGACAGGATTGTAGTCAGTGAGGAGCAAGGATAAAATTATGGCAGTGAAACTGGTGTCAATTAGTTTAGCCCCCATGCCTGCTAATTCTTCCTTCATGCAAAGCAACAAATTGAAATGCTCATGGACGCCGCCGCTGGGTTGACAATGTGTCTCCTGGAGCCATCACCGGAGATTGATTTGGACCATTTTGGTCTTGCCCTTGTATTCATTACAAGTATGGCAGACCATACTTTGTGTGCATGATCAAGATCTTGCATGCATGAAAGGAGTGATTTGATGATTGTCAAGAAGATCTGTTGTTTGATGGTGTATTCCTGTTGGAGCCACTTGTTCCACTTTTCTTTGTAATCATCCAGTTGCTTGGTCATCGGATTGACATCCTTTTTGTCTTTATCGAGTGATGTCAATGGTTCCTTTGGTTCCTTGGCGGTGCCTCTCAGATGGTGCATCAAACCTTTTACTCTGATCATGATCACAATGCAGGTTTTGTACATCACCCAGTTCGAGCCATTGGCTGTGAGCTTCAGAACAGTGCAAAGGTTGAATGAGTTGTTGAGCAACATTAATTCAGGACCAGGGCCCATAACCTCTTAGAAGAACCAGGGTATGGGAGGTATCTAAAATGATACTGAGCAGTCAGGACTCAGTGATAGAAGAATTCACTGCATTGATTATGTACCTAGAATGATACCGAGCAGTCAGGACTGCCCATGGAGTAAGTACATTAATAATCAATGAAAAAAGCATAGATCACATACCTCAGTGATAGAAGAATTCGCTGAGGTAAACATCCTGCAAACTTGTGCCTACATCAACAGCACAAGGGGCTGAAAGCAACTGTACAGTAGTGTACATAATCGATCTGGGCTCCAGGCCTGAAACATCTAATCTAAAGGTAAGGAACGAGATAAGATGAAAATCACACTTAGTGTGCTTTGATAATGGGCATTTGCTCCAATCTCAACAAAGGTACAGGCAAGTGACACACCTGCACATGGCAACACACAATGTGTGTATATGGTTGTACTGACTAACATGCTCACATTCAGCTGTAGCCATCTCTGAGCTGTCACTGGCCCATCCACAAGGTACATCGAGATGTGGTGAACCAGCATAGGGTGTGGCCAGTGAACATGAAGTATAGTGGGCTGGCATGAGGTGTAGCAGGCATGCACGAGGCACTGGCCCCAGCACAATGCTACATGCCAAGTATAAGGCATGAGGTACAGGTACATGACATGCCTACACAGGTGTGCTAACTGATGTGCTTGTGCATAGCTATGACCATTTATCAGCCATACATATGCTAGCATATGTAGCATCTGAGCCCATGCATAAGACATCAGAGGCAGGGCATGGTGTGTCTGATCTATGTGTGAGATAATTTATATACCTTCATTAATAATAATAAAAAGGAATCGTTTTGCCATGCACAGCATTGGCCCTCTTCCCCCAAGTCATACCTAAGAAGTATAACAAAGACTACAAAAAAGCGAAAATGAACTAGAAAGATAACAACATCAGTTGTAATAAGATAACAAAGATAACAAAACTTACTTTAACAATGTAACAAACACTACAAAAAGCAAAAAGATAACAACTTATAAGGTAACAAACCTTACCTTACAGTTATAGTGATGACTACAAAAAAGCGAAAAGTGTACAAAAAGATAACAACATTAGTTGTAGTAAGATAACAAAGATAACAAATGCTTACCTTAGAAGTGTAGCAACACTACAAAAAAGCGAAAATAGATCAGAAAGATAACAAAGTCAACAATACTTATCTTAGGAGTAGTAGTCACATAACTACAAAAAAGCGAAAATGAAGTCAAAGGTAACAAAGATAACAAACTTACCTTCAAGAGCAGAGATGATGGTGGTTGCAGAGAGAGAGGTATTTCGGAGCAAACTCGTCTGATATGTCTTTTAATCGGAGTTTAAATCAGCCACATAGCCACAATTGAACAAAGACATATGATCTGGCACTTGTAGCTCGCTCAATTTGTATCCGATTTCGACGTTCTTAGATGCGTTCGAAAGGTCTTTTCAACCGCTTTCCAACGAGCCTTTATACGCCATGTTATGTGCACAACTCGTGGAACGCGGTGCATTTTTGTTTTGGAAGAAGATTGAATGATATCTCAGTCAATTCTGGGCGCTTTTTCTCGATCTTGGATGCATTGGAAAGGGATGAATAATCGCTTTCCAACAATACCTCATAGACTGTGTCATGTGAAAATTTCATAAGATGCAATTCATTTTTGTTTTCAATCTTCTGAGAAGAAGATAGAGGGGTACCTTGCTCAATTTGTATCCGATTTCGATGTTCTTAGATGCATCGGAAAGGTCTTGTCAGCCGCTTTCCAGCAAGCCTTTATACACTGTGTTATGTGCCGAACTCATGGAATGCAATGCATTTTTGTTTTGAAGGAAGATTAAATGATATCTTAGTCAATTTTGGATGCTTTTTCTCGATCTTAGATGCATCAGAAAGGTGTGAAAAATAGCTTTCCAGCAAGCCTTCATAGACTATGTCATGTTCAAAATTCATAGGATGCAATCCATTTTTGCTTTTGATCTTCTAAGAAGAAGATAGAGCAGTATCTCATTCAATTCACATCTGCATCTGATTTCAATGTTCTTAGATGTTTTCAAAAGAAATTTAAATGGCTTTCCAACAAGCCTTTATATGCTATGTTATGTGCAAAACTCATGGAATGTGATGTAGTTTTATTTTGAAAGAAGATTGAATAATAATATCTTAGTCAATTCTAAGTGTTTTGTCTAATCTTAAATGCATTGAAAAGGTCTGATTTACCGTATTTCAATAAGATCTTGTACAGTCTGATATCTGCAAAACTCATTTGTGCAGGACCATTTCTGCTTTTGATCTTAAACTAGAGATCTTGATTTATCTCAATTAGTTTTTGTCGAAAGCCCTATGTAATTGCTTTTCAATAAGCTCTTATGCATTATATTGTACTATTTTGATCATAGTTTCACTGGATGTAATCTGTGACCTTAGTCTACTAATCTAGAGGAAGTTTACAGCTAAAGGTGATCTACTTGAACCTTGAGTTTGTAATAACTTTGTCAATCACTTTCTATATCAGCAAATGCCTAGTACATGAATTGGAGCAATTTTTAGTTTACTTTGATTTATCAAAAATCTTCAAAACTTTTTATTTGACCTGCAAGACATCTGACAATATCTAATTGTATCTGCATGACCTATAGCAGTTGCATCAGATACTAACATGCCTTGCAAGTTGGCACCTGCACTTGTTAATTTTTGATTATTCTGCTTGATTTGATATTGAGCTAAAATTTAAATGTAAGTTGATATCTGACTATGTCTGAGAGATTACACCTGTCTGGCTAAACTGACAAAAAAAATTAATCTGATAAACATTCAGAATCTGGAAAATATTCAAAATCTGACTGTGTCAAGATTATACCCTGCCTAATCTGTCTGACAGCAAAAAATCTGAAAGATATCCAAAATTTGACTGTGTCTGAGAGACTACACCCTGCCTGGCTGACCTGACAAGAAAAAAAAATCTGATTAACATCCAAAATCTGGAGAACATCCAAAATCTGGAGAACCTCCAAAATCTGAACAACATTTAAAATCTGACTGTGTCTGGGAGACTACACCCTGCCTGATCTGTCTGACAGTAGAAGATATTTCAAATCTGATTAGGTCTGAGTGTAAATACATATCTGATAAAATCTGACTCTACCTGACTTGCCTGATTTTGTTTGTGGCCAGGAATGAACAATCTGTCAGGTATATAAGGTGATCAGACAAGATCAGACAGAATAAGTTCCAGCAGAAAGTTTGTAAGAGTACTGATGCATGCATGAGCAGGAGCTCTTCTCTGTGCCCAAGGCATATACGAGCACAAGTAGCATCAGCATGGTGGGTGCAATGGGTCTTGCTGCACACAACTGCCTCATGAAGTATGAGAGTGTGTGTATTTGCCAGTGCTGCAGTCACGCAAAGCTTGCTGCTCAGGCTCCTACACCTGCACCAGCTCCATCACTCATGAAGAAGCACAAGAAAAAGGGCCTGCACATCACGATTGCAGGTGTGCCTGTGTCCATGCCCCCTAATGCAAGTCCCGGCCTACTGACACCTACGAGTGCATGCTCAAGTGTGACAAGCATGAGCCTCACAGAGCTTGTGCTGTAGCTGCTATAATAAAGCTTTATGTTCTAGTTAAGCTATAAAATTACATGATAAATGTATAATATACAGATAGTACATAGTGAGCTAGCATAGTATAGACAAGGTAAGCTTTATAGTGTACTAATAATATATAGCAAGCCAGCATACTGTAGATGATATAGACTTTATAGACTTTGTAGTAGAATTAGACTACATAGCTCTCATAGCTAAGTCTATAGCTCTATAGCTATCGTAGCTACCTTTGTAGCTCTATAGCTACCATAGCACTCTATAGCTGTCTCTAGTAGCTATATAGCACTATATAGACTAGGGCTCTCTGTGGCCAGATATATACAAAAGAGGGTAGCTATGAAGCTATACAACCTATATAAGATATAAAGCTCTCTATAGCTACCCAAACTTTCTCAGATGCACCCATGGTTTCTTTTTCATGAAGGAGAAGGGTGTAATTCTGTATATGATCATGACACATCAACTTGCTGTTGTTTGTTTGTACCTCACACATTCAGTACATAGAGTGCTCATCTCGGTTGTTTTCCTGTATTCACTTTTTTACATCTTGTATTCTCTGCTTGCTCTTCAAATTCATGCTGTGGTTCTCTTTCTAGTTTTCTGTCTGCCTCTGAGTGTTTGCTGTCTAAACAATGGCCTTCCACTTTGATACCTATCTGGCTTAACATAGTCAGCATACTGTACTATTATGGTCGTAGGCTTATCGATTTTGGGTGTGACCAGATTTTTAAATCCAAAAATTCTGAAAGAATATTCTGAGCACATAAAAAATAGGCTCACAGGTCCTTGTGACCTGTGACCTGAGCCTATGACTGTAATAGTACAGTAGTGTTGGTAGGAACCATAGCTTTCCTTAGCAAGTATGACAGCTTTATGTATTTGACAGTACTAGCTACATAGGCTATGTATTTAACACTGTCTGCTATGAAGGCTATGGTAAGTCTCATAGCTCTATATAGCTTAACAAGTCAGAGCCATAGATTTCGTAGCTTATCTATAGGATCCATAGCTTGACCTCTTGCTATATAAAAGTTAGATTTTTCAGATGCAGTATCCATTGCTATTTGTACTTAGCACTCATGAATGGTCTCTGCTGCTTCATCTACACTCTATTGTGACACACAATGATGATGCAGTCTTTGCAGATCAGCCAGATATGGCTATATCACAGACACTTTCTGCATGAAGAGCATTTCTTGCACTTTGACTGACTTGCTCAGGAATATGCAGTTGACATGTTCAGCCATGTACAGGAAGCTTGCCTGCTAGAGTCAGGTCCCATTGCATGGTTACAATTGCCTGGAACAGATCACTGTACATAATGTTGTATATACAGAGCTCCTATAATTGTATGCCATACTCTGTAAACTCCAGCTTTACCATGGAACCTTGCTTCTTGTGCTTCCATCAGGAACCCTTGGAACTTTCTGATTGTCTGATTTTAATCTGATTTCAGTCTGATTTAATCTGATATTAATCTGATTGATCTGACATTAATCTGATTGATCTGTAAAAAGATTACAGATCAATCAGATTTCAATCAGATTGAATCAGATTGAATCAGATTGAATCAGATTAAAATCAGACAATCAGAAAGTTCCAAAGGTTCCTGATGTCTTTATTTATTTTATTTCTTCTACCAACTTTTGACACATCTATATCTAGAGCTTCAAATTTTACAAGCACATAATACACTTTCTCAACTTTATGAGCACAGAATCTGAAAGTCTCTATATAGCAGAGGAAGAGGACAGTCTCCTTTCTTTTTTAGGCACTGTGTCTAAAAATATTAATAAAAATTTAGAGCCTCTTAACAGATGAGTCATAGTCATTTCTTTCTGATTCTGTCACAGCATTAACTCAACAGTTCAGTAAAGCAATCAAACCATCTATTCTAGAATCACAATGATTTGATCTTTGCTTTTTCTTTCTCCTGCATCACCCGCTTGGCATGAATGTCTGATAAACAAGATTGTAAGAGACTCATTGACAAGAACAATTGTTCTCAAGGGAAAATACTATGCTCACCTCTACGCTTTACCCAGGCTTCTACGGATATTCCAACAAAGACCACAAATGCCCCACACCACTGACCGAATGTCAGCTTATGATTATAGAGCACTACAGAAAGTAGCATGGTGAATAATTTGCGAGTCAAGGTCACAGTCCTGGAAGCTTGTCAGTACGGGAAGTACAGTGTGTCAAAGGAGGACTTACACCAGCGTAAGGGATCCAAAATGCTGAAGGGTTTCAAAGATGAATAGCTGGCCCAATGCCCCGGTCAACGCAAATTGAGCAAGCGGAGACAAAATGCTGGGATGCGAGCGAATAAAATCTAAAGCTGTCTTGAGCTCTGTTTTCCCGGTGGTTGTGGGATGCAGGACTGGGATATATGGCAACGGAAGAATGGATATAAGGAGCGTCGTGACAGTGCAAAGTAAGTTGATCCAGAACATCATCTGTTGACCTGAAACATTGAATTTTGAGAAAATTTCATCCTGCGTGGAGTTGGTTGCGCCATCTAACACGAGATTGATTAACAGATAGCTGATCCCGATGAGGTTGTGTCCTAGAGTTGGATGGGTGCCACGTTCCGTCCCATGATTAGGTTTGTCCTCACGACCAAATCCCATAAAAATGGTGATCCCCGTGGTCACTAGTGCGACAACAAGGTATTTATGGCGGGAGAAGGCTCGTCGATAAAGAACAACGTTCATCAGCATGACCGGGACGAGTTTACAAGACTTCCCTAGAACCATTGCTGGATAAGAGATATGTGCGAGGGATGCGAAGCCAAAAGGGGCAGCAAGCGTGATGAAGAGGGAGCATTGGAGATAACGAAGGAGTAGGACCATGGAATATGTGCCGCGTCGTTGCTCAAAAGAAGAACGGGAAAGTTGCTTTGTGACGACTACATCGGGATCGGGTTCGATGCCAAGGAGTTGGAAGAGTGATTGGCCTGGGCGACGTCTAAGGAGGAGGTAGAGCAGTGCAAATAGAGAAGACATGAGGCTTTGGCATGTTCCCATGAACACAGGCGAGCTGAATTTGTCTGTCGAGCTGTCGTCCTTGGATCGAAAAGGAACAGATACTGCAAAAGAAAACAAAAGCGGGCTTCAACACTGCGATCCCAATTTAATGTTGGATACTAACGCCGTTCTTGTGCAATTGCCCATACCTTGTACGTGCTATATGTTAGCAGGAAATATAAGTGACCGGCTGACGAGCTTACTAGAAACATTGCATAAACGCCTAATACGCAGACGCCAAGTCTGGGAGCAACGTCAGACGAACCCATATACACAGAGAAAAGTCATTCATACCTCACGACAGTCATGCTGGTAAAAGGCCTTCGGCCCACGTACGCAGACGCTTGGTGGGTCACTACTGTTGAGGGAGCTTGTTGTCGACTTATGTACGTAGTTACTTGCAATTTGAATGACGTGTCAATAGAACTCTTTCATCAAACGAACCGGGCCGCTCGCCCACCGTGACATGGATGCACGTGACTACCATCTTCGTGCTCAGTTATACTGTTCAGTTGGCATCTATCAAGTTAGCATTGCAACCGTGAAACGTTCGACATTGGTGACTGGACCTATATTTATGACGATATCGTTCACACCGACCACAATCGGCACTGGACTTCTTACCGGAGAATAACATCACATCTGTATCAAATCTGTATGGTGTTTTTCTCTTCTAGGCGACCCCATCTTGAGGACGACATCGGAGATGGTAGACGAGATGTGGGGGTTATCCGTTCACGTTTTGTACGTCCTGATATAACACCCCCGCCTTACATTCTAAGTCATAGCAATGACGTTTCAATCCTTCATTTCTGGCTTCTAGTATAACAAAACCAAGGGAAAGGAGCGGGGGACGTACTCGGCGCCACTGCAAGAATCTCTGGCTAGTGCTGCTCCTATTGCAGGCCCTTCTCAGACACGTGAACCTCCGCATTGTACGCCAGCAAGCTCCTCACAGAATGGTCATCCAACGTCCCGAATTGTCGGCATCTCCTCTGTAGATGTTGCGCGCGCCTCGACTGATGCTGCCACGTTTGTTGTCTACCTTGCCTTTTCTGCTCTGCATTAGCTCATGGGTGTGACATAGGCTAGTGCTTGCGCAGCGACTTGACGAGCTAGCTACTGCAAATGCTGAAGGTTTACTCGAGTATGTGGTCTTGCTCGCATAATCCAGCGCTTTCTCTCATTAAATAGATATCAGTGACGATGAATATCGGATACTACGTCAAAATTTATTCGAGCGACTTCCCAGTGCATCTACGTCACCGGCAGAAATACCAGCAGCTTCCTACACTGCAGCTCTTGGCTCAGATTCTCTAAGTGTGTATACTCGGTCTTGAGGTTGCCATGCCTTCTCGCTGATGTGATGACTATATTTATTGCAGATAAGCCTTTTCCAGTGGAATATCCCTCTCGCCCTCCTTCAACTCAGTCTCGCAAATCTGTTTCATCAATTATGTCTGGCCTTCTTAAGAGAGCAACCAGTCGGTTCTCGATTTCCTCCCGGGACCAGAGTTTCAGTGATTCAAGGAGTTTCATGTCTGTGGGCTCTTTACCTTCTCATTTTCTCGAAAGATATACGCTTCCTCGCGGTCTGTCAAAGCAAATGAGTGATCTATCTATGCGATCCGAGCATGTAATGTCTCCTTCCAGCACAAGTCCTGAAGCCAGCCTGCATGGACCATTTTCTCCGGTCAGACGTTCGCCATCTTCAACTCGCCTCGGGAAGCAGGCGTATAACATCGCTCCTCCTCCCTCGTCCTTCCATCTACGCTCTCCATTATCGGAACCAGGCCGCACTTCAATGCAGGCTTCCCACGACATCCCAGATGACAGTCATCTTAAAACTGTAGACGACATACGCATGGAAATTGAAGCGGTTGAAGCTGAAGGACGACGGGTGTTGGATGCCTTCAATGGGCTAGAAGTTACGGCTTCGGGCCATCGACAACAAGGAAGAGGTCCACTGCATTCTACTAGCCCAAGTTCACATCTGGCCCACACAAATTCTACGATGAACGGGAAGGGTAATACGGGCACTAAATGGGCATTCGTCCCGCAAACAGGACCATTCCCATTTGGAAATGACAGCGACGTTGTCTCCATTCAGTCCGGCACGTCAGTTGTTACTAGCGTATCCACGGCCCAATCTCCTGCGCGAAGGCGTCAAGTGGATCCTCTGCCACCATTTTCTTTATTGAGAAAACCGTCTGTTACATCCGTTTCCTCGCGAGGAAGAAGTGGAACGTGCGGGTCATCACTGGTTTCTCCCCTTCCCACATCATTTCTGGCTGTCGGGAGTAGCTCTAGTATCAACTTATCGCCCCATCCCAGTCATCTAGTTCTGTCAACAGTCACAGAGACAGATGGCAGGGAGGACACGGCTGAGACACATTCCTTAGGAGCATATATTGCGTCAGTTTCAGCTGGCACCAGGGCTGGGTCTGTTATGACAGGAAACCGAACAGCTTTGGCAGGACATGACGACGATTTTATAAGCTTGGGAGCAATGACTGATATCCAAAGGCGCCGAGCAGAGGTGCTTGCCCGCTATGAGCATCGTCTGGACTACTTGCATGCCAAATTAAAAGGTGCCGAGCTTCGCAAAAAATTGATGCGGAAGTAATACAGAATTGTCTATTTTTTGCCTGTGATATATCTTCAGTTCCTTTTTTTTTTTTTGAATAGCCATATATCAGGGTTCACTATATCGTACAGAGCGTAACTAGGTTAACTAGCTACGATTATACAACTCGAGTTTCACCTAAAAGCTTAAACCACCGTCCTCCACTGGGGATTACGATGCTGTGAGGGAAAATGTGAAAACACACGCCTGATACATTATCAGGCAGTGTGGGGCTTTATACCCACTAAAACCTCGGGGCTGATATGCCAGTCACTCGGCGTGTAAGGCGGCGCCTTACTACGCGCGAGATATCACGACTTACAGTGCTTTGCATATGAAACTGCAGTCGACGCGTCGAGAAATCTGTTTGTAGTTGCCAAACAGTCACACTATGTCACACATCCATTGGCGACTGGTCCTTTTTTTTTTTTTTTTTTTTTAAATCAAGTATTTATAACGCACCAGACAAAGCCAGTGGCACCTTGTAACTATGACAAGAAGTGAGAGGAGTGAAGCGAGGGTACAGTACATTATCGTAAAGTAGTATCGCTAATTCATTTGACCGGTGAATCTGAGAAAAAGACCATGAGGTGGGAAGGGTCAGCGGCCTTGTGGCCGGACCTAGTAGTGGGGAGGGGCCGTGGGCTCGAAAATGGTGTAAGGCCCCAGAAGTGCGGGCGACGAGGCTACATCACAGATGAGACGGACGTTGTGGAGGTGACAACAGAAAACAGAACAAATGAGTGGAGAACGCAGAAAAACCCATACCCTCATCGATCAAACACTGACAATGGCCAGCTGAGTCCCGGCCCCTCGACAGCGACAACCTCCCGCTGATGTGTGGACCCTGGGAATGGAGGCAGCAGCCAAAACCAAAACCAACAGAGTACCGGGGGGTGTGAGGGGACCAAGTATCTCAAGAGGGGAGCACCGGGACGTGTAGCTGATGGGTGACCATACTACGGGGGGGGAGCAAGATCGTGGAGGGCGAGCTTGCTGCGTGTGGATGACTTCCGATGTGGTTCTGCTAGGGACGATGACGGTACAACAAGACTCACGGGTCTTAGGTGATACGGCTTGTAGATAACAGCGCGGCGATGAGTACGATGAATACGAAGAGCGAAACAAGAAAGTGAGAAAGGCTACATCTGAGACGTGCTTAGAAGCTGGCTGTGAGAATGTCAAACGATGGGCTTTGTGAAATCTGAGCTCTGAGGGGAAAAGGGCAGACTCCGTTCTGATTCTCCAAGTCTGTAGCTACGGTACAAATGGGCAAGGCCGCCTCAGGCGGCCCAGCGCGACTATCTACGACAACCTCCCGCTGACTGATCCAATCTCCAATTCCCTCCTGATCCTGCCTGCTCCGGGTCCCTTGGCGAGTGGAGTTGTTGCGGCTCGGCCCGTGCAGGGCAGAGGGTGTGAGCATGGTACGAGCAAATCAAAGGTGCTGCCTTACAACGCCACCCGGGGCGTGCGTCAGGAACGGCGGGCGCGTCGAGCTGGAATGGCTGGGATGACATCAGTAGCACACCGTCACGGGCACCGCTCATGATCCGGGGGCATGTGGGTGTTCGAGGGCGCGTTGATTGAGCCAGCTGGTTCTTCCGGGTGCACTTCTGTTCCTGTGCCACTGACTCGTCTGGTCGGTTGATCTCTAGCCCATTCAGTGCATCGGACCATGGGACACCGGCTTTAGTCCGACCCGGTCGGTCCCGAACCCATGGGGGCACTTGTCCTGTGTGGGGAGCAACATCGTGGTGGGCAGACTTGGTGTGGCTGAGGTGAAGTGGAGCGGAACGGGCAAGGAAGCAGGGAGTGGGCAATGCTGTTGCAAGGCGCACTAAGGGGCACATCATTCTCCCCCTAACTGAAAATTTAGACTCTCTGTAGTCTAATCTGGAGCCCCACGAGGGATTCGGGCGTGGGCATGTGTGAATCTGATTGCGCAACGGTGCCCTGGGTGGGTGTGCTGCAGTGAGCCTATAAAAGACAGCTCTGCCCCAGGAGGGCACTCAACTCCGAGCCATCTTTGCGCCCGGCAGTCTTGTCCTGATGAACACCTTCCTTGATCAAGTCTTCTGCCAGAAAGTGACCTGGCTCCTTGCGGAGCGCTCGTGGACCCCGCTCAATGCGTCCACGCTGTCCAAGCGCGACACAGTCATCCAAGAACATGAGATCTGGGGTCGAGACCTCATGGTTGCCGTAGTACGTCCAAGCTCGCTTGCGGCGTTGTGTGTACCTGCTAATCTTGGGGCTTCAGAAGGACTACCAGTGCTACGCTAGCACCATCGACGTGGGTCTGCAGGATGACATCATGCAGATGTCAGACCACTTCCTGTCCGAGGCCACCCACGCGTCCAGGAAAGTCTGCCGTTGGCTCGACTGGGGTTGGTACCTCATGCCGTCGCTGAAGCGCGAGTGGCTTGATTCCCTGGAGCACCATCAGGTAGATGCCACGGACCGCCTGTCCGTGGCTGAGTCCAAGCTGTGGGAGACGCACCATGCGGTGGCCCTGGAGGAAATCGATATCACCTGCCGCAAGTACCAGTATGATGTCATAGACACGGAGGCCTGCAAGTGGGCTCTGGAGCCATTGTTCACCAGGCTGCATCAAGCGGTCTCTGCGCCAGAGTTGCTGTGGGAAGACGCCGGGGGGGAGGTGAGCAAGGATCCACATGAGATAGAGACGATGCACCGCCTAGTGGCAGAGGCACTCGACCTGGCCGAGCTGCTGTGGCTTCCGCCCTACTGAGTAGACAAGGAGGGCACCTGCAACAGGGTCGCGAGAGGGGCCGCAGATTAGTATAGTACAATGTACGCTGATGGCGAGCATGCCTCGCCGCTCAATTGAACTATTCTGGTGCCAAAGCACACTATGCTGTCTGTGGGACTTGCCCGTTGCTGAATAGGCTTCCTGTTCACGAGACGCGGCTGAAATGATGAATGGGCACCAATCGGGCCTGAGATCCTGATTGAGTCCGAAGCGACAACTGTTTTGGCCGGGTGCCCACGTCATGGGCTTCTGTGCGAAGCTACCTGTACGCGGGGGCTTCTCCGGAGGCAATTTGCCAGGCACTTCCATCTTGTCGCAGAGTCCTTATGAACACTGAGTTGCGAGGCGACTCGCTCCTCAGCACCTCATCTCCCATGGCTCGCGCGTACGTCGACAACCGCCCCAAGGGCATTCAGGCTCTTGAACGCCTCTTCGGGTCAGGCCACCCGTGCGAAGGCGACCCTGGCAATGTCTGGGCAGAGTGGATCACCCAGGTTGCCACTTGCTTGGTGAGTCCGCCGACACACATTTTGCTTCCGTTCCCACTGACCACTACTCCTGACAGGGCCCTCTCTTGAGGTCGAATTCGGCCCACCTCAACAACGATTTCTTCCGCCGCGGGATTGCCGATGCCCATGTAGTCTTCAGCTGCCTCGAGCTGAAGTCCGACCGCAAGTGGGGTGCCAAGGTGCTTGACGTCTTCGAGCCCCCCAAAGACCCGACTGAGACAGAGGACCGGGAGACCGACGAGCTCGAGGAGAGCGATGATGACACCCCACTCGTGGCCACGACACCCAAGGGCAAGGGGCCCGCGCAGGCCGTGCCCATTTCAACGTGCAAGACAGGGCCCCCTAAGGGCAAAAAGGCAGCTGCGCCAACCAACGAGACCCCGCAGGCCTCATCTTCCACGTGCACCAGGGCTCCGTCGCTGCCCCGCTCGCAGACCGGTGAGCAAGACCGCCTCGAAGTCACTGCCCTGTTGACCACCACCGGTGTCATAGACGCGTCTGCCGAACAGGATGTAGACCCAGCTCTGGACGCTCCAGTGTCTGCCGCGACTCGCGCGGCCAAGCGCAAGGCCGTGGCACCTGTCGAGGAGGAGGAGGTGGGGGACGAGATTGTCGAGGTGCCCCCGCCAGTGAAGAGGGCACGTACGGGACCGGCTGGTGCCGTCGCTGCAAACGAGGGGAAAGGGAAGGTCAAGGCCAAGGAGCCCAATGAGAAGTGGGGTCCAGTAAGTACCCATCCACTCCACCTGTACTCGATGCTAATTTTCTGTTTGCATAGTACCTGCACGAGCAGTGGTGCACCACGTGCATCAACGAGGGCAAGGAGTGCCTCCACCGGGTCCTCCCTGCGAAGAATGTCGGGCGCGCGAAGCACAAGTGGTGCTTCGAGTGTAGCGACAAGCGCACCTCCTGCCTTGCCTGCGTCGATCTCAACATGCATCTGACGCGGATGGGTGCGCCCGTCGTGGATCCCATTGCCGCGCATGCCGCTGTGGCTTCTTCTGGTCTCGACCAGGTGGTTGACTCCCCTGTGGTCTTGCCGGGGATACCAGACCCTGTGGGCACGCTCTGTAAGTCTCTACCCTGCTGTTGCTACGCGTTTGCTGACTGGGTGACCATCCTACAGCCCTGCTCAAGGTGCTCGCATCTCGCCTTCCATTCCTGATCTCCGACAGCTTCCGTCCAGGGGCCTGGGACTATGTCGACCCCTACGCATGCATTCTGCCCGATTCGTCGCTCTGCCGCACCCTGCTCATGGAGACTGAGTGGCAGCTCGTCGGTTTGTACCTCCAGCGCATGTCGAACGACGGCCAGATCCTTGCTGTCAAGAGGCTCGTCACGGCCCTCTATACGGGCACACACAGCGAGTATATCATGGCAGAGGTGGAGGAAGAGGGCAAGGTCGCCAAGGATGAGCCTGTGGACACCGCTAGTGATGCAGAGGGGGAGGCCACGGCAAGTCCCACCGCGGATCCGTCTTCATGCCTGCTTGCGAGGGAGTCCCCCATTCCTTCGGTCGAAGGTCCTGGTGAGCCGTTGGAGCCGGCGGCGGCTCCTGTCATTGGTGGTGAGGCTGCTGTCGCTGAGGTGGCCGCACCAGAGGAAGTCGTGCCGGCTGACTCCTGACAAGCGGGGCTGTTGTTTTGCATGGGGAGGGAAAGACCCTCCCCTTTTTAAATTTGCTATCTCGTTTTGTCATCGTGGAAGTTGTCGCATACATTTTCTGTTGCCTGGGCCTTAGGCCCAACTTTTTACTATAGGTTGCTCATAATTGGGATGCCGAGTCCTACTGTATCATTGCTCCTGCCGAATGGGAGCCCATCTTGAAGTCTGAACCTGTGTCTAAAGGGGAAAACTAGAAAGAAACAAAGTCACCCTAGGCGACCTTGTCAGGGCCTATATGATTGGTGAAGGTAAAATCTGAGTGGTGGATGGTATGAAGATCGCCCAAGGCAAGTTTGTCGAAATGCAAGTAACAATAGATTTATTTCATGCATGTGGGTATTGGTGGGGTGTCCAAGGTCGTCGGCATGCTTGACTGACGGCCTCTACTCCCCCTAACTGAAAAATGGACTGCCCTCAATCCTCCTTGCTAGTCAAGTGGGCAGAGGACACCACGGGTGAACTTGGTCGGGACCTGTCGAATTTGCCAAGGTTGCTGCCGGCAGTTTCATCATCTGGGTCTGTGATGGTGGAGGCAAGTAAGCGTTCAAACTGCTCGATGCTGACATCGAGGAAATCTTCCAATGGCGGGTGATCGAGGATGGTATGGGCGAAATACGGGACAACACGGTAGGCTGCAGTGGGATGGTCGAATAACGTACCATTGAGCTCACACAAGAGGTAAGCATGCCCCTTGTTGTGGCCAAGGATGAGGTACGGGCCTAGGTAGTGTGGTTTGGTCTTCCGGGAATGGTTGGTGCTGTACGCGGAGTTGCAGACAAGTACCAGTTCGCTGCAGCAAAAGTCAAAGTCGCGGATCGTGCGTTCGTGTTCCAGTTTGAATTTTTGTGCTGCCTGGAGGCAGGCCTCGTAGACGCAGCTGTGAAGTCACTGAAGGTCCTTTTGATGCTTCTGCAGGGCAAGAGCACAGGAGGCGATCAGGTCGGTAGAGGACAAGATCGCCTCAGGCGGCGGCAGCAGGTAGGTGGCTTCAGCGATATCGAGCAGCATCAGGGGGTGCGTACCGGTTACCGCAAAGTATGGGGAACAGCCCATGCACCGGCGGATGGTGATATGTTCTGACCAGAACACTGAGTGGGCTGAGTAGCTCCAATTCTTCTCCACGCCGTCGGCGGCCTTGATCAGGGCTTGGCGTACATCAAAGTGTGCATGCTCAGTGATGCTGTGGGCTCTCGAGTTATAGCCCGAGATGCGGATATGCCGGACGTGGTACTTCTTTTCTAGCTGCATCAAGGCTGTAATGAACAGGCCGCCGTTGTCGGACACAATTTCGGTGAGCATACCCCAGCGGCACAAGATGTCTTGGTAAATCCAATCAGCAATGTGCTCGCTGCATTCTTTGTGCAGCATGCGCCATTCGGAAAAGTGGGACACAGAGCAATGCCCTTGGACCAGATATTGCATATTGTTGAACTTCGGCAGGTGCATGGTATCCATGTACATCTTCGCAAATAAAGGTGCGGGCACCGCAACCGTCGGCGGGATAAGAACTTTGCAGATCTGGAACGCTTGGCAAATATGGCACGAATGGACGAACCAAGCGACATCCAAGCCCATAAAAGGCCACCAGAAACGGACCGTGAGCAGGAGGGCAGTTGCAGCGATGCCACGGTGTCCTGCGGACTCGTGAGTCTCAACGAGAGCAGCCCAGTGGCCGGTCGGCAGGAGCACTAGTTTGTGTGCATCTGTCTTGGCACGCTTCCAGAGGTGGCCACCTTTCATGAAGAAGTCGCAGCAATACCGCAGGAAGCGAGTGTACTCGTGGTCCGTCAATCAGTCAGGGCAGATCAGATGGAGCAGGAAGTCGGTGACAGCGCACAGTCGGGCATCCGTGAGGAGGGACTTTTTGGACCTTGGAACGTCTGCGTAGGACACCAAGTGGTCTTGCAGAGGAGGTGCGACAAAATCGCTGGCAGCAACATTGGTCGAGATGAGCTGTTGGGCCAGCTGAGGGCGGTCGCAGCTGATCTGAGGCACATGTATCATGTGTACAAAGCCATAAGCATGGTCGACCCAGTCGTCGAAGTCATTGTCAGGTTCGGGTGCATCATCATCCTAGGGGCGGCATCGGGAGAGGCCATCCAGCCCATGCTTCTCACCAGGTACGTGAACCAGGGTAAATTGAAACATGAGGATGCCAACGGTCCACCGGTTCATGGATGCACTAGGGGCGAGATCAGGATTATTCAGCATGCCAGATATATAACGGGCCTCGACTTCGATAATCAGGTTGCGAACACCAATGAGCCAGAGTTTGAGTGCGCGAAGGCTCCAGTATAGGCCATATAATTCCAGCTTTGGTTGGGAGAAGCGCACCTCATGGTCGTTCAGGGCGATAGAGCTGAAGCAGGCATACTGGCGAACTTTGGGGTCATCCACATCTTGTTGACAGAGTAGGTAACCAATGGCAATATAGGAGGTGTCGACGCCCAGGATCACTGAGGCAGGAGACTCATAATCTATCGCACACAGGGCGGGTGATGCGAGTAGCACTTGCTTAAGGTCTTCCTGCACAGCCAACTGGTCTGGGCTGAACTCGAATGGGGTGTCCTTGCATGTAAGCTGCACCAGATGATGAGCACATTTTGCAAAGTTCTTGATGAAGATGCGGGCCACGCCAATGGTCCTGAGAAAAGTGCGAACATCTGAGAGGTCAGTACAAGTTGCCAGTTGCTGACCTTGGTGAGGTTGCTGAGTTCTGGCAAACAGCCTGCCAGTGTGCATCTATGGCTGACGACGATGATCTCCAGTGTGCAAAGGACTGTCTTTTTCCCTGAGAAGGTACCACTGCAATATTTCATGCATTGGACGACACAGTTCACGCCCTGGAAGTGTTCTCAGACGAAGCGACGGATACCGGGGTTCCAGGGTATAGTTTCAAAATTTCTGCCGGGCAACTCGTAACGGGTAGCTGGGCCTTTAATGGGGACATCATCGATGTAGGGCATGGTGACAGCTGGGATTTCAGGCCGGAGGATTTCGGTAACGTCGTCGTGGAAGATAGGCACGGAGTTCGTCCACCCCATGAGCAGCGTAACAAGCCATTTGGGCCCGAACGGGGTTTGGAACGTGGTCATGTCGTGGGACTCCTCTGCCAAGAGTCGCTCGTCGTAACCAATGTAGAGATCGAGGATGCCGCTGCAAGCACGCCCAGCGAACTGCTCGGTGAGCTGGTCGGTAAAAGGCGGGACGCCCGAGTGAGCGATGGTGACTTTGTTGAGCGGTTCGAGACTGTGCACAATGCGCAGGCTTGTACCATCCTTTTTGGTGACGCAGAACCAGCGTGAGCGATATGACGATGACAAAGGCTCATATATGCCGGCGGCGATCTTGGTACGGATGATCTCGCAGACCTTGTCATGGATGCCTGGTGGGATTGGACGGTTCTTCAAGACCCAGGGGGTGTGCGGTATGACCGGCATAACCACTGAGGGGAAGAAGTCTTTGCAGAAATGCCCCCGCTCTGAATTGTCCCAGGCGAAGGCGGTATCGTGGAGGCACATGAAATGGTGGAGTAGGTCATGCTCGGCGGGCCAGAGGAAACCTTCTGGATGGGCGCAATCAATAACTGCTTTTTTTTCTTCAGTATAGCGGGCGGTGGGAGCAAATGGGGGCAGATTGGGAGATAACTCTGGCAGGTCTTGGAGAGGATTGCCCTTGATGTTATGGCGAATCCAGAAACACTCGGGGAGGTCCATAAATACTGGGCGGACTTTTTGGGCAACTGGCTTGTATTTCTTGGCAGCATAAGAGGCGACAGGAGGACCGGTATCCATTGCGCCAGGAGGCAGCGGACTCAGGCGACCTTGCTTGGAAGTGGAAGCAGACTTGCAGGCTGTAGCGGAGAGAAAGGCAGACAACAAATTAGATTTATCGGGGGCGTCCAAAAGCGAAGGACCCCTCAGGCTAGCATCGAGAAGCGAGGCATCACAGGCATAGAGATAAAGAGATTGAAGATGATCTTGGCATTTTTCTGGGTTTTCAGAACATTCTGGGGGTATAGCGGCATAAGCCATGATTTGCAGCGTCTCCAAGTCAAAATCAACGATGAAGGCGACCTCTCCTTGATCTTTGATCAAATCATCGAAGCACAAAAATCCTCCTTTGCTGCGAGCGTATACTGAATATCAGTGCGTGGGTGAGTGGGGATCGTGGCTGCTTCGCCGGTGTTTGGGTCGAAGATGGTGATGGTCTGTGTTTCATTGCGGTAGCTACGCACAATGAACTCAGTAAGCACATCGAAGGGGCATCCGAGTAGGATATCGTAGGTGGGCGACCGAAGGACGTGTATTTGAAGGTAGAGAACAATGTTGCCGAAGACTGCAGGCACGTTTCGGCACAGGCCCAGTGAGTCATCAAGTTCGCCGTTGGCGGATTGCATAGTGAGGATAATCATGGGGTCATATGACAGGCCTAAAGTATAGCAAACACTCTCTGACATGGAGATGACCTGAGAACCTGGGTCCAAGATGCACTCGACCGGTTCTTGATGATCTATGAGTGCTGCAATAGAGCGCAATGCTGCAGACTCGCACGAGACGATCAGGGGTTTAGGCTTTTCATCCGGGTGGAGTTGCTTGAGGTACTGCTCATAGGGATCCAGGAGGATGACAGCACCTTCCGGCGGCTTGGCACACTGGTGCGAAAGGATAGATACCCGTGGATGAGGGGGCGAGACTGGGTGCTGCGCATGGTCGCCTTCAGCGGGCTCACTCGCAAACTGGATACCTGCAGCGAGCTCTACTTGATGCGCTGGTGAGGCCAGCTCCTTGACTGCATCTTCGCCTGGCAGCTCGGAGAGCAGGTCAGTCTCGTTGAGGACTTCCAACAGGTTCTGTCCCACCACCGGATGCATGTGATGCCGTGAGACTGCCTCCTTGTATTTCGCATGTAGTGCAGGCACCAGGGACCAGAGCTCGCCCTGGGTGACCTCAATAGGGAGTGACATGGTGTGCGCAAACTAGTGAATGGCATGGGTAACCCTTGGGTACTTTTGAGCTGACCCATACCCATACCCATCAAAACCCACACCCATGCTGTGGGTATGGGTTTTCTGTGGGTTGGGTATGGGTAGGATATGGGTTCATGGGTAGCTGTGAGTTTATGGGTTACCCAAGGGTTGTAACATGTATTGATAGACTATAGTCTTGTTATGCTATAAATATCTCAATATAAGTAGACACACATCAATAACATTGTAGCAGTTAACACTGATCAGTCAAAAAAGTCAAGAAAGTTCCATTATATCATATCTCTTTTTCATCTTAGACTCTTTATTATCTATTTTATTACCTTTTAGAGCATCTGCCATGTTAGCCACCCTTAATATATTAGTCTGATTGTTGCTTGATTTAGTATATAGTATAGCTTGCATCTTGATAACATACTTTGAACTAATCATTCTCAATATAGAAAAACCCATGACCCATGGTATGGGTATGGGTTTTTCATGGGTTGTATAAGGCTGACCCATACCCATACCCATGATACCCATACCCATGACCCACTGTGGGTTACCCATACCCATGTCATTCACTAGCGCAAACAGGCGGTCCAGCATGTCTTGCCTGACTGAGTCTTGCGCATGGCGGGTCGGGCCCGTCTCTTTGACTACTTCAATCACTGGGACTTGCGCGGGCCTTGCATCGTTGCGGGCTCTGGCAAACAGATGGACAGGACCATCAGGGTCACGGAGGTCATCGCGTACTGCAGGTTGAGACAGAAGGTGGGGGGGGACATCTCGTTCCGGGCCTGGGGCCGGTGAAGCTTGCGGAGGGGGCAGGAATGCCCGCGGCGGCTCTGGTTCATCCTCGATGGTCGGGCGTGGCAGCGCATGGGGCAATCATGGAGGGGCTGGTTGGCGGGCAGGCTCTTCCATCCTGCGAGCTCGTTCCAACGCCTGGTTAGCTCACAGCTGGCCGTGGCATTGGGTCATCTGAGAAATTTAACAGTGGTATATAGCACTATGTAGCCTATATAGCTCTGATAGGGCCATAGCAGTCTCCTTTTCTACATAGCACTCTATAGCAGCAAGACAATCTATATAGAGCTATCATAGCACTCTATAGCAGTAAGACAATCTATACAGAGCTATCATAGCTATCATAGGGTAAGGTAATAACTATCATAGTCATCATAGTCATCTGTCATAAGATGATAACTATCCTAACTACCATAGCATATGATGATTATCATAGCTATACTAGCTATGTAGTATATCCTTAGTATCATATTATATGCAGCTAGTCAGACTACTATTGACTCTATATCATATTATATGCAGCTAGTCAGACTACTATTGACTCTATATCATCTTTATAAACAATGTTACTCAAAAGATGCTATAAACTCATCAATAAGATAAAATACTTAAAGCACATCTGAAATATTCAAAACATCAAAAATTTAAAAGCATTATATTTCAAGTAATATTTGATTATAATACATCTACAAATATTACTAGCAAATCTATGATACACTATAAGATATGATAAGATTATAAGATAAAGATATGATATGATATGATAAGACTATAAGCTAAAGATAAGATAAGATAAAAGATAAGCTAAAGATAAAACTTACTATCAAGATAAAAAAAAAAGCGAAAATGATCTACAAAAGAAGTCAACAAATTAGTATCACAAGACAAAATAGAAACATAAGGCTTACCTAAGGAAATAAAAGCGAAAATGTAAAGTCTGCAAAGAACAACAGGGTTAGAAGCAATCAAACAATGTAGCAACATATCAAGGAAAATAAAAAAGCGAAAATGCATAGACCACAAAGAACATAAGGTTAGAGACAATAAAACAATATGACAACTTACCGAACATAAGAAAGTCAAAGCAGAAGAGAAGAGATGATGAAAGACGAGAGATGGTAGTGGTAAGGAAGAGAGAGAGAAAACGAGTCACACACACCTTATATAAACATGGCGAGCGGAGCGCCAAATGCGTGTGATGCAACTCGGCCCGGGCGCTGCTGGATGCTGCATCAGAGGCTAAGGCGGCAGACATCATTAAGTTCGTGTCGCTGCTCGGTAGCCTGTAGTACAGTAGCTAGGTAGTTAGCTCATGCAATCAAATTATATTGATGATTTGTACACAACATCTTTTTCTTAGATTTGTGGCTATTTTATTTGATTTGCTAAGCTCGAGACATTCGAACTCATGCACGTTCGGTGGCTGAACCACCGAAACGCACATCAAAGTTCGAATGTTCAACTCGAGCTTCGACTGCCACTACCTCTCCCTCTCCTCCTCTCTTCTGTCCTTCCTCTCCCATCAAATCGAATACCGAAGGAGGGTAGTGGGATGCCGAGGGCCCCGCAGGTGAGTAAAAAAAACATCTATACATTTTTTTTGTACTAACACAGAGAGTATCGCTCGTTTGAGCGATACTCTCAACTTCCCCTCACACTCGCAGACCTCTCCCATCCCCTCGCCTCTCCTCTCGCCTCGCCTCTCGCTGCCTCTCGCCGCCATCTTGCCCTCACTGACCCACCCCTGACTTCGCCGCCACACACACTGCCAGACGACGCACATGGCAGTGCCACCTCGCGCACGGGCCAGGCACGCTGCACACTGGCTCCGCGTCTCGTGCACGGGCCCATGCATGGTGCGTGACCCCACCATGCTGCGCACACCAGTGCACGCATGGCTGGGGATGGTCACAGCCGCAGGCGGGCACGTTAGCGAACGCCAGCACACGCTCGCGGGCCCAATGCCTCGTGCGCAGGCCTCTGCATCGTGCATGGGCCCAGTGCCTCGCGCACGCCCCACCACGCCCCGCTGCATCCCGCTGCACCCTGCCACACCGCGCATATGAGCCAGCGCCCGGAGGATGCCCGCCGTACCTCGCGTACAGGCCCGCGGCAGTCCAGCACCCCACGCACGCACCCTGTGCCTTGTCCACGCTCCTCGCACCTCACCCACGCCCTCTACACATCGCCCAAGCCCCCTGCACCTCGCCCATGCCCCCCACACCTCGCTCACATCCCCCGCGCCTTGCTCATGCCCACCGCGGCATCCCCAGGGCCCGCGACGCCTGTCCTACCCCACAGACGCCCGCCGCACCTTGCGGACACCCACCGTATCCTGCGGATGCCCACCGCACCTTGCGGACGATGCCACACCGCGTACAATGCTGTTGTACCCCACGGTATATCACGCACGAGCCAGCAGGAGCCCCGCGCCCCGTGCAATGTCCGATGCGCCTTGTGCGTGGCCGTCGGACCCCGACGCGTTGCCCATGCCTGCCGCGCTTTGCGCACGGGCCTATCACACCCCGGCGACTCGAGCACGCCCACCGCCGTGCCACGCCGTGCCTCGTGCATACCCCGCGTCTCGCATACAAGCCCGCCACAGCCCGACGCTGGCGCGCACAGCCCCAGCGCTTCCCGCGCCTTGCGCACAGACCTAGCGCCTCGCGGATAGGCCAACGCCTCGCGCATGGGCCCAGCGCCTCGCGGATAGGCCTGTTGTGCCACGCGCGTGACTCCTGTGCCCCGCACACCCGCCGCACCTCGTGCGCTTGAGCGCCCGCTGTCCATGGGGCATGCATTGTTCATATGAGTAGTGTAATTGATTGTACTAGTAGCTACATTAAATATAATTGATTTTGTTTTGTACTTAATTGACTTCTGAGATAGTAATAATAGTATTCATATCTCACTTACTGTAGGGATCATAAGGACCATAGGGACGATAGCAAGCCAGTGCATTTATATAGCAGCTATAGCTGCCCTTTGGAAATATATAGCACTATATAGTGTCTAACTGCTGCTATATAAGCCATGATAGGCCTCATAGCCTTATATAGTTGAGAAAGATAGCTACATAGATGATGATAGACCTCATAGCATTATGATAGGACATATAAATGAACACTAGACTATATAAAATTTTAATTTCTCAGATGGTGGGGGCACAACTGAGGCATACTTCAACTGGTATAACCGCCGTAGCTCGCCCTCCAGGCTCTTGATCTGCGTGTCTGTGGTGAGCTGGTACAACCCTGCCTGGACCTGGGTATAGGGGGACGCGGTGGTCTGAGCATATGCTGGCATGACGCAATAGCCGTAGGGAGTGAGCCCCACCTGCGGCGAACTTGCCTGGTGGGTACCAGCTACACCCATCATAAGCTGACCCGTAGCTCGCTGATTGGGGTTCATACGGTGGTATTCGTCGATCCGTTCGGCCATAGTCATGCCTGGGGGTCCTTGCAGGAGCCAAGCCCCAGAGGGTAAGACCATCTTGCCTTGGACGTCCTTCTTGCACTTGCCGGCAGCCATGTATTCCCAGGCTGTCATGCATTCGTGCACAAAATGCCCCACGTTCCCACAGAAGTTGCACTGATCTGAACCCATTCGCCCACACATTGGCACGCCTTGATTACCTCCGGAGACCATCTGTTGACACGATGGCTGCTGCGTGCTCCTCAAGAGGATATCGGCCAGTGATGCTAATTGCTCACTCTTAATCTGGATAGTCATTCCTGAGCCTACATCGGCAGTCGATGATGACACGGTGGCTTGAGTTGAAGACGGTCCACGCAGGTACGGGTCGGGGGTGATGGCAGTGCCATACATGCACCACTCTGCAGCCCTATAGACGTTGTTGATCGGGTGCAGGTCGTCGGGATGATGATCAGGCTTGGTAAGAGCAAGGCGGTCCTCTACCCGCAGGCGAAGACATTTGGGGAGCACCGCCAGAAACCAGTGTTGTTCCTCGATATCGGAGATGCAGTTCTTGCCTTTCAGGTAGTGCGTGATGACCGTGAACTCACGCGAGAACGCACCAAGTTCACCGACGGAACTGAGGGTGGACTCGGCAGTTCGGTACACAAGTGACTCCAAATCTTGACGTGAGAAGGTATTCTCCTTAGCTGAGCCTGGATAGAGTTCGTGGATAGCTTTCTTGAACTCATCCCAAGTGCCGGCGGCGTACTTGGCCTCGGACCGCCACAACTCTTGTGCATCAACATCTGAGAGGAGACGGACTGCATGACTCTTTTTCTCTGCGTCATCTGCCACAGAGGAATGCTGAAAACAGAATTCGAGATCGAGGAAGTAATGGCCCAGCTCGCGGGGGGAGTTGGTGTCGAACTTGGGAGCACCACTCTCGCCGCGCATAGGCATGGAGGGGAGCGGCATGACTGGTTGGATACTTGGTGGCCTGGGGAAGGGGAAACGTGCAGGGGCTAGTGGACTGTGTTGTTGAGTAGCAGAAGGGGGATGGGGGGTAGCAGGCAAAGTCACCTGGTGTGGCGTTGTCCTAGGACCTGCGGTAGCAGAGGGGCTGGCAAGGGGTCGTGGCGCCGGGGTTGGCGATACGGGTGGAGTAGGAACAATGAAGGAACACTCGAGCTCGGGAATTTTGAACTCTTCGTCGATGGGAGTCAGGGGACTAGTGGGAGTTGGAACTGGTGGGAAAGGTGACGGTAGGTCGGGGGAAGCTTGCTGAGGGTCCTGAGTCTCAACACGGACTTCTTGTTCGAGGGTATGATCTGGATTCGACCGTGCGCTACTCCTAGTATGACGTGGCTCTATTTTGAGTATGGAACCCTCGCGGTGGGCTCCAAAATGATGTGTGGACCCTGGGAATGGAGGCGGCAGCCAAAACCAAAACCAACAGAGTACCAGGGGGTGCGAGGGGACCAAGTATCTCAAGAGGGGAGCACCGGGACGTGTAGCTGATGGGTGACCGTACTACGGGGGGGAGCAAGATCGCAGAGGGCGAGCTTCATCAGGAACCCTACAAACTTTCTGCTGTGTCTGATGTATCTGATTGTATCTGATTGTTCTTATAAATCTGGAATCTTATAAGTTATTTCTGATTATTTCTGACAGATGACACCCATCTTAGGTGTCTGACTACCTGATGAATCTGAATGTTGCTACCAGTTTCTCCAGATTTCAATCAGATTTTATAAGATTTTATAAGACAGTTTGTAGGGTTCCTGATGTTGCTGCATGCAGATGACTTCTGACGTGGTTCTGCTAGGGACGATGACGGTACAACAAGACTCACGGGTCTTAGGTGATACGGCTTGTAGATAACAGCGCGGCAACAAGTACGACAAATACGAAGAGCGAAACGAGAAAGTGAGAAAGGCTACATCTGAGACATGCTTAGAAGCTGGCTGTGAGAATGTCAAATGATGGGCTTTGTGAAATCTGAGCTCTGAGGGGAAAAGGGCAGACTCTGTTCTGATTCTCCAAGTCTGTAGCTACGGTACAAATGGGCAAGGCCACCTCAGGCGGCCTGGCGCGACTATTTACGACAACCTCCTGCTGACCGACCCAATCTCCAATTCCCTCCTGATCCTGCCTGCTCCGGGTCCCTTGGCGAGTGGAGTTGTTGCGGCTCGGCCCGTGCAGGGCAGAGGGCATGAGCGTGGTACGAGCAAATCAAAGGCGCCGCCTTACAATGCCGTCCGGAGCATGCGTCGGGAACAGCGGGCGCGTCGAGCTGGAATGGCTAGGATGACATCAGTAGCGCACCGTCGTGGGCGCCGCTCATGATCCGGGGGCATGTGGGCATTCGAGGGCACGTTGATTGAGCCGGCTGGTTCTTCTGGGCATGCTGATGTTCCTGTGCCGCTGACTCGTCTGGTCGGTTGATCTCTAGCCCGTTCGGTGCATCGGACCACGGGACACCAGCTTTAGTCCGACCTGGTCGGTCCCGAACCCATGGGGGCGCTTGTCCTGTGTGGGGAGCAATGCATCAGTACTCTTACAAACTATCTGGCCATACCTGATTGCGCCTGGGAGCAACATTCAGACACATCAGGCAATCATGCAGGGTGTAGTACCACAGATACAATCAGATTTATATCTGGTCTCAGATTTTACTTCTGATCTCAGATTTATGCCTGGCTCCAGATTTTATGTCTAGCTCCAGATTTCATGTCTGACTCCAGATTTCGTATCTGCTTCAGATTTCATGTCTGGCCTCAGATTTAAAGCTGATAGCAGCTTTAAACCTGATAGCAATTTTAAATCTGATATCATACATTGAATTTATGCTTTTCAATCAATTAATATATCTATAGACTACACAAACATCATATCAACTACATAAGTAATCATTCTAATCTCAACTACAAAAAAAAAAGCAAAAAGGCTTCAAATATAACAACATTAGGCTGAAAAACATAACAAAGATTATAAGACTTATCTTAGAACTACCAAAAAAGTAAAACAAACTACAAAAATAACAACATTACAAAGATAAGAAAAAGCGAAAATTGATTAAAAAGATAACAACACTTACCTTATAATGACTACAAAAAAGCAAAAATAAATGTGAAAGACTACAACTTTATTAGTCTTAACAAGATAACAAAGATAACAAAACTTATCTTAGAAGTGTAGTCAAGACTACAAAAAGCGAAAATATACTAGAAAGATAACAATATAGATGTAAGGAACATAAGAAAGATAACAAAGCTTACCTTAAAAGTATACCAAAGTGTACAAAAAGCGAAAATGTAAGAAAACATAACAAGACATAACTTACAATGATAAGAAAGACTACAAAAAAGCGAAATATAGTGAAAAGGTTACAATATTAGTGTAAGCAACATAAGAAAGATAACAAATCATACCTAAGAAGTATAACAAAGACTACAAAAAAGCGAAAATG
Source organism: Hericium erinaceus (assembly GCA_006506795.2). Taxonomy (NCBI): domain Eukaryota; kingdom Fungi; phylum Basidiomycota; class Agaricomycetes; order Russulales; family Hericiaceae; genus Hericium; species Hericium erinaceus. The sequence continues at coordinate 1,694,286 of CM021163.1, forward strand.
AACTAGAAAGATAACAACATCAGTTGTAATAAGATAACAAAGATAACAAAACTTACTTTAACAATGTAACAAACACTACAAAAAGCAAAAAGATAACAACTTAAAAGGTAACAAACCTTACCTTACAGTCATAGCAATGACTACAAAAAAGCGAAAAGTGTACAAAAAGATAACAACATTAGTTGTAGTAAGATAACAAAGATAACAAATGCTTACCTTAGAAGTGTAGCAACACTACAAAAAAGCGAAAATAGATCAGAAAGATAACAAAGTCAACAATACTTATCTTAGGAGTAGTAGTCACATAACTACAAAAAAGCGAAAATGAAGTCAAAGGTAACAAAGATAACAAACTTACCTTCAAGAGCAGAGATGATGGTGGTTGCAGAGAGAGAGGTATTTCGGAGCAAACTCGTCTGATATGTCTTTTAATCGGAGTTTAAATCAGCCACATAGCCACAATTGAACAAAGACATATGATCTGGCGCTTGTAGCTCGCTCAATTTGTATCCGATTTCAACGTTCTTAGATGCGTTCGAAAGGTCTTTTCAACCGCTTTCCAACGAGCCTTTATATGCCATGTTATGTGCAAAACTCGTGGAACGCGGTGCATTTTTGTTTTGGAAGAAGATTGAATGATATCTCAGTCAATTCTGGGCGCTTTTTCTCGATCTTGGATGCATTGGAAAGGTGTGAATAACCGCTTTTCAACAAGCCCTCATATACTGAATTAGGTGCAAAATTCATAGAATGCAATCCATTTTCTGATTTTGATCTTCTGAGAAGAAGATAGAGGGGTACCTTGCTCAATTGGTATCTGATTTTGACGTTCTTAGATGCATCGGAAAGGGCTTGTCAGCTGCTTTCTAACAAGCCTTTATATGTCATGTTATGTGCCAAACTCATGGAATGCAATGCATTTTTGTTTTAAAAAAAAGATTAAATAATATCTTAGTCAATATTGAGCACTTTTCCTCGATCTTAGATGTACTGAGAAGGTGTGAACAATAGCTTTCTAACAAGCCTTAATAGACTATGTTATGTGTAAAAGTCATAGGATGCAATCTATTTTTGTTTTTGATCTTCTAAGAAGAAGATAGAGGAGTACCTCATTCAATTCATATCTGATTTCAATGTTCTCAAGATATTTTCAAAAGATATTTTCAACTGCTTTCCAACAAGCCTTTAAATGCTATGTTATATGCAAAACTCACTGAATGCAATGCAATTTTATTATAAAAAAAGATTGAATAATATCTTAGTCAATTCTAAGTGCTTTGTCTCAATTTTAGATGCATTCAAAAGGTCTAATTTATTACATTTTAAAAAGATCTTGTACAGTCTGATATCTGAAAAACTCATTTGTGCAGGATCATTTTTGCTTCTGATCTCCTTAAACTAGAGATCTTGATTTATCTCAATCAGTTTTTGTCGAAAGCCCTATATAATTGCTTCTTAGTAAGCTTTTATGCATTATATTGTACTATTTTGACCATAGTTTTACTGGATGTAATCTGTGACCTTAGTCTACTAATTTAGAGGAAGTTTACAGCTAAAGGTGATTCACAACCTTGAGTTTGTAATAATTTTGTCAACCACTTTTCATATCAGCAAATGTCTAGCACATGGATTGGAGCAATTTTTAGTTTACTTTGATTTATCAGAAACCTTCAAAACTTGTTGTTTGATCTGTGAGCCATCTAACAGTATCTAATTGTATCTGCATAACCTACAGCAGTTATATCAGATACTAATATGCCTTGCAAGTTGGCACCTACACTTACTAATTTTTGATTATTCTGCTTGATTTGATATTGAGCTAAAATTTAAATGTAAGTTGATATCTGACTATGTTTGAGAGATTACACCTGCCTGACTAAACTGACAAAAAAACAAATCTGATAAACATTCAAAATCTGAAGAACATCCAAAATCTGACTGTATCTGAAAGACTATACCCTGCCTGATCTATCTGACAGCAAAAAATCTGAAAGATATCCAAAATCTGACTGTGTCTGGGTGACTACACCCTGCCTGGCTGACCTGACAAGAAAAAAAAATCTGATCAACATCCAAAATCTGGAGAACATCCAAAATCTGAAGAACATTCAAAATCTGACTGTGTCTGGGGGACTATACCCTGCCTGATCTGTCTGGCAGCAGAAGATATATTAAATCTGACTAGGTCTGGGTGTAAATACATATCTGATAAAATCTGACTCTATCTGACTTGCCTGATTTTGTTTGTGGCCAGGAATGATCAATCTGCCAGGTATATAAGGTGATCAGACAAGGTCAGACAGAATCAGACCCAGCAGAAAGTTTGTAAGAGTACTGATGTGTCGTGGTGGGCAGACTTGGTGCGGCTGAGGTGAAGTGCAGCAGGACAGGCAAGGAAGCAGGGAGTGGGCAATGCCATTGCAAGGCATGCTACTAAAGGGGCGCATCACCGCAATGGATGCCTCAACCCTAGCCTCCTACTAGTAGACATAGTTTCAAATGCCAGTGGGGCACATGGTCAATGCCACACTTGTGCGAATTGTGCTTTTACCATCATACCCACCCAAGTGCACACGTGGGACCAGACTGGTGTTTCGTCGATGGGCGACCCCGCCATGGGGGGTCTTCCAGTGACCAGGGCGCATGCACAAGGGCTCTGTGGATCTTTTTAGACAGTCTGAGTGAGGGCTGCTGGACATGGCTTTAGGAGTGGGAGGAAGGAGGAGGATGAAGAGAGCGGTGAAGATCCACGGTGATCGGGGCCAATCCAGTCGGCGGTGACGACCCAGGTGCCTGTCGTCATAGGCTGGCTTCCAGGGAGTGGTGGAATTAGAGGGATCGGTAGTGTAGATGGGCCGTCATCATTGCAAAACGACAATGCCCACTGCCCTAGATGCAGGGCGCCTAAAGGGGAAGGTGGTGGTAGGAAGCAAGAAGCGATGATTGGCGACTGGTCCGACAGCTGATTTTGTGTCTTGCCATCTTCACCGACGGGCATCAACTTTGTAAAGCTCTAACTTACTAAACTGCAGTGCCGGAAAGCTAGAAAGACTACCCCCAGCCACAAATATATCTGCAAGCCAAGCACGGCCTCGAAACTCACACCGAGGTGTGCATCTCAGCCGGCAGCCCCGGTGTATGGGCAGCTCATGTATATGTACTTCCTATGGTTGCTGAGCTGGGACAAGAACTTGCTCTGACTGCAATGCCTGAATCTTCTGATCATATTGACTGGTTTTCTTCCATTTTTAGGTCTGCATATTTCATGCATCACGACTTCTGAATATCTATACAGGTAGGACATTCATGACCCTGACATCTACGTGTACAGTTGGCTCACCGTAGCAGGGTTGGACGTTGCTCATCCCATCACCTCTCCTCTCCGGCAATTATATGAGCTGCTGCAGCACCTGACTGTCTGACACCATGATTTCGAGACCCAAGACCACGATACTGCGACACAACTGCGACATGTCTCCTCAGACCCCGTTCAATGGGCATCCGTAATAAGTACGAGTCCCTCAATATCGCGTTCTGCATCCCGTTCATGATCTGCAACCTTTTGGGGAGTGATAAAGGGATTGCATCTCGGTGGATGACACCCGGGCAAGTCTCATAAGAGAAGGCACATGCAGGTGCCGGTTGGACCGCAGCCATTCAAATTTGCACATTGTACATGAACCTTGTCTGTAGAATATTTGTTCATTTATTCAAAGGGAAATCTGAGTGCTGCAACGCATATATGAAGGTGTGTGCTGCGAACTCGCAAATGGGATTCAGAGCGCCAAAATGTCACGCTTTGGTCCGAACAAACAAAGGTCTCAGCGCATCGACTGCAGTTTCATATGCAAAGCACTGTAGTAGGATCGAGGGAGTCCGGGAGGGAGGTCCTGGACTATGTGTCAGTAGAGACATTTGCATGTGTTTGTACGCTATGGGTCCACAGCGCCGGCAGGGCCGGCGCTGTCTCTTTACCTTTTCAACAACTACATCCATACCTGTAACGTGCAATCCATCCCTACCCCGTTGGGTAACATGGATCCTGTTCATCCCAGGTGTGAAGTAGTGCAAAAAGTGTCTTTGTTACACTTTTTTTGAACACCACCACTTCAAATTACCCAATTTCTGGTGCAATCAGAACCAATGGCACCCAAGCCCTTTACCCGAGCGCAGTCTCAAGCGACGGTGGATAAAATCACCACCGACGAGTCCGCACCATGGGGCGGAACCCAGGATATGCCTGGATTCCTCGCACTGATTATACTGGGCAACCAAAACATCCCCACCACATCCTCCCCAACAGAGAACGAGACTGAGGCCGACAGGATGTTCGCGTTGCCACAGGACATCGCACAGTCCACCCCAGCTGCAGATCAATGCGACCGGGACAATGCTGAGTCATTTCCTGACAACGAGGGGAATGAACTTGAGTACTTAGACAACACCATCCTGTGTGAGGAAAGCGAGCCAGAACTCGATGCATCTTTCATGGATGGGATCAATGAAGGCCTTGAACATATGACTGGGATCCAGGACGTGGTGCTGGATGCCTTCAAGTTATTCAATGAAGAAAAAGCCAAGATCCGCTACTTCATAACGAAGTTGACAGATGGCCGACAGACTGGAACATCTGAATGTGCACAATCGCATAACTGTAGCAAGGAAAAAGGGAAGGCGAGCGATAGAGCTGCCACCTCTTTCCTACATCTGAGAAAACCCACATGGCTATAGAGCTCTATATAGGCTTCATATCTGTCATATGTCCATAGCTATGCCCCTATGTTTATAGCTGGCCATAGAAGCAGGCCAGCTATAGAGTGCTATAGAGTTACTTGGACAGCTATGAAGTGCTATGATAGCTATAGAGCTATAAGAGATAGCTATGACAGCTATGAAGTCATAAGAGATGGCTATAAAGCTATAAGAGATAGCTATAAAGTCATGAGGATAGCTATAATACATCAGTACTCTTACAAACTTTCTGGCCATGTCTGATTGCACCTGAGAGCAACATTCAGACACATCAGGCAATCATGCAGGGTATAGTACCACAGATACAATCAGATTTATATCTGACCTCAGATTTTATGTCTGGCTCCAGATTTTATGTCTGGCTCCAGATTTTATGTCTGGCCTCAGATTTTATGTCTGGCCTCAGATTTCATGTCTGGCCCCAGATTTTGTGTCTGGCTCCAGATTTAAAGCTGACAGCAGCTTTAAACCTGATAGCAATTTTAAATCTGATATTATACATTGAATTTATGCTTTTCAATCAATTTATATCTATAGGCTAGACAAACATCATATCAACTACATAAGTAATCATCCTTATCTCAATTACAAAAAAAGCAAAAAAGGCTAAAAATATAACATCAGGCTGAAAAACATAACAAAGATTATAAGACTTATCTTAGAACTACCAAAAAAGTAAAACAGACTACAAAAATCACAACCTTACCTTATAATGACTGTAAAAAAGCAAAAATGAATCTGAAAAACTATAACTTTATTAGTCTTAACAAGATAACAAAGATAACAAAACTTATCTTAGAAGTGTAGTCAAGACTACAAAAAGCGAAAATCTACTAAAAAGATAACAATATAAATGTAAGAAAGATAACAAAGATAACAAAGCTTACCTTAAAAGTATACCAAAGTCTACAAAAAGCGAAAATGTAAGAAAAGATAACAAAACAGAACTTACAATAATAAGAAAGACTATAAAAAAGCAAAATATAGTGAAAAGATTACAACATTAGTGTAAGCAAGATAAGAAAGATAACAAATCATACCTTAGAAGTATAACAAAGATTACAAAAAAGCGAAAATGAACTAGAAAAAAAAAGATAACAACATCAGTTGTAATAAGATAAGAAAGATAACAAAACTTATCTTAATCATATAACAAACACTACAAAAAGTGAAAGATAACAAAGCTTACCTTACAATTGTAGCAATGACTACAAAAAAGCGAAAGTGTACAAAAAAGATAACAACATCAGTTGTAATCAGATAACAAAGATAACAAACCTTACCTTAACAATGTAACAAACACTACAAAAAGCAAAAAGATAACAGCTTAAAAGGTAACAAACCTTACCTTACAGTTGTAGCAATGACTACAAAAAAGCGAAAGTGTACAAAAAAGATAACAACATTAGTGTAAGGAACATAACAAAGATAACAAATGCTTATCTTAGAAGTGTAGTAACACTACAAAAAAGCGAAAAAGATCAGAAAGATAACAAAGTCAACAATACTTACCTTAGGAGTAGTAGTCACATAACTACAAAAAAGCGAAAATGAAGTCAAAGGTAACAAAGATAACAAACTTACCTTCAAGAGCAGAGATGATGGTGGTTGCAGAGAGAGAGGTATTTCGGAGCAAACTCGTCAGATATGTCTTTTAATCGGAGTTTAAATCAGCCACATAGCCACAATTGAACAAAGACATATGATCTGGCGCTTGTAGCTCGCTCAATTTGTATCCGATTTCGACGTTCTTAGATGCGTTCGAAAGCTATTGTCAACCGCTTTCCAACAAGCCTTTATACACCATGTTATGTGCAAAACTCGTGGAATGCAATCCATTTTTGTTTTGGAAGAAGATTGATTGATATCTTAGTCAATTGTGGGCGCTTTTTCTCGATCTTGGATGCATTGGAAAGGTGTGAAAAATAGCTTTCTAACAAGCCCTCATAGACTGAATTATGTGCAAAATTCATAGAATGCAATCCATTTTCTTGTTTCGATCTTCTGAGAAGAAGATAGAGGAGTACCTCGCTCAATTTGTATCGGATTTCGACGCTCTTAGATGCGTTAGAAAGGCCTTATCAACCGCTTTCCAACAAGCCTTTATACGCTGTGTTATGTGAAAAACTCGTGGAATGCGATGCATTTTTGTTTTGAAGAAAGATTAAATGATATCTTAGTCAATTTTGGGCGCTTTTTCTCGATCTTGGATGCATTGGAAAGGTCTGATTTATTGCTTTTAAATAAGGCCTTATACAGTCTGATATTTGCAAAACTCATTTGTGCAGGACCATTTCTGCTTCTGATCCTCTTAAACAAGAGATCTTGATCTATCTCAATCAGTTTTTGTCTGATCATTATATTCTTAGATGTATTTGAAAGCCCTATATAATTACTTCTTAACAAGCCCTTATGCATCATGCTGTAGTACTATTTTGTATAGATGTGATCTGTGATCTTAGTCTACTGATCTAGAGGCAGTTTACAGCTAAAGATGACTCACAACCTTGAGTTTACAATAACTTTGTCAACTACTTGCCACATCAGCAAATGTTTAGTACATGGATTGGAGCAACTTTGAGTTGATTTTGATTTATCAGGAACCTTCAAAACTTCTGTTTGACCTATGAGACATCTGACAGTGTCTGATTGTATCTCTGCATAATTTGCAGCAGTTGCATCAGACACTAACATGCCTTGCAAGTCAAACAGAAAGTTTGAAGGTTTCTGATGTTGTTCATGTTATCTATTGTAGGCCTTTTCAGGCAGTTTTACAATGTGTTGCAAACTACTATCTGTTTTGGTTATAGGCTCGATAATGTTGGGCATGACTAAATTTTTAATTAGACTTATAAACATCTGCCAGTGTAATCTATGATGCAGGTATACAACTAAAGTGGTACAATATAACAACACTAATATTTTACTTGGTCTGCATAGCCTTTATCTACTAGTAATAACAATATATTGAATTTTTATTCTCTGTTCAAACTCACATTCATTTTCACTTGCAAGTTTATTCAATGCACATTAGTGCACTGTCTTATATTCATGTCTATCCATCTACACTTGTTAATTTTTAATTATTCTGCTTGATTTGATATTGAGCTAAAATCTAAATGTAAGTTGATATCTGACTATGTCTAAGAGATTACACCTGCCTGGCTAAACTGACAAGAAAACAAATCTGATAAACATTTAAAATCTGGAGAACATCAAAAATCTGACTGTGTCTGAGAGACTACACCCTGCCTGATCTGTCTGACAGCAAAAAATCTGAAAGACACCTAAAATCTGATTGTGTCTGGGAGACTACACCCTGCCTGGCTGACCTGACAAGAAAAAAAAATCTGATCAACATCTAAAATCTGAAGAATATCTGAAATCTGAACAACATTCAAAATCTGACTGTATCTGGGAGACTATACCCTGCCTGATCTGTCTGGCAGCAGAAGATATTTCAAATCTGACTAGGTCTGGGTGTAACTGCATATCTGATAAAATCTGACTCTGCCTGACTTGCCTGATTTTGTTTTTAGCCAGAAATGACCAATCTGTCAGGTATATAAGATGATCAGACAAGATCAGACAGAATAAGATCCAGCAGAAAGTTTGTAAGAGTACTGATGTAGCTACATAAGATATATTTACTATAAATGCCATAGATGATCTGGTAGCTTCAATTAGCAGGATACTCTACAGATTATTGATAAACTAAAATGTTATAACTTTAATTCATAGTCTGACTAGACTTAATAAGAGGCTACAAATTTTTATTCACTCATAATATGAACTATTCACAAAAGATGATAATAGAGATGAAGGACCAAAAGATTATTTTATTAAATAGCTAATATATACTATATACTACAATGAAAGATTACAACTATATAATTCTACAAAAGATAAAAACATTAGTACAAGAATATAACTCAAGGCAAGATACTAATGCTTACCAAACTATTAGAAAAGTGAAAATCTTTCAAAACAACATTAGTACAACAGCATAATAAATATAATAATAGCTTACCTAAGCTTAAAGAAAAGCGAAATCTAACAAAGACTACAATAAGAGCTTATCAAACCAACCAACAGAGGCATTAGTATAAGGGATAAGAGACTAATAATAAAAGTTTACCTTAAAGGAGACAACAAACAACAAATTAATGAGCGATGAACAATGAACAATGAGTGACGAACAATAATGAGGGAGAGAGCGATGATGACGAGCAAGCAGAGGACGACGACGAAAGTGTCGACGTGGCAGAGGATAGTGGGGGTTGAAGAGCAAGAGGGAATGCGTATCGTACATCCCTTAAATAAGAATCTCGGGCAAAGCCGGGAACTGTGGCTGCTGAGCGTTTGCCAAGCGCCGTGTCAGAGACTGGGCGCCAGACATAATTATGTTGCATACGATGCATATAAATGTAGAGTACACTAGATATAGATTGGTCTCATTGATATCATTTTTATCGTTTATCTGTATTCGTGGTTTTTTTGTCTTAATTTATGATCTTTTATTTGATTTGTTGGGCTTCGAAGTGTTCGAACACGTGTGTGGTGGCTGAAGTCCTGAACATGCATCGAATCCAAACACTTCGTTCAATCATCTTTCCCCCACTCTGTCTCCTCGGTCTCCTCACTCCCTTGTCTTTTCTCTTTTCCTTTCGCTCATCTGGAGGGCCAAAAGGATTTGCTAGGAAGTAAATGGGATTCAGGTAAGTAATAAAACACTTTATTATGCCTTCTTGTGCTAACTACAAGAGTATCGCTTGTTTTTCAAGCGATACTCTCGATCCCGTTCTGTCCTCGACCTTCCGCAACCCTGCTGCCTATTCTGCACCCCTGCTGTACCCTTTACGCCCTATCTACACCACGTCCGTGCCCTGCCCACAGTCTATATGCCTCACGCCTGACTGCAACGGGCTACAACCCCCGTGCTTGGCTCTGACAACATGCACAGCCCCTTCCCACTGTCTTTCACACACGCTAACATGTATACGACCACGGCATGCATGCGCGCACCACACCGCGTTGTCTGCATGCTGTCAACAACATGTGGGCACCGGCCATGTCACTGCCCGTGCACTCGACGTCTCTGTAGAGTCCCATGGACTTGGATGTCTTTCGTGCCCACGGCCCATGGCACCTCACGCCCCACGCTTGTGTCTGCAACACACAACACCCCACATGCGCCTGCAAGATCCTGCCCTGCGTGCCCCATGGCTCGCTCGTGCCCGCGCTCCACACCCCACCTGCCTGTGCAATGTCTCGACTGTCTGCGCATTGCCCGATCCACACGCGCATCACCTGATCCATGCGCACAACACCTCGTGCGCATATACAACACTCGGCATGCCCGCTTACCACCTCGCATGCATGCTCAGCATCCCGCACACCTGCACAGCACTGTGCCCCACAAGACAACACCCTGCATGCATGCTCGATGCTCTACGCGCATGCAGAATGCCTGCACGCCCGCTCTATACCCCGTGCATGTGCCGAACTTCCCCTGCACGTGAGAGCAACCACGCATGCTCAACACCTCATACATGCTTGACACCCCGTGCATGACAACACCCCGCACACAAGTTCTACATTCTGCATGCATGCAGAACGTTCCACACGCCTGCACGATGCCCCGCATCTGTGTCTGATACCCTGCTGTCCTGCCACATCAGTACTCTTACAAACTTTCTGGCCATGTCTGATTGCGCCTGGGAGCAACATTCAGACACATCAGGCAATCATGCAGGGTATAGTACCACAGATACAATCATATTTATATCTGACCTCAGATTTTACTTCTGATCTCAGATTTTATGCCTGGCTCCAGATTTTATGTCTGGCTCCAGATTTTTTGTCTGGCCTCAGATTTCATGTCTGGCCTCAGATTTTATGTCTGGCCCCAGATTTCATGTCTGACCTCAGCTTTAAACCTGATAGCAATTTTAAATCTGATATTATATATTGAATTTATGCTTTTCAATCAATCAATATATCTATAGGCTAAACAAACATCATATCAACTACATAAGTAATCATCCTTATCTCAATTACAAAAAAAAACAAAAAGGCTACAAATATAACAACATCAGGCTGAAAAATATAATAAAGATTATAAGACTTATCTTAGAACTACCAAAAAAGTAAAACAGACTACAAAAATCACAACCTTACCTTATAATGACTGCAAAAAAGCAAAAATGAATCTGAAAAACTATAACTTTATTAGTTTTAACAAGATAACAAAGATAACAAAACTTATCTTAGAAGTGTAGTCAAGACTACAAAAAGTGAAAATCTACTAAAAAGATAACAATATAAATGTAAGGAATATAAAAAAGATAACAAAGCTTACCTTAAAAGTATACCAAAGTCTACAAAAAGCAAAAATGTAAGAAAAGATAACAAAACAGAACTTACAATGATAAGAAAGACTACAAAAAAGCAAAATATAGTGAAAAGATTATAACATTAGTGTAAGCAAGATAAGAAAGATAACAAATCATACCCTAGAAGTATAACAAAGACTATAAAAAAGCGAAAATGAACTAAAAAAAAAGATAACAACATCAGTTGTAATAAGATAACAAAGATAACAAAACTTATCTTAATTATATAACAAACACTACAAAAAGCGAAAACATAAGAAAGATAACAAAACTTACCTTACAATTGTAACAATGACTACAAAAAAGCAAAAGTGTACAAAAAAGATAACAACATCAGTTGTAATCAGATAACAAAGATAACAAACCTTACCTTAACAATGTAACAAACACTACAAAAAGCGAAAAGATAACAGCTTAAAAGGTAACAAACCTTACCTTACAGTTGTAGCAATGACTACAAAAAAGCGAAAGTGTACAAAAAAGATAACAACATTAGTGTAAGGAACATAACAAAGATCACAAATGCTTATCTTAGAAGTGTAGTAACACTACAAAAAAGCGAAAAAGATCAGAAAGATAACAAAGTCAACAATACTTACCTTAGGAGTTGTAGTCACATAACTACAAAAAAGCGAAAATGAAGTCAAAGGTAACAAAGATAACAAACTTACCTTCAAGAGCAGAGATGGTGGTGGTTGCAGAGAGAGAGGTATTTCGGAGCAAACTCGTCAGATATGTCTTTTAATCGGAGTTTAAATCAGCCACATAGCCACAATTGAACAAAGACATATGATCTGGCGCTTGTAGCTCGCTCAATTTGTATCGGATTTCGACGCTCTTAGATGCGTTCGAAAGGCCTTGTCAACCGCTTTCCAACAAGCCTTTATACGCTGTGTTATGTGAAAAACTCGTGGAATGCGATGCATTTTTGTTTTGGAAGAAGATTGATTGATATCTTAGTCAATTGTGGGCGCTTTTTCTCGATCTTGGATGCATTGGAAAGATGTGAAAAATATCTTTTCAACAAGCCCTCATAGACTGAATTATATGCAATATTCATAGAATGCAGTCCATTTTCTTGTTTCAATCTTCTGAGAAGAAGATAGAGGGGTACCTCACTCAATTTGTACCGGATTTCGACGCTCTTAGATGCGTTAGAAAGGCCTTATCAACCGCTTTCCAACAAGCCTTTATACGCTGTGTTATGTGAAAAACTCGTGGAATGCGATGCATTTTTGTTTTGAAGAAAGATTAAATGATATCTTAGTCAATTTTGGGCGCTTTTTCTCGATCTTGGATGCATTGGAAAGGTCTGATTTATTGCTTTTAAATAAGGCCTTATACAGTCTGATATTTGCAAAACTCATTTGTGCAGGACCATTTCTGCTTCTGATCCTCTTAAACAAGAGATCTTGATCTATCTCAATCAGTTTTTGTCTGATCATTATATTCTTAGATGTATTTGAAAGCCCTATATAATTACTTCTTAACAAGCCCTTATGCATCATGCTGTAGTACTATTTTGTATAGATGTGATCTGTGATCTTAGTCTACTGATCTAGAGGCAGTTTACAGCTAAAGATGACTCACAACCTTGAGTTTACAATAACTTTGTCAACTACTTGCCACATCAGCAAATGTTTAGTACATGGATTGGAGCAACTTTGAGTTGATTTTGATTTATCAGGAACCTTCAAAACTTCTGTTTGACCTATGAGACATCTGACAGTGTCTGATTGTATCTCTGCATAATTTGCAGCAGTTGCATCAGACACTAACATGCCTTGCAAGTCAAACAGAAAGTTTGAAGGTTTCTGATGTTGTTCATGTTATCTATTGTAGGCCTTTTCAGGCAGTTTTACAATGTGTTGCAAACTACTATCTGTTTTGGTTATAGGCTCGATAATGTTGGGCATGACTAAATTTTTAATTAGACTTATAAACATCTGCCAGTGTAATCTATGATGCAGGTATACAACTAAAGTGGTACAATATAACAACACTAATATTTTACTTGGTCTGCATAGCCTTTATCTACTAGTAATAACAATATATTGAATTTTTATTCTCTGTTCAAACTCACATTCATTTTCACTTGCAAGTTTATTCAATGCACATTAGTGCACTGTCTTATATTCATGTCTATCCATCTACACTTGTTAATTTTTAATTATTCTGCTTGATTTGATATTGAGCTAAAATCTAAATGTAAGTTGATATCTGACTATGTCTAAGAGATTACACCTGCCTGGCTAAACTGACAAGAAAACAAATCTGATAAACATTTAAAATCTGGAGAACATCAAAAATCTGACTGTGTCTGAGAGACTACACCCTGCCTGATCTGTCTGACAGCAAAAAATCTGAAAGACACCTAAAATCTGATTGTGTCTGGGAGACTACACCCTGCCTGGCTGACCTGACAAGAAAAAAAAATCTGATCAACATCTAAAATCTGAAGAATATCTGAAATCTGAACAACATTCAAAATCTGACTGTATCTGGGAGACTATACCCTGCCTGATCTGTCTGGCAGCAGAAGATATTTCAAATCTGACTAGGTCTGGGTGTAACTGCATATCTGATAAAATCTGACTCTGCCTGACTTGCCTGATTTTGTTTTTAGCCAGAAATGACCAATCTGTCAGGTATATAAGATGATCAGACAAGATCAGACAGAATAAGATCCAGCAGAAAGTTTGTAAGAGTACTGATGTAGCTACATAAGATATATTTACTATAAATGCCATAGATGATCTGGTAGCTTCAATTAGCAGGATACTCTACAGATTATTGATAAACTAAAATGTTATAACTTTAATTCATAGTCTGACTAGACTTAATAAGAGGCTACAAATTTTTATTCACTCATAATATGAACTATTCACAAAAGATGATAATAGAGATGAAGGACCAAAAGATTATTTTATTAAATAGCTAATATATACTATATACTACAATGAAAGATTACAACTATATAATTCTACAAAAGATAAAAACATTAGTACAAGAATATAACTCAAGGCAAGATACTAATGCTTACCAAACTATTAGAAAAGTGAAAATCTTTCAAAACAACATTAGTACAACAGCATAATAAATATAATAATAGCTTACCTAAGCTTAAAGAAAAGCGAAATCTAACAAAGACTACAATAAGAGCTTATCAAACCAACCAACAGAGGCATTAGTATAAGGGATAAGAGACTAATAATAAAAGTTTACCTTAAAGGAGACAACAAACAACAAATTAATGAGCGATGAACAATGAACAATGAGTGACGAACAATAATGAGGGAGAGAGCGATGATGACGAGCAAGCAGAGGACGACGACGAAAGTGTCGACGTGGCAGAGGATAGTGGGGGTTGAAGAGCAAGAGGGAATGCGTATCGTACATCCCTTAAATAAGAATCTCGGGCAAAGCCGGGAACTGTGGCTGCTGAGCGTTTGCCAAGCGCCGTGTCAGAGACTGGGCGCCAGACATAATTATGTTGCATACGATGCATATAAATGTAGAGTACACTAGATATAGATTGGTCTCATTGATATCATTTTTATCGTTTATCTGTATTCGTGGTTTTTTTGTCTTAATTTATGATCTTTTATTTGATTTGTTGGGCTTCGAAGTGTTCGAACACGTGTGTGGTGGCTGAAGTCCTGAACATGCATCGAATCCAAACACTTCGTTCAATCATCTTTCCCCCACTCTGTCTCCTCGGTCTCCTCACTCCCTTGTCTTTTCTCTTTTCCTTTCGCTCATCTGGAGGGCCAAAAGGATTTGCTAGGAAGTAAATGGGATTCAGGTAAGTAATAAAACACTTTATTATGCCTTCTTGTGCTAACTACAAGAGTATCGCTTGTTTTTCAAGCGATACTCTCGATCCCGTTCTGTCCTCGACCTTCCGCAACCCTGCTGCCTATTCTGCACCCCTGCTGTACCCTTTACGCCCTATCTACACCACGTCCGTGCCCTGCCCACAGTCTATATGCCTCACGCCTGACTGCAACGGGCTACAACCCCCGTGCTTGGCTCTGACAACATGCACAGCCCCTTCCCACTGTCTTTCACACACGCTAACATGTATACGACCACGGCATGCATGCGCGCACCACACCGCGTTGTCTGCATGCTGTCAACAACATGTGGGCACCGGCCATGTCACTGCCCGTGCACTCGACGTCTCTGTAGAGTCCCATGGACTTGGATGTCTTTCGTGCCCACGGCCCATGGCACCTCACGCCCCACGCTTGTGTCTGCAACACACAACACCCCACATGCGCCTGCAAGATCCTGCCCTGCGTGCCCCATGGCTCGCTCGTGCCCGCGCTCCACACCCCACCTGCCTGTGCAATGTCTCGACTGTCTGCGCATTGCCCGATCCACACGCGCATCACCTGATCCATGCGCACAACACCTCGTGCGCATATACAACACTCGGCATGCCCGCTTACCACCTCGCATGCATGCTCAGCATCCCGCACACCTGCACAGCACTGTGCCCCACAAGACAACACCCTGCATGCATGCTCGATGCTCTACGCGCATGCAGAATGCCTGCACGCCCGCTCTATACCCCGTGCATGTGCCGAACTTCCCCTGCACGTGAGAGCAACCACGCATGCTCAACACCTCATACATGCTTGACACCCCGTGCATGACAACACCCCGCACACAAGTTCTACATTCTGCATGCATGCAGAACGTTCCACACGCCTGCACGATGCCCCGCATCTGTGTCTGATACCCTGCTGTCCTGCCACATCAGTACTCTTACAAACTTTCTGGCCATGTCTGATTGCGCCTGGGAGCAACATTCAGACACATCAGGCAATCATGCAGGGTATAGTACCACAGATACAATCATATTTATATCTGACCTCAGATTTTACTTCTGATCTCAGATTTTATGCCTGGCTCCAGATTTTATGTCTGGCTCCAGATTTTTTGTCTGGCCTCAGATTTCATGTCTGGCCTCAGATTTTATGTCTGGCCCCAGATTTCATGTCTGACCTCAGCTTTAAACCTGATAGCAATTTTAAATCTGATATTATATATTGAATTTATGCTTTTCAATCAATCAATATATCTATAGGCTAAACAAACATCATATCAACTACATAAGTAATCATCCTTATCTCAATTACAAAAAAAAACAAAAAGGCTACAAATATAACAACATCAGGCTGAAAAATATAATAAAGATTATAAGACTTATCTTAGAACTACCAAAAAAGTAAAACAGACTACAAAAATCACAACCTTACCTTATAATGACTGCAAAAAAGCAAAAATGAATCTGAAAAACTATAACTTTATTAGTTTTAACAAGATAACAAAGATAACAAAACTTATCTTAGAAGTGTAGTCAAGACTACAAAAAGTGAAAATCTACTAAAAAGATAACAATATAAATGTAAGGAATATAAAAAAGATAACAAAGCTTACCTTAAAAGTATACCAAAGTCTACAAAAAGCAAAAATGTAAGAAAAGATAACAAAACAGAACTTACAATGATAAGAAAGACTACAAAAAAGCAAAATATAGTGAAAAGATTATAACATTAGTGTAAGCAAGATAAGAAAGATAACAAATCATACCCTAGAAGTATAACAAAGACTATAAAAAAGCGAAAATGAACTAAAAAAAAAGATAACAACATCAGTTGTAATAAGATAACAAAGATAACAAAACTTATCTTAATTATATAACAAACACTACAAAAAGCGAAAACATAAGAAAGATAACAAAACTTACCTTACAATTGTAACAATGACTACAAAAAAGCAAAAGTGTACAAAAAAGATAACAACATCAGTTGTAATCAGATAACAAAGATAACAAACCTTACCTTAACAATGTAACAAACACTACAAAAAGCGAAAAGATAACAGCTTAAAAGGTAACAAACCTTACCTTACAGTTGTAGCAATGACTACAAAAAAGCGAAAGTGTACAAAAAAGATAACAACATTAGTGTAAGGAACATAACAAAGATCACAAATGCTTATCTTAGAAGTGTAGTAACACTACAAAAAAGCGAAAAAGATCAGAAAGATAACAAAGTCAACAATACTTACCTTAGGAGTTGTAGTCACATAACTACAAAAAAGCGAAAATGAAGTCAAAGGTAACAAAGATAACAAACTTACCTTCAAGAGCAGAGATGGTGGTGGTTGCAGAGAGAGAGGTATTTCGGAGCAAACTCGTCAGATATGTCTTTTAATCGGAGTTTAAATCAGCCACATAGCCACAATTGAACAAAGACATATGATCTGGCGCTTGTAGCTCGCTCAATTTGTATCGGATTTCGACGCTCTTAGATGCGTTCGAAAGGCCTTGTCAACCGCTTTCCAACAAGCCTTTATACGCTGTGTTATGTGAAAAACTCGTGGAATGCGATGCATTTTTGTTTTGGAAGAAGATTGATTGATATCTTAGTCAATTGTGGGCGCTTTTTCTCGATCTTGGATGCATTGGAAAGATGTGAAAAATATCTTTTCAACAAGCCCTCATAGACTGAATTATATGCAATATTCATAGAATGCAGTCCATTTTCTTGTTTCAATCTTCTGAGAAGAAGATAGAGGGGTACCTCACTCAATTTGTACCGGATTTCGACGCTCTTAGATGCGTTAGAAAGGCCTTATCAACCGCTTTCCAACAAGCCTTTATACGCTGTGTTATGTGAAAAACTCGTGGAATGCGATGCATTTTTGTTTTGAAGAAAGATTAAATGATATCTTAGTCAATTTTGGGCGCTTTTTCTCGATCTTGGATGCATTGGAAAGGTCTGATTTATTGCTTTTAAATAAGGCCTTATACAGTCTGATATTTGCAAAACTCATTTGTGCAGGACCATTTCTGCTTCTGATCCTCTTAAACAAGAGATCTTGATCTATCTCAATCAGTTTTTGTCTGATCATTATATTCTTAGATGTATTTGAAAGCCCTATATAATTACTTCTTAACAAGCCCTTATGCATCATGCTGTAGTACTATTTTGTATAGATGTGATCTGTGATCTTAGTCTACTGATCTAGAGGCAGTTTACAGCTAAAGATGACTCACAACCTTGAGTTTACAATAACTTTGTCAACCACTTGCCACATCAGCAAATGTCTAGTACATGGATTGGAGCAACTTTTAGTTTATTTTGATTTATCAGGAACCTTCAAAACTTCTGTTTGACCTATGAGGCATCTGACAGTGTCTGATTGTATCTCTGCATGATCTGCAGCAGTTGCATCAGACACTAACATGCCTTGCAGGTCAAACAGAAAGTTTGAAGGTTTCTGATGTTGTTCATATTATCTATTGTAGGCCTCTTCAAGCAGTTTTACAATGTGCTACAAACTACTATCTGTTTTGGTTATAGGCTCAATAATGTTGAACATGACCAAATTTTTAATTAGACTTATAAACATCTGCCAGTGTAATCTATGATGTAGGTCTACAACTAAAGTGATACAATATAACAACACTAATATTTTACTTGGTCTGCATAGCCTTTATCTAGTAATAACAATATATTGGATTTCTATCCTCTGTTCAAACTCACATTCAATTTCACTTGCAAGTTTATTCAATGCACATTAGTGCACTGTCTTATATTCATGTCTATCCATCTACACTTGTTAATTTTTAATTATTCTGCTTGATTTGATATTGAGCTAAAATCTAAATGTAAGTTGATATCTGACTATGTCTAAGAGATTACACCTGCCTGGCTAAACTGACAAGAAAACAAATCTGATAAACATTTAAAATCTGGAGAACATCAAAAATCTGACTGTGTCTGAGAGACTACACCCTGCCTGATCTGTCTGACAGCAAAAAATCTGAAAGACACCTAAAATCTGATTGTGTCTGGGAGACTACACCCTGCCTGGCTGACCTGACAAGAAAAAAAAATCTGATCAACATCTAAAATCTGAAAAATATCTGAAATCTGAACAACATTCAAAATCTGACTGTGTCTGGGAGACTATACCCTGCCTGATCTGTCTGGCAGCAGAAGATATTTCAAATCTGACTAGGTCTGGGTGTAAATGCATATCTGACTCTGTCTGACTTGCCTGATTTTGTTTTTAGCCAGAAATGACCAATCTGTCAGGTATATAAGGTGATCAGACAAGATCAGACAGAATAAGATCCAGCAGAAAGTTTGTAAGAGTACTGATGCACGTCTCACTCCACATGCCCTGCCCCACCATCACATGCTGTTCCTGCTCTCGGCATCCTGCTGCCACCTCACATGTGCACGCCTTCATGTTCACGCCTATGCATGGCTATCCGTGCACCATGTTTGCCCCCTTTGCGCATGCGCGCTCAATAGGCATCGGCGTTTGATAGCACTTAATGGTGCCGGTGCTCAATATAGTTATCATTAGTTTTTTTTAATTTTTGTAATTAGTTAGCCTTAAAATCATATTGATTGATTCGAGTAATACTCTGGTGTGACCAATATTATATCTATACTCTGTATAATGAGTATAGTTGCTAGACACTCCATAGGTACTATAGCATATAGCTTACACTTATAAGATTATATAGGTGACATAGAATATATAGGTTCTATAGCAAGTAGAGACATGTCTATAGCTTCTATAGCTGTGATTGCTTGCTATATAAGGCTACATAGATGGCATATAGGGCTATATAGGCTATATAGCTACCATAGGCATATATATCTGTGTAAGGCTTGTATATAGCTTCTCATAGCTTAGATAATTGTGGCTGGTAGCTATATAAATTTAGGTTATTTCAGATGTAGATGACCGTGCAATCTTTGAGAGCACTGTCAACACTATGAAGGCCGACACCAACATCAACACAGTGCACGAAAACCTGGATGGTCCACAACATGACAACAAGACGGCATCAGGAAAAACTGCAAATCCATCAAACACGCTTACCGATCATCAGAAGTTTGATGGGCGCTACTGATGTCAGATTAGCGCTACTGATCTAGACTTAGTGATGTAATAGAAGAATCATGACCACTGTAATTTAGCCATAGCTTCTGTAGCACGTAATTATGCAAGGCACATTTTGATCAAGGAATCTGTAGACGTCATCTACCTGCTGTAGCTATGATGCGCCTGCTGTAGCTGTGGTAGACAACGTATTAACATGCATTATATCATTGACTTTAACTATTCTATGATTCTTATGTACATATTCCATTAGTTAGCAACATAAATATGATATATATGATCAACTCTTATAAGTTTACTTAAGACTGTATAGAGTTGAGTGTTGCCGCATTGTGTGAGCAGCGGGACGAAGAATGTTGCCCAAATATGGGCATGATTTGTCGTCTCAAGTGTGGCTGTACTGGAGCGCTGCGACTCAACAAGTTGAAACATTGAAGTCCTGTCTCAAGGTAAGTTCACAGTATGTATTGATACTAATGCATATGGAATTATAGGTTCTACTATTGCCCTTGCCTCTGGGCTTTGTATCTGGGCCTTGGCTCCAAAAAAAAGGTTCTAATAGGTACGTCAAATAATCTTCTGAATCATAGCACAAATGTGTCTCTCCAGACCTCAAACCTTTGTCGATTTGCACGATCTTGGCGTCATTCGAATCGTGCTGATCGTAGCTTTCGAACGAGCCCACATGCGAGGCGTTTGGATAAGTATTAGGTGAGTTACCTGCCTTATTCTGATAGGTACTTACTGATAGCAGGATCTTGGCATAGCGCAACGAGCAGGGCATGGATCGGCTCGTATATAGGCTTGTTCGAACGCTATGATTCATAGCTTTCGAACAAGCCTACATACGAGTCGATCCAACCAGCCGTTGCTCCGCAGCAAGACATTCTCTCCTCCTGGTAAGGCGAAATTCGCCTTTTAGCGAATTTGTCATATCTCAATCAATACAGTACGTATCAACGACGTTTTAACAGTTTTGGAAAGCGCTGATTTATACCTTTCCAATAAGCCTACATACACGTCGAT
The DNA here is from genome assembly GCA_006506795.2 of Hericium erinaceus. Lineage (NCBI taxonomy): Eukaryota > Fungi > Basidiomycota > Agaricomycetes > Russulales > Hericiaceae > Hericium > Hericium erinaceus. The sequence goes on from CM021163.1 coordinate 1,715,399, forward strand.
AGGACCAGGTAGTGCCACGAAACAGCAAGATCTCCTGGATGATGTGGCAAAACGTGTTTTTGCCATATCTTGGGATGTATTGTACATATCACAGCTCTCTTAGGCTCGGCGGAAAGTTCTAATTTGTAGCTTTCAGATAAGCCCTCATGCGTCCATATTGGTGGACATTTCATTGCGCAAGGGACAAACTTGTCCCATCATCCCTCCTCCTAGGCGAGTTTTTTTTTTCACTTTCTCAAATCTCCATCATTTTCTATGATCTTAGGCTTATTTTGCTCACACAATACAGGGCTTTCATTTTATTATATTAATCAGGTAAGTACTGGATGTGTGGTACTGCAATATTGATACCTATGATTTCTTAGGTGTCACCTTGGAGGTTCCCACGCCCTCGGCAGAGCGGCACAGAGCAGGACGAAGAATCTTGCCCAAATTTGGGCAAGATTCTTCGTCACACGGAGAGGGCGCGTGGTGCAGTGCGGTGCATGGGTGAGGCACGACGCGGCATGATGCGGGAGAGGCAGGGGGTGAGCATGGCATGCAAGCACAGGATGGGCGTGGGGTGGTAGGTGGCATGACACATTGGTGGGTGGCGAGGGGCATGCGGTAGGCAGCGCGACACATTGGTGGGTGGTGCGACACATCAATGGGTGGTGCGATGCATCGGTGGGTGGCACGACACACGCGATAAGTGGGAGAGGCATGTGGTGGTGATGTCGAGGGGGGGCCAAAGCAGGAGGGGGCAGCGATGGGAAGTGACTCGAAGGGACAGGGAAGGAAATTGAGAGTATCACTCGAATAAGCGATACTCTCAGTGGTAGCACAAATAAACAAAGAGATTTTTTTTTACTTACCTGCCAGGCCCTCATCATCCTATAACTGTCCACCAGTGTTTGATTCCACACAAAAGGGGGAGGAAGGAAGAAGGAGAGGAGAGATGGGAGGGGAGTTGATGGTAGCAGCTGCGAGAAACTTCAATGTGTGTCAAGTCGTTTAACCAACGAATGTGTGTGAGTTTGAATGTTTGTAATGTAGTAAATCAAATAAAATCAGGATAAATCTGAAAAAACAACAGTAGCTATATTTCATTAGTTTAATTCATTTGAATGATGAAACTATCTAGCTATTATACTATAAGCTATTGGAAAGCAACATGAACTTAGTGAAGTCTGCCGTCTTGGTCTCTAATGCAGCATCCGGCAGTACCCGGGCCGGGTTGCAACAGCTGCATTTCGGGCTCCGCTCGTGATGTCTATATAAGGCATGCATGACGTGCAACCTCTCTTTCTTTCCAACCCCCATCATCTCTTCTGTCATTGACTCAAGCTTTTGCATGGTGAGTCTTTCTTTTCTTATGTCTAGTAATCTTTGTGCTTATGTCTTACCCTTACTATGGGTGTATACATTTTCGCTTTTTTTTAAATTTTGGTAAGTCGCTTTTAGTCTTCGATGCTTCACTCACTAGCTTTTACTACTTGTTAGATATTGCTTTTTTTTGTGATGTACGTAAGTGTTCATTTGAACCTTTTGTGATGACCTTTATTAATGTTTGTTTGTCTTACAGTCTCTATACTTTTGAATCCTCTCATAGTATAGCCTCTTATAGTACCATGTATTTGCTAGTCAATAAATTTTGATTGTTGTTTGATTAAATCCTTATGAACTGCATAAATTTTTTTATTGACTTGGATGTTAAATCTATTGTAGCATGTATGGACTACTGTAGTTGTGGTAGCACATTATAGCATTTGTAGAAGATTGCACATTTTGAGAACTTGACTTGTCTACAATAGCAAACCTGTACTACAGTGAACTACAGTAGACAATATCTGTCTACTGTAGGTACAAAAAATAAGAAGAGTCCTACAGACACTATGTCAACTACTCTGGCTACTGTAGCTACTGTAGCCAATGGTAGTTCACGATAGTACATACGGTTTTTCCAGATGACCGATCACCAGTATGAGATCCAACTGGCAGCCAGTCAGCGAATCACTTGTCATTAGGAAGAGGTGGAGCGAGCATTTCAAGAATGACGACTTCTCGCCAGATACAAAGCACCCAAAGGCCCGACCAAGAATATTCCCTGGTCAGACAGCAGCTACAGCCTATTGACAAATCACAAGGCTGGGGCTCACACCCAGGGATGGCTAACTCATCACTCCACTCATGAGTATGAGGTAGTCAACCTGCAAACTACTTGACAGGAGAGTGCAGCACCATAAAACTCATGACGAGGTAGCACCACCCCTCCCATGCAACCCAAGATTGCAGCGGCGGTAGCGGGATTCAGCAGTAATCAAGGAGGCTTGGTGGCTAGGTCATCGAATCTCCCTGCAAGTGTGCCCACAATACATTTGACTGGGACTCGAGGAACCACCCCAGCTCCACAGCCATCTATGGTAAACCAGTTGTATAGTACGATGGCACCTACCATGGGTGGCCATGTGACCAGTGCAGTGGGACACCATACCGGGACACACACAGTGATCCAGGGAGCGCCCACTGCTCTGACCTATATGCAACAAGGTGTACTGACCCCCATCATTGAAATGATACGAGACAGAGTAGGAGATAAACCCTCTACAGTAATCTCAACTCATGCCAAACATGTCAAACTACCTCCACCAGAAAAGTACGGAGGTCAAGATGACCTAGAAGTATTTGACATATGGCTCACGGCCTTACTACAATGGATGTGTATTAGTTACATGATGGGAGTTGCATCTGACATCTCCCATCTAAACTATCTTGGAACCATACTGACTGGCGATGCGGCAGTATGGTATGCATCAGAGCTTGAGGACCCGTACCACTCGAAGGTCCATTGGACGTTCAAAGAAGCAATAATCACATTACACATGTGATTCATCCACAAGACCACCGCAATACAAGCGTACGAGCAATGGATCCATTGCAGATACTCCTGTAGGCAAGAAGTTGCTGCATTTTTCAATGAAATGAAATGCCAAGCATCACAATTAATTGAGGCTCCCAGCAACTACACATTTAAGAAGCAATTCATTGGCGGCCTCCCAGAGGATATTGTTACCACAATATTCACCAACCGAGAGGTCTCAGCCAAGCATAGCACCATACAGGATGTGCTCGATGCTGCCCTATGCATAGAGGAGGGCCAAGAATTGGTACGTGCCCACCACAAGACAGCAAGTGGCCAGGCTGGTACCAATCACCTGACCCTGACCACAAGCCTGCCTGGTGCACGACAAATGGAGTTTGTGTCATGTGACAAACCCAAGGTGCGATTCACACTGCAAGAATCATGTAGGCATGCCGACAGCCATCCGGCCATGCAGATGAGCGACAAGCCCAACTCATCGACAATGACGTCAGTCCGGATGATGACCCAGCCATCCATGTCCACATGACTACTGTATCTACTTACTTTATAGTACTAAACCCTATTACATTAAGCAAAACCATGTTACAATAACAAGTAATAAATGGTAAGAGCACTAATAGGTGAAAGCTAATAAAGCAACTTCGTTAGCTATATAAAGGTATGCTCTCCCATGGCAGCTGCCTCCTTGCCTCGGGGCCTCTGTTCAGCTCTGTTCCCATGCTTATTGATTTTTTATCTGCACCTTTGGGTGCAATAGAACCTTCTCGGGCTGGATCTGAGTGCTGACTAAGTATAAATAGCAAGAGCACAAATTAGATTGTTATCTAATCTAATCTATTCCTACACTCCCATCTCCCGCCACCCCCGCCTCCCACCGCGCATCCTGCTGCCTCCTGCTGTCATATGCACGCATCCCATCGCTACATGCGACATGTCCCACCACCACACGTGCACCCTCTTGCCACCACTGTGACTCGCCACCACCATCGATGAATGATGCTTGATGTTGTGCATGAAGTGCTGCGTTCAGGCATCAAGCGACATACGAGGATGCTGAATATGCACCGCAAAAGCTGTTCAAGCACATGCACATGCTGGAAAGGGGTGCATGGTGCATTTCTGTGTCCGTGGGATCTCTGTCGATCGTGTGGGCTTGGTTGTTGTAGACACACGGCATGTGGTTGGGATGGCGTGGATGAGCGGAACACGTGTAGAGATGTGCAATGGAAAGTGAGATGGAGCAGAGGATGTGTGCAGAAACTGAAGACATGTGCAGAAGGTGGAGAGCACATGCAACCTCTGTATCCACACTCACCTGCATGCCTGCCTATCCAAACCTCCATGTTCCTAAGTGTTGCTCTCACAAAGCAGCCGGGTGTGAACGACTGAGAGGGTGGTGTGATAAGTACGTTGACACCAATAGCAGACACGTAGGTGAGACACGAAGTCTTGCGTGTGTTTAAGGTGCACACATTGGCAAGCGTGGCATGTTGGATGTGAGACTGGGTGTTGCAGATGGAGAGCCTCAGCATACATGTGAGAGGGCATGGAACGGGTGGGAATGGAGTGCATGGGGTGTTTACCCATAGATTGTATGGGTTGGTGGCATAGTCATGCATGCTCTGTCATCGTGTTTCGAGTCCGAGATAGCATATTGTTAGTCAAAGTAGAATAAACGAGTTTGAGACAAGGGAAATTACAACAGAGAGGCTGCTATGTTGCAGAAACACTGCTTGATGAGTGAGGGAGGAGGGTAAGACTCACCTCTGCCATAGCCTTGTGGCACCGTTTGGCCATTTCCGAGTGGTGCACTAGCTTGTCGACTGAGAATTATGGCAGTACAAAGAATAGTCGGAGAAAATCCCAGAATAATGATACTCATGCAAACTAATAAGTTAGATTTAATCACGATGTACAAGAGAATTCAGATGAGCATAATAGGAAAAATTTGGCAAACTGGATTGTATCACAGTCTGTTCATTACAGAGCATTACAATTTATTACAGTTCAACACGTCGAGGTCAATACATGATGGACACATGCATTTGAGCCTTGATTGTTGCACATATTACACCACTTGCCTCTATTGGCATATGAAAATAACTGTGATATGAGCTTACAATACATTTTTTTCTGATCTGTTTACACGGCTAGATCATAGAGATCTTGGCCGAACTCAGAGTTTTCGTGTGCTAATGCTATATCCCTTGTTTTTGTTGATCAGACTGGTCTTTTGTGAGGCTCAGCAGCCTTTGGCTCATACACTTATTCCTTTCATATTCTTGTGGACATAATTACTAACGATACAATACCTAATTTAGACTCTAAAATTGATGCCGCTGCAAATCATAAGGATACTCCCTCAGCACTCAACATCCTACATGCCTGAAAATGGGCCCGCATGGCCTCCTGCATCTCAAACACGTCGCTTCTGACATCCCTGTCCTCTTTGCCCTCAAATAACATGACTAATGTGGCTTCAGCTGCTCCTGCATGTGTCTGCAAGCCCTGTCATGTTCTTGCTTGCATTACCAACTCACGCATGCCCTCGTGTATTGTGCACTCTCACAGCATCACCCTTGAACTCAGTGAGATCCCCAATGTGTAAGGAATGCAGGTGCAGCAGGTGCATGACATTTGGACGTACGGTGCTGCAGGTGCAAAGGCGACGGGGATGGCAGCGGATGCGCAATGAGTATTGGTGAGCATGCACAGAGTGGTGGAAACAAGACATACATGCATGTTACTGGCACTAGCAAATAGGCAAATGTGCAAGGTGGACAGCCAGCATGGTGGAATGCAGGTGCGGTGGGCCAGTGGCAGATGCAGTGTGCGGTGGTGCATGGCAGTATGCATGGTGGACCACTATACATGAGCAGCTGTATGAAAGAAATGAGCACGGGATGTATTCTGTATGACATGGAGGAGGCATGCTGCCGCTGGGTGAATGTACAATGTAGGGGGACAGAGCAATGGGCACGGTAGGATGCAGAGGCAGCAGATGCAGGCTGGGCATGCATGCACAACCCATGCATGTTATGCATGCGATAGGTACAAGAGGTGAGCACAGCTGCTGGTGGGAAGATTGACAGTAAATGGCAGAAAGTGGTGGGCAGTTTGTGGGCAGTAGCTGGTGAATGCTGGAGGCACTGGAATGGTGGGCAGGATGGGTGGTGCAGATTAGATAAGTACTGGGAGCATGCCCTGCAGAGTCTCAGGGCATCAAAATTGATAGAGCCTGATCAGGATCAAGATCTGATGGTGAATTATATTAAGTAATTGATATTGTTTAATTAAAGCTAAAGGCTTAGACTCTAAGAATGCCATTAGCATTTATTAGTTGTTATGGTAACATGGTATGGGCTAATACAATAGTAATTTCATTATAAATTAAGTAGCTATGGCTCCCAGCAGTCGCATTTTGAGCTCTGCTCTGCGCTGGCAATATAAGGCACGTGATACGTGACCTCTCTTTTCTCTCAACCACATCAGGAACCTTGACAACTTTCTGATTGACCTGCGGCCATCTGATAGCATCTGTCAGAACTTGTGCAAGTGAAATCAGATGAATCAGATGGTATAAGCCAGCATCAGACACTATCAGACACTATCAGTTTGTTGGACCTCAAGCTGAGCTCAGAAATTTTTCAGAATGCTCTCAGTTTTATGTAAATTTTGGATATCAGAAATTATGCTATAGTAGATAGTTAGAGATGGATAACTACTATAGCTAACAATAGATGTTAACTATTAAATATATAAGCTGAATCAGATATCGTCATTTGAAAAGTAATCTCAGACAGATTAGATCCTACAGTAGGGTTAGAAACTGTCAGACTCATCAGAAAATTGTCAACCTTCCTGATGCACTATCATCTCCCTTCGACATTCTCTCATCTTTTAACTTCCCTCTCTACTATGCTACTTCAACCTTTATATGTTGTTGATAAGTCTATTGTCTTCTTTATTGTTGATAGTACTAATGTCTTGATTTTGTAGACTTCATTTTCACTTTTGTGATCTTTTGAATAAGTCTTTAGTTCTTTCTTATATTTGTTGTTACTTTATACTCATGATGTATCATTTTAGTAGATTATTTTCGCTTTTTTTTAATGTCTGGTATGTGTGAAGCATCACTCCTCTTCCTCTAAGTTGAATGTAACTAATATAAAGAAAGGAATTGTCTTGCCATGTAAAGCATTGGCCCACTTCCCCCAAGTGCAGCATTGTCAAGACTGGGTTCAGAGGAACAGTGAAGCCATCCAAGTCACCCCAAGGGATCAAGGATCAAAGAGCAGAGGATGTCATAGAGAGTAGAAACAGGCTGAGAATGTCTAGGGTACAAGAGGACTGAGTAGTCAAGTGGACAAACTGAGGAAGCCAGTTAGGAAGATAGCCCTATATATACTGGAAGGATAGCCCAAAGGAGAACAAGGGGAAGATGAGCAAGGGATGTTCCAAAGGGGAACAAGGGATATTCTAACAGAGAACAAGGAGACATAACAAGGGAGTGTTCATATAGGGAACAAAGGGAATGAAGAAGACCAATGGGTGATTCATGACAAGCATGATGCAAGATGAGCATGCCAGCACATGCTGGCTAGCATGCACATGTGTGCACATCATGCACAGCTATATGCAGGTACACTACAGCCTGACACCTCGCATGCTGTCTCTGCATCTTACACCTCATGCCACTCTCTCGTGTGTGTAGTCACCAGCTCACATACATGCCTGCAGCATTGCAGACAGACCTACTGTGTCACATATGTTTCTCGCATCCTGTACCAGCCTCTAGTGCCCTGTGCACACATCAGGAAGAGCCAAATTTAATGGCTGGTCTGAAAATTTTTCAATGTCTGATACTCAAATATGGATAAAGCAACTTGGGGGAAGAGGGCCAATGCTGTGCATGGCAAAATGATTCCTTTTTTTTCATCATCAATGAAGGTATATAAATTACCTCACACATAGATTAGGCACACCATGCCCTGCCTCTGATGTCTCATGTATCGGCCCAGGTGCTACACATGCTAGCATATGCATGGCTGATAAATGACCATAGTCATGCACAAGCACATCAACTAGCACACCTGTGTAAGCATGTCATATATGGCCATGTACAGGTACACTGACATCTTGCATGTAGGCATGTACCTCATGCCTTATACTTGGCATGTAGCATTGCATCTGAGAAATTTAACAGTAGCATATAGCACTATGTAGCCTATATAGCTCTGATAGGGCCATAGCAGTCTCCTTTTCTACATAACCCCTCATAGCAGCAAGGCAATCTATATAGAGCTATCATAAGCTATCATAGCTATCATAGGGTGAAGCAGTAACTATCATAGCTATCATAGTCATCTATTATAAAACAATAGCTATCATAGCTGCTATAGTATATGGTGATTATCATAGCTATATTAGCTATGTGACTTATCTTTGGTATCATATTATATCTAGCTAGTAAGATTGCTATCTACTCTATATCATCTTTACTAACAATTTTGCTCAAAGAATGCTATAAGCTTAACAATAAAATAAAATAACTATAACACATCTAAGACATTTATTGCCATTTGCAGCGAAGTTGGTGCCGCGTCGTTTTCGACGCGTCGCGCGATCTTCCGCGTCGAATCTTCCGGTCGCCGTAGCTCCCCAAGGAGCCGTCCGATTGACACGAAAAAAATTGCGCTGTACTCGCCTTGATGAGTACTTGTGCGCCCCAGCTTTATTTGGGCGATTTGGTGCACACAATAAATAGTGAATAAATCGGCCTTTCTGTACCTTGTGGGCCTTGTACAGGCGAAAATAAGACATTATAAAACAAACGAAAGCCATAGAAGGGTACCGCAGGGTCCAAAGACGTGCGCCCCAGCGTCGATTTGGCAAAAAATGATGCAAAAATGACGGAGATACGAACTTCGCGGCGGGGCCTGCTATTGCCCTGCGGCTGTGGCTGTGCTGAACGCGCGGCGTGCGGGATTGCTGGCGCTTCGAGTGATATCATTCTCAAACTCCAACCACAACATCCTTCACCACTATTGTTCACTATGGTCTGTGGACGGCCACTTTCAGATGACCTTCGGGCCTGCATTCTCAATATGGCTCGAGAGCTTGACATTCCCTCAATTGTTCAATATTCTCATATACCCTCTCGTACTATACAGCAAATTTTGAATGACTACAGACGGGGAAGACCACTCATTCGACGTCCCTGGGCTCGTGAGCTCCGAAGATCCAAACGATCTCTTACCATTGGAAACACACAGGTAAGTCTGTAGTATAATGATTTGTAGGTATTGAATCTGATTTAAAATTTTGTCAACAGTTCCTTCATGGACTTGTTCGTCAGAAGCCAGACATTTATCTTGATGAGATGAAGGAGTTGCTTGAGATGAGGTGTGGTGTTGAGGTAAATGAGTCTACAATTTGGCGAGCCCTAAGGCGAAGTGGATTTACCATGAAACGGGTATGTTTTATGTCTGAGTACTATCCAGATTTGATTATTGACTTGACATTAGTTGACTCGACAAGCCCTTGAGCGCAATGAGGATCTTCGTGCAGAATATCGCTATCGACTTGGAGCTGAATTTACTGCAGATCAACTTGTTTTTGTTGATGAGAGCTCATTTGATCGTCGTACAGCCTTGCGAGGAAAGGCATGGGCTCTTTGTGGGCAACGTGCATTTCGCAAGTGCTTTTTTGTACGAGGTCGAAGGTGAGTTGAATATATTTTCTCATCATTTATCAAGATTGACAGATATATAGATACTCATTGCTTCCTGCATTGTCTCTAAATGGAATGATGTGGGCAAAAGTGGTTGAAGGATCTTTCACTTCAGCTCGATTTGCTGAATTTATTGATGGATTACTCGATCGAATGCAACCATTCCCTGGTCCAAATTCTGTCATAATTATGGACAATGCTCGAATCCATAAAGATCCTGCAATACAAGAAATGATTGCAGCACGGTCTGTTTATGTCTTATTTTAATGAATTTTCTACTAATCTTATTTTCATATTAGTGGCATGCGTGCAATGTTTTTGCCACCATACTCTCCAGACTACAATCCAATTGAACTTGCATTCTCTGCAATCAAATCACGAGTACGACGAGATGGAACTCTTCAACGTGAGGATGTCAATCAACAAGAAGATGATAACTATGTATATGCTCATCTATACGAGACAGCATTTTCTATCTCTGCTGATGATGCTTTGGGCTTTTTTCATCATTGTCGACTGGTGTAAAAATTTAAATATTAGAATGGCTTCCTAAATATAAAGAATGTGATTGTGAAAGAGTGTTAAAAATAAAAATGTGTATCAAAATAGATCAAAAATTATCAAGTATGAATGCGCTTAACATCAGAATTACGAAGCTGATCCAAATCCTCTGCAACATATGAAATCAAACGCTTTGCAATTCCAAAAGGCATGTTAGTTAAATCTGTTATATCTTTGATACTAAGCCCCTCAAGATCACTAAGATCATATAGAGCATGAGCACTAAAAAGGGGAAAATACTGTGAAAAATCAGGAGAATGCTTGCCACGATATAAATCTGTATCTAGCTCTGCCAACCAAACATCCAATCCAGGAAAGTCAATAGCAGGAGCAGATCGCTTTTTAGCACCAACAGAAATAGATCCAGAATCTGCAGGAGCAGGTTCAGGGATAGAGGCTGTCACTGGAGCAGCTAGTGCAGACTGGCGAGTCACTGCTGAGTTGACCAACATAACACCTAGCACATCCTGGATCCACGACGGTGGTGTATTTGCCTGATTCTGCGTCTGAAGTGCAGCCTTCTTTGCAGCTCGCTGATGAGGAATCCGATCACCAATATTGAGCTGCTCAGGTGGCTGTGAGATCATGGCTTCACCCTTTGCCTAGAATTCACAAGTCAGATTATATAATAATAATTTAAAATAGAAATTACCAAGAGTCGACTCCATAAAACAAGATCCTGAGGTGTATACTGATAGTGCTCACCATCTGCAGCCTTTACGAAACAAGGACCACGATGCTGCTCGCAATAATGATGCTTCTCAATCTTGCGAGTCCAATCGAGCTCACGCACTTCAGGGCCACTCAGAGCTGGAGTGATCTCTGAGTCCTTGGTCTTCTTGGCAGACTTTGGCTTTACTCTAATCAGCATCATTCATATTGTGTATCATAGCACATACCTTTCCCCCATCAGCATGAGCTGAGACGTCAACAATTCGAATCGAAAAGGGCTTGACAACACCTTTTCCCTTTGCCTTTGCCCGACAACCCTTGATATAGTCATGGACATCTGCGAGAAGCATCTCCCAACTCTCCTCATCCTCAAAAAGCTTCGGAACTGGCTTCGGGGACTTTGGTTTATAAGAGGGGATGTATCCGATTGAACCCGAGAGCAAGAGGACAGAGACCGACATCTTAGCAGCAATCTGCTTGAGAACATCGTCAAAGGGAGTCAATGAAGTGATGCCAGTGAGATGACGGGTGGCGCTCTGATATGGAACTTCAATGGGAACATCAAAGCGGGGAAGTTTCTTGACAGCAGCATCAGAAGGCAGAATCAGATCTATCACCATCCCAGCATTAGTCTAAAAGTGGGATAAAGATCACAACATGACGCACCATCACTATTGAGGGCCTGATCACTGCTCGGATCCAACTCATCCAACTCCTCGCTCTCATCCCCATCACCCTCAAGACTCTCCTCCTCCTCCTCAGCCTCCTCCTCTGATAGACCAGTCACCTGAGAGAAGAGCTTGTCGAAGGCTCGCTCATCGCGCTTGTTCTGCTCGTCAGATGTGCTGACCCGGGAAGTACGAGCGACAGGCCGAGGAAGGACTCGGGCCGAGGTGCGAGGTTCAGCGTCTTGGGATTTCTTGATCTTGCGAGTGCCTGTAGTGTCACCCTTGCGTGGCTTAGTGAGTCGGCCACGCCTCGCACCCGTCATCAAATAGAAGAGAAGAGAGTAAAGACGGTGGGAATAGCTCGAGATTTGAGTCATATAGTGGAAAGAAGAAAGCCGCGCGCTCAGCACAGCCACAGCCGCAGGGCAATAGCAGGCCCCGCCGCGAAGTTCGTATCTCCGTCATTTTTGCATCGTTTTTCGCCAAATCGACGCTGGGGCGCACGTCTTTGGACCCTGCGGTACCCTTCTATGGCTTTCGTTTGTTTTATAATGTCTTATTTTCGCCTGTACAAGGCCCACAAGGTACAGAAAGGCCGATTTATTCACTATTTATTGTGTGCACCAAATCGCCCAAATAAAGCTGGGGCGCACAAGTACTCATCAAGGCGAGTACAGCGCAATTTTTTTCGTGTCAATCGGACGGCTCCTTGGGGAGCTACGGCGACCGGAAGATTCGACGCGGAAGATCGCGCGACGCGTCGAAAACGACGCGGCGCCAACTTCGCTGCAAATGGCAATAAAACATCGAAATCTTAAAAGCATTGTATTTCAAACAGTACTTGATTATCACATCTACTACTACAAATCTATGATAGACTACAAAATAAGACAAAACTATAAGATAAGATAAGATAAGAGATAAATATAAGATAAGAGATAAACATAAGAGATAACTCAAAAGATAAAAGATAAGATAAGACTGACTTGAACAAATCAACAAATGAGTATCCAAGATATAGATATAGATAAAACATAAGACTTACCTAAGGAAATAAAAGCAAAAATGTAAAGTCTACAATAAACAATAGGGTTAGTGGACAAGAAAACAATATAACAACTTACCAAATATAAGAAAGTTGAAGCATAAGAAGAGAGAATGATGAAAGATGAGAGGTGGTAGTGGTAGAGAAGAGAGAGAGACAGCGCATTGCACACACCTTATATAGATGTGGTGAGCAGAGCGCCAAATGTGAGTGATACGACTTGGCCTGGGCACTGTCAGATGCTGCATCAGAGGCTTAGGCAGCAGATTTTCTTAAGTTCATATTGCTGCCCAGTAACCTGTAGTACAGTAGCTAGGTATTTAGCTCATTCAATCATATTATATTGATGGAATTTATCTACTATTGTTTTTCTACATTTTCTCCTATTTTATTTGATTTACTAACCTCGAAACATTTGAACTTGCATGTGTTTGGTGGCTGAACCACCGAAACACGTGTCGAAGTTCAGATGTTTGACTCGAGCTTCTACCCTTCGACACCAACCACTGCCCTCCCTCTCCTCCTTCTCTCCCTCCGTCCTCTCCTGTCAAATGAACAGCGAAGGAGGGTAACAGAGTGACGAGGGCCTCTTAGGTGAGTAAAAAAAACTTCTCTATTGTTTTTTCATGCTAACTTAGGGAGTATCACTCATTCGAGCAATACTCTCGCTCTTCTCCTGTCCACTCGCCTTCCACAGCCACCTGTCCCCTGTCGACCCACCCCTGACTCCGCCGCCATACCACGTCGACCACCCCAGACTCCACCGTCACAAACACCACCGCACGATGCACTGACAGCCTGTCGCCTCGTGCGTAGGCCAGGCACGCCATTCGCTGCCTCCTCGTCTCGTGCATGGGCCCAGGCACTGCGTACAACCCCGCTGTGCTGCACATGTCAGTGCACATTGTGCATGGCCATGTGAGGTGTGCTCGCAGGCAGGCCTCATACCTCACACACAAGTCAATGCCCTGCGGATGCCCACTGTACTTGCGTACAAGCCTGTGGCAGTGCAGCATCCTGCGCATGCTCGCAGACCCACGCACATGCTCGCTGCCCCTCACCCACGTCCGCCATGCCTCCCCACGTCTGCCACATCTTGTCACGTCTCGTCACGTCTCCACCACATCTCCGCCATGCTCGCCGCCCTTCGCCCATGTCTACCATGCCTCTTCATGCCCGCCACGCTGTCACCACACCCACCATGCCACCACCACATCTGTCATGCCACCACCACACCCATCACGCCGTCACCATATCTGCCACACTGCCACCATGTCTGCCACGCTGCCACCACGTCTGCCACACTGCCACAACGTCTGCCATGCTGCCACCACGCCCACCACGCCACCATCACACTCATCATGTCTCCACCACACTCGCCACACGTCACACACGAGCCTGTGGCAGCCCGATGCTCAGCGACACCTCATGCCCAGCAATGCCCGTCGTACCTCGTGTACCTCGCTGTGCATCCACCACGCTTCGCACTCGCTCGTCGCATCCTGTGCTGGCTCACCATGCCCACTGCACCTCACACACGGGCCCGGTGCCTCGCGCACACCCACCACGCTGCACCTGGCATATGGATTCGCCATCCGCATCCCGCACCTCACACATGGCCGCCGCACCTCGCGCATGAGCCTAGCACCTCGCGCACAGGGCCCACTGCACTCCATGCACAACTGCTGCCATATGCATGACTATCACACAGCGCATGCCCACCGTGCCTCGTGTGCATGCGTGCCTTGTCCGTGGGGCATGCATTGTTCATATTAGTAGTGTACTTGATTGTACTAGTAGCCACATTAAATATAATTGATTTTCTTTGTAACTTAATTGACTTCTGAGATAGTAATGATAGTATTCATATCTCACTTACTGTAGGGATCATAGGGACCATAGGGACCATAGCAAGTCAGTGCATTTATATAGCAGTTATAGCTGCCCCTTAGAAATATATAGCACTATATAGTGTCTAACTACTGCTATATAAGTCATGATAAGCCTCATAGCCTTATATAGTTGAGAAAGATAGCTACATAGATGATGATAGACCTCATAGCATTATGATAGGACATATTAATGAACACTAGACTATATAGAATTTTAATTTCTCAGATGTGTGCTGGGGCCAGTGCCTCATGCATGCCTGCTACACCTCATGCCAGCCCACTATGCCTCATGTTTACTGGCCACACCCTATGCTGGTCCACCACATCTTGATGTACCTTGTGGATGGACCAGTGACAGCTCAGAGATAGCTACAGCTGAATGTGAGCATGTCAACCAGTACAACCATATACATGCATTGTGTGTTGCCATGTGCAGGTGTGTCACCTGCCTGTACCTTATGCTTCATGCCTCATACACAGGCATACCGAGTCATGCATAGGCCTAGTGCCTTATACATGCTCACCATGCTACACTACATCTTGCATACAAGCCACCATCCCATAGATGTTTACTGTACTTCATGTACAGGCCCACAGCATCTTGACACCCTGCATGTCAAGACTCGGTCGTAGACAGCAGAGAACCACCCAAGTCACCAGTGATGATGGGAGCAAGAGAGCAGAGAGCGACTAGCAGCGCAGTGACCTGTATTGGAGGTACAGTACGGTACAGACGAAATGGACAATCTAGGGAAATAGGTGAGTGACAGGGAGCCTATAAGTACTGGGACGACAATGGGAAAAGAACAATGGAACACCATAATGGGTCAAACAATAGAGTGAGAACAATGGTGGCCAAAAGGAGAACAATGGGAGAAAGAACAATAGGATGTCCCAAAGGGGAACAAGGGCATTGGTGAAGGATAGCCCCAGGTCATGTGAGGAAGTGAACATGTGATGTGGCTGCTGAAGCACATGACCGACACAATGCCTTGATGGCAGAGAACATCTGAGAAAAGGACCAGTGGTATGTGTAATTATATAGTCTACATACCTCTGATAGAGCCATAGGAGTCCTCTTTTCTGCATAGCTACCCCATAGCTGCAAGGCAGTTTACATAGAGTTTCATAGCATAGAGGGGTGGCTATGAGATGCTACAAGAGCTATGAGAGCTATGAGAGCTAAGGTTGGATCTCTCATAGATACCATAAACATCATCATCATCATAGAGTACACAGTGCTGAGAGTCAAGAGAGCTGTGATACTATTCTGAGGCTATGAAGCCTGTATAGGTTATGTGAACTATTGGTAGTCAGCTTGCTATAGGTCATATAGTTCATATCAGATCTCTCATTGATATTGATCTTGGTATATCTTCCAGAGCACTTGAAGATTCACACCATCCTATAGACTGATGATTGCAGATTTCATAGCATTAATACTAAGCATGGACAGCAGAACTATAGTAGGCATATCAATCAACTCTCAGCTGCCACCCTTGCCTGAATGTCCTCAAAATCATCATCATCAAGATCTGATTCGAAGCCCGCAGAAGTGGAAACACGACCAGCCATCCTCCTAGATCACAAAATCAGCACGAAAGCTATAACATATATAAATAAGAGATCAGACCATGCATCCAGCCAGGTTTTCTCTTGCAGGCGTGCAAATTGTACGGGGAACTTCTTCTTGTTACGATTCCTTAGAATCGTTTACTCTATACCGCCTTTTCATAGTGAAAACGACACCAAAACGATGACGATGCCCATTAGGCAGTTGGCTTATATAATCACACATCTTCGATCTGACGAGTTTGCAGGTTCAATTCCAGTTCAAGCCTGACTTTTTTTTACACTTTATTTAATATCACACATGCAAAGCCAGTGCTCTTTCTAGGGTTCAACACAAGTCAGAGTCACCCGTCTATCAATACAGGTATACCTATCATTTACATGCAGGTTCCTGACCTGCAGATCTGGATCACCCGGTGGCTGAGACCCGTCCAGAACCAGATCAAGCTTTTACTGAACTCCATCAACCTGTGAGTAACCCGCAAGCAACTCGCAGTCCAGTAATTATTTATCAATAGTATATTAGTACTATACTATGTACACTACATCCATAGTTTGATCTATATTAAATGGTGCTGCTCCCTTCAAATCAACATGCACATGCATGACCTCAATGTCTTTGCGGATGGTGCGTGCACGGCGTGTACATATATTTTCTAGTCTATATATCTATTGAATCACACCGACCCCTTCAAACTACCACCAGAGCCAAAATACGAACAGGTGAGATGCTGTCTCCGCACCCTTGGACCGCTTGTTGATGGCCTCGCAACGAGTGAGAGCAGCATGAGCTTGTTCATGTGCTTTGGGTAGCATACCGCATACATCCCGCTGAAATATCTGCCAAGCGATTGCGCAGCGAACTCACCTTATCGATCCTTGTGCGCACGTATAACTGCTCGAGCGAGTTGACAAAAAACAATTCCGATTCATACATGCACCCAGCGATGTCATTGTGCTTTGCCTTGGAAGCTTGATGCTGAATGACAGCAACACCGTACAGTCCATGTCTAGCCAGTCGAGGGCGAAGACAAGGGAGCCGCGTGGACTGGCGCACGTTGCAAGGGCCGGGAGGTTGAGAAAATAGAGTCCAAGGCCGGTGCCATATCCATGAAGTGTAATGGAAGGGGGTGGTGCATCGGGATTGAGACATCGAGGTGAGAGAGTGTGTTACGATTGTGCTTCAGGTCAGCGCAGGTGACAATAGAGCTATATGAAAAGACGTGCACCATGCCAAAACCGTGCGTGCTCTTTTGAGTATGAGTGAGACTGTCCCGGGCATGCAAGGGCATGCGCGGCCAACGTTTGAACTTGGGGCATGCAGAGATTGAGTGGTGCAGGCCCGAGCATGGCATTGAGGCCGGCGCGGGCATCTGCACACAGAGTCGTAGTCGTGGGGATGGGGTATCCAGTCAGAGGCACATACGTGCACTGGTGGAACATGAGTGGAAATGCGTGCTGTTCCAGGCATGTGATCGTGCATGAGCAACTGCACGCAGTCGGGCAATGAGGATATGAGCGAGAGCATGAAAGTCTCTGCATGTAACTCCATGCGAGTAATCAATGAGAAGTAGTCGAGCCGCGTTGCTACAGCAATGGGGCTTGACGGTTTGTTGTTGCTGGCCTCCCACGTGTAATACTAGAGCCATGAGCGCTCTCGAGGGTGTGTGCGGGAGGTAAAGAATGGGGCTGAGGTGCGGGATTGACATGTCGACAAGGAGAATGTGAGCACGAGAGCTATCATCGAAAGTGAGAATGGTAATGAGCGCGGATGGTGTGCGAAAAGTAAGATGGCTTGTTGCCAGTTGGAGACTGTCGATCGGCGGAAAACGAGTCTCACTCGCTCGATAACAAGCAAAACTTCGAAGATTAGTACAGCAAGTAAGATAAAGATCGTGTAGACTCATCTAAGGCCCCTCTAGCCCCTACAAAACCCTCCCTGCCATTGAGTTGAAGAGAAAGACGAAAAGAGAAGATGAGAGGATGTAGTAAGTAGTGAGGCCAACTGATCTGCAAGTGACCTGTGATGTCATGGGCCCTACCTGCAGCTCCGGATCACCTGGTGGCTGAAACCCACGCAGATCCAGGTCAGCCCTCGTGCCATGTTGAATACCTGTGGGTTCGGATCCAGGTCACCTGCGAGTGCACTCATGTCGAACCCTAGGACTCAGAATCATCTCACATGATTGCTATATGAGATCAGTTGTTTCTGTGCATCTCACATTTTGACACCTTGGTGATGTACTGTGGAAAGGGATGAGGGGCAAGCATACAAGAGGGAACGAACCACAAAAAGTAGTTGAGATCTGACAAGTACACTGGCATCAACAGAGCAATCCACAATACAACAATGCCTATACACGGAACAGCTAAGGGGCAAGGGAGGACAAGGGGACAGCAGGGGAAGATCATGGTTTCCTTGCTTTCAGCACAAAAACACCTAGAAAGGAGGGGGGGGGAGTATGGATAGCGGAAAGCAGGAGGATGGTTTGTTTCAATGCCTCAGCTTCAGTACGGTTCCGGGTATGGCGTACCACACCAGCTGCTCAAAATAGGGCCCACAGGTGATGAATGGAATCCACCATTCCCAAAATGGGACCCTATTGTCGTAATAGCTCTTGGTGGCAGCAACATACTCAAACCAGGGAGGGTAAAAGCCGGATGCCCCCCAATCGATCAGCCATACTACGCCATCTTCTCCAAGGAGGACATTTGCTGGGTTTATATCGCCATGGGTCAACACAAGAGGTTGGGACTTGTCAAAGCGAAGGCGCTGCCGGATGTCGTCTGGTTGGACAGAAAACAAACACATCCCTACGTCAGCCTGTCTGTCGAACCAATTGGCAAGGTCGTCATAGGTGGTCCAAGGGCCCCGTCCAGCGAAGTTGGGCCCAAATATGGGCCCAGAACCAGGGAGAGGTGGGCCATTGGTGACGGGTCCCGGTGGTGAGTTGGGGGAGGGGTTGGTATGTCGCAACATGCGAACATACTGGCGGAGGACACACATGATGCGAATCTTCGACCACCAGTGGAGGTCGCCCCAGGCTTCGGACAACGTGTGGCCAGGGATGCGATCGAAGAGCAGGAATGCGGTGTCCTCCACTCGGTCCATCCAGCGAAGCCTGGGTACCGGAATGGTGCCTAGTTTCCTGACAAACTCTGACGTGTTGGCCTCCCCTGACTCGCCACCGTTTCCGCCGTCTGGAGACGTGGCAGTGGTGAGCTTCAAAATGCGGTCAGGGCCGACGAAGCGGGCTGTGTGGTCTTCGTCGACCAAGGAGGCCTTGTGGTACTCCTGAAGCAGGTCGCTGAACTCCAAGCTGTCAAGCGGGCTGGGCTGCATCAGCTGGTGAGCAGGTGCCATCAGACAAGGAGTGCTAAACCTCACTCGCAACACGGGGCCACTGGAAATGGAAGAGATGCGAAAGAGTCGGAGGAGGTCGGCGACACCATCTGCGAGGAGGCCGAGAAGGCTAAAGGTGATCCAAGAGGCATAATGTCTCGGTGTCCACACATGTGTCCAGAGTGGTTGAAGCATGGAGGAGGATCGGATGATAGCCTTGTGGACTGATTAATGGAGATATACACACACAGAGTTCGGTGCCATGCATCCAGAGAATCAATCAACCATGCATCCGGAGATCGGCCCAGTGAAGACAGCCCTTCAAAGGGCGCAAGGCAGACCACGTGATCACAGAATGTCTGAAACATCCGGAGCTAGAATCATGAGAAGGCTGAGTGGATGGAGAGCGGCTTAGAAGCCTGAGCCAGATTGAGCTGGGCCAGCTTAGAATAGGGCAGAAAGTCGCATGCGTCCAGTTGTCGATAGGGCCCGCTGCTCGACGCAGCCTGGTACTTATCACTCCCCCATGTCCATACCCACCGACAGCGTATCTGCACCAGGTGTCCTCCCACTCAAACCATGGGCAAGCCCTCATTGGGCCCAGCCTTGGAAACAACCTACCCAGATCGAGACCAAGGTTTGAGCACACACGCTATGTTGATCTAATGATACTGGTACTCACCCAGAGCTTAGATCGCCGTAGGCAGCGTGGATAATAAAGCTGTCAATTACGGCCACGTGCCCTTTAGAACACTGTTCTGGGGCAGGTTCTCGAGCACGAAGGAGGTCAACCATCCTGTCCACTGGTGCATTTGTGTTAGTGTATCCTGGCCTTAGATTAAGCTGACAAGAAAACAGGTCGGTAACAGGTGACTTTGAACCAAGATTAAGGCCATTCCCGGGTGTCTCCATCGATGTGTGCAGCGGCGCAAGCCTCAGATCAGGAGAACCAACATCGGAAGTCAGGTCAGCAGGCCATCCACTCCATCATTGCAGGCTGGGCCACTGATCATGAGAACTTGCAGCATCACGGCCATTAATAAGGGCTCCAACAAGCTGCGAACTGAAATGCTGAAGCCGTGTGATACCTACAAACCCCTTCCGCGCACAAATGCCCCCATAACCCTTCATGACATAGAGAACGTCATCAATATGCATCGTTTGGACACATTTTACTGGAGCCATGCACAAAAGCAAGCAGTAGGCTGCGGGACTTGGGCCCGGATGCTAGTGCAGTACCTTGTTAAACACGGCTTCCTCCAGCCTGAGGCCCTGACGGTTGTGGATACATATGTCCAAGATGCAGAAGGACTAGGGAGCATTATCGTCGCTAACGAGGCCGGGGCTGGCTGGACTGACCAAGCGTGAGTGGCATGTGGTGGCAGAACTGTGTGAAGCTGTGGCTGATTCTTTTGGTGAATAAAACAGTGCCTACACTGAATGCCCTGACTGCCGCGTGCTCATACAAAATGAATTCAATCCCTTCCCATCCAGCCAGTCTTCTGGCTGAAAGCGAGGGGCTGGATGCTTGGCCCGCTCTGGATTTTCCTCCCCCCCCTCTCTGTGCGTTGGCACCATCCAATGTATATGTATCTCACCACGCTGTGCTAAATTCATGGGACATTTTGGGATACCGTTTGTTTTGAGAATGTTGCTTGGTTAGAATGAGGAGCAAGGGTGGCAGACTCATCAAAGGGCCTTCGATCAGCACCCATTGGTTGCACTTACTGTCAGCTGGGAGTGTACTCTGTCGAACCCTAATTGAACATAGTGTGTTGTTCTCACTGTTCTACAGCAGTCTATGTAGCTGTCAGACACATTAGATACTCTTAGACAACATCAGCTACTCTCAGCTAGTTGCAGAATCAAAAAAGTATCAATGCAGAATGCTTGCAGACTGATCAGATGCCTGCAAGGTAAATCAGAAAGTTTTGAAGCTGCACTTGTGTCAAACCCTACAGTGGCAGTGGCATGATGATGACTGGCTTGTAGGTAAAGCACATCTTTGGTATGGAACACGTTTTTATGCTGCAAAATTTAAACGGTTAATGATTACATAAGCAAAACTCGGTTTTCAGATGCACAGATCCTTATCAGTCCTTATCATCTCTCTGCTCTTCCTCTCTTGCTCTTCACTCTCTCACCTTCTACACCTCTAAACAATCTCACTATGAACACCAGCATTGATATTCACATCCCTATGCCATCTCTTCCAACAGAAGTCTGGACAAGAATCTGTGCAGATCCTGATCTTCATGCACCTACCATGCGCCTTGTCCATAGCCAGGCCTGGAGGACCATCTGTCTGATGCCAAGTCATCTTCACATTGATGAGCCTCAGGATTTGGTTCAATTTCTTGATCAGGTCAGTTCATTGTGCTCTCTTGGAACTTACAAATTCATTTTCTCTATCTAGGTCCAAACTCATTACACTATTCTCTCACCTCGCATCACTTTTATCCAAGGCCAACCCAGATATACATATGGCAACATACAGACCATTGTTTTTCATGGTGGTTTTTTTTCCGATGAGTACCAGGAGATCAAGATGCAGCTATTGTCATTAGCTCAAGCCACATTTGCCTTGCTGTCCACTCTATCCTATTTTGCCATTCGTCAGGATGAGCTGGGCTGTGAGAACATTCAGATAGTTGGAGAGATGTGTAGAGAATTGAATAGAAGGCCTATCACTGTCTGTATCATTAATGTGCAGGATGAGGATCCTGATGTAAGTCTTATTCATTCTGATGTTGATATTTTGGAATCCTAATTGTATGTTAGGTTGGATTTCATCAAGACAACCCCTGGAACGATGAGGATTGGACATCTGTCATGTTGCTATTTGGCAACATCAAAACACTAGTCCTTTCCACTTTCTGGCTTTTTTCTGATTGGCCTGAAGGCATGCCTCTGCCTTTTGGAGATCAAGAATGGGATGACGAAGAACTAGAAGTGCATACAAAAGCTATGGAGGCAAACATGGTATCTTCTATGGCACTCAGTCTTCCAACAGTACAATATTTTCAGCTTAGGCAAGGAGGTGGATTTGGATACGAGTATAGTGATGGCCGTCCACGTAAGCTGTCTACAGGATCTCATACCACATGGAAACCAAAAGATAATGGCGAGTGGGACAAAACTGACTGCTGGTCTTATGCAGAGTTTGATAAATTTTATGAGCACCTTGATCACTACTAATGATTACAACTTCTATCTCTATACCAATTTTGTTTTACTCTTTGTTATGAAAATTGTCTTCTAGACCAGATCAAGGTGTTGCTCAAATTCATTGACCTGCAGGTAACCTTTGAGTTACCTACCACACAGATGTTTTTGAGTAAAGGTATAGATGTATTGGAAATTCTAAACACATGTGGTATTTACTAAGTAACTAACTTCTATACTTGCTCAGAAAGGCAGGGATCATGCTCCCAGTCTAGATCTAGAACACCTGGCCTGGATGATTATATACTTATCAACAGGCCAATCATGCATGATATTGTATTGTGCATACAATAGGCTATTGTGACATGCCTGCCATATCGGGTATTAGAGATCTTGTACAAATAATTTATTATGCTTATATCTTACCAAGATTACTCATTATTCATCTTGTCCTAGAGCTTTTGCAAGATAAGGGGGGAGACCGTAGCCACGCTTTTTAATATGTTCATCATCAATTACTTCTGCTTGCAGTAATCCAGTCAGTTTGAATGATGATCTACTTCATGCAAAATATCACTCACTTCTGCAATAGCAGCCTCCAGAAAATTCCCAAGTAAGAGTCTTTGCATCTTTGTAAATCTTGTTCTCTGTCTTGTTGGCTTTGTCAAAACAAAAGCTCAGACAAGCAGAGTCTGCAAAGCTTCGTCGGCTATATCCACAATACCAGGGCTTGTCTTGAAGTTCTCCAGAATGAGGATGCATAACCTGCAATTCATCTGCCTCGAAAGAACAAATCTTGAACCCTCTGTCATTGTACTTCTCTCCACACTTCTTGACTGTATCTGCATGCCACGTATTTCTCAAAAACTCTGTCCTCATGCATCCAAACCCACTAAGTGTCCAGTTGGGATAGGAGATTGAAAACTCATCGGCACCAAAGTAGTTCATGACAATGGTGCTCCAGAAATTGTGGATGGGAAGGAAAGGATGTAGGACAGATTCACAGACCACCAAATCAATAAAGGTTTTGCGTTGAGGATGGTAGAGTTTGTGGACTCCAATGATATGTTGGATGTAGCCATGTGGATAAATGTAATGTAGGATTTTGTATCCTTCTTGGATCTGCAAATAGTCCAGCATATTTTCAACTGCTGCTAGGGTGCAGTATAGATCCATATCGCCTGGTGTCCAGTATGGGAGGTTGGTGGCATGGAGAATGAGAAATAGAATGAGAGATCCAGAAACCACACTGCTAGTCTTTCTCAGTATGGTTCTGAAGGCATCTGGACTGGATAGATAGGTGGAAAGGGTGAATCGCCATAAGTGCAGAAGGAAGATGTTGGCCATAGCTTCCCAGTACTGTGATGTGGCTCTCAACATAGATAAGGTTTTGAAACAAGAGTACTGGAGGATGCTATAATGAAGGTCTTTAGAAAGAGTTTGCAGCGACATAACAATGAAGATATCAATATGTGTGGCAGTTGCTCAACGACTGTAGCTCAATGACAGCAGTGACGTGGCAAAGTGGCGTAGACTGCTGCCATGTGGCTGTGGTTGTGGCTGTGTTATGAGATTTATTTTTCACTTCATTGTTCATGTAAAGGTGCCACTTTAACAAACAATGAGCAAGTATCAATATGATGTGAGGTGAAGAGCAAAAGAAAAATTAAAAAAGTACATAGTGCTTTGATCTATATTACTTCTTATCATTTCCTACTTCTTGTCCTCCTTGTACCTTCTACTCCTTCCTGCTCCATACCTTCTTCATCATCACTGTCATCATCAGCCATTCTCTTGCTATCTCTTACTGCTGCATATGCATTAACGACCTTCACCTCTTCCCACTCCTCTGGAAATATCCAATTTCCTTCATCCTTCAACTGCAAATTGACCATAGCTTGGCATGGCTCCTGGTTAGCATCAACCCACCATTCATCCAGTTCATCCAGGACTGCATCATTCATCCCCCAGAACTGCCCAAGATCCGTCTTGAGAAGTCTACAAAGCTCTTTAGGTCCAATCGGAGGATCCACATTGTCAGGACTCTCCAGAAGACTTCTGCTGTAAGTGATAAAGGCCTTGGCAAACAGAAGGTGTTGCTCCTTGAAGAAATCAACTGGTCTTGATTCCCAGTCAGAGCTGCCTACAGACGGATAACCAGAAGATAGATAATGATCCAGGATACTGGTCAGAGCAATGCTGGCTGCAATCCTGATGTGCTCCATCCGAACATTCTTTTTTGGACGAATGCCATCAACATATGCAAATGTCCAGGCAAACACCACAGCATTGGAGACTGCAAGAAAATTCTCCATCCCTTCCCTTGTATTCAAACAAGGTAAGGTTACTGTACAATCACATTATAAAAATCTGATTCTCTTCAATAAGTTATGTAAGACTCACAATCTTCTGGCAAGTCATCTTCTGCATGCTGGAGAAGTGTTGCCCACCAAAGGACAATATTAGATAAGAGAGGGATGACGGCAGGGTGTGAGGTATTAGTGAGTTGAGTTCCTGCAAGGAAGCAGTGAACTTGTCCGTAGAAACTCCTTGCCAAACACTTTTCTGCATAAAGGTGCCGTCCAAATACAATTGTATTAGTGGCACCATAAACCCAGTGAGGAGTGTTTGGTCGTTGATATCTAAAATACTACGGTTAATTCACAACTTGTGAATCAAATAAAATTATAACTTACAATGTCTGACCAGGCTGCAACAGAATAGCCTCAACCCAATAGCGGGACAGATCCATCTCACGAACATTGACGTCCATGTAAAGGTCAACACGATAAATCTTATCATCATTTGGATCCTTTGGAGTGAGCAAAAGCCAAAGCTTTTTCCCAACTAGAGGGTGAGACACAGTGCCTAGTCCATCTGTGTCGAAGTGAATGTCAGACAAGGAGTGCTTGGTAGCCACAGTTGCCCATGACAGGTCTTCTGCAGGACGCTCTGATGCAGGCACACTAAATAATGTCTCCAGTGTTTGAAGAACATGTTCGTGTGAGGCAAAAGCACTAACAACAAAATAAATTCTTAGTAACTACACATCCCAATAGAAAACAGAAAAATACCTCCAATAAGGCAGCTGTACTAGAGGTTCTGGGCACCCATTGCTGAGGCCATTTATCACCTTATAAGCAAGCCATTTCTCATCCTTTGGCAGATCCTTAGCTTCCAGACCAGCCTTGTATATTTGGAGACGAGTGACTGTTCTCAGATGACCATCTGGTGTGGCAGCTGATCGATATGCCATGTCTAAAAACAGAGAGCCAAATTATTTTTTTGAAAATGACATCAACAATGGAATTTTACCCTGGCCTTGCACCTTTTTGTGCAAATCTCCAACTCTATTCATGGACATTTTGTTCCACTCCCAAGTTGGATCAGTCTTGCCCCCAGAAACTAGAATGTTTCTGTCTTTGAACACATCTTGGATCTGTTCTTGAGTCATCTTGCATAACTTGTCTTCAGTACAGACAAATGTTCCAGATCGCTGGTCAGCCTGTTCAAGATTGAGTTGTAGACGATGGGCAGAGGGCAGCATCATGCGAAGTTCATCATCAACCATACTGTCTTCCAACGCTACTTGCAACTTTTTTCCAAATTCCACCTGGAATTCATCCGATATGCACAAATATAAATAGTGTATCACATATCTGAATAATAGCAACTTACATTGTCTTCCATCATTGGAGGTACAAAACTGACTTTCACAGCCGCATTTTTAGTTGCATCATAGGCAAGCATTGTTATAGCTTTTGGTTTGAGCAGCTATAAAACGTAACATATTAGCATGTCTTGTGTTATAGAACATATGTTCAATATTACCCTTGCTGGAATCTGATCCAAAGGAGGAACATCGTCCTAATACAAAAACATAAACCAATATTTAGCATAAAACAAATATAAAAATTTAAAGCACATACTTTCTGCTTGAATTTTTCATTCTCTTTTTCCCAGTTTGCCACTATCTTTTTGAAGGTCTCAGTTGATTTTACAGTCACTTTGACCCTAGCATTGGGATCAAGTTCTTGATCCACTGATGTTTGGATCTTGGTGCTCTTCTTGCTACTCTTCTTGCTGCTCTTCTAGATATGTATCTGTATCAGTTTTATTTCTCTAGTAGATGTGTTTGGTCTTACCTCCTTATACTCATCCTCCTCCTCCTTGTCCTTGTCCTCCTCCTTGTCCTCCTCCTCCTTGTCCTCCTCCTTCTCCTCCTCGTCCTCCTCCTCATCCTCCTCCTCATCGACCAACTCCTCCTCTCCATCCTCATCACCACCCACCTTAGAGTAAATTTCCTCCTCCTCCTCGTCCACAGCTTTCTTCTGACTCTTCTCCCCCTCCTCTTCCTCCAGCTCATCCTCCTCATCCTCCTCACCTTTCTTCTCACTCTCTTTCTCCTCACTCTCCTCAACTTCATCCTCATCCTCATCCTTCTTTCCACCCTGCTTTCTCTTCTCTTCCTCATCCTCCATATCCTCTTCCACATCCTTTTGCCCTGCCTCCTTCTCTAGCCCTGCTACAGCTTTATCAACATCCATTTCCCTCTCCTCTGCATCTTCTCTGTCAACCATGTCCTTTCGCACAACTGTCTCTGTCTCCTCATCCAGAATTATATCCACATCCATCATAAAGAGTGGTGGCTCAGCTTGCACTTGTCCCTCAGCTGCTTGTGCATCAGCTTGCACAGGAGCTGTTGGTTCTGCTTGCATCTCAGCATTCACTGAAGCTTCTGGCTCTGCTTGAAGTTCAGATTATATGCAAACTGAGGCCTCAGCTTTTAGCTCACCTTGCATCTGCTCCTTCTGTCCATCCAAAACTATATCCACATCCATCATCCTACGTTCCTCCTCAATGTGCGCAGAAGGTGCTGGCTCAGCTTGCATTTCTACCTCAACTGCTTGTGCGTCAGCTTGGACAGCAGGTGTTGGTTCTGCTTGCATCTCAGCATTCACTGAAGTTTCTGGCTCTACTTGCAGTTTAGATTATATGCAAGCTGAGGCCCCAGCTTTTAGCTCACCTTGCACCTCAGGTTCAGGCTCATCTTGCATTTCATTTTCTGGTGCTTCAACCGGAATGTCATCGTCATTTTCTTTTTTGATCCCTGCATTTATTTTAGTTGACAATTTTCTAATTATAATAAGTAATAGAAAAAACTTACGAGACTCATTGACGAAGTGCAGCAAAAGAGGTTCTACATCCTTCGATTCTATCCCTTTTGCAGCACAGAGGAAGGTCACTTGATCTTCGTGTGGTAAATTCGTAAAATGTTCTATTAAATGATCAGGAGGTGACCAATCAACATCTGTCTCAAGTGCTAAGATGATGATAAGCATGATAAGCATGATAAGCATGATAAGCAACCATTTTTTTCGCTTAGCATATAGAAACTCACAAGCTTTGCCTGGATGTGAGAACCACTGTGAAGTCAGAGGATTCTTCACATCTTCATGGTTGCTGAGCTCTTTCTGCCAATAGTTCAGAAGCTCCACAATTTGTTCCTCAGCAGATGCACCTTGAGAAATTGCAAAGATGCTGAACCAGATCTGCTTTTCAAATTGTAAGAGTATATCAGGTTTTCCTTTATTTCCTAAAGCATATAACAACTTTTAAATAGAGCATATAAGCAGTCTAAATCTATACAAATCAGAAAAATATAGCCACATACTTGCGAATAGGTTTCTCTTTTCAATACATGATTGGACAGTGTACGAGGAACAAGCAACGCCACAGGAGACAGCCCAAGGGCAGTGATGATGGCATTGAGCCACTTTCGCTGTGTCATTTTAGATTCTGGCAAATTTTCCATCTCTGCATTTCTGTTTTAAAGTTATACATTAGAACAACTGATAAATAAAGCTATAGCATACTTTTTGATGGTTTGCCAGTATTTGATGTTAGAGAAAAAGATATTTCCCTAGAGATAGATTCACATGCTTAGAATAAAATTACGATGCACAAACAATATAAAACTTACTTCAACTATGGACTGCAAACCCATGACAGCGTGCTCAAAGTTTTGGACCATTGCTTGCTGATCCATAGTAGCTGTCCGCATTGACGTACGGCACCAGAGAGCACAAATAACTTTAGCAGAAGATTTAACAGACCAGTCACTATTTTTCCATTCCGTTCGCAGCTGGGCTTCAATTTCCTCCGATGAAATCAAGTCCTTAGCATCATGGTTTGCTCCTGGATGTCTGATCTCCAGTTCCATTCCAGTTGTTTCAGAAGTACTAGCATGGGCTTGTGTAGTCCTCGGTAATTTGGCTTTAGTCCATGCAGCCCATGACTTATCTAGGCACTGTGGCCAGTTTTCTATCAAGCGCACGATCTGAAGTGAATGGTAAAAGTATAAGACAATATAAATATTTATAAAAGCAAAAGCAGACTACTCACCGCAGCCAAATTAGTATCATCAGACACAATCTGCTTGTATACTGCCAATCTAGGCAGACACAAGGCAGTGTCCTCTGCTTGCACATCACAAAGCCGTGCAATCACGTCTACAACGTGGTACTGAAGGACTACCTTGCTAGCTGCTGCCATCAATTCATTGTTCATGCGGCTCCACAGGCTGTGCACATTTAGCTGCTCTTCACCAGATTCCACGTATGCATACCAGAGTGGCAGCACCAGACTTCGAGGGTCTAGCTCATAAAAGCCTTTGGTGCCCCACTCATCCAAGGAGCTGAAGAAGTGCTGAGAAGAATCATATGAGCAAGATTGTGATGATGGACAAATGAGTAACAGAATAGCACCTCAAACACAGCTCGGGTCTTTGATTGGGAAGGATCAATTATTGCCATGTCACTTTCATTGGACACACGATTATCAAAGGCATGAGAAAAAATTGATCTGATGCTGGGGGCAGTGAAGATAGTTGGATTGAACCAAGGGAGGACACGCAGAGCTGCTGCACATAGCCGAAAATCAGATTTTTGAGCCTTGTGCTCTTTGATTTTTTCCACAAGGTGAGGATGAGTTTTCTTCAGTTGTTTTTCGGATATGGTACTAGTTGAATGAGCCAGTACATCAGAGAAGACAGACAATCTTTCTCAGAACAATAAGGTACACACTTTGTAGTCGTTGTAGATTTTGCAGATTTTGCCTTCGAAGACGTTGCCATGGCTCAGCAAAAGATTCTTTTGGGCTAATTAGTGCTTATCAGATGATAGATGGTATTCATAGCATAATAAGATTACCTTCAAGACACGGTAGACGTAAAGAAACTGGAACGGCAGAGGAGAGACAGCATAGATGGAGAGTGTGATATGATCCTTGTCTCCGCATTTTAGGTCACGTGACACGTTCAGACCTTGTTCGGCCGCACAAGGTCTCTTGCAAGTCATGTGATCAACCGTACCTCTCAACGCCTGCCAATTGCAAAACACAAGTCATGTGATCAACCGTACCTCTCAACGCCTGCCAATTGCAAAACACAAGACATGACGCAGCTGGCGCTCCGCTGGTCTTGTTAAAGATTGACAAGAAACGGGGCTCGGCTTCGCCTCGCCCGGTTTCTTTTTGTGACAGTAGGTCACGGGGCATGGAGAGTTTTAGATTTACAAAGTACAGTAGAGTCGTTTGCATTTATAACAGTTCTGTATATACCACATTGTCCATCGTCGTCTGCCCTGGCGCAACTCGTACAATACAATCTCGACCGAAGGGAACCCTAGAGAATGCCGTATAGAGCTGTCCATGGCTGAAGACCGGGTGCGTGACATCGACAGCCAGCTTTTGTAAAGTCATCCCCTGCGCACTATTTATCGTCGTCGCATAGGCTAGTCGAAGAGGAAATTGACGGCGCTTGATAGTCCAACCCTTGTCAGGGAAATAGTGGGTGAAGTCGATGCGAGGTAAGACAATACTGTCGATCTGTTGTAGGTGCGTGCCTCGAATTAGTTGAACGACGATGACTCGCTGACCAAGCTCGTTGATGACGACCTTCGTGTTCTTGGTGAGGTTGCCCAGGGAGAGACATGCCATGTTGAAATCGAGACTGTCCGACAGATACTATTAAAAATAAGCAATTGTCATTGGGGGTGCACTACTCCGCGTCAAGAATGTGCGTGATCGCACTCTATCTCGATCAGAAGCGCAAAGATAAACAGAATACGGTGAGACATACGTGATTTAATCCTCCGTGGCAAAACCCACTGTCTCGGAGTCGGCGCTCGCATTCGAAAATCTTCACCTTCAGCTTCGCGGAGAACGCGAGTGCATCCGCGACGCCACGCAGCGCGAAGGGCGGCATGAGGCTGCGACTGCGACAACATCTCCTTCTCTAAATTTAAACAAACATAAGAAACTGAACATTTATAGATACAGATGCCAACGCACCATCCGCGTCCATGTCAATGGGATGTGACCTTGCTGGTTTCGTCTCCGGGTCTGGATCAATTTCGCCCGATCACAGTCTGTACACATCGTCTGCAGCAGGCCTCGCCTTCAAAGCACCCGCAAGACCCAGCTACTCATTCTCTTTCTGCTCCGCCTTGTCGAGCAGCTTCTGATACCTCTCCAGACATTGCGTAGCCGTACGACCGACGATCGGTGCTATAGTACGCCATTAGGTTGGCATGAGCTTGGTGAGAGTCACAAGCTTCTCATCCTCTTCCTGCAAAAACCTTTAGATTTAGATGTGTGTCATAACAAAATGCTGGCGACACACCTCGGACCACTCGGTCTTCTTGACAGAGAGATCCAGCCATTCGTACCAACGAGCCTTGCACTGTTTTGGTGTCTTCCGGACATATATGAATCCTGCGTATGTTTTGTCAATATACTTACCAGTAACCCGCGAAGGTGATGTGCTTACCATTGGTTCTTACCGTACTTTGCAATAGCAGCTTTCAACACCTCGTCTTCGGTGTTCTATGGGATTGATGAGCCTATATAATGGTACAGGATGTCACTGTCAAAGGATGCGAGATGTGACTAATCGATACGCACAGAAATGTTGCTTCAACCTTGCGCCCGAATGGGGCGTACGAGTCGCGAGGCACAACGAATGCATCCATCATCCAGATATTGTTGCGGCCAGCAGAGGAGGTAGACCTTGTGCGGCCGCACAAGGTCTTCAACTGCACGTGATACACAAATACATGTACACAAGACCTTGTGTGGGGATGGGCATAGCGGATAGCACGTCAAACGTGAGAATTTCCCTTCCGAAGGCGATTCCGGTTCTCTCCGTTGACGCGGCTTGCTCGTTGTGTCCGTGCTGGAGTCCCCTCGCGAAATTTCTATCTCCTCACTCAATAGCTAGTATTTCGAAAATCGAAGTAGGCAATTGTATTCTAGACATATGTAGCTACATTTTGGTGGGTCAAAATCAACAGATGTTGGAAAATGACAAAGAAATGCGGAAATTTCGAGAGAAATAAGGACATCTCTACGAGAAAAAAAGATTGCTTCAAATGGACCCATCAATCTGTAGCCCGGGATCGAATCTATAGAGTTCATTAGTGGAGTTTGTTGAAGGACAGTGTGCTTGGTGAGGAGAAAGATGAACAAGGCAAGGGATGAGGTGAAAGCAGCAAACCCGCGAGATAAATCGTGTCGGACGCGTCAGACGTGTCGTGTGCACATCATCATCAAGATCCTCCTACGACGTTAGCACTTGTGTGCTGCTCGAGATGACTAGGAACTCACCATTATGCCTCCTTCTAGCCGCTCCTCGCTCCAGGTCAGCCAAACTCGGAGGCTCAACGCGCTCAAAGCAGAGAACAAAGAGAACTCACCTCCAGCCGGAGTCTCGGTTCCCAAATCTCGCTCTCGAAATACTCGTCGCACTGATGCCTTAATTGCTGCAGAACAGCATATCGAGAGTCTTGAGGCTGAACTCCTGATGCTCTGGACTTCTCTCGAGAAGGCCACCTCGTGTTCTCACGAAGCGACCGTGGTTATCGGAGATCTGCAGGCAGCTCTCGATGTCAGTGAAGGGAAACTGAAGGACTCACTGGGTCTAGGAGATGCAACAATGCATCGCATCAAGCAAGCTCAGAAGCGCATCGAGACTCAGCGCAAGTGTCTCCTTCGAGCAAGAAAACGAGAAGCCCTGCTACTTTCTCACAAGGCTACTCTTCGGGATGATTTCCGTCGCGCCCAGAACACAATACTTGTCATGCGTGCTGACATTGATTCTGCTCACGCTAATGTCACTCGCACTCGGGCTGATGCTTTCCTGGCCTTCGAAAGGGCTGCTCTTGCTGAGGCTCAGCTTCTTGCGGCAACAGAACTGACTAAGACGACATCAGCATCGATGCTTGTGCTATCCGAGAGGACTGAAGTGCTCACCAAGGGTCTGAAAACTACTCGAAGGCAGGCCGCTATCTCGGAGAAGACTCTGGAGGGCTGTCGAAAGAAGCTGAGAGCAAGTCAGATGTGTTGTCTTCATGCAAAGCATGCTCGCGACAAGGCTAATGAGCGTGCACGCGCTGCTCTTGCGCATCGAAGACAGATGGCAACATGGAGACTCACCCGTGGACGTACATATTCTCCTGAGGCAAGAAATGCTGCGTGCTTGTTACAGCGAGCCGGATATTCGCAAGCAGCTGTGGGACCAACCATCAAAGCACTCGCGGGAATCTTCGGAGTATCTGTCAATCGAACGATGAGTCGTCGTACTGCTCAGAGAGCATCTATCGAGGGTGGAATTGCTGCAAAGATGCAACTTGGATATGAGATCTCGAAATCTCAAGGTATGGTTCAAATATCTCATTGAAAAACTATCACTCACCTCACGTAGGATTCACGGCAAGCGGGGATGGTACGTCGCATCGCAAGATTACATACGCAAGGCTTGTGCGACCGCACAAGGTCTTCAGTCACACGTGATTCACAAAATAGCTCAATCGAAAGTCTCCAGAATCTTCGAACCAAGCCAATCTTTGTACGGGTTATCCCTTGCTCGGGATGATGGGCTCATGGTATGGCCAAGCAGCTGCCTGCTACCCAACTCAGATATAAGATGACCAGGATACATATTCATGTCATGACACCGACGTAGCTGTTTATACATCTATGCTGCTGTCCGAGTGCGAGGAGGAGTAGTCGTCGGCGGGCCCAGCGACTATGCTGCGTCAAACAGACAAGCGCGAGGGCAAGTCATCCTCGCTATCCGTGATTCTGATCACACTTTGAGACTGCGACTCATCGTCGCTGTCCGTGTTATTATCTGGGAAGTCGGAAGGGCCCTGTGTCTCTTCAATCGGGAAGTCCGTAGGCTTTTCAGCCCAGCTTCGGTGTTGAAGGGTCTCGTGATCTTGGATCAATGCTTCCATGAACAGAAGGCGCATGCCGTTAAGATCGCGAGGATCTCCAAAGGTCAACAGGAACTCAGGCGGGACGAGCTTTGAATTCAGCCCACCGTGAAGGAAGTGATATATGAAGACAAGAACAAATACATCAGGAACCCTTTCAGTCTTCTTAGTGACCTTGTTGGTCTGGTTTGGATCTGGTGGATCTGGTTTTTGTCTGGTTTGTCTGGTTTTTATCTGGTTTGTCTGGTTTTTATCTGGTTTGTCTGGTTTTTATCTGGTTTGTCTGGTTTTCTATCAATTCAGATGAAAACCAGACAAATCAGACAAAAACCAGATCCACCAGATCCAAATCAGACCAACAAGGTCACTAAGAAGACTGAAAGGGTTCCTGATGTACCCCGCAATCTGTTGAGTTGGATTGAAAGGGGCACTAAACAAAACACGTTAACCATCAGTGGAACTTCAACTGCCGAGCACTGACTAGCACATGAGGCTGGAGTTCCCAGACGCTCCAGTCCAGAAGTAAAGGAAGGTTGAACCGCTCCTTCAGCTCTCTAAAGCAGCGTTCAACGAACCATTTCAGGCGCTGAAGGGAGCACATAAACATTATCAACTTGAATTGCAAGCAACCTCATTATCACGCACCTGTATGATATTCCAGTGTTTAGACTGGTCCGGGTCCTTGCTGACATTGCGCTCGAAAGTCTTTTTCAGACTGTCGTAAACTGCAATGCGCTGGTCGACAAAGTCGACAACAGCTAACACCCAGTGGATTTCGGATGGAAGATGGACTGGAATAAGTATTTGCTTCCAAGGGAGACCATGGCCACACTCGAACATGTTCTGTCAAGGACATCTGAGTCCAGACGTCAGAGATGCCAGAGGGAATAAACGTACTTGCAGACCAGGATACGAGAAAACGTCTTTGAAACTTGAGGGTGGCGGCGCGGAGGGTAGACGAGTATTCATGAAACTTGTGCGCAGAATAAGAGAATTGGGGAACTGGGTGCTCCACTTGATTGCGAAGTACGTTATCAACGTACCGCTCAACATCTGACCTGGGCGCAGACGATCCAAGTCAGACTGCTCGCACGATCCAATCTTGATATTTCGTTTGACCTTCTTCTTGAGGAGCTGGAACACGTATCAGAAATGACAGTTGTCAAAGGAAGAAGCTCAATCACCTCTTTTAGAGTCGACTTGACGGATACATAGCCCTTATCCCTCCATGATAGGATTTCTGAACGAATGCCTTGCACAGTGGCCAGAATTCCGAAAACAAGAGCCTGAACACGAGAAAGCACGTATCCCGGTTCACCCTGCAGCTCCGGAGACCACGGATTTCTATTCCATATCATTGTCGCTCGTTCAAGCAGATATCGACCACCAGCAAGTGCTTGCTCAAACTCGCTACGCCGCTTGACGACACTGTTGTATCCCACATCAGCCTTACTCCTGACCAGCTGATCTTTTATCGTGGGCAGTAATTGACGCTGCAGAGTAAGAACAGCACCGTCCATGTCCACTGCGTCCCAGACCCAGAGAAGTTGAGATTGCGTCAGCCAGCTTTCGACTTGACCGAGCCAAAGCGTGAATGGTAATGCAAAAGCGGAGGGAACCGAGAGAGCAGCGAACTTGAGGAGACGATGCGTGACGATTTGTGTGGGCAGTGAGATGTGCGGTGGCAGATCTTCCGCGAGTGGTGACGGGACATGCTGCTCGACGTGCTGCGGGACGAGGGACGCGAGTGGTGTCGAGACGTGCTGTGCAGGGGGAAGGGGGACGGGGTGTAGGACGTGCTGCGCGAGTGGCGGCGGGACGTGTTGCAAAAGTGGCAGGACCAAACATGAGGGAATGTATCACGCCGCCTTGTGAGATGCTGCAGACGCAACACGCTGAGCATCCTGTTCAGCTCTCTGGCGCAAATCGCCTGCAGTCAACTGAACGATCACAAACTTCGTGGATCATTCAGTTAACTGCTTCTTGCGATAATAACACCTAAAGAAAGACTTCGTTAGTGAAACATAAAGCACAAGATAACCACGTACCTCTTCTCTAACTCGCTCTTCTTATCGAGTTTTGCCCTGTCCTCCTGGGTACATTTTTTGCCCTGCTTGTCGTGCGTTGTCGCCTTACGACCTGTTTATAGTTAACAGCAAGTCACCAGCAACGAAAAAGAAATCTTTAAGCTTACCCATTGTTATGCCGTTGCAGGATGCAAGACAAGGTGTGTGACTTCACCGTTGTGCAGCGCTTCAGAGTTCCGGCCCGGTCTGACGTCCGGGACCGGTGCAGAACCTTTACTTCCAAATATGGTAATTAAAATTCTGCCCTCCAGAAAACGACTACCGTTTATGGATGTTCGTGTTCTGCCATCACGGATGACACACATGAGACTAGTAAGTAGCGTTTAATCCTGACGACTGGTTGAGTGCTGCTCCGTCTTTCAGCTTCATCACTTGCTCAATCGACCAATTTCAACACACAACCGTAAGTCAATACGACATATGTCAGTGACTGAAGTACTGATCACTAACTTACAGTAAAATTGTTCAACTTAGCCGCTGGGCGAGTACGCGGATGGCTTGAACAGGGTTGAAATACTCGAGTACCGGCAACCCCATATAGTGAGAGGAGCAGGCGGCAATCGACAGCTACAGCGTGGAGAACCAAAGGTGTGTGTGTTATAATCTTCTATATCTATGCGGTTAAGCTTACTTCCCGTCCAGAAAACCCTTTTCCTCATTGTTGAGCACGGCTAGTCACCAATTCACGACAGCGACCACGCCTTTCCTAAATTTGCACGTGCAGTGGACCACGGAGCATCTCAGCAAGCGACCGACCCTGGTTGCCTTCTGCACAAACGTGGTCCTTTATCTTTCTCTCTCACCATGGACACCCTTAGCTCTCAAATTTGCCATCTTCATACAGCTGAATTCGAGCCATCCAGTGTCACCCCGATGAACATGCTTCCGGTCGAGGTCCTCATCGACATCTTCTTATATTGTGCGCACAGCGCCGCGATTACCCCGCTCACCCTTGCCCAGGTCTGTAAGCAGTGGAAGGTTATCACAGAGAACGACATGCGTATGTTCCAGCTCATCGTGCTCGACGACTCGAAGCTGTCGCTGGTAAGCTCGAACAAGGCATCGCACACATTCCTGCAACGCTCCAAAGACCTGGAGTTTGACGTCGACGTTCAACTCTCCTCCCGTGACTCCCTTCTTCCCATCCTATCCCCTTTCTTGTCGTCGCTACATCGATGGCGCTCGTTCACACTGCAAGGCATCTGGCACGAGCACATCTGCTTTCACCGCTTCTGGTGTTCCGACGCCGCTAAGCCAAATCTCGAGCAGCTCGAAATCAGTGTCCTCGAGCAGGTCCACACCCAGACAGACATGGATGACTCGTTATCCGGTGCACATGCAGGTACTTTCCGACCATATACCATTTCGTTGACCTCCAACCTCCTCTGCATGGATGTCGTGCTTACGAAACTGCCTTCGCCGGCTGTCCTCGTTCCTCTGCATTTTGTTTCACTATTCATCACGGAAGGCTCTCACTCACTCAACATACATCCCTCTGACCTGCTTCATTTCCTTACTGCCTGTCCGATGCTCGAATATTTTTCCTTTAACAGGATTATGATGGAACCAACGTTGACTGAAGCAGATCTTCAAGTTCCGCCTCCAGTCGCTCGTCTCCCATATCTCCGCTCGCTCGTCCTTCACAGTACACTTTGCACACGTGTGATCCTTTCCCATCTCGACACCCCCGCCCTTAAAGAGCTCTACCTCGAGCACCTCAATGTCGATTTCGCTTTTCTCGTCCATAACCCATATCTCACTCATCACTCGCATCCCACTACGCCCATCTCCGTCTCTGCATCGTCACACACCTCCATTCCGCCTCCTGCATGCTCGAACACACCCATGACACTCGTCCCACTCCCAGAGTCGCCTCCACGTCCCCTCGCCCCCAGCTTCCCATCCATGTTTCTTCCGTCCGGGCCCTCGGAGCGCACATACGAACTCGAAGACGGTGACTCGGACGATGAATGGCCCGATTTCTCCCAGTCACCGTTCAGTGACCACGCGACAGGCATGGGCGTCCGTAGTCTCCTGCTACGCTCGAACCCGCCACTGCGCGTGCTCGAAATGGACCACGCCGACATGCGCACGAAGGACTTTGCCTGGCTCTTCGCGCATGCACGTTACCTGGAGGACTTCCGCATCGTCGCTTCGGACATGACGGACCACGTCATCATGATGCTTGCACCATGCCTCATGCCTATGGAGCCCGACACACGTGAGCCCGACAGCACTCGCCTCGTGCACCACGTGTCATTACCACGCCTCAAAAGTGTCCAGCTGTTCAACTGTCATCGGTTCAGCGGTGTGGCAATCGTGCAGGCCCTCGCGCAGCGCGTGGTCGTGATGGACAGGCTGGCACGGCATGGCATTGTGGAGTTTGCATCATTGGAGGATGTGGCAATCGTGCAGTGTTCGCGCTTCACGGCCGAGCATGGCGCAGAGCTGGGTGTGACACTGGGCGAGCGGCTACGCTTTCATTGAGATAAAATTGGACGATCGGTGTTCACACTGAGTATAGTTCTTGCTGCCCCTGTTG
This sequence comes from Hericium erinaceus, assembly GCA_006506795.2. Lineage (NCBI taxonomy): Eukaryota > Fungi > Basidiomycota > Agaricomycetes > Russulales > Hericiaceae > Hericium > Hericium erinaceus. Next base: position 1,753,818 of record CM021163.1, read on the forward strand.
TTTCCGCCTTCCCTTGACTGACCTACTTCTTGCTCTAGGTCTCTGGTCTGCTACGGACTCTTTCGCATCGCAATATCTACTCTTAATATCCCAGTCGCTACGTCTCTTTCCCTGTCTCTGAACCTTTCGCTCTGACTTGCATGGATTGTCTGTATCTATATTTTATCCCAATCGTGCAGCTTGTACATACACGTGTACACGGTGGCTTTCACCTGTTGGACATATCCCAATATTGATGTATAATACACCTCATGGTGCTGTGGATCAATGACACGGTGCTGGAAATTTATGTCCTTGATGAGTGTATGAGAGAACTTTGTTGACCGCCTTTGCGAGTCCTGTTCTGGCCAACACTGTCATCTGATCACTTCGTTTTCAGACGTTCACGCATTTCTAGAGAACCTCAAGGCCCGGATATGCCCGGCGCAGGGCCAGCTGGCGCGCCTTCGAGTACTCGATTCCGAGATTTTTCCAGTCCAGCAATGGAGACAGCCTTTCGACGCGGTTTCGCTGATCGATACGTTGCCTCCGGGTCTTCGAACAGAGTGAGAACATATCATCGGCGAGCTGGTTGACAGATTCCTCCGGAGACTTCATCCGACGATCGATAACGTAGCAGCCTTCGTCTTCCGGGCGGTCGATCATATCTTGCATGAAGCAGCCAAAGCTGGACAAATTGGTCGTTATTGATTGGATACCCATCTAGCATAGGTGTCACGGACAAGCAGATGGTTATAAATCAGAAGACTTACGATAGTGCACTCTGCTGGAGCGTAGCCCCATGGTTCGTAATAACTGGGGAAGACACCAAGGTGACATCCTCTCACAAACTCCTCGTAATCAAGACCAAGTACCGGATTGTTGGTGTTCAGGAAGTCGGGATGAAAGACAACCTTCACTCTATCATGAGACATGTTGAAGAGTTTCGCGCGTCGTATCTGAGTGAGGATTGGATCACTCGCGTCATCGGACATGTTATGCGTAATCACTGGGGGTAGGCTGTTGCGCTTCAGTGCGAAGATCCGATGCTTTAGAATAACTTGGTCTTCATCTGACAAAAGTTCATCTGCCGGCGGTAGCTTGGAGAAATCACTGACCAAACCGTTAGCCAAAGGGACAGACAAGAGCGAACGAATGCGTACCCGCCCGATTTCGCGGCCATGTCAAAGAGTCGGGCTACCACACGATTCTGGATTTCGGTGACGGTGTCGTACAGCTGTTTTGTTACTGCTTGTCCCTTCAAAGATTCGATGGTGTAGGAATGAGTAGCAGCTGGCATAATCAAGAAAGCCACGACGGTCATCTTCGATCCGAAAGACTGAAGATGGTAGTTGACACGTGCCAGTGCCTTGAAGAACATATCGACGCCCTTATTGCGGTACTCATAGCGTCCGGCGGTCAACAGATATAACGTGTTGTCCAGATCGAAATCCATGTGTCCGTAGAAGTGACCCCTAACAAACTCGTTGATCTTGTTCTTCAACGTCGAGTAAATTCTGGAATTCGTGCATGGCCTGGAACTTCACGACATTCAGACCGTTGGGTAGGACACCGTCTGGCTTCCGTTTCAGCAGGTGCTCGGCCTCGTACACGGTGATGTGCGAGACGGTCGTAAAGACGTTGGCGCAGTGGGCTGCGGAATGTTCGATGCAGTAGCGGTGGTAAATGCCATGCTTCCCAGCCTTGTGATCGACATCGAAGTACTGCAGGTTGTTATAGAAGTCGACACTGCCAGCGCAGAGTTAGCGCGGGAGGAGAGTTGTGTGGGTGTGAAGACTGTCGTCACATCAATACATTTGCGGCAGAGAGGTATGGTGATTCCTGCCTGCCATTCGTGGAAGTGTGTGACAGTCGTTGTGTGGAATTGTTTAGCCACATACTATGCAAAAAGAGGAGACACGTCAATATCTGGTCCAAAATATTAGACAGAAAATACGTACTTCTCCCAAGAACCACGCGACGAGGTAGCCAAAGACGATGGTTTCATTGGTTTCGTGATCACTGGGCGGGGTAGGGATACCTGAGAGATTTCAGAGGTCGCTCTTCCACTCGTCGAGGCGGTGGTAGTGGCTACCGGTGTCAAAGAGAAGAATGCGTGGAGCACCTTCTATCAGCCGACGTCCATATAGGGACTTGACACCCTTCGCACGCATGGTCTCGAGGGCACTGACGATGTGCGGATCAGTTGGTTCCTCGGCTTCGACCTCCATTGGAGCAGTCTTGTAGGAGAGAGGACCTATGAGAGTGTATCTGTCTGTCGCCGAACTCCAAGACGGTGACGGGGACTTTGGTCTTGATCAGGGCGTAGATACCCCCGACCTCGTTGGCGACCTCACAAGCAACCTCGAACAGGATAGGGTTGTGCACATGGTGCTTGTAGTCGGCCATGATGGTGAGGGTGGAATGAGGGGAAAAAGGAGTGGCAGACAAGAAGAGAGGATGGCGCGGTGCTACTTGCAGAAATCAACTGCCACGTCCAGTCCAGCACCTCGTAGGAGATATACGGCAGCAAGCCCACGACGTACGTGCTGTCGTAGATGTCGTTGCGTAGATGGCCATGTTCCCCGAGTTCGGTAGGATCGACTTGTGCGTGTAGTGCCTGTACAGATGTGAGAGGGACCAATGGCACAAGAAAGGGGGCACGCACTGCTGGTATAGATAGGCCGACATGTGCACGGTGAAGATGCTGAAGGTGAGGATCCCCAGCCCGCAAAGACGGGCACGTGCCGGCAGAAGTGGTACTGGTCAGGACATCAATGTTGACAGAGCTGATGATTGGTGACACGAAATATAGAAGGTTGTTAAGCGAACGTGTGCGGACGTTGAACAGCATCGCGTTTAGTCTTCGAAACATGTGATAGGGCATATGACGGCCGTGAAAGGGTTCGAGGCGGTGATGAGGACAGGAGACAAACAGTAGGAGAGAGAACGGCGAGGTCTAGTAATTGATACATGAGTAGAATATTATGGTGTTATGACACGGTTTACGCACCTGATATGATTGCCCACGTGTGGTATATTTGAGCATGTTGAAGAGACCTTGAAAGGGGGTGACGACCACATAGAGACGTCGGGCGGGGGCACCTCAACTGCAACCCGCTGCGGATGGAGGATGGGCGTGCCCCCTTGAACCTTGCAGCCAGTGCAAGTGAGTTAGTGCATGAACGACCTTATTGTCCTTGCATTCGTGCTCAACCTAACTTGCTCTGGATGCAAAGTTCTGAAGAAGAGAGCCAGCCACAAGCGCGACTTTTCAACAAGTCGGTCATGTGATCGTGTAGCACTGCCACAGATGGTCCGATCAGATAGCATTTGTCTGTCCTTGGTCTTTCACTTTCTTACAACAACCTCTGCTACACATTCTAGTATCCCAGTCTCATTTTCAACTGATCATGGCAACTCTTCTGCATGTCAGATGGAAGATCCAAACCCATCCTCACACTGAAAAGTGGTTAAAGTCCAGAATCATTGCTGACTGCATACGAAACATACCGTTTGTTGTAGAGCCTGACCGTCGCTGGCATGGGCTCCCTGAAACCATTGTAGCCCTGATTATTGAGGATCCTAGCTGGGTGAGTGGTTGAATTCAATGCATGGTGATTTGCAGTATACTGACTTATTTTCTAATTTATATAGATTGCACAGGCATTCCAGTACATTACCTTTACTACTGCTTGCTCTGTGAGCAATAAAGCACAAGCACTTGCCATCTTTTTCAGCTCATTGCATACCATCAAGAAGTATGGTGAGGAGAAAAATCACAAATACCTGCAAAGATGGCAAACATTTCTGGAAAGTAGTGGAGTAAGTTTATTTGACAAAAGTGAATGTGACAAGCATCTAATGATTACTGCACAGGCCCCAAAAATGCAAAAACTCAGCATGACAGCTCCTGAGCTTGATGGACCTAGCTACTGCTCTGCTGAAGATCAGATAGCTTTTGGAAGGGGAGAGTTTTACAATTTAGACTCTGAGGATGAGAGTGATGGTAGGTTCATATATGCATTCTAAAAAATTACACACTAACTGTCAACTGTTGTCATAGATGGAGATTATGTTCCTGAAGAGATGTATAGTGAGAGTGATGAGAATAGTGATATGGACATAAGCAGTGATAGTGGTAGTGATATGGTGGTCGACAGCATACATGACGATAATCAGAACCCTAGTGGTATGTATTTTTACACATCTTGCATGTTTGATACTGAATAAATTTGTTGATGTATCCAAAGGTACTGAATTCAATCTGGACAACTTCAAAATTACTAGCAGAAATCATTCAGCTTTGTCTACATATGTGATAACATCATCTGAAAATAAGTTAAAAATCTGTACACGCTGGAAAGAGAGCTTGTATAAGTTGTTTCATGTAGATGTAAGTTTACAGAGATTTCAATTTACTCTTACTTACAATCATTTTCAGGGGGATGATGATGAAAAGATGGTGAAATTAGCACAAGTAGAAGCTGTAGAAGCATTGAGGCAGATGCGAGCCATCAAAAAGGCCATTAGAGAGGAAGAAACTTGGAGAAAGGCAGTCAAGGTGTGTGCATTTATATTAGATTGGTTTATTATCAATGTCATATTTTTTATGTCAGCATTCTGGCCTTCACGATGTCTTCAAGGAAATTACAAATCCAGCCTTCTTTCCTACAATTGAAAGGATAAGTTTACAAAATAGCTACAGAAGGTACTGTTGGACACAAGCATTGTCTGTGATCGAACATCTGTGGACACCTGCCACAGTCTTTAGTAGCCTGCCGGATTCAGATGCAAGAGTAAGTTAGTCCAGTTGAATTATGAAAAACATAACATGTAAGACTTTTATTTAGATAGAACCAACAACTGAAAGGGGAAGAATATTCCTTGATAATACCAAGAACATGTTCTTGAATGCTTTTCAAAATCATCCTCAGCTGATTCCTCAACCTGCTTATCCAAGCACAGTTTTCTTTCTTGTCTCTCTCAAGAATTTTATGTTGGCATGGGATCAATGGTTGCAAGATGGACTTGAAAAAATTGCTGGAATATCAAATGTATGTCTTTATTTGTGACATAATAGTTATTGTGATTTGTGAGTTAACACTAATTTTGCAGACTTCAACATGGAACCTAGCAAATCTTTATTCAGATGTTATGAGAGGCACCGTACAAGATGTGGCAACACGTATCACCGATGAAAGGTTTCTGTGCATATTTGAATGTACAAAGGAATTGAAGGACATATCTCACAGAGCAAAAGAACAAGGTTTCAACCGAGCAGAAGTCGGCAGAATTACAAGTCAACCAGGATCTAAAGTTGGTCTCCACCAAGACATACCAAAACTTCCAGGAGAAAAGAAGGGATGTTATACATGTGGACACCTGCCTGCTAGTGAGGCATGCATCCTAAAGTTGGTTGTTGAAGAAAAAGATGTGGAGGCATTGAAGGGGTTTGTGATTACTTCTGCTCCTGCCAATGATCGATTGGTCCCAAAGGCATGGCTCTTTTTGTGTCTTGCATATATTTTGAGCTAACTGTATTCAAAGAGCATTCCAAAGAGTTTGCAATCGAACATACAGTATCGAACACCTGAAGAGTTAAATCTGCAAAGGATTGAACATCGACCTGTAGTGTTCAATAGATGTGGAAGAGATGCAGTACAGGTGCTAACACCTGATCAGGAGATAGTGAGCTTCAATGTTACCTCCATTTGATTTATGTATTGTGTGCTAACATGTGGCATCAGGTTGGTGGCATCAAGTTCAATGCAATAAGAGGGGACCTATTGGACATGTGTGTGCCATCACAATCAACTATTTGAATCAAATCGATCCAAGTTGAAGAGAGGCTCAGACTTCCAGCAATGGGCATATGGTGATATGATTCCAATAGGAGCAAGACAAGCTATGGGTGGTATGGCTGGAGACATCTATAGGGAATATCCAGGAGCAGAGACCAACACTATTGAGAATATTCAGATCTTATTCAACCATGCCAAAGTAAGAGCATTGTTTAATACTGCTAGTATTTGAACTAAGGATGATTTAGGATGCTGAGATCCTAACCCAATCTCTTGGAGCAGAAGGAAACATTGCAAGAGCAGATTTGCGAAGCGACAAGGACAATGCTGAGCTTAAAAGGCTCGGTGCAACTGGCATCAATCTTTTTTACTGTGATGATTACATGGCACCTCAACATGGTGACGACGACGAAGGATGGTCAGCCTGTAGTCAGCTCACAAAATCTGAAGACCTGAGGGATACAAGTTTCGACTTTGCCTATACAGCATACGGTGTGTATTTTCACACCCAGCCTGGATGTGTATGGTAAGCAAATTTGTTATGACATAAATATGTTTTATTGAAAAAATCTAGGTGGTGGAATGCAAAGAAGACGCATGGTACTATTATGCCAGGTAAAAGTGAAATGAGAAGCACTGCAGGAGGAGGAGGAGGGGAAGAAGGGGGAGGAGGTCCACCTGCAAAAAGCAAAGGTAAATGTGCAACTACTCCAAAGAGAGCAGTAAATGCAGCAAGACAGCAAGCGAAGGCTAGAAGAGGTAGAGAGCTAAGAAATGCATACTGGGACAATGAGGTATAAAAGAGCAGAGTAGTTAGAAATATGGAGACCATAGCTTATACTTTTGAACCGGCCAAGTATTTGATCTAATCCAATTATGATCTGACCATTCCCACAAACTAAAGGTTCCTTCTCCTCTATGTGATGATTCTCTATATCCAAAACCAGAGCCATAATGCAGATAAACCTCTTTTAGATGAGGTAAACCTGCAACTGAGTTGAATACCACCGATGTTTCCAGGTTGTGCATCAGAACACCACATTTTTCAAAATATGCGGGATTTGGATTGTGTTCTGATTCATCATCAGCATCTGAGATGTCTTCATTGCCTGGAAAGTGTGCATCTTCTGGCCAATCTGAGATAAGCCATGTGGTTGAGATGATAAGACGTGTGACATTTGAAAACTGCATCAATGATGAGATCCAGATTTGTCTTGATAGCCATGGATATGTGTAATGACCATATGGCTCCTACAGTAAATAAGACATGTCAGAACAACTGGAGAAGACAATAGACCCAAATTATATACATCAGTGTCCTCATCTGAATGATTGATGATGGAAAGAGTGATGGATTGTTGGTTGAGACTTTTCATCCATTTTGATATGACTTGAAGATGATAAGATTGAATATTGTCCATGGATATAACAATAGAAGAGATGGTGGTGAGACGTGAAAAGAGAGTGTCTGCCTGATTGAGAACATAGGCATCTAAGATTTGAAGAATTTTGACAAGTCTTTGTGGAAGGTTGATTGAATAAATCCGAGGAGAAAGGACTCCCTCATGGAATACGATGGTGGTGACATTTATAAAGATGAATTCAGAACGAGAAGAGATAAGAGGATTTATAATAGCAAAGTGTTGACGAAGCTGCAAGGAGATGGTATTGATATATTGCAAGCTCAAAGAAAGATAGATAATCTTACTGTTTTCAGAAATCCGAAGAACTGTCTTGATGTACGAAGATGAACTGTGGTAGGGCGATGTGCCACTGCTCTAAGTACAGCCTTGTTGATAAGACGCATATCTCCAGCTTTTAGCATAGGATCTGCACAAATTCTAGTGTATATCTCTGTAGGAAGTTTCATGATCGTGAAGAGCAGAGAGTGAATAATGGAAAGAAGATGGCCAGATGAAAGATAAAAGAAGTAGAGATAGCATCGATTGCGTGGCATACATGTGATGTCACAAGACAAGGTCACAGCAGATCACATGACCTCAGCCACCAGACCTTGTCCAGCTGGACAAGGTCAGAGTGGGTCATGTGACCTTAGCACAGCCATCAGACCTTGTCCGGCCACACAAGGTCAGTATAGGTCATGTGATCTCAGCACAGTCATCTGACACTCGTGCAGTTGCAAAATATGATTATATCTTCTGAATGTACTAGCTGAAATCAGGACAGTAATAAACTAGATGTACAAGGAATAATGCAGAAAGGATGTACAGTAAGAGGCAACAAGGGCTTATCTGTATCTGAGACGTGGAACCCCCAATTTAGCAAAAGACTGACGATGTCACAGCAAGTTTTTACATGGCATGGACTGTCATCCTTTCTGCAAAAGCTGTAAGCATCCCCTACAACACCAACAGGATATGCGTTCAAAACTGAGAGAGATTATATAAAGCAAAGACTAAGTTAAGTAGCAGAAGGTGCTGTGTCTTGCATAAAAGTGTCTTCTAATCCTTCTACACGATCTACCCCTTGGACGCTGCTGCTCTTCACCTTCTTCGCCTCCTTCTTCACTGAATATCCAATGCGTCTCTTCATAGTCTTGGAAGGGGAAACAGTTTTAGTAAACTGTGCGGTATATACTTGCATGTCGTAAGCCTAATAGTGATGTGTGAGCAAGGTTGACGAGTAAAGATCAAAAGAAATAAGTTGCCTCTTGAAGCTGACGATCCAAAATAGCAATAGATCTGAGCTTGCACACCATTTGATACATGCCTTTCTTTGCCCAGAGCGGTACAGTACCAAAGGATACCTGCAGCTGAACTATTTGACCCGAGCGTATGACTGCTGGATCAATAGCAGTGTAGTCGTAGTTAGATGCTCTAAAAAAATATTCATCAGATTAAAGCGACATTGAACTGATGAAAACAAGAGATCGTACAAGGTATCAGATTGTCTCTCGTAATACTCCACTTTGTTGTCTTCGAGGTGAGCACCTACATTAGACGTAGCTTGCAGCAAGATACCTTGGGGATCTATGACGTCTCCAAATGGAACAGGACTATGACCCTGAGATTGAGAGAGGGGAGTGACATAGCGATTGGAAAAGGCGAAAGACGGATGATCTTCCGTCTGATCAGGGACCCAGGGTCTGAGACTGTTTACCGAATAGACACTATCGATGAGATGGTGGATGGCAGCGATGCCCGTTATAGCCTGCTCAAAGATTGGTGAGCTGAAGCCTAGCAAATGCACGCTCTGCTTGGCCCAGATAGGCTTTCCAGGTAGGCTAAAATGATATCATTCAAGTTATTACAGACAAAAGAGAGATAAAGTTGACGCGTACCGGTTACGATGCAAGACAGGAGGTAAATCATAGTCAAGCAAGACACCCTGCATCTCCCAGACAGCCTCTTCCAGTTCCGCCTCAGGATCACTGTTCCGTAAGACAACCTTTGCAGTACCATCGGGGGCCTTATGTGAAACATAGTTTGCACGCAAAAATTTGATCTGAGAAAGACAACGTTCAGAAAGAGGTCATAAGCAAGAATATAGCTAGACGCACATCTGACATATGTTTGAGCTGAAGGTGACGTGGCAATTGCTGAGCAGCATCCTCACAGATTTTGAGAGCATGAGTTTCTACAAATTGCGGTTAGCTAGGAGGAAGTGCAAAAGGACATAGACTTACGACAATCTGACTTGTCCAGAAATTGGATCAGAGAGTGAGACATTGTACGGTAAGAGAAGTTGGAGATGAAGAGAGGCGTGTATATGAAAATAGATGGAGACAAAATGAGGAAGAAGAGGGGCGATGCAAGAAAATTTGGGCGGTTTGACCTGGACAAAAAATGAGATGAGGTGATTTCACATATTTGTTTGATTGGTAGATGGTCAGAAAAATATCATGTGGATAGACAGGTGAAGAGCGTTACCAGGATAGTCATAGACTTTGCAATTCTATGTGAGTAAAGCGAAGGTGTCCAGACCATCTGAGAAATGGATCTGGGTTATGTCAATGGGCACTGCCAATCAGCTTAGGCCATGCTGCAAAAATTGGACGGAGCAACAGTGTTAGTGGAGAAGCAAAGATTGTTAAAAGTTTTAGAGATCTGTAGATTCTGTCAACTGGATCAACGTCCCAATTCAGCTGTTTGCCAACTCCGTTAAACAGCACTACGGAACTTTCCATCAAGGTTCCTGGTTCTCGCTTAACCAAAGCAGAAGATCAGCGGTGCGGAAGACTCGATTCTAACTCTTCCGCTGAACTTCCAATTCTCGGTAAGTCTGTAGTTTCAGATTGGATACCAGATTCAAATCTTGTTTCATGGTACGTGTCTTAGGTTTCTTCTTTGCATTCGCTTATTTCTTATCTGTCCAATGCACGTTCAGTATGTCAGATTCTCTCTTCGCTTCACCAACACCTAACAACCCGTCTCCTTCTTTTCCTCAGACAAATGTCAAGTTAGATGCAACTGCGCTGCATTTCAAAAATGTCAGGACCAACCTTGAGGCTTGAGTGGTCTAGAGCTATAGGTCAGTTCCATTCGGTCACATTCCTTGACTACCAGGTGTTCATATCCGTCTGCCCCAAAGATCTGTTCACCGATGAGGGTCAGTAGCTCGTAAATTCAGCATGTGGTTGTTACTGATTGGTCAGAATATTTGCAATTCTGTCTTGCAGCCAAGGTGATCATGGCAAAATTCCCTCGTCCTTTGTCGAGTGCAGAGGTCAATTCTTCAAGTCTATCTTTGGCCGGCCCTAAATCGCAAGCATGCAGACCATATAATCTTGAGCAACAGCATCGACTGCCCTTCAGCATCTTGCTGCCCCCTTGTCCCCTCATTCATCTACTGCATTGTTCTGTCTTGCTATTAGCTGTCATGTCTGGTCGCTCTCTTCGTTCTAAGACCAAAAAGGTCTCTGCTTCTACTGTTCCCAAGGCTCTAAGCCGCACCGACACCATGCCAGTGACACCAGTCAATTGAGATAAGGAGCGCATTCAACCATCTGCTCCAAAGGGCCTGGCTCGTAACTCTTCCAGTGCAAGCACGCTAGGATCTCGGTAAGTTGAGAGATTTTCGTACGTGCTAAGTGCCAGTCTAAAACATGTGTTTTTCTTCAGAAAGCGGGCCCTTGCAGGGGACGAGTCTGACGATGAGTCAGATGTACCCTTCACGAAGCGGCTATTCCAGTCAAAGGACGTTGAGTAAGTGAACATTGCTACAATGTAGGTAGTCTTCTCATGACATGATTTGTAGAGTGGTCATAAGCCCCTTCAAAGGCACCAAAGTTCATCCTGACAAGAAGAGAGCCAACAAGTACGTCTTGTCATAATTTTAACTTTTTGCTCAGATTTATTGAGTTGGATACGATCACAGAGAGGCTGTTAGTTTAGATTCAGAAGATGAGTAAGTCATGTTCTTTTGTCAGTATTTTTGTTTCAGTCCATGTCAGCTCAGTCGTATCTTGTTGCACAGCCCATTCAGTATGGAAAAGAAGCCACGGCAGACGCGGTGAGTTTCATTGATCTTTATCGATATTTGTCTGATTTCTAATGTTTCATCTGCAGCAAAAAGCCCAAAGTCGTACTCGTGGACTCCAGCGACGAAGAATCCAACACCTTACCCGTCGAGAATAAGGTAGAGGAGATGGCAGCTGAGGAGCAGGAGATTGACGTAAAAGGAGATAAAGAGGAGGAGATAGAAGAGGAAGAGACACACTACACGGTCGAGGATCCATTGGAGGACGAAGACAAATTGTATGTTCATTTTTTTGACGTCCTTGAATTGACTCACATCTAGTATTGTATTAGCGTTCCAGAGGATTGTGCGGTCACAGATGTCAATCTGATGGACAGGCTTCTCAAGACTTCCTACAAAAGCCTGCCCAGCTTGGAGTACGTCTCAACTTGCTTAACTGCAGATTCCTCATGTACTCATTTGAACTCTTAGCCATTCTGTTTCTCTGACTGGAGGCAGCATCAATGTTCAGATGTTGGGAGCCAGTCTTCTGACGGAGGTTGAGTATGGAAATCTCAATTTAGAGTAAGTCATTCTTATTATTGCGTTACATTAGATGCAACCTAACATAATGATTGTATAGCTATCTTGTTCAAATTATGACGTTCAGTCAGAATGTGTCCTTGGATCTGATAAACCCAGCTCGGGTGGACCCCAATCTTTTTGAGGCGAATACGGCAACCCATAGAGGCATTATCTTCAAAGAGAATGGGCAGGTGGCTCTTTTTGTCACGATTGGCTTTGTGGTGAAGTCTGATTTGATGGAGGGCCGTATGATGAATACTGGAAAAGGTATGTTCTTGGTTGTGTTGTTCAGTTGTTTCTGTCTAATTGTAATCATTTAGGGAAGCGGTACATAAGAGAGCTTTACGTATCTCCTCTTAGCATGGAGTGGGAGAGGGGATTGGCATTTTATGGGTCAGTGTTTGGCAAGAGGAAGCTGAGCATCTTTTGCATGGAGGGCGGTGTTCCATTTGGCACTATGGTAGGAGAGCGTGAATCCACTGCCTCATCGAGCAAAGCAGAGACGCCTAAATCTACAAGTAAGCCCCTTTTATCTGAATTACATGTAATTATCACTAATACCATCTTTAGAATCTACTGCGTCTTCTGCTTCCTCTTCCTTGTCAAAGGGAGGAAAATACTCGTTCCCCACTCCGACGTCTGGTGACAACCAGACTGATGCCAGTTCTGGTACCGGAATCAAAGACATGACCAAGCGTCCCTTGGGACTTTTGGATACTAGTACGTCTTTTATGTCTTAGCTCAAAAGATGTTGCTGACCATGAGACTTGATTATATAGTTCCTGTCTGGAATTGTACCAGGTTCTACAAGCGTCTTGGTGAAGGTGGTACAACGATCAAAGGTGATCCCCGTTTTTTGTTCACGAAGGCTCACAAGCTTGCAAAGCATACCAAAGGTGACTTGGAGTTGGGGGATTTAGTGGTGGTAATTCACACCGTGACTGAGTTTGTAAAGAGCGGCTACAGCAACTTGAACTTGAATGTTCAAGGCATTTATCTTCTTGCTAGAAAGCAGTGATAGATTAGACAGTTCATTATTGACTGAGTTGCTTAATTTTGTTACGCTCTTCAACTAGACTTTCTTTTACGCTCTTCAAATAGACTTTGCTTTTTCTGACTTTGTTTTGAAAGCGTGGTGTGAACTAAAAATAAATTTTGTTTAAAAATAAACTCTGTTGCTGTTAAGTACCAGAGTTCGATGGATGAGGTAGAGATCTCCCTTTTTCTAGTAGTCATCAACACCACCACTGCATGCATATCACAAAGCATTGTGTTCAAGGTTTGTGGTCTCATTTGTGGCAAATCTTGATCAAAGGGTCAGTGTTAAAGAACACATGCAGAATGGCTCAGGAGCTCATGTTAAAGAACACATATAATATGGCTAAAGAGCTTATGGTTAAAGAGACCATACATCTTTGGATAATTATGCTAATCTCAACAATAGTGTTATGTTTGTGGATAGTGATACATACCATGCTTTTACACAAGATAAGTTCAGTTTTAAAACATGTTCAATGGCGATTGAAGGTTTTAGTACATAAGACAACTGATATAATCTGTAACAACTCCTTATCAAGTTATAATAACCAACGAGGTGGTGCTAGACAGGACCCTGCAAATTGGTCATATAATGAAATTGTTGATTTTATATTAGATCCTATGCATTTTGAAGAAAATACAATGTGGAGTTTTGTTTCTCATAGCATAGATTATACATCAATGACAGATAATAGTGTTCGAACTACTGTCCCAGTTTCAAAGCTAATAAAATTGAACAAAGCTATGCTTGTGACTTTATGTCTGCAGCATAAGATAAATGCAAATAGTAGAAATAGTCTCAATGAATTGCAAAGTAAATTGAAAAGACATTGTTGCAAGAGTGATAGATGTGAAAAATACATTACAGTATTTAAAGTGTGTGAAAAGGGTAATAATACAAAATGCAAAAGATATAGAGCTAATAAAAAGCAAGACAAAAATTTAAATAGTAATATCAATAAATCATTTCCTCCACTTCCTCCTTCAAAAAAACTTATTGAAGACATTGTTTCTGCTTATTGTAAAGATATTCAACCAAATATGATATTAGAGGGCTCATGTGCTGTTTGTGATTTACTTACTCCGATTAAAAATCTTTCTAATCTTTCTCAACATGATCTTGATTTTTCTATTCTTGAAAGCAACAATACATTTGTTGCAAGGCAAGAAAGATATACCTCATCTGATCCTATACAGCCTTGTGAAGGGCCAATTATGAATATATACTCAGAAGATATCTGTGACACTTGTCTGAAAGATTTGAAAAAGAAAAAGACACCAAAAGGAGCTTTGATAAATGGCAATTGGATAGGTGAGATTCCAAAACAGCTACAGGACCTTAGTTGGACTGAAAAAATGCTTATTTCTAGGGTGTGTCACAACAGATGCATTGTACGTGTAAACAAATCTGGCTTGCATAAAATGTCTGCAAATGCTGTTTTCTTTTCTACTCCTATGCCTAAAGTATATGCAAAGCTTCCACCTAGTCTTGATGAGCTAGATGAAGTGATGGCTTTTATTTACATAGGACAGACTCAGCCTACCAAAAAAGATTTCAAGCGGACTCCTCTCTTAGTTTGAAGAAATAAAGTGGCTCATGCTTTGGAATGGTTGAAGCTTAATCATATTGATTATGCTGACTTGGATATATCTTATGAGAATTTAAATACATATCCAGAAGATGTTCCTGCAGTAGTTGTAGAATGCAAAATTGCAGACAATGCCACTGAGCCTGGAATGATGTCTGTATCTGATGAACCTATTGAAGGTGTAGAGTCAGGTATTTGTCCTTTTATTGTACATGGACTAACAGGAGGAGATCTGGAAAAAAAGACCACTCAACAACTTAGAGCTATTGCTTTACAGCATATGAGAGGTAAAAACAATAGAGCTTTAGGCATAGGGCAAGCTGCAAATCCTGAGTCAATATATAACAATCCTCAGCTATATCCTCAGATATTTCCATGGTTGTTTCCATATGGACTAGGTGGCATTGGTAACAAAAATGGCAGTGTTAAGATATCAGATCAAGCAAGAAAAGGAAATCTATTGATGTATTATGATAAAAGATTTCAGTATGAGGCTATGTTTCCCCTGGTATGTATTAATCATAATCAGATTAAAGACAGTACCACTGGTGGCTATCTCTTAGCCAAAAAAGCTAATTTTTCTAATATAGCAGACAGACTCATGTCTGTAAATCCAGAGGTTCTAAGTCAACTTATTACGATTCCTTAGAATCGTTTACTCTAACCCACTTTTCAACTCAAAAAAGATGACACCCAGCCAATGTAATGCCTTTTATAGTAATAATTTCTCACATCTTAAAGTAAGGTTGTAGGTTCGATTCTGGCAATTGTCATTCTTGTGATTTTAAATGTTTCTAAGAGATATCAGTCTACTAAATCAAATTCAATTAGTGTTAAACTATATGCATATGTAAATTAATGCTAGTCTTATTAGAACTAAAAGATTTTAGTATAAGAAAGTGCAAACTTGTTGAGATAACAGATATTTAATAGAATATTCTGCACCTTGTCATTGATGTAAGTTAGTGTGGTTTTTTGATAATATGATAAAGGCAGATTTTACCTAGTCAGAACATTTTTTTTTTATGAGAATAGGTTCAGAAATGACTGAGATATGAGCAAATCACTTCAAAAGATACCTTTGAGGAGAAGATCATAGTGATTGCATCGTAGCGGCGCAACGAGTGGTGCTATTTACACGCTAAAGATACCATTGGAAAGATCTGATTCGTACCTTTCCAACGGTATATTATAGAAGACGATCGGGTAAGTATTGAGAAAACGCGGTAGCGATTACTGAAGGGTTGATATTAGAGGTAGGAACAAACTTGTTGAGGCCATATCTTTTTATCGACTCATCCAATTGTAGTGTACCTAGCGTCGTTGAAAAGGTATAATGGAGATCTTTCTGACGCAATCAAGGGACCAATGATATCTCCAGTACTTAAGGAGGTACACTCGAATTATCACAAAACCTCCTATTTGACTATTTTCAAGGTCTTACATAATCCGCAGCACGGGCAAAATGACATACTCCCGTCCCATGACATCATGAGAGGGACGGGAGTACGTCATTTTGCCCGTGCTGCGGATTACATAAGCAATTTATAAGCAGGAAAAAATCGAAAAAATCATTCAAGTCTAGAGGCAAATCATCAAATCATCTGAGAATAGACAAATACTGAGTAGCATAAAAAATCAGTAAAAATCGTGTTAATATGGCCATTGATAGTACTATTCAGAAACACTTGAGTTTATGTTTATAGCTAGAGAATTGACAGAGATATAGCCAAATTACTGATTCAGACCCCTAGAAGGCAAAAATAAAATCAATCTAAGCAACATACAACAGTTGACAGACCTTCAAAGGCCACACTTATGTACTTCATAAATGTAAACACAATTTTTGAGAAGTCACGTGCAACAGCGAGCCTGACCGGGCTCGCTGTTGCATGTGACCATTATTTTGTCATTAGTTCAACTCTTGCTGGTAACAAAGTTTAAAAATAAGAGATAAGTGTAAAACAATATACTTTGAAGATGGAGATCTTTGCAGCATTACAATACTAGTATATTCAATTCTCTGTTATCTTATTAATTCTGTGAGAATAACACTACAAAGTTAGAACAATTCAAAAGGAATCGTATTGCCGTGCAGAGCATCGGCCCTCTTCTCCCAAGTTAGTTCAACTCTTGCTGGTAACAAAGTTTAAAAATAAGAGATAAGTGTAAAACAATATACTTTGAAGATGGAGATCTTTGCAGCATTACAATACTAGTATATTCAATTCTCTGTTATCTTATTAATTCTGTGAGCATAACACTACAAAGTTAGAACAATTCAAAAGGAATCGTATTGCCGTGCAAAGCATCGGCCCTCTTCCCCCAAGTAGATAGATTGGCTGAGGGAGAAAGAGTACAGCCAGAAACAGAAGAAGAAAAACTCTGCTATCAAATCATCAATGACTTAGATCATGTTGCTCATCATGTGCAAGGTTCAAAGACTGGTCGAAAATACATGAGAAATGAGATCTGGTCGCTTATATCATATTTGGGTGCTCCCTCTTGGTTTATAACATTTGCACCAGCTGATCTTAAACATCCAATCTGTCTTTATTTTGCTGACAAGGACTTGAAATTATATCCAAAGCTTTATGAAAAAGATGAGCAGTTCCGTCTCATTGCTAGCAATCCAGTAGCAGGAGCTAGATTTTTTAAACTCATGGTGGACTTGTTTATCAAGCATGTGCTAAGATTCAATGACAAAGAAAGAGGTTTATATGGCAAGACTGCTGGATACTATGGTACTGTAGAACAACAAGGCCGTCTTAGCCTTCATCTTCATACTATAATCTGGATTCAAAATTCTCTGTCCCCTCAGGAAATACGTGATAGAATTTTGGATCCTACATCTGAGTTTCAAAAAGAGATGATCAGATATTTAGAAAGTTGTCATCAAGGTGAGTTTATTGATAGCACTATGGCCAAAGTGGAAAATGATATGATAAAACAAATGGAAAAGAATTCTGATTATGTTGAATCAACTCAAGTATTGCCAGAAGCACCACCACAGCCATGCAAAACACATGTGATAAATGATCAAACACCTCTAGTTCCAAATTCAGATGATGAACATGTAAATGATAAATTTGTAAATGATTGTAGCAATTGTCAAAAAACATGCTCTTGGTGGGCACATTTCAAAAAAAGAGTCAATGAACTATTATATTTATCAAATATTCATGACTGTGGCAGAGGAGGTTGTAAGAATAAAAAATATGACAGTTGCAAAGCTCGATTTCCAAGAGAGACTTATCCAGCTTCTTTAATAGATCAAGATAGTGGCAGTATTATCATGAAAAAAGGAGAGGCCATGCTCAATACATTCTCAACACCTTTGACATATCTTTTGGGTTGTAACACAGATGTAACTAGTATGCTTTCTGGAACAAGTATTAAATCTATTATTGCATATATTACTGACTACATTACCAAGTCACCTTTGAACACTCATGTCATGTTTCAGGCTATCCGCAGTGTATTTGATAAAAATACTACTTATATTGGTGGTGATAATTCTAGACAAGAAAAGGCAAGAAAGTTAATAGTTCAGATAGTAAATTCTTTAACTGTAAAATTAGAAATGGGATCTCCCATGGCATGCATGTATCTCTTGTCTCATCCAGATCACTATACAAGTCACTTGTTTAAGGTTTTCTTTTGGAGTACATATATTAAACAAGTTAGCCAAGACTGGAATCAAATTGATGAGTTTCATGAGGATGTTCCTGATAAAGTGATAGTAAATCAAATTCAAGGAAAGTTAGTAGCTTTGTCTCCAATTCTTGATTACATGTATAGACCAAAAGAACTCAGTGATGTGACTTTGTATGATTGGGTACGTTTGTATGAAAAAAGACCTTTGAGTGGATTAAAAAAATCTAAGTCACAGTCTTCAAATGACAAATTAGAGTCAAATCAAACATCAA
Organism: Hericium erinaceus; assembly: GCA_006506795.2. NCBI lineage: Eukaryota > Fungi > Basidiomycota > Agaricomycetes > Russulales > Hericiaceae > Hericium > Hericium erinaceus. Next base: position 1,772,160 of record CM021163.1, read on the forward strand.
ATATGTCAAAAGATAGCAAGGATATAAATATGGATAATAGTAAAAAAAGTGATTTGAAAGAAGATAAAATGGATATTGATGAAGATGTTACACTTCAAATGCAAGAGGAGGAAGAAGTAGAAGAAGATATGAAATACAATGATAATGATGATGATGAATATATATATCCAGATAATGCAGAGGAGGAGACAGAGGAGGAGGAGGATCCAGATGATGAAGATCATAATTATAAAAATAGTAAACATAGTACAAAAAAAAGAATTCTTTCTAAAATGTTGTTTATTGAGCCACATCCTCAATCACACAGTCATTATATTTATAAATTTGATGAGAGCAAAAGCAAAGTTTCAAACTTTACTGGAGGTGCATTGCCTAGAAGAGACAAAGGAAATAGAGAAGAATATTGCCAAACTATGCTCACATTATTTAAACCATGGAGATCTGGTCTTGACCTTAAGAACAAAGAACAATCATGGGATGATGCATTTGAGAAAAATAAATTTACTTTTAGGCAAAAGCAAGTTATGAACTTTTTTCAAATCAAATATGAATGCAATGATGCTAGAGATGACTTTTCTGCACAAAGAAAACAACATGATATGATAAATAGTTTTGGTGATAAGATTCTGGGCACATTTCAGCATGAGCTTGATGGTCAACATGATGAAGATGAAGCAACTGCCAACTGGGGTGTAGATAGTCTGACAGAAAAGCTTCAAGAAGAATGGGATGATATAGGTAAAAAGCAACAGAAAAGACTGGCAGATATGTATGAGATGCATAAGCTTATTCAAGGTACTGGATGGTTAAATCCAAGCAAAATAGAACAGACAGAAAATGCTGTTGATGAGAATGTCATGTTATCCAAGTCTCAAAAGGAATGGAAAGCAACTCTAGCACGAGAAAAAGATATTATCTTGGCCAAAAGAGATCTTGAAGCTAGCAATGCAGAAAAGAATAATGATACTTCATATGGAGATCCTTATAATGTAGATGAAGTCAAGTTGGTGAGCAAAGCATATTTAGATTACAATTATCGTCCAAAAAATCCACAGGATAGATTAAACATCGATGAAATAGCTAAGACATTCACACTAAATGTTGAGCAATCAAGAGCATTCAAGATTATTGCAAATCATGCTGTAACTCCTCAGTCTGAGCAGCTTAAAATGTATTTAGGTGGTATGGCTGGCACTGGCAAGTCACAAGTTACGATTCCTTAGAATCGTTTACTCTAACTTGCTTTTCAACTCAAAAAAGATGACACCCAGCCAATGTAATGCCTTTTATAGTAATAATTTCTCACATCTTAAAGTAAGGTTGTAGGTTCAATTCTAACAATTGTCATTTTTGTAATTTTAAATGTTTCTTAGAGATATCAGTTTACTAAATCAAATTTTATTAGTGTTAAACTATATGCATATGTAAATCAATGCTAGTCTTATTGGAACTGAAAGATTTTAGTATAAGAAAGTGCAAACTTGTTGAAATAACAGATAAACATATTTAATAGGATATTCTACACCTTGTTATTGATGTAAGTGAGTGGAATGTATGATAACATGATAAAGGCAAATTTTACCTCCTCAGAACATTTTTTTCCATGAGAATAGGTTCAGAAATGACTGAGATATGAGCAAATCACTTCAAAAGATACCTTTGAGGAGAAGATTATAGTGATTGCATCATAGCGGCGCAACGAGTGGTACTATTTACACGATAAAGATACCGTTGGAAAGATCTGATTCATACCTTTCCAACGGTATATTGTACAAGACAATCGGGTAAGTATTGAGAAAACGCGGTAGCGATTACTGAAGGGTTGGTATTAGAGGTAGGAGCAAACTTGTTGAGGCCATATCTTTTTATTGACTCATCCAATTGTAGTGTATCTAGCGTCGTTGAAAAGGCATAATAGAGATCTTTTTGACGCAATCAAGGGACCGGCGATATCTCCAGTCGTTAAGGAGGTACACTCAAATTATCACAAAACCTCCTATTTGACTATTTTCAAGGTTTTACATAATCCGCAGCACGGGCAAAATGACATACTCCCGTCCCCCTCATGATGTCATGGGACGGGAGTACGTCATTTTGCCCGTGCTGCGGATTACATAAGCGATTTATAAGCAGGAAAAAATCGAAAAAATCATTCAAATCTAGAGGCAAATCATCAAATCATCTGAGAATAGGCACATACTGAGTAGTGTAAAAAATCAGTAAAAATCGTGTCAATATGGCCATGGATAGTCCTATTCAGAAACACTTGAGTTTATGTTTATAGCTAGAGAATTGACAAAGATATAGCCAAATTACTGATTCAGACCTCTAGAAGGCAAAAATAAAACCAATCTAGGCAACATACAACAGTTGACAGACTTTCAAAGGCCACACTTATGTACTTCATAAATGTAAACACAATTATTGAGAAGTCACATGCAACAGCGAGCCTGACCGGGCTCGCTGTTGCACGTGACCATTATTTTGTCATTAGTTCAACTCTTGTTGGTAACAAAGTTTAAAAATAAGAGATAAGTGTAAAACAATATACTTTGAATATGGAGATCTTTGCAGCATTACAATACTAGTATATTCAACTCTCTATTATCTTATTAATTCTGTGAGAATAACACTACAAAGTTAGAACAATTCAAAAGGAATCGTATTGCCGTGCAGAGCATCGGCCCTCTTCCCCCAAGTCATCAAAGCTATGACCAAGTTTTTTGAGCAGAGACAAGAGTCTTACAAATTTTTAATCATGGCACCCACAGGAGCTGCAGCAGCTTTGATAGGAGGATCAACATACCATTCTATGTTGGCTATCAATAAATTTCAACCAGAAGGAGGCAAAGGTGTATCTACTCTAGCTGACATCCGTACCAGGCTTCAACATGTTCAGTACATCTTTCTAGATGAGGTGTCTATGGTAGATTGCAATAGTTTGTACAATATAAGTGCCCAAATGAGCAGTGCACTTAAAGTAGAAGATCAGCCTTTTGGAGGTGTAAACATCATTCTTGCTGGTGACTTTGCTCAACTGCCTCCTCCTGCTAATAGTGCCTTGTACAGCTAAGATGTAGATACTATAATTCACACCACTCATTCTCATTCAAAACAAAAGGCTTGTTTAGGAAAAGCATTGTGGCATCAGTTTGTGACTGTAGTAATTCTGAGAGAAAATATGCGTCAGAAGACTCAGACACCTGATGATGCTAGGTTTAGAACAGCTTTAGAAAATATGAGATATAAATATTGTACAGAGGATGATATCAACCTTCTTAGATCTAGAATTACTGGTGCTGAAGTTAAAAGACCTAATATTGCAGATCCTCAGTTTAGAAATGTATCTATTATTACATCATTCAACATTCAAAGAGATGAAATTAATTTGATAGGAACAAATCGATGTGGGAGAGAGTCAGGCCAGAAGCTTGTACACTTTTACTCTATAGATAGATGGCACAAAGTTGATGAATCTTTATCAAGTCAAAAAAAGAAAAACTTGTACAATGATCCTATAAGAGCAAACAATCAAATTCACATTAACTTGCAAAGAAAACTATGGGAGTTGATTCCTTCTATGACTAAACATTATGCAGGAAAGCTGTCTCTATGTATAGGTATGCCTGTCATGCTTAAACACAATGAGGCAACTGAGATGTGTGTTACCAATAGAGCTGAAGGTGTGGTGGTAGGATGGAAGTGCCACACTGGCATTGATGACAAGCTTGTGTTAGATGTAGTCTTTGTAAGATTGACTTGTGCACCTAAGCTAGTGCAACTGACAGGACTGCCTCTGAATGTGGTTCCTATTTCTAGAGTAGAAGACAAAATAAAATGCTTTATGCCAAATGACAAAGAAATATGGATTAGTAGATCACAGATCCCTATTCTACCTAACTTTTCAATGACAGACTATGCTTCTCAGGGAAGAACAAGAATATTCAATGTGGTTGATATTCAAAACTGTAGAGATCAAAGAGGAGTGTACACTGCTTTGTCTAGAAGTTCAAGTATTGCTGGAACAGCTATTCTTCAGCAATTTAATACTGACAAAATTAAAGGAAGACTTCCTGGATATTTAAGATCAGAATTCAGAGAGCTTGAGCTTCTAGATGAAATAACTCGTCTTCAATATTACAAAAAACTATCTACAATTATTGATGCTCCTACTAGAACAGCCCGCATCCAGCAGTATCAGCTTTGGAAAGGAACTGACTATGTGCCATCAAATGTACCTGCTCCACTTAAATGGACAAAATTAGATCCTTTTGAGACTAAACAGAACACAGAAGATGCAGAATGGACCATTTTAGTCAAGCACAGAAAAGGAAATACAAAGATTGTAGATAAGCCCTATAACTCAAAAAAAAGAAAGCTAGCAACATTTGAAGACAATCCAAAAAGCTTTGAAACTGCAAGTGGAACACAAGCATTAAATGAGATTAGTAAAGAAGGTGCTGATAAGAGAAAGGTGAAAAAACACAAAACAAACGAAGCTTCAAAGGTGAAATTTTCTTCTCCCATTGGATTGAAATGGTGTGGTCGAACTTGGAGCTGTGCATATGATACATTATTTACCATCCTTTATCATATTTTTAGAACAAAAAGAGATCTTTGGGAAGATCACTTAGCAAATTTGAACAATTACTGTATGGTATTAAATAATGGCTGGATTGATTCAGCAGATCCTGACTTGGAGTTAATAAGAAAAGACGTTAGAGCTCTACTAACATATTTTGATTGTAACAAATTTCCAAATCAGCAAGGAGTGGGAACTGACATTAGAGAGTTGGCCTCTATTATGCTTGGATGTCAAACAGATGTAGGATATGTAGAAGACAATTGTACATCTTGTGAGTATTCTGTGACTGAAAATGTTCATAATCTTGTATGGCATATTCCTAGCTTGTCTGCAGACTCAAATACTGCTAGTGAATTAGGAAAAATTATGAATGGAATTAGTATGAAAAAATGCCCTCAGTGCAATAGTGCACTTCATACCACTACTATTTTTACCAATAACAGTCCACCATTGATAATAGTAGAACTTGACTATCACAACATTAAAATAAATCACACATTTACTATGAAACATCACACAGACAATGAAAAGACAACATTTAAACTTGTAGCTATAGTGTATTTTGGAGATGTTCATTTTACTGCAAGAATTATTGATAAAGGAAAAAGAATCTGGTACTATGATGGAGCAACAACTGGCAGACAATGTGAGTTTGAAGGTATACTATCAGGTTTTGGCAATTTGCATTATGCAAAAGAGAAGGAAGCAAGTTTACTTATTTATACACCTTCATAAAATATACTAGCTAACAATGAAAAAGGAATCGTCTTGCCGTGCGAAGCATCGGCCCTCTTCCACCAAGTACTTTTCGAGACTTGAAATATGCTTGCGATACACGACACTGTATTCAGCCTTTGTGAACATGTTTGTTATCTGAAGGCAAAGTCCACTCTTCCAATCAGTGAGTGCACATTCAACCTATGACCAATATTAGTAACATGGTTAGCATATCACAAGGGAAAATATATACTGCAGTAATGATGAGAGCGAAGAGGGGAAGGGGACACGGATTGAAATGATTACTATATTGTCCTGCACCCTCCGTCGCTTTGCGTTTGAACCATTGCTCAGCCAAGATCATCGGGATGATCGTGTTCTCGAACATCCCTGTGCGCTATGAGAAAAGTCAGAGGTGGTGCTCAAGGATGTAGAGATAGACTTACATTCTTAGGATCCGCGAAATGGAAAGCACCACGCATGAGCAATGAACTCACTTCAAGTTTGACCTCCTCCTCGGACAAGCACGCTAGCTTATATTGTGCCGATACGACACCTTGTGCCTTCGTTTTGACCTCGCCCCAGAGTTGCGACGCACGGGCTTCAACCTAATAGATTACACAGTAAGCTAATCAAATAGAAAAGCTGGAAAAGCGAAAGTACCGAGTCCGTTATGCGCTTAGAGTAGATGAGGTCAGTATTGAATCGTCCAAGCCACCTCGCAATGTTGAGCTCTTGACACACCTCGATAAAACTTGCTTTGGCCATCGCAAGTCGGATCGTGTCATCGGAAAACGCATCTTCCAGAGCAAGCTTGAGACGGAAGTGGTGATAGGCAGTATCTAGCAAGGTCTTGGACTTCGGGGATTGCTTGCCCTGGGTCGCAAACTTCGCGTGTTCTTCGCAGTAAGGAGTGAACAACGGCACTGCGAGGTGGCCGTCAGAGGCTCGAGGTGGGGTGCTGGGAGGATCGGAGGACGTGGGTGGTGCCCGAGACAGCGAGGAGGACAAAATTGTCCTGCCTGTCGAAGTCGAGGAGGTACGCGTATGGCCTCAGCGTCACGGTAGGTTGCTCACAACCACCCTTGGCTTCCCAATGAACACCTGTCAAGAGCTAGTATCAGCATCACGAATCGAAAGTCATTCCAGACGTACCTGAGGTCCACGGGCCTTCTTTGGCCAGGGCGCGACAACTGTAGCCTCGTCCGAGTCACCTTTGCCACCATCTCCATCAGATTGATCCCAATCTGAAGTCAAAAGAATGGAGATCAGACGAATGATGGGAGGCATAGCATGAGAAGGAGGAAATTGAGTGGTCACTGCAGCTGTGCAGACTCAGTACTCAGCGACGACACGTCAGTCACAGTGTTACGTGATTATCACAAGTTGAGCAAGCCCGACGACGACGACGCAGGCTGCATCAACGGACTCCACCGCGTTAGGACCATAGATGCAGTGAGTACTGCAACACATCGCTGGTAAGTTCCGCAGCATACATAATGAATGGTGGACAACATTACTACGTGGCACCCTTATTTGCTGGAGTCTGGTGATGCAGAAGCTGCTGCAGAACGAGACTGTTTTTTGCCTTGCTAATCAAGTCTAAGTGCGCATTGCAACTCGCAAGACCGGGCCTTGTAATCAGGATAATCTCCCCGGCATCTGTCCCTCCCGTCCATCCCTCCCGTCCATCCCTCACGTCTATCCCTCCCGTTCCCCCTGTCCGTCTCTCCTATCTGCTTTTCCTACCCTCCCTCCATTTTTACATGCAGTCATCTATTCATATTGACCCATCTCTTCACTGCATAAGCTGCATGGGTACATTTCGGACTAGCGTAGGTCGACATAATCACCAAAAACAGTCGAAGAAATGCCATTGGGTGTATGACCTTCAAAATGAGGTTGCTCCGGCTCGAATCCAGAACTACCTTGCTGATCCAGGTGAACAAGAAGAAGATCCACCGACCTTGGATGGTGATGACCACGCTGCTGAGGCCGCTATCGCCAATGACGACGAAGTCTTCACGGCTTATGATGACTTCCCTTGTACCTCCCCATCTCCGACACCTTCGACCACACCTGTCACTGCTACTACGGAGCCCAATCCCTTCTATGACCCTGCTCACCATGCGCCTGTAGAGGATGAGCTCGATGAAGAACCAGCAGAGACGGTCACATTTCGTGGCGCCGCCAAAGTCATCAGCCATGACCTCGATGCTCGGACAACATACCAGGCAAATTTAGCACCAGAGAACAACCCATATCACCCGTTTTAAAGCCGCATTGACTGGGAACTTGTGAAGTGGGCGAAACAAGATGATGTCAGCCAAAATGCCTTTACGAAGCTGCTGGCCATACCTGGGGCAAGTCTGGTTCTGTTCTTCAATCTTCTACTATACTAATTTATTTTGCAGTTCTGCGAGAAGCTTGGACTCTCATATCACGACTCAAGGTCCCTTAATCAGACAATTGACGAGCTACCGGGGACTGCTGCGTGGCAAACCATACCCCTAAGCGTTGAGTGCAGAGAGTCCGGCACAATCGCGGCAGAGTTTTTCTTTCGCGATGCTCTAGATTGCGTCAAGACCCTTTATGGCAATCCGGCCTTCATCGAGCACATGGCCTTTGCGCCTGAACAGCAATTCAGTGACAAGACTAGGCAACATCGTTTGTACAATGAGATGCATACGGGCGACTGGTGGTGGAGCACACAGGTAAGTGGCATATCTATTTCTTTAAAGGGATGTATCTCATAGTTGTATCTCTCAAAACAGGATAAAATCGCAGTCGGTGGTACTATAATTCTGATTATACTGGGCTCGGACAAAACTCAACTCAATACCTTCAACAGCGACAAGTCGGCATATCCAATCTATCTCACAATTGGCAATATTGCGAAGAGCATCCGTCGCAAATCCTCCCTCCATGCTCAGATTCTTCTGGGCTATCTACCGACATCAGACCTCTCTGATCTATCTGAAGAATTAGCACGTACTGCGCGTGCATGGTTGTTCCATACTGCAATGACAGTTGTCACGCAGTCTCTACAAGAAGCTGGCAAAGACGGTGTCGACATGATGAGTGGTGACGGTGCTGTGCGGCACTGTTACCCGATCTTGGCCTGCTATGTGGCGGACTACCCTGAGCAGGCCCTCGTTACCTGTACTCGGCAGGGTTCGTGCTGTCCCAAGTGCTGCGCCATCGAAATTGAGTATTGCACAATATCGCTTGGACACCACAGAAGCCCGAAGCCACACTGCAGACGCTTCGTCGAGCTGCAAAGGAACCAACAGCTGCCCGCCAAGAAGCTGCACTGAAGGAAGCTGGCTTCACGCATGTGGTCTCGCTGTTCTGGGAGAATCTGGCTCACTGTGACATCCATGCCGCAATAACGCTGGACATCCTTCACCAGCTCTATCAAGGCCTTATCAAATACCTTGTCACCTGGGTATCATCTATTATAGGTGTCGCAGAACTCGATGCACGCTTCAAGCGCCTCCCTAAGGTGCACGGTGTCCGGTTGTTCAACAACGGCATTAGCAGTCTCACAAGGGTCTCCGGTGGTGAACACCGCGAAATATGCAAGCAGCTTCTCGGATGCATCATCGGGAAGGCGCTGCCTGGTGCAATTTGTGCTGCCCGCGCTCTCTTGGATTTCCTTCACATTGCGCTCTACGAGAGTCACTCCACCGAGACCCTGAAATATCTTCAGTCCACGCTTGATGAGTTTCATAAGGATAAGAAGATTTTCCTTGATCTTGGTGCCCACACTAGTACGTTTCTATTGCAATTCACAGTTGTCCATTCTAATCAATTTTATAGATGGCCACTTCCACCTACCGAAGCTACATTCACTTCAACACTATATTGATTCAATATGCGAAAAGGGGAGTACAGATAACTACAATACGGAAACTACGGAGCGGCTTCACATTGACTTTGCCAAACATGCTTTTTGTGCCACGAACAAGAAAGAATACCTATCTCAAATGATCTGGTGGCTCGATCGTTGTGAGTGCATGGACCTTTTCGAAGTTCATCTCCATTGGCGGCAAGGAACTCTTCTGCCACTGTGCTTACCTCAGAGATCGTTGCCTGGCTCAACTCTTGCGAAGCGGCCCAATCATCATGCTATTAGCTTTCCAGCCCTCATCCAAACCTATCGGTCACACCATTTCTCCCGTGCGCTTCAAGATTTCCTTGCTCGGCATTGCAATCTACGAGTTGATCGGGATGAGGTCCTGATACCTTTCAATACCGTTGAAGTTTGGGATCGCATCAAGTTCAATCTCAAGAACTTGCAGCTCGAAGATGGAGCAATGTTTCTTGATGCAGCTGAGGCAATTCCCGCACAAGGCAATAAGAGCAGTCACTTCGACACTGTTTTGGTTGCAGTTGGAGAGACGGAGGAGACTGGAGTTGACGGTAAGTCCTAGCTCCTTTGTTTAATGGCTACGAAATTTATAAATTATATCAGGTCTTCGAGTCGGTCGCTTGCGTGTTATTTTCCGACTCCCCGAACAGTTCCACCAACAACTATTCCATATACACAAAGTTTCCCCCCCAAGTCATCTTGCTTATGTCGAGTGGTACTCGAAGTTCACAACACCTCGAGCTAACCATAAGATGTATCAGGTGACTGCTGGTGCAAACCGTCTAGCAGATGTTTCCATTGTTGAGGTATCAAGCATCAGACGGAGCTGCCAGCTTCTTCCTGAATTTGGAGATAGAGTCAATCGAGCATGGACTTCAGAGAATGTCCTTGATCGTTGTAAACACTTTTTTGTAAATAATTTTGTAGACAAGCATATGTATCAATCAATCTGGTGAACATTTTGTCTTGGCTGCATAGGTTCTCAATAGGCTTCAAAGTACTTATAGGGTATGATAATGTCAATAGTGACTATAGTGCCTGATAGATGGCATAGCTGCTTATAGCCTCTCATAGCACTATCATAGCACTCCATAGACATGACTTGATGCTATGTAGCCTATATAGACAGGTGCAGTTGCTATATAGGCTATGATAGCATCCATAGCTCTATATAGATAATCACTGTTACATGATAGGGAAGATAGGATATTTATAGTGTGTATATTTTAAGTGGCAACTATGTAAATTTCCATTTTCTCAGATGAAGAAGGCGGAGAGAAATGGAGCGATCTGTGACATCACCCCCTCTCTAAGACGCACTTTCGCCTGGAGTGCGTGATGAGCATGGATGGAGTCGAGGTAGATGAGTCCATGAAGATTAGGAGCCTTGAGTGCATGTGAATGGTAGGTGTAGAAGTTGGTGATTGCACCATGGGCATTGAAAAGGGAGGTACATGAAAGCCACTGATTTTCTGAATCAGGGTAGCCTGCCCATTTGATGAGATATTCAATACCACATTTGTTCCGGGTGAGACGAGTATTGAGAACAGACTGCACTTCGTACTCTTCCTCGCCCTCCACAAGGTCAGGTGGTGGTGCAGGGAAGTTGGGACCATGAGCATCGGTTTTCTTGTAAGAGGACAACAGGGACGTGTGGAACACCGGGTGGATATGCCAGGTGGGCGGTAGCTTCAGTCGATAAGAGACTGGGCCCAGGAAGTCAGTGATTTCAAAAGGTCCCAGACATTGGTCAGCAAGCTTAGCTTTGGGCCGTGTGGTTTTGATGTTCTTGCCGTCGAGCCAGACCTTGTCACCAACCTGGAAGTGGATGGTGTCATGCATATGGTCCTGGTTGTTGTGCTTCATGAGGTCAGTAGCTGTTTGAAGGCTGGCCTGGACCTCCATGTGAAGCTGTTCGAGATGACGGAAGTGATCCTCAACAGCGAGTGTAGACGATGTGGGGTTGACAGTGGGGATGGCAGTGGGAATATAGCTGAGGAGCATTTCAAATGGAGCTTGGTTAGTGGCACTGTGGATACGGTGGTTGTGCAAGAACTCAGTGTAAGGGAGCCATTGGACCCAATCATCCTGACGGTAGTTGCAGAAGGTGCAAAGGAACTGCTTGAGTTCTTGATTGACACGTTTGGACTCGCCGTCGGTCTGTGGATGATAGGCAGTGCTGAGGGAAGACTTGATGCCAAGTTTGTCAAAGATGCCATGCATGACTTTGCCTGCATACTGTGGGCCACGGTCAGAGATGAAGTATTCCCAGAGGCCGTAGTTCTGATAAATCCTGTCGAAAAGGATGTCGACTGTGCCATCACTGGTAATGGTCTCTTTGCAAGGAGTGAAGGAGACATGCTTTGTAAAACGGTCAACAACCACATTGATGGAGTTATAGCCTTGGCATTCTGGGAGTTTGACAATGAAGTCCGAGGTAATGTCTTGGAAAGGACAGGTAGGGATGGCATTGGGAATTGTTTCAACGTGAGGGCAGTGATTTTGAACCTTGGTGGCCTGGCAGGTAGCACAGCCATCAACATAATCATGAACGAAGACAGACATACCGGGCCACCAGTAGTTGCGACTGAGGAGCTCGTAGGTCTTGTAGCATCCTGGGTGACCAGCCATGGGTGTGTCATGATGCAGCTTGACGATGTCCCGACGAAGGTCCTTGTTAGCAGGGATGTAGACCTTGCCGCAAAAGAGGATGAGGCCCAGCGAACGTCCATCTTGGAGAAGACCTTGGCACCTTTGAGCTTGTCGACAAGTTCAGAGATGAGGGGCAGGGGATATTCATTCTTGATGGTGCCTTTGTTGAGGGTACAATAGTCCTAGACAGGGTATAGTTTTCCATCCTTTTTCTTGATAAAGAAGAAGGGACTCGCCAAAGGGGATTTAGAGGGACAGATGTAGCCTTTCTTTACCTGGTCATCAAGGAATGAATCAAGATCCTTCTGCTCAGTAGGAGCCATGGGGTAGACCTTGCAGGAGTGGGGTTCAAAACCATCTTTCAGGTCAATGACATGATCCCAAGGGTGACATTCGGGGAGGCGATGGGAGGATTCCTCGTCGAAGACAGGTTGGAAATCCTGGTACTGAGGGGGAACCATCTCAGCAAAGGACTTCTCTGCAACATGAGTGGCCACATGCTCAGCCAGTTTCTGAGCATTGGTAAAAGAGCGATGGATGTGGATGGTGTGTTGGTAGTCAGGGTCATCATCCGGTGGGGGTGGTGTGTCCCAGTCAGGAAAAACACCAGCTAGGCGAAGGCCCTCTTCAACCCAGTTGTCATTGATGTTAGGTCACAGGTCATTGTCCTTGGTGAACAGACATGCAGGAACTTTGAACAGGTGGATGCAGCGAAGGTGGACACCTTGGACTCAGTGAGCGGGGATCATGTATTTGGAAAGTGGAGCAGCAACAAATGGTGGGGGCAGTGGGAGCAATGGAGGAGGGCAAGGTGGGGGGAGCAGTACAGCAGCAGCACTGAGGACTGGTGGACGAGGGGCTGACTAGCAGCGTTCAGCACGAGTGGACAGGTTCTTGACCGGGGGTTTATTCAGAGTGCAAGAGGGAGGGCAGTGAGTTACGATTCCTTAGAATCGTTTACTCTAACCCACTTTTCAACTCAAAAAAGATGACACCCAGCCAATGTAATGCCTTTTATAGTAATAATTTCTCACATCTTAAAGTAAGGTTGTAGGTTCGATTCTGGCAATTGTCATTCTTGTGATTTTAAATGTTTCTAAGAGATATCAGTCTACTAAATCAAATTCAATTAGTGTTAAACTATATGCATATGTAAATTAATGCTAGTCTTATTAGAACTAAAAGATTTTAGTATAAGAAAGTGCAAACTTGTTGAGATAACAGATATTTAATAGAATATTCTGCACCTTGTCATTGATGTAAGTTAGTGTGGTTTTTTGATAATATGATAAAGGCAGATTTTACCTAGTCAGAACATTTTTTTTTTATGAGAATAGGTTCAGAAATGACTGAGATATGAGCAAATCACTTCAAAAGATACCTTTGAGGAGAAGATCATAGTGATTGCATCGTAGCGGCGCAACGAGTGGTGCTATTTACACGCTAAAGATACCATTGGAAAGATCTGATTCGTACCTTTCCAACGGTATATTATAGAAGACGATCGGGTAAGTATTGAGAAAACGCGGTAGCGATTACTGAAGGGTTGATATTAGAGGTAGGAACAAACTTGTTGAGGCCATATCTTTTTATCGACTCATCCAATTGTAGTGTACCTAGCGTCGTTGAAAAGGTATAATGGAGATCTTTCTGACGCAATCAAGGGACCAATGATATCTCCAGTACTTAAGGAGGTACACTCGAATTATCACAAAACCTCCTATTTGACTATTTTCAAGGTCTTACATAATCCGCAGCACGGGCAAAATGACATACTCCCGTCCCATGACATCATGAGAGGGACGGGAGTACGTCATTTTGCCCGTGCTGCGGATTACATAAGCAATTTATAAGCAGGAAAAAATCGAAAAAATCATTCAAGTCTAGAGGCAAATCATCAAATCATCTGAGAATAGACACATACTGAGTAGCATAAAAAATCAGTAAAAATCGTGTTAATATGGCCATTGATAGTACTATTCAGAAACACTTGAGTTTATGTTTATAGCTAGAGAATTGACAGAGATATAGCCAAATTACTGATTCAGACCCCTAGAAGGCAAAAATAAAATCAATCTAAGCAACATACAACAGTTGACAGACCTTCAAAGGCCACACTTATGTACTTCATAAATGTAAACACAATTTTTGAGAAGTCACGTGCAACAGCGAGCCTGACCGGGCTCGCTGTTGCATGTGACCATTATTTTGTCATTAGTTCAACTCTTGCTGGTAACAAAGTTTAAAAATAAGAGATAAGTGTAAAACAATATACTTTGAAGATGGAGATCTTTGCAGCATTACAATACTAGTATATTCAATTCTCTGTTATCTTATTAATTCTGTGAGAATAACACTACAAAGTTAGAACAATTCAAAAGGAATCGTATTGCCGTGCAGAGCATCGGCCCTCTTCTCCCAAGTCATATTGACACGACAAGAGACCCAATCAATTTCAGGGTTGTGCTCCTATAACCAATCAGTCCCAAGGATAATGTCATAGTCACCAATGTCAACGAGATAGAACTCAGCTGTCTCCTCATGGAAGGACATTGAGTCCTTGGCATAAATGTGGATGTTCTGGTTGACTGAATAGCGGACCCAGCCCATGATGTTTTTGGAGTTGTCCACATTGCAAATGGGAAAGGGTTTAAGGAGTTTCTTGAGGGGAAACAGGTGTTTCTTGGCAAACTCAAGGTGCATAATGATGCCTTCTGCATCACTATCAAGAAGTGCCTCAGTGTCGATTTTTTTCTTGATCGGGGCAGTGATAATCTTGGCCTGGAGTGTAATGGACAGTGTCTGATGGTTGGGCATGATAGCAGACATGCACAAAGATGATGGATATGATTGCTCACAGGGGTTGGATAGTACAGAAAAGTGATTTGATGGATCAAAGAAATGTTTCTTGCCACCCACGGATGACGTGACTGGGGGGCACTTTAAAAACCCTCAACCATGTCCTTCAATGCAGCCTTTGCCTCTTCCCTCTCTTCCTTGCTCAAGTCCTTCAACTACGACGATAAGTCGGCGATAGACCTGTTGATGGCGGGGACAGCGAGGGTGGCGGCTGCATCTTCTGGAGCTACTCCCGGGGCAGAGCTGGTTTCTAGTGCTCGGACATGAGGGATTGGGGCATGGGGGTTGGAGTCAGCATTGAGGGGGCAGTTGCAGAAGTCATGGCCCTTCTGGCAGCAGCAGAAGCAACTGCTCTCACGCCTGAGGTGCTCACGGTCAGGCTCTGAGAGTTTGGGTAGTTGGGCACCTGTAGCAGCAACTGTGCAGGATCGGCCAGTAGATGTGGACTGAGGGGAGCGAGTGCTCACCAGGGTGCACCCAGTTGTAGGGCGAGGACTCTGAAACCGGGTGCGCATGAGGTAGGCAGCATTCCTGTCATGGGCCCTTGCCTTCCACTCAACCAGGGTGGTGGGTGTGGGGTAGCTGCACTGGCAATCATCCCGCAGGGCACTGTTGAGATCATGCAGGAACCAGTCGATCAGGGCCACATCGTTGTAGCCAGTGCAAGGAGCGAAGGACTCGAACTCGGTGATGTAGTCGACTACCGGGCACGTACCCATCTGAAGGGTCTGGATGGCATGGGAGGCATCCTTGGAGTCGTCAAGGGGGGAGAAGTCCAAATTGAAGCGAGTTCGAAGAGCAGTGAGGTCAGCGTAGCGAGAGACATGGGCTGGAGATGTATTTGCAGCCACAAGGTCGTCATCCTCAAGGATCTCCTCGACACACTGGGTGGCCCACTGGCTGGCAATAGGGCCCTGGCAGAGGTCGAGGAAGAGGGAGATCTGGGCGGTAGCATCTTTATACTGGACAGAGTTGGCACAAAGGAATAAGCGAATACGCAGCTGGAACTCCTTGGACTTGGAACGATCTGCCTCAAAGGGAGCAGGTTTGATGCCAATCTCAGGGTTGGACATGTTGTCAGTCAGCTGAACAGGGGGAGCTGGGATGATGATTGGTTTGACATTGATGGTGGATGTGGATGTAACAGTGGTGACAGGTGGAGCAGATGAGGGGACTGGTATTGGGGTTGGAATGCGAGGGGGTAGCGGTGAACGGAGGACTGCGAGCCAGGCAACTCGCTCTTGCTCGCATGCTTCTAGGACTTGGTGAGAGAGAGCGAGTTCAGGTTCAGTGATGAAAACACTACTGGCCTGCCAAAACCACTGATCTCTTCCTTCTACTAGGTTTGGTCTCCAGCCAACGACTAGGTGTTGAGAGTTGGAATGGTATGCGTAGTACTTCATGGTAACGGCGTTGAAGATGATACCTGTTGGTACAAAGAGGGGTTCGGTGCATGTGGGAGGGGAATTGATACTAGGAGGAGCAACAGTGGGGAGCAGTGGAGTGGCTGGGTGTAGGCAGTGGTGTTCCTCTCTGGCAACATCGAAGTCAATGAGTTCGAGGTAGGGGAAGTCTTCATGCTCAGTGAAGTACCACTGGCAGGTGGCAGCATCTTCGTGAGAAAAGTGGATCCAGGCGATGCTAGCAAGGGTGTAAACGTGGTAGTCCCCAAGGGACTCGAAGATCCCAAGTAGGAAGGGTGCAGTGGTCTGGAAGCAGGGGTTGGTGGAATCAATGGTAACAACCTACAAGAAGTCTGCCGCAACTGGACAACGTCCAAGGGCACGAGGGTACAAGGTGGTGGAGTACGGGGTTCTGAGGAATTGGTGGCCGAGGTGGTCTCTGGCCCACACAAGCTCAGACGAGGGTTCTGGGGTGAAGAAACCTAGTGTGCAAAAGGTGAACAAGGTCAATGGTAGGATGCTCGCAGGGGATCCTCAGTTGGGTTGGCGATAGTGGTAGGTGATGTCCAAGGCACCAAATGTGAACATTAGAGAAATATGCAGGTCCTACATCAGGAAGGTTGACAACTTTCTGATTGACCTGACAATTTCTAATCCTACTGACAGCTCCTGATTGACCTGATCCACCTGAAAGCAATCTTAACAGACAAATATCTGATCAAAATTTTACATTTAAGTAAAGACATTTATTGTCAGATATATAAGTTTGTAATCTCTAACTAATAGATATAACAAAATCTCTGATATCTGAAATTTTCGAAATCTGAGAGTGTCTGATCTGAGATTTCTTTTCAAATCTGGAGGTCAAATATCTGAAAATTATCTGCAACTTTCTGAGAGCATCTGATGGTGTCTGACACTGTCTGATCCATCTGACTGATATTTGACCTCTAGATTTGAAATCAGACACTCTCAGATTTTCAAAAATTTTAGATATCAAAGATTTTGATATATCTATTAGTTAGAGATTAAAAACTTATATATCTGACAATAAATGTCTTTTTTTGAATGTAAAAGTCTGATCAGATATTTGCTTCTCAAGATTGCTTTCAGGTGGATCAGGTCAATCAGAAGCTGTCAGTAGGGTTAGAAATTGTCAGGTCAATCAGAAAGTTGTCAACCTTCCTGATGTACATAGTTCTACATATCTTATATAGAAGTTATAGGCCCATAGCACCTCCCTTTACTACATAGCTCTCATAGCCCAAAGGGAGAGCTATGAAGTGCTATGAGATGCTATAGAGCTAAAGAGGGTGCTATGATCTGATATTATAGCTATCATAGCTAACTATGAAGCTATTATAGAATACCTAACTATTAAATCTATCAGAGCTATGTTATCTATTTATGCTACATTCAATATGTAAACTTAACATATCTATCAAAGCAATAAAATCTATCAGAACTATCAGAATCATAATTAAGCTATAAAGCAAATTTTATATTTACTTAATTCATACTGAAAAGATCAAATCAAAAGATGATAACAAAAGAGTTGATCAAATTAGATTATATTAAATCAATCTAAATCTACTACAACATTTGATAACTAACTACAAGTTATATATTAGAGACACTAAAAAGTTTTCAAGTTAATTGAAAAAAAATATTTGATGAATGAGTAATAACACTTACAAAGACTATAACAAAATAGGAAAAAAGCAAAAACATAACCTATAAGATCAAGGAAGTCAACAAAACATTCAAGACATACTAAAGCTTAACAAGACTATACAAAAGGGGTAATCTAAAGATATAAGATAAGTATAGACTAGCAAATATAAAGACAAAGACTTACCGAGCACCAAGCGAAGAAAGACAGACTTAAAAGAAAACTCGGAGCAGAGGGAGAAGGTGGTGGTTGAAGAGAGAAAGAGAACGTGCATTGCGCGAGCCTTATATAGCTGAGCCTGAACGTGCCCGGTCGGAGCCACAAACGTGGCTGCTGGGTGCTGTCGGGCGCTGCACCAGAGGCTAAGTGATAGATTTCATTAACTTGTGTCTGCCGTTTAGTAGCATACAGTAGATGAGTTAGATATCTAGCTCATACAATCGAATGCTATTAATAAAGTATACATGCCATCTTTTTTTCTGAATTATAACGATTTTATTCGAAGAGTAAAGTTCGAAACGTTTAAACTCGCACTTTCGGTAGCTCAAGCATGGCGCATCGTTCAACTTGTCTTTATCCTCACTCAGCTCCCCTTGTATCCTGCCCTCCTCATCGCTCTTCTCGCTTCTTGTCACCCCAAAGATCGGCAGGATTAGTTGGAGGCTTGCAGGAGGGCTCAAGGTAAGTAAAAAAAACCACATGTATTTGCATTTATCGTACTAATTCCGAGAGTATCGCTCGTTATCCGTATCGCTCAGATAACAAGCGATACTCTCGTTCTTTCATGCCTTTGGCCGCCGTCGCCCTCTCCCTCCCATTCTCTGCCTTTCTCACGTCCTCGCGGCCGTCCTCACATCCTCGCGGCCATCCTCACATCCTTGTGACCATCCTCACCCTCGCCGCATCCCTCGCAGCGCTGTCGCGTTACAACATGCGACGTTGTCTGCGTGTGGCTCCAATGCCCCTGATGCAGCCTGCGCCTGCCCCCATGCCGCCATGCCGCCACACCCTCCATGCCGTCCTGACAATGTATGTGCTGACTGCATGCATATGAGCTCATGTGTGGCCCCAGCTGCACATGCCTGTGGCCCTCCATGTGGTGTCGACACCTTCCGAGTGCCACGTCGACGCTCTGCGCACCATGTCTGCACCCTCCATGCTGCCTTCACGCCCTCCGTGCAGCCTCCCTGCCCTCTGCGCTGTGTCTGCAGCCTTCGCGCAGCCTCAGCGCCCTTGACGTCGCCTCCTCACCTTCCGCATCACCTCCCCACCTTCCACGCAGCTTTCGTGCCCTCCGCATCATTTCCACCTCCTCCGTGTTGTCTCCACCTCCTCCACGTCGTCTCCATCTCCTCCGTGCAGCCTCAATGTCCTCTGCGCAGCCTCAACACCCTCTGCGCAGCCTCAACGCCCTTTGTGTCAACTCCATGCCCTCCACATCATCTCCACGCCCTCCACATCGTGTCCCCGCCTTCCGTGCAGTCTACACACCTTCAGCGCAGCCTCTGCACCCTTCGCATCACCTCCACGCCTTCCGCACAGGCTCACCACCCTCCACACTGCCTCCATGCCATCCGCGCTACATCCACGTGCTCTGCACCGTGTCCGTGCCATCTGTGCTGTGTCCGCGCCCTTCGTGCCACATCTGTGCTGTCCGTGCAGCGTGTCCTCCCTTTGCTGCACCTCGCCTGCATCGTCAGCCATGCACGTGACTATAATGCCATGTGCACGCACTTTGGCAGCCACTTTATGGCAGTGCAGCAGGCAGCACCACATGCATGACAGCGCCGTCACACGTAAGGTGCTAATGCCATGAGCACGACGAGCTGCATGCCATGTCAGCAGCCCGCGTGTGACTGCTACATAATGGTGCATGGCTGTAGCCTACATGTGCGCAATGCTGCTCGAGTGAGATTCATAATTACAATTAGTTTCTGTAGCTGTAGACTAGTTCTTGTAACTGTATCCCTAGATATTAGTAAATCTTTTTTTTGGGAAGTTGAAAATCCCTCCTTTAATAAAATCAAAAAATTTGACTTGTGATTATGGAGTCTACCATATCTGACATAGGGCTGATAGAGTCCATAGCAAGGCTATGATGGTACATAGCTCTGATAGTAATGGCTTACAGGTATATAGATCTATATACATTTTGCCTGCTGCTATAAAGGCTATCATAATGTGCATAGCTCTACATAGATGCAAGGGTGGCTATATAGATCCCATAGCACTATGCTAGGACACATACTTTAGTACTGAGCTATATAGATTTCTAATTTTTCAGATGAATTCTTACAAGTTGATGTCAAAAGCAACTCGAATTCGAACGTATAAGGCAATGGAGATAGCACCTGCATGTGGTTTCCACGATCTCAATTGAAACCAAACTCCTTCGGCTTCCCAACGCTTCACAGCACAATAGCAGAGGAGGGGAATGAGTGCACTGCCCTCAATGGTGTTGGTGATGAGGAAGGGGAGATGAGGTTGATGGAATGGATGTCGAGATACAGTGAAGATGTCAGCAGTGAAGGGTTCAAAGAAGAGAGGTATGATGGGCGATAGTAGAGAGGTGAGGCAGGTGTATGAGAGATTGTCCAGGTGTCAAGACTCAGTCGTAGACAGTAGAGAACCACCCAAGTCACCAGCAATGATAAGAGTGAGAGAGCAGAGAGCGACTAGCAGCACAGTGACCTGTATTGGAGGTACAGTACGGTACAAACAAAATGGACAATCTAGGGAAATAGACAAGTGACAGGGAGCCTATAAATACTGGGACGACAATGGGAAAAGAACAATGGACACCATAACGGGTCGAACAATAGAGTGAGAACAATGGTGGCCAAAAGGAGAACAATGGGAGGGAGAACAATAGGATGTTCCAAAGGGGAACAAAGGCATGAGTGAAGGATAGCCCCAGGTTATGTGAGGAAGTGAACATGTGATGGAGCTGCTGGAGCACATGACCGACACGATGCCTTGATGGCAGAGAAGAAGGCGGAGAGAAATGGAGCGATCCGTGACACTGCACATGCTTGCAGCACCCTGTGCATGACCACTACACCCTGTTGATCTCCTGTACAAGTTAGTAGCAGCCCTACACATGGGCCTACATGTCTAATGCTCATCCTCTATGCCTCATGCATGGCTCTCAATATCTCATACATACTCGCTGCCCATTGCATCTTACATATAGGCCCACTACAGTTTAACATTGGTAAGCATGGCCACTGGACCTCCTGCACAGCCATGACACTTGTCATATCTTATGCATGAACCTAGTGCCTTATGCACATATGTGCTTTTGTTGTGCCTTGCCAGTGCACACATGCCTGCACATAGCTCTACCTGTACATGATGTGTACCATTGTGCATGTGTGCACTGTT
Organism: Hericium erinaceus; assembly: GCA_006506795.2. Lineage (NCBI taxonomy): Eukaryota > Fungi > Basidiomycota > Agaricomycetes > Russulales > Hericiaceae > Hericium > Hericium erinaceus. Next base: position 1,793,306 of record CM021163.1, read on the forward strand.
TGAACTTGTAATATACTTGATTGTACTAGTAGCTGTATGAAATATAATTGATTCTGGCTTTATATCTCTTGTACCTGATTGATCTAAGACAGTACTAATAGCAAGAATTGTAGTAAAGACCATATAGATCATAGCAGTCTGATTTAGTCTGATTTAGTCTGATTTAGTCTGATTTTGCCTGATTTCAGATGATCAGACAGAAGTTAGATAGGTCCTTATCGTCCAGGTGCTTGTCAGACAAGTCTGATATTAGACTGAAGTCTGAATCTATCTGAATTTTATGTAAAATAATTTATATAAAATTTCATCCATATGTGGGTCAGAGGTTTAGACATATCAGACAAGAGTCAGACAGTCAAAAAGTCAGACATTTCCCCTTTTTCTGATGTACCCATGTTGACTCATGGGTGACTCTGACTCATGTCAAACCCTAAAGCATATAAAAAAACACTATTTAATCTAATCTAATCATGAGTAGTTCAGCTCCTACCTCTGATGACTCTACATTTTCTGCTATGTTATATATCTTAGCTATTTTATATATAATCTTGTATGTTATACAGTACACACTTATCATATCTTATTATACTCAGCCCAATATATGATATACACTATTATATATGCTTATACTATAGATACTTGTAATATCTACAATTGTAGTAGTAGTCTAGTTGTATGTCTAATCAAACAAGATTCAAGATTGAATATATGATCAATGTCAAATATTGTATTCTTGAACAAAGCTAATGACCAATTACATCTGAGAAATTTTGGGTAGCTATAGAGAGCTTTATATCTTATATAGGTTGCATAGCTCCATAGCTACCCTCTTTTGTATATATCTGGCCATAGAGAGCTCTAATCTATATAGTGCTATATAGCTATTAGGAACTGCTATAAAGTGCTATGATAGCTATAGAGCTACAAGGGTAGCTATGGTAGCTATAGAGCTATAGGCTTAGCTATGAGAGCTATGTAGTCTAACTCTACTACAAAGACTACAAAGACTATATTAGGTATACTATGCTGGCTCATTATGTATTATCTGTACATTATAAAGCTTGCCTTGTCTATACTATACTAACTTACTATGTAATATCTATAAATTATACATTTATCATATAAATTTGTAGCTTAGCTAGGATATAAAGCTTCATGATAGCACAACACAATTAGATTCATCATAACAAGAGTTAAGCACAAAATCAAAGTTTTATTTACTAACTACAACATCATGATACATTACTACACTACATTATGTAAGATAGACATTAAGAAAACTTCTATAAAAAAAATATAAGCATCAGTTAAGACTAATATAAAAGACTACAAACAGACTTACAATGACTACAAAAAGTGAAGATCTAATTAAAAAAAAGACAATAGTAATATTAGAAGATACCAAAGATAACAGATAAAAGCTTACCAAAGTAATAAAAAAGCGAAAATCTGAAAACAACATGAAGACATCAGTACAAGACATAATAAAGCTTATCTAGTAAGTATACAAAGGTACTATAATAGATATGAAGACATTAGTACAATATATAAGAGACAAAGAATAAAAGCTTACCTTATAAAGATTGCAAGGACGAGGAAGAAATGATGACAGAGGGAACGATGACGACAACGAAGCAGACGACGATGACGAAGCAAATGATGATGAGCAAGCGAATGACAATAACGACGGCGTCGACGTGGCATGAGATAGTGAGGGTTAAAGAGCAAGAGGGAAGGCGCGTCACATGAGCCTTATATACGAATCCCGGGCGAAGCCGAGAATCGTGGCTGCCGGGCGTTGCCGATTGCCACGTCAGAGACTAAGTATCAGATTTCGTTATAATAATCCTGCTGCCCGGTAATATACTGTCCACTTGTTACAGATTTGGCTCATGTATTCTATGTAGATACACAATTCATAGCCTGTGTCCTTTTTCTGTATTTGTTGCTGTTTTATTTGATTTGTTATGTCTCTTCGCGCATTCAGTGGCTGAAGCCTCGAGTTAACGTGTCAAGACTTGCTTCTCACCCACTTCCCCTCACTTTCCCTTCTCCTCCTCCCTATTTCCTCACGCGCTCACTTTCTTTTCTTATCTATTGACTATCAACACGGCCAAGGTGGATTTGTAACAGATAGAGCGGGCTATAGGTGAGTAAAACAAGCTTTTATTATCATTCTTTCATACTAATCAAGAGTGTCGCTCGATTTCGAGCGACACTCGTCTGTTCGACACCTCCACGCCTTTCATCCACATGTGCACGACCCTCACCGCCCATCATACGTCCATGCCATTCCCGCTGCCTTCACATTGCCCTCGCCGCCTTCCCAACGATGCCACCAACGGCCCCAGTTGCTCGCATGTGCAACCTCAACACCCCGTGCCCGATGTGCCACAACACCAGCACCCCAGTCCCCAGTATCGCCCACCCGGCCATGAACTATGCACACCCGCCGTACTGCACCATCTGCGCATTGTCAATGACGTGCACGCCCGGGCCACATCACAGCTCGTGCCCTCGATGTCTGCGCGTACCTGCACCATAGGGTCCCATTGCCATGGCAACAGGATTCGGACGTCGTTCATGCCCGTGCTCTACGACCCCACACGTTCACTCCATGCCCCGGTCTCGCACTTGCGGGTTACATCCCGCATGCTCGCAATGCCCCGCCGACGTGCACAACACCTCACGCTCATACCCAGCACCCAGCATGCATGCCCTGCAGCCCTGCATGCCCCTCTCAAGCCTCACTCCTGCTTGTCACACCCCGCGCTCATCCCTCATGCTCTCAATATGGGCAAAGCATCCCGTGCTCATGTGTCACGGCCACTTCAGGCCTTGCACATACGCGCAATGTTTAGCATGCGTGCTCAACACCCCGTGCGCACGCTCAACATCCCGTGTTCGCACTCTATGCCCCCGATACACCTGCAACACCCCGCACGAGCACGCAGCATGCATTCAACGTCTCGCGCTCACCCACAATGCCCCGCACTCACCCGCAATGTCCCGCGCTCGCTTGCTCTGCCCCACGCGCCCGGTCAACATCCCCCAACATCTCCCACGCTCGACACGCTGCACGCGCACACAGCGCCCCGCGTGCTGAATGTGACACGTGCATGCAGACTGCCCAACATGCCCGCACGATGCCCTGGGTCCGCGCCTAACACCCTGCGCTCCTGCACCATCCTGCATGCCCACACCACGCCCTGTCCTTGCGCGTTATCCTCGCCCTTGTGCATCTGGCCACATGTACGTGCGTCTTCGCGTTCGCATCTGCATCCACGCCCACCGCGTGCACGCTTAACAGGTGCCAATGCTCGATGGCTCTTAATGGCACCGGTGCCCATGCCCGTGCTCGACATAGCTATATTTAGATTTTTCTAAATCTTTGTACTTATGACTAAAATAATATAAATGGATTTGATTTACCTTTGGTGTGACTTGTATCACACGTATACTCTGGATATTGTTTATAGTTGACAATATATATTATAGATGTCATAGCATATAGCTTACTCTTATAAGATGATATAGATGACATAGGTTACATAGACTCTATAGCAAGTAGACATATGTCCATAGCTTCCATAGCTATGCTAGGTACCTATATAGTCTACATAGATGGCATATAAAGCTATGTAGTCTAGATAGCTACTATAGATCTATATATCTGTGTCATACTTGTATATAGCTTAGATAGCTTACTAGATAATTATGGCTGATAGCTATATAAATTTGGACTTTCTCAGATGTACGTGATCAATAGCAGACCTTTTTCGGCTGCACAAGGTCTGATGGCTGTGCTTAGCTTATGTCAGCAGTAGTTGATGTTGCACTTTCTGCTCTCTCTTCTTTTCTTCAGATAGCTTTGAAGTCAGTGTAATTCTACCAGTAGTGCACACTGACTACAATATCAGTACTCTTACAAACTATCTGACCATACCTAATTGCACCTGGGAGCAAGATTCAGACACATTAGGGAATCAGGCAGGGTATAGTCCTACAGATAAAATCAGATTTACTTGGGGGAAGAGGGCCAATGCTCTGCACAGCAATACAATTTCTTTTGAATTGTTCTAACTTTGTAGTGTTATTTTTACAGAATTAATAAGATAACAGAGAATTGAATATACTAGTATTGTAATGCTGCAAAGATCTCCATCTTCAAAGTATATTGTTTTACACTTATCTTTTATTTTTAAACTTTGTTACCAGCAAGAGTTGAACTAATGACAAAATAATGGTCATGTGCAACAGCGAGCCCGGTCAGGCTTGCTGTTGCACATGACTTCTCAAAAATTGTGTTTACATTTATCAAGTACATAAGTGTGGCCTTTGAAAGTTTGTCAACTGTTGTAAAATGCCTAGATTGATTTTATTTTTACCTTCTAGGGGTCTGAATCAGTAATTTGGCCATATCTCTGTCAATTCTCTAGCTATAAACATAAACTCAAGTGTTTTTAAATAGTACTATCAATGGCCACATTAACACGATTTTTACTGATTTTTAATGCTACTCAGTATGTGTCTATTCTCAGATGATTTGATGATTTGCCTCTAGACTTGAATGATTTTTTCGATTTTTTCGTGCTTATAAATTGCTTATGTAATCCGCAGCATGGGCAAAATGACGTACTCCCGTCCCCCTCATGATGTCATGGGATGGGAGTATGTCATTTTGCCCGTGCTGCGGATTATGTAAAACCTTGAAAATAGTCAAATAGGAGATTTTGTGATAATTTGAGTGTACCTCCTTAAGTACTGGAGATACCATTGGTCCCTTAATTGCGTCAGAAAGATCTCTATTATACCTTTTCAATGACGCTAGGTACACTACAATTGGATGAGTCAATAAAAAGATATGGCCTCAACAAGTTTGCTCCTACCTCTAATACCAACCCTTCAGTAATTGCTATTGCATTTTCTCAATACTTATCCGATCATCTTGTATAATATGCCATTGGAGAGGTACAAATCAGTTCTTTCCAATGGTATCTTTAGCATGTAAATAGCACCACTCATTGCTGTACTACGATGCAATCACTATGATCTTCTTCTCAAAGGTATCTTTTGAAGTGATTTGATCATATCTCAGTCATTTCTGAACCTATTCTCATGAAAAAAAAAGTTCTGACTAGGTAAAATCTGCCTTTATCATATTATCATAAAACACACTAATTTACATCAATGACAAGGTGCAGAATATCCTATTAAATATGTTTATCTGTTATCTCAACAAGTTTGCACTTTCTTATACTAAAACCTTTCAGTTCTAATAAGACTAGCATTAATTTACATATGCATATAGTTTAACACTAATTGAATTTGATTTAGTAGACTGATATCTCTCAGAAACATCTAAAATCACAAGAATGACAATACCAGAATTGAACCTACAATCTTACTTTAAGATGTGAGAAATTATTACTATAAAAGGCATTACATTGGCTGGGTGTCATCTTTTTTGAGTTGAAAAGTGAGTTAGAGTAAATGATTCTAAGGAATCATAATATCTAGCTTCAGATTTTGAGCTTGGCTCTAGATTTTATGTCTGGCTCTAGATTTCATGCCTGCTCCAGATTTCATGTCTGACTTTAGATTTTGTATCTGATTACAGATTCAAAGCTGACAACAGCTTTAAATCTGATATCATACATTGAATTCATGCTTTTTAATCAACTAATGTATTTATAGGCTAGGCAAACATCATATGAACTATATAAGTAATTATCCTTAACTGAATTCTAAAAAAAAAAGCAAAAGAAGTAAAAATAGACTATAAATATAACAATATCAGGCTAAAAAAAACATAACAAAGATTATAGAACTTATCTTAGAACTAGTACCAAAAAAGTAGAACAGACTACAAAAATAACAATAGATAAGAAAAAGTAAAAATTGATTAGAAAGATAACAACACTTATCTTATAATGACTACAAAAAGTAAAAATCTACTAGAAAGATAACAATATAAATGTAAGAAACATAAGAAAGATAACAAAGCTTACCTTAAAGATATATCAAAGTCTACAAAAAGCGAAAATGTAAGGAAAGATAACAAAACAGAACTTACAATGATAAGAAAGACTACAAAGCAAAATATAGTGAAAAGATTACAACATTAGTATAAGCAACATAAGAAAGATAACAAATCATACCTTAGAAGTATAACAAAGACTACAAAAAAGCAAAAATAAACTAGAAAGATAACAACATCAGTTGTAATCAGATAACAAAGATAACAAACCTTACCTTAACAATGTAACAAACACTACAAAAAGTGAAAACATAAGAAAGATAACAAAACTTACCTTACAATTGTAGCAATGACTACAAAAAAGTGAAAATGAACTAGAAAGATAACAACATCAGTTGTAATCAGATAACAAAGATAACAAACCTTACCTTACAGTTATAGCAATGACTACAAAAAAGCGAAAGTGTACACAAAAGATAACAACATTAGTTGTAGTAAGATAACAAAGATAACAAATGCTTACTTAAGAAGTGTAGCAACACTACAAAAAAGCGAAAATAGATCAGAAAGATAATAAAGTCAACAGTACTTACCTTAGAAGTAGTAGTCACATAACTACAAAAAAGTGAAAATGAAGTCAAAGGTAACAAAGATAACAAACTTACCTTCAAGAGCAGAGATGATGGTGGTTGCAGAAAGAGAGGTATTTCAGAGCAAACTCGTCAGATATGTCTTTTAATCGGAGTTTAAATCAGCCACATAGCCACAATTGAACAAAGACATATGATCTGACACTTGTAGCTTGCTCAATTCTTATCCGATTTCGACACTCTTAGATGTGTTCGAAAGGTCTTGTAAATCGCTTTCCAACAAGCCTTTACATGCTGTGTTATGTGCAAAACTCGTGGAACACGATGCATTTTTATTTTGAAAGAAGATTGAATGATATCTTAGTCAATTCTGGGTGCTTTTTCTTGATCTTGGATGCATTGGAAAGGTGTACACAACCACTTTCCAACAATTCCTCATAAACTAAATTATATGCAAAAGTCATAGAATGCAATCCATTTTCTGATTTTGATCTTCTGAGAAGAAGATAGAGGGGTATCTCACTCAATTTGTATCCAATTTCAACATTCTTAGATGCATCGGAAAGGTTTTTTCAGCTGCTTTCCAACGAGTCTTTATACACTGTGTTATGTGTCAGACTCATGAAACATGATGCATTTTTGTTTTGAAGAAAGATTAAATGATATCTTAGTCAATATTGGGTGCTTTTTTTTCAATCTTGGATATACTGAGAAGGTGTGAAAAATAGCTTTCTAACAAGCCTTCATAGACTATGTCATGTGCAAGACTCATAGAATGCAATGCAGTTTTATTATAAAAGAAGATTGAATAATATCTTAGTCAATTCTGAGTGCTTTGTCTCAATCTTAGATGTATTGAAAAGGTCTGATTTATTGCATTTTAAAAAGATCTTGTACAGTCTGATATCTGAAAAACTCATTTGTGTAGGATCATTTTTGCTTTTGATCTCCTTAAACTAGAGATCTTGATTTATCTCAATCAGTTTTTGTCAAAAGTCCTATGTAATTGCTTTTCAGTCAGCTTTTATGCATTATATTGTGTTATTTTGACTATAGTTTTACTAGATGTAATCTGTGACCTTAGTCTACTAATTTAGAGGAAGTTTACAGCTAAAAGTGATTCACAACCTTGAGTTTGTAATAACTTTGTCAACCACTTTTTATATCAGCAAACACCTAGTACATGGATTGGAGCAATTTTTAGTTTACTTTGATTTATCAGAAACCTTTCAAACTTTTTGTTTGACCTGTGAGATATCTAACAATATCTAATTGTATCTACATAACCTACAGCAGTTGTATCAGATACTAATATGCCTTGCAAGTTGGCACTTACACTTGCTGATTTTATTATTATTTTGCTTGATTTGATATTGAGCTAAAATTTAAATGTAAGTTGATATCTGACTACGTCTGAGAGATTACACCTGCCTGACTAAACTGACAAAAAGAAAAATCTGATAAACATTCAAAATTTAGAGAACATCCAAAATCTGACTGTGTTTGGAAGACTACACCCTGTCTGATCTATCTGACAGCAAAAAATCTGAAAGATATCCAAAATCTGACTGTGTCTAGGAGACTACATCCTGCCTGGCTGACCTGACAAGAAAAAAAATCTGATTAACATCCAAAATCTGGAGAACATCCAAAATCTGGACAACATTCAAAATCTGACTATGTCTGGGGGACTATACTCTGCCTGATCTGTCTGACAGCAGAAGATATTTTAAATTTGATTAGGTTTGGGTGTAAATACATATCTGATAAAATCTGACTCTATCTGACTTGCCTGATTTTGTTTGTGGTCAGGAATGATCAATCTGCCAGGCATATAAGGTGATCAGACAAGATCAGACAGAATCAGACCCAGCAGAAAGTTTGTAAGAGTACTGATGAAGGCTTGGACATGCCCAGTCCCCATCTGCAGCAAGTTGTGGCTGAGGTGTCCAATGATGGTGTGGGGCCACTGTCACTAACTTTTTGGATATCTTCTGATGATGTGGCATAAAGATTAGGCTATAGCTCTCTCAATAACATATCAATCAGAATGAGTTAAAGCTTATTAGAATCAAATTTACAATAGCTCTAGAATAGTGCCATAAACAACAAAATAGCATGACAAAATGCTGACCTATTGGACTATATGTCTGTAATGATGTGGCAGACTGATTGCTTTATAGCTCTGCTGATACTGCATCAATCATGATGTATGAGGGCTTGTTGAGCTCATATTTAGAATAGCTTTCTAACAATACAGTGTACAACATCATAGCACCATTGGTTATTGAGATAGGAGACAATATTGTTTTGCTGATATAGCACATAAACTGAAGAATATCTCTGTTTCCAGTGATCCAATTCTCATATTGTAAATTGTGCTGGAAAGGTATGCATTACATGTTTGAACACAATTTACCGTTTGGCAATTGATAGCTTTGTTGCAGAGCTATAAAGCAATCACTGAATACAGTGTATTGGCTCTCTAAGCAATTTGTGCTTATGTAAGTGGGTGCTAAGACCTTGTTTGGCTGCATAAAGTTTTGTAGGATCACATGACCAAGTTTCAGGACCCACTGCTACCGATAAATTGCACTTTTGCTCATTTTATCAATAAACAGTATGTACATTTGTTTGCTGTGTATCATTGAAGTGGCTGTATCTTTGTGCAAGTAGTAAATTGCACTAGAGACTGGCTTTCTGATAGATTAGGATGCATTTGAGAACAAGTGAATCGGCTGAGTACTGATTAAGTTAGCTGGTGTTTAAGCATTTTAAGGGGAAAATGCAGAAACAATTTGCATTCTGCGAGTTTTGTACCAATTTTGATGCATGAGGTACCATCAAAAAGCTATAAATAAGTAGATTCTGAGGCATGTTAGAATGTGTAAATCGGTGGAGAATTGGTCAAGGTAGCCAGGGTTTAAGCATTTTAGAGGATGAAAAAAAGAAACACTTTGCATACTGCAAGTTCTTAGCTGATGGAGATGCATGAGGTATGATTGAAAAGGTATGAATGAGTAAATTCAGAAAAACTTGTGAACAAGTAAATCAATAGAGAATTGACTGAGTTAGCTCAAATTCAAGTGTTGCAAAGAGAAAATGTAGGAATTCATTGCACTCTATGAAATCTGCACAGATCAGGATGCAAGAAATAATACCAGAAAGCAATAAATGAGTAGATCCAGATGTATTTGAGAACAAGTGAATTGGCTAAAAATTGATCAAGTTACATTCAACAAAGTCTGGTCAGAGCTGGAGTTGAACCTACAAACTCGTCAGATTGAAGATGTGTGATTATATAAGCCAACTGCCTAATGGAGATGGTCATTGTTTGTGTATCGTTTTTACTATGAAAAGGTGGTATAGAGTAAATGATTCTAAGAAATCATAATGAGTAGATATTTTTTCAACTTCAGACATGTTTCAGATGTTGTCAGAGTCATCAGATTTTAAAATCTTCTCAGAAATAAGTGATTTTTCAGTAACTGAATATGTTTTTAAAAACATATAATATATCAGACATAATCATGTAGATCTCTATTTTTCAGACAAAATTGGAACTATTAAAATTGAAAATTTTATCAGAAATCAGAATTGCAGACATTGAACAAGTACTGAGACAAATTACAAATGTTAGACATAATCATGTAGGTCTCTATTTCCACCTGCCCCTCTATGACTTATTATCTAGTTAGATAGTGCCATAGGGCCCTATGGCAATATCTAGTTAGATATTACATTCACTAAAAAAATGGCCTGTAGAGGCTGGCCCATAGGTCGCCTTCTCTTTTGGGGAGCTTCGTTAAGAAGTTGCCTGTCAAATCTGTCAAGTCTGTCATCATACCTCAGGATGGATCCATGCTAGGTAGTTTCTTATCATTTGAGAAATTTACCACTAGTATATAAGACTATGTAGGCTATATAGCTTTTCTAGGTTCATGGCTGTCCTCTTTTCTATATAGCAGTCTCATAGCAGTCAAGTAATCTATGCATAGCTATCATAACTTGCCATAGCTACCATAATATAGAGTCTAAGCTATATAGCTGCTATAGCATAGAGTATAAGATATCATAGCTGTCATAGCTATTATAGTATAAAGTAGCTATAGAAGCTATATGAACTATATACTATATCATCATTGTAATAATATATCTAGCTAGTAAGGTTTCTATCCACTCTATATCACTTCTGTCAAATATTGTTGTTCTAGCAGATTAAAACATTTTCTTTGCTCAATAATTTATTCATCTTAAATCACAAATATTAGAAGTTTACAAATTATTATATTTTTCATAAAATTTGATTACAAAATATTATTTAACTACCAAAACTACTTAATAATTACAAAGGATAATAAACTTACAATTACTACAAAAAGTGAAAATATAAACAAGAAAAGAAGACATTAATAATGAGATAACAAAGATAACACATAGAAAGCTTACCTCAAACCAACAAAAAGCAAAAACCTACAAGATAATTTGAAGACATCGGTATTAAGATATAAAACTACTTACCTAGTAATTATAAATAGAAGTACTGTAATAAGTAATGAAGACATTAGTATAAGACATAAGAGAGAAAGAATAAAAGCTTATCTTAGAAGATAGCAGCAACGAGCAAGCAAGTAATAGTGATGAGCAAGCAAGTAATAGTGATGAGCAAGCAAGTAACAGCAACAAATGAGCAAAGGATGACGTCAATGAAGCATCGATGTGGCAAGACATGGTGGGGGTTAAGAGCAAGAGGTAACGTGCATCGTGCGAGCTGTAAGGACTGACTCAGATTGGTGTACTACAATGTAATGTCTGCATCAAAAGGGCGCAATGTCAAGCTTGGCTTGACATCTGGCACACAGTATATATACACTTCTAAGTCATGAAGAACCAATTCATGACAAGCCTTATATACAATTCTCAGTGAAGCTGAGAATTGTGGCTGCCAGGTGCTGCTGAGCACTGCATCAGAGACTAAGTATTAGATTTGGATATATTCACCCTGCTATTTAGTAATATACTGTCCACTTATCATAAAGTGAGCTCATAGTTTGTACTAAGATATATATTCTATTGTTCAAGTTTTTTTTTCATATTTTTAGCTGTTTTATTTGATTTGCTGAGTCTCTTTGTGTGTTCAGTGGCTGAAGCCCTGAGTTAACACATCGAGACTTGCTGCTCCTCACCAGTCTTCCTTCCATTCTTCCATCTTTTCTCTCTCTCCCTTTATTTCATCTTCTATCGACCATCAACACAGTCAAGGCAGATTTGTAGCAGGCAGAGGGATAGTAAGTGAGTATAAAAAGCATTTTTATTCTTTATTTGTGCTAATCAAGAGAGTGTCACTCATTTTCAAGTGACACTCTTGATATTCTTTGTTCTGTTGACCCTGCATCCCTGTGCTACCATCCTACCCCATGACTCTGCTGCTCTCTTTCCATCCTTGTTGCCCCTTCCCTGACCCATCTACGCCATGTTCCTGCTCCATGTGCAGCTCGTACACCCCGTGCCCAGCTCCAAAGGGCTGCAATCCTTGCACACAGCTCTGACAATGCACATTCCCCTCCATTCTTGTTTTTGCATAGCAATGTGCACATGGCCATGACATGCATGCACATCTGAAAAATCTGATTTTTATATAGCAAAAGGTCAAGTTATGGATCCTATAGGTAAGCTATGAAGTCTATGGCTTTGACTTGTTAAGCTATGTAGAGCTATGAGAGTTATCATAGCATTCATAGCAGACAGTATAAAATACATAGCCTATGTAGCTAGTACTGTCAAATACATAGAGCCATCATACTTGCTAAGGGGAGCTATGGCTCCTACCAACACTATGCTGACTATGTTGAGCCAGATAGGTATCAAAAGTGTGAAGTTGAAATTATTAAATTTAGATATAACTAATGCTACAAATTTGTCTGCTACATTACAAAAAGAACTAACTATTCCCGATGAACCTCGTACACACAGGACGGCACACACCGACAACGTAGCGTGTGTCGTTGCAGCTGTTCACGTGGTGTGTGCATGCGGGTGGGCACTGGTGCAGTCGTACATGCAGATGTGGCTGGCTGTGCACCATGTGCATGCCATCGCCGGTGCGCATAACCTCACATGCATAGACGTGACTGCTCATATGCATTGGGCTGGCACGGTCATCCGCCGGCCTGCGTGGCCCCGTGCGAGCAGACAGCGACCATGCATGTGTGCACTGGCACAGTCATCCGCGTGCCTGCATGGGGCACAGCTGCGAAAACATGAGAATGCAGTTGCGGGTGATCTCTCATGCGTTGGCAAGGCCAGATACGATGGCGCTCACCGTGCATGCATGCGTGCATGCGTGCATGCGTGCGTGCGTGCACAGTCATCTGGGGCCGTGCAAGGGCAGGGCCATGCCATGCATGACAGCCTGTGCGTACGCACTGTGGGCATTGGTGGGGCAGTCCGTGGCTGTTGGGGTCACCCGCAGCTACGAGTAGCCCCCCATGTGTGTGCGCATGCTAGCCGGATCATTCATGGCTGCCTGCACGTGCGTGTGCTGGTGCAGTCATCCACCAGCATGTGTGCCCCATGCCTGCAGTCTGCAGCTGCCTGTGCAGCATGTGCATGCATAGGTGCACTGGCGGTCATCAGCGGCCGTGTGCAGACTTGCCGGCACATAGCCCCATGCATGCCGATGAGGCCACATGTGTGCATCTCTGGGCATGTGTGCGCATGCTGGCAGTGGGGGTGAAAGTGAGTGGGGGGGAGTGAGACTGGGCGCAAGGCCTGGCACATGAGTGTTGCAGTAGAGGGCAGCGGCAGGGCACGTCATATGATGTTGAGCCAGGTTTCGTTGTCATGGCAATGAGACTTGACGTCAGCGCCATCGATGGTGCTGTCGAGGGAGTGCATGAGATGGGCTCGTGGGCATGGCCGTGGAGTGTCAGAGGCGAAGACAAGAAGACATACGAGTACTGTTTGTTCGCATGAATGATACTCGTTTGATTAGCATGAAGACAAAAAAAAAAGAACAATACTTCGCTTACCTAAGACCCTCAACCCCTGCTGGCCCTCCCGACTGTCAGATGATGACGTGCGCTACGTGATGAAGGAGGTAAAAGGGGAGAAAAAGGGAGAGGAGAGGAGAGGAAGTGAGAGGAGGAGGAAGAGACTGTGAAGAAACACAAAGTCATGCATCGAGTGCAGCCACAGAGCACTTGACTCACACATTTCACATTTTTGATTGCAACAAATCTAATAAAACTGTATAAATTCCGAAAAAAATGTAAAAGGTGTATAGTATTTCCTTGAGAACAATGAATGAGCTACAAATGTATTCACTATACTCTAAATTCTTGTGAAGTCAAGCCAACATAGTGAGATCTAATGGCTAGCCTCGGTCGGCAGCCACATTTCAGGCTTCATCAGACAAACCCGGACTCAGATTTATAATGCTCACACAACGCGCATTTTCTCTTGTTTCTCAACCACTACCATCTCCTCTTGTCCTTCCTTCTTACTCTCTTCATCATTCATCTTTAACTTTTTTGTCTTTGGTAAGTATCTATCTATTGTTCATTGTTATGAATATATTGTTGTATTGATTGTATTGATTCTGTAGATTTAAATTTTCGCTTTTTATATTCTTTGGGGTAGGTCTTCTATTATGTTTATTGTAACTTATGCTGATGATGTGGCATCTTTGTCAGACTATTTTTGACTTTCTCATCCTTGGTAAGCTTTTATATATTGTTTAGTCAAGTTAGCTTAACTTATGTTTATATCTTATATATTAATGTGATTATGTATGTATATCTAAATAGTTTAGTATAGCATCTGTATATATATATGATTAAAATATATTATTTTTGAATATCTGATGTTTTGGTTGTTTGATCTATAATTAGCCCACTGAGGCTATGAAAGTTTAAAAGTTCTATTGATTGTTTATAGTAAGTCTAAGCTATATATGAAGTAGAGATAATATAGGCTAGATAGCAATCCTAATTGGCTAGATATGATATAATAACAAGTATATAAAATATAGCTGATATAGCTTGGATAGCTATTATAGCTAGGCATAGCTGTTCTAATTAACTACATTGCTTATCATAGACAGTCCTTCAGCTATAGAGGTCCTATATATAAAAGGGGATTGCTATAGAACTTTGACTTCTATATAGATTATATAGAACAATATAGCAGTGGTATATTTTTCAGATGCATGTGCTGTTTGCACACCATCAATGACGTGTGTGCATGGGCACCAGTATGGCAACAAGCTTCAGCACACATCTGCTCACCTGCTCGCCCATACAGGCTGCATGCCTCATGCTTCGCCCTGCCCTCCCAGGTGTGGTCATCATGCCTTATGTGCTGGCTTTCTGCATCATGCTCTGACAGTGCAACGACTCACACAAGCCCCTCTGCCCATTTGTGCACCCTCATGCCTTGTGTTTCTGATGCACAGGCTGCTAAGGACTGACATCCTGTAGTGACCGAGTAGGGGCTTAGGCTACACACAAACAACAAAGGCTGACCTGCTCAAGAGGCAATCAACGACAAAGAGAGTCAAGAGTGATTGAAAGAGGGAAGCGCAAAGCAGAGGGACTTAAAAGGCACTAGCAACTGACAGGAGGTAAATCCTATAGAGTTGCAAAGTGGTTAAGCTGAGGTCTAAGGAACTCAGTTCAACCAGTTAAATACAAGAGGATGCATAACTACGAGTCGTATCTAAGGTGATGGTAGTAACTGTGCATTGCACAGCATCATACTGCGCATGATAGGTATGAAGCATAATGGAGGAGTAGATAGGGTAGTACTGCAATGATCATGATGGAAATGGATAGTGGATTGAGGTAGTGCAATAATGTCCATGCATGCATGTAGATATGGTTAAATAAAGGAAATAGAGCAGTGGAACATCGACCATAGTGGGGATGTCGAAGGGAGTGATGTCAAGTTAAGAAATAAAATGTACAGTTCTTAACACCACCCCCTTTCTACGATGTGTCAACCCGACATGTTCTAGAAGTCCCATCCAAGGAGGCCCCAGCTCGGGTCATGCCGGTCCTTCTTGTCCCTCCAGCTGCGTCAAGTTCCACGGACCTCCTCCTTCGAGGGGTGAGGTGGGTTCTTCCACTTCACCTCCCACAGTCGGTCTGACCAGTACTTCCACTCCTCGAGCAACTTGTCGATGGCAGTGTCAGTGCTGCGAAGGCAGTTGCGGAGAAGCTCACATTGCTCGCAGAAGACTCTGGCAGGGGAATCGAGGCATTGGTCAACAGGGGGAATTGAATTCCAAGCCTCGTGGTGGGTGTCCCAGTGGACAGTTGGTCGGACAGGAGCAGGTGGTGGTCCTCTTGAGTGCCGGACTCTCTGGGTGTCTCGACGATGTTGCCTTCTGCAGTCCCTCATGATGTGCCCTGGCTTGTGGCAGCAGAAGCAGAAGGATTTCTTGGCACAAAAGGCCGAGGTGGTGGGGGGTGCATTGGGTGTGGCATTGGAGGAGGGTACAGGGTGTGGGGTGATGGGGCAGTCATCACTGATGGTCGTGATGACATTGATGATGACAGGGTCGAATCTTCCCTGCCGCTCATCTGTGCACCATTCAGACATAGCCCAGGAACGGGCCCCCAGGCTGTAGACTCCATTGCTAGACTTGGTGTCACTGAGAGTGAGGGTCGCTGAAGGACTGGGCGAAGCAGCAGGTTCAGAGTTGTCCGATGTAACGAGGTCAGGGAGGGAGTCCTGAGAAGCAGCAGCTGGGGATGAAAGGCTGGGGGCAGAGAGGCCTGCGGCAGAGAGGATGGCAGGGAAGGTGAGGGCAGGCATTGTTGAGAATAGATCAGAAAGGTGAGGGTGAGAGTGAGGAGGCTGAGAATGAAGTTGAGGGTGAGGAGTGTGATGGTGGTAGTATCCAGTTTGGATGCTGGTTTGGAAAGGACTTGTGAGGCTCCTTTTTATGCACTGATAGTAAAGAGATCTCGCAGCAATTGATGAAAGGCCTCGGCCTCAATTCCAAGGCTTCTGATGAGCCTTGGAGCACTCAGGTGCTTCCGATGATACTGTGCAATCTTGTCCTTAGCATTTGCAATGTTTCCAGCTGGTTCCCATAACATTTCTGCATCAGGGAATCCCTTCCATTTGATGAGGTATTGGAGACATTGATTTTTGCCATAGACACGAGATTTGATCACACCTTCAACTTTTCACTCTTGTTCTCTGTCTATAACCTCCGGGGGAGGGGGTGTGTAGTTTGGGCTATGTTCCGGTGTTTCATGATATGGCGTGAGAAGTCCAGCATGGAAAACTTGGTGGAAAAGAGCTGATGCTTTGCATGACAATATAATTTCTTTTTTA
Source organism: Hericium erinaceus (assembly GCA_006506795.2). Lineage (NCBI taxonomy): Eukaryota > Fungi > Basidiomycota > Agaricomycetes > Russulales > Hericiaceae > Hericium > Hericium erinaceus. The sequence goes on from CM021163.1 coordinate 1,810,223, forward strand.
TTGTTAGTTTTGATTTTTGAGTTCTGGATAGACTGGGACCTATATAACATGTCTGGAAAGTGATTAATTAGTACATTCCAGCCCAATTTAGAATGAGTGAATCAGTGAAGAACTGAGAGACTTACCTCAAGGTCAAGATCTTGAAAGAGAGATCTCAGTTTTGAGTTTTGAATTTCAGGTTCTGGATAGCATGGGGTGTATGTAGCATTTCTGAAATATAATTAATTTGTACATTCTAGTGCATTTTAGAACAATTAAATTGGTCAAGAACTGCTAGACTTATCTCAAGATCAAGATCTTGGGGGAGAGATCTCAGTTTCGAGTTTTGATTTTTGAGTTTTGGATGGCATGGGACCTATGTAGCATATTTAGAAAGCGATTTATTAGTACATTCCAGCCCAATTTAGAATGAGTGAATCGGTGAAGAACTGAGGGACTTACCTCAAAGTCAAGACCTTGGGGGGGAGATCTCAGTTTTGAGTTTTGATTTTTGAGTTCTAGATGGAATGGAGTCTATGTAGCATGTCTGGAAAGTGATTCATTAGTACATTCCAGTGCATTTTAGAATGAGTGAATCGGTGGAGAACTGAGGGACTTATATCAAGATCATTCAGATAATGATGATTGGTTGATTGCTCACCAGACAGATAGCCTATCACAGCTCAGAAGACATGAACTGGAAGCAGCTGTCAATGTGATTTTGACAAGCTTTAACACATACTGGTTTGTGCAAGATTCAGAGACCTATAAAGAAATTAGTCTACCAGCTCAGCAAGTGAGATACATACAAGATGACCAAGGTGAGCTGCCGGGTTGAGTATCTCCTGGTTCCAAACCGTCAACCACTTAGCGGATGACTTGGAGATACCTGTTGAGCCTTGCAGCCAACATGACAAGCATGCAGGATGTAAAGCTCATGAAGAAGCAAGACTTTACTGCTGGTGCTTCAAAACTGAAATTTTGATTATATAATCAGTCTTCAAAACCATAGATTTATAGGCATTTCTGTACTTATAATATACTATAAGAGTAGATATTGTACTAATGCTAATTGCTCATTGATTATATCATTTTCAGTATTAAAAAATATCAAAAAAGTCTGGCATAAACTGGAATTGAACTTGCAAACTCAAACTTCACTACCGAGTTTTGATTATGTAATTATCATGTGATCACCACCATGGTACGGCCATACCATGGTGAACGACACATGATCACCTTCACCATGGTACGGCCATATCATAGTGAAGCACTGCTACATTGGAGCTCATACTAAGACTGAATCTTTCAACAGTCATTAAATGATTTGATCACATAGTATATTGCTATATAGTATATATACTTATTGAGTATGCTCAATGTATACTAAAAATGATTGAGCAACATAGATCACAAAACCGAGTTTTTGTGTGAGTTCTGCATGAATCATAACACATGAAATATGACTAGAAAGCAATGAATGAGTAGCATCTGATTCACTTGAGAACATGTGAATTGGTGAAGAATTGACTGAGATAACTAAGGAACAAGCATACTAGGAGGAAAAATACAGAAGTGCTTCGCATTCTATGAGTTCTGCACAGATCAAAATGCATAAAATATAGTTCGAAAGCTATAAATAAGTAGCATTCAATCCACTTGAGAATGAGTGAATCGGTGAAGAATGAACTGAGATAACTAAGGATCAAGCATACTAGGAGGAGAAATACAGAAGTGCTTCACATTCTACAAGTTCTGCATGGATAAACACACATAAAATACAGCTAGAAAGTGATGAATGAGTAAATTCTGAAGCACTTGAGAACGAGTGAATCGGTCAAGAACTGCCTGAGCTAGCTGGGAATCAAGTATCCTAAGAAAAAAATACAGAAATGCTTTACATTCTGCAAGTTCTGCATGGATCAAGATGCATAAAATATGACTAGAAAGTGATAAATGATCAGATTCTGATGCATTTAAGAATGAGTGAATTGGTCTGACCAAGTTACAGTAAACAAAGTGTAAAAGAAAAAGTTTGGCCAGAGCTGGAATTGAACCTGCAAACTCGTTAGATTAAAGATATGTGATTATATAAGCCAACTGCCTAATGGGCATAGTCATCATTTGCATGTTGTTTTCACTATGAAAAGGTGGTATAGAGTAAATGATTCCAAGGAATCGTGACTTTGTTTGCTGTATATCTTTTTACTGGCTCTATCTTTTTGTAAGTAGTAAATTGTTTTGAAGACCGCTTTCTAATAGATCTAGATGCACTTGAGAATGAGTAAATCGGTGAAGAACTGACCAAGTTAGTTAGGATTCAAACATTTTAGGGGGGAAAACAAAGAAATGTTTTGCATTCTGCAAGTTCTTGACCACTCTAAACACATGAGGTATGGCTAGAAAGCGATAAATAAGTAGATTTAGATGCACTTGAGAAGTAAATTGGTAAAGAATTGACCAAGTTAGCTAAAATTCAAACATTTTAGGGGGGAAAACAAAGAAATGCTTCGCGTTCTGTGAGTTCTTAACCAATCTAGACGCATAAAGAATGGCTGGAAAGCTATAAATGAGTAGGTTTAGATGCATGTGAGAATGAGTAAATCGGTTGAGAAATGACTAAGATAGCTTAAGTTCAAGTATTGCAGGGGAAAATGTAGGAACTCATTGCACTCTGTGAGTTCTGCACAGATCAGGCTGCAAAAAAAATACTACCAGAAAGCGATAAATGAGTAGATCCAGATGCATTTGAGAACAGGTGAATTGGTTGAGAACTGATCAGGTTACATTAAATCAAGTGTAAATAAAAGTCCGGCCAGACCTGGAGTTGAACCTGCAAACTCATCAGATTAGCGATCTTGCAATTAGATAAGCTGACTGCCAAATGGGGGTAGTGGTCATTTTGGTGTTGTTTTCAATAGGAAAATCCGGTATAGAGTAAATGATTCTAAGGAATCATAATTTGCCTGTAGAGCTCCAACCATGGGACTTATGAGCAAAAAGACAACTGCTACATCTTCAGGGAGATGTGTATGAGATGCACAAAGCAGAAAATAATCAAATTGACCAAGAAATATTATGATACAGGGATGTGGTTCTCCTCCTCCCCTGTAACGGATGGTTTATCAGTTACTACTATAGTCTTCTACTTTCTTACTCTTTTCTACCTGGCTTACTTTTCGAGTTTTGCAGAGTTTCCTTATTAGGATAGCTGAGTTTGAATCATGTACTTAGAGTGGATTTCCTTATTGAGAATAAGCATCTATCTTGCCAACTCACCACCATCTGTCTGCTTTTGTCTCAGTCTCTGCTTGTTCTTCTCATATCTGAAAGGTTCTCTTGGGATCCAACCCTCAAAGGAAGGTGTGTGGCCCCCAAAACTCTCATCAGGAGGTCTATATCTGCTGCTGGCCCTCAGAGGAGGTGCCAGCTCATCACTCATCTGCTTGGCTGCAGGACTGAGGCATCCTCAGTTCTGTTAGCTCTAGCTCGTGGACTCTCTCTAGGAGGTCTACGACACCTTTATATCCTCCTCACTCGCTCGCCTACCTTGAACTTCCTGGGCAGTAGCGGCTCGACCTCTATTGTCTGTTACATCTCCCCTCTCACCCTCCTGCCTATATCTCCACGATGGGTGACCCTAGCTGCAAGCGGTAAGTTGCGCATTGATCAGCGTAAAAATGTGATATGGTATGTCCCTAAACAGACTGAGTATCAGTAAGAAACAGAAAGAGAATAGGGGGAACATACCAGCCCTCACCTCCCCTTCTCACTTCCCATATCTCGGGATGTACATGCTCTATTTGCAAGCAGAAATATGCGAATCAATCGGCGAGAGAAGACTGAGTCAGAATGGCCTTAGAACGATAGATTACAGCCAGAATTGCAAAGTGAATGACGAGCCAAACTCACTGGTGCTCCTCTCACCCTCTGCTGCTCAGATCTTCACAACGGCGGGTCCTAATCCCAATTGGAAAAGAGCACCCTGATTGGCGAGGAGATGCGAATTGAAGGAGGCCAAATCTGAGGTAAGGACATACAGTGAAGGAGATGCAGCAAGGGAAGACTGTCCGGAGGGTGGTGCCTCTCGGCAAGATCACTCTTGATGCCTGTTGTCCATTACCGTCGTGGAGAGTTCTGCTTGATGCCCATGATGAGCACTCCACCTCCTCATTCCTCTCAGACATCTGTGCAAATGGGCAACAAATAAAATCAGGAGCGTCGTGCAGCTAAAAAGGCACAAGGCCAAAAAGAAAGTACCTCAGGTAGCCACACACCTGACTCCGTGTCGAACGGCTAGCAGCCTCCTTCCGATCTCGCTCCTATGAAGCTCAAACTCAAGCCATGTCCTGCATACAAGGGTGCTACTCATACATCCGATCAAGCTCCACCTGGCTCTCTGACGACCGTGGCTGCTGCGAAGATGCTTCTCAAGTTTGGCACAGGCACTGATGCAGATGGTCTGCATGCTGCACCAACCTTGGATTTGGCTTCGAATGATGGTGATGAGCTCCAGGATCAGCAGGAGGACTTGGCTGAGGGCATAGAGGATGGTTTGGGTGGTGAGAAGCTTGCAGAGGAGCAGGACAGTGTGAAGGATGATGGAGTGGAACAGCAGTCGGATGGGGAAGACACGGACGACAGTCTTGCCATTGGTACATGGTGACTGCTCTCATTTTGGCAATATTGGGCTAACAAATCACGAATCCATTATTGATAGATGAGACAGCTTCATACAATGTCAAGTTCGATGTGCCTATTGACAGTGATCTTGTTTGCATCACTCTACCATCTTTCATTGGGTGGTCCGAGTTCCAGCAAACCATTGCTATGACCATGGAGGTACTTGCTTCATCTCTCAAGCTCTCTTACAAGTTCTCCACGAAGAAGGAATCTTGGCGGCTGCAAGATGATAATGACTTGCAGGAGCTCTTTCAGTATGCAGTCAGCATACTCGACGGCAGTCTCAAGACGTGTTCGACACAGGAGCTGTTTGTTATTCTAACCGATAGGATGTCAAAGGCAGAGCGAAAGACAGCAAAGAAAGTGTTTCAGGATCAAAAAAGGGTGCGTAGGCTTTTTCGAATGCTTATACTGTTCTCTAATATTTGTTCTATATAATACAGGCTGCTGCTTCGAAGAAATCCATGTCAGGCGCATGGTGTGTGAGCAAGGGCGATCGAAAGGGCACAGGAGATAACTCTTGTGACGCTTTTGGTGCATTCAGTGATTCCGATGATGATGTGTCTGCTGTCCTGAGTGTAATGATAATCAAGACACAACTTGAAGCCAAGTACAAGTGTCCGCATGCTCATCCTGGGCATACATATTGCCTGATTGTCAGCAACACACATTATCACCTCGATAATGAAGATCTCGCTTGGTGGGCAATGATGGTGGTCCGTTCTTTCCTACTATGCCACTTCTTTTTATCTGCTTATTTGCTTCTTATTTAGGAGAAAGGGAAAGGGACTTTGGATGACAAACCATCTCAACTCAAGCTTATCGAAGCAGATCGGGGTACAGTTTCTCATAGTTTGTAAAGCGAGTCTGCCATTTCTGACAAGGACATAGGTGCTGCTGGTGCTCATAAAGATAACAATGTAGATGCAGCTCTACCTCAGCAATTTTCAATGGGGCCTTATCCTTCTTATATACCTCCGTACTTCTCTATGCACATGCCACCACCACCGGCTGTACATCCTTACTATGCTGGGTATCCTTATCCTTCCTTGCCTCCTTCACCTCCTCCAACCCCACCAACTCGTGACAATCATGGAGCATATCACCATGGCTATGGAGGTGAGCAGCCTAGCTCTGATCCTGCTGAGCCTGACATGGACCCCTCCATCTTTCTGTCTTTGCAACAGTGGCTGACCGATCTCGAGATATCTCCTCGTGGTGATGGTCGTCAGTTTGTACAATATGCTGATGCATTGGCTGCTCAAGGCTATCAACATCTTTTCGAAATTGGTGATCCTTCCTTCAATGTCACAAAGGATGATTTGATTCAGATTTGTGGTGGGATGGATTTGGCTACAGCCAATTTGATTTTGAGATATGCTCGGAAGGATACTAATGGGATCAGAAAATGTCATATGCGCCAGGCTCGGGATACTCCTGTCAAATGTCCACGTTTCAACTAATTCTTATCTCATTCTTCAATTTTTTATTTCACTAAATAATTCTACTATGATACCTTTCATCTTGATCAATAACTCTCTTTTCTTATAATATCTAATATCTGTCTTCAATTTGGTATACTTATATTTTAGCAACCTTTACACATAGTTACATAAACGAAACCATCCAAATGCATCCTACACAGAGACAGAGAAAATAGCCTGATGAATGAGACGAAGAAGAGGAATTTCATCATCCTCTTCCTCAAAGATAGAGACTGTCATGTTGAAGAGATCACGGTGGTTTCGAATATGAGCCTTTATAGCTGAGAATGCATATTCAATGGGATTGTAATCTGGAGAATAAGGTAGAAGGAAGCAATATCGCATTCCTCTATATGCAATAAATATAAGCTCAATAAATCAAGTATTGATATTCATACCTCTCCACAATCATATCAAGAACTTCTCGATCTTTGTGAATGCGACAATTATCCATGATGATAACTGAATTTTGACCAGGAAAAGGATTCATCTGTCCTAGAAGTCCTTCAATAAAAGTCTTGAATGTAGCCTTTGTGAAAGAGCCTTGAATAATGTCTACTGTCAGAACACCATCAAGAGATATTGCTGACAACACTGAATAACTAATAAATTATGATCAGACTGATAATAAATGATGACTATGATGAAATTGAACCTATCGATGTCCTCGAACAAAATATGTAGCTGCATATGCACGACGGCCATGCAGAGAGTATCCACCATAGCGTCCAGCAGTATGCTTATCAATGCTACTTTCATCCACAAATATCATCTGTGCAGATGTATAGTGCAAACCCACATGGAGCATATACTCTGCACACTTCTCTGCAGAATGCTCCTGTGCATATTTTGTCAACTGTAATTGTTTATCAGGCCATGAACATTCCATAAAATCATAGACATTCAGACCTTCTTCCAAGTAAAATCAGCTCGACTCATGGCCCTCCAGATTGTGGACTTGGATACATGTGCCTTGGGGATATCTCGGATTAGCACTTGTAGCTCATCAAGGTATGAGTCTGCATTCTCTGCAAGAAGGTATTGGACAAACTTCGACAAATGGGTGTATCATTAGTGATGTAAGAGATAGCGGAGATTCAGAGAAAAGAAATACCTCAATATCCTCTAAATCCAACAGCCGAGGGCGACCTCTAGCCCAATTGTTTATGTTGGTAGTCGGATGACCAGTGCGACAGAAAAGTGAAAGAATGCACTGGACCTGCCGCAAACTGACTCGACTATACAAGGCAATGTCTCCGGGTTTGAAGAAAGGAGACATGCGAACCACTGTCCAACAGAGATCCTCGGACCACCTTACACCATGGGGCATTGTTCTGCTGTGAAGAAAGTTGTAGCAGCGTGCTGCAAGAGATACTTACTGTGTGTGATCTCTGAGTCAGCAAACTGCTTTGCCGAGAGGCACCACCCTCCAGACAGTCTTTCCTTGCTGCATCTCCTTCACTGTGTGTCCTTACCTCAGGTTTGGCCTCCTTCAATTCGCATCTCCTCACAATCAGGGTGCTCTTTTCCAATTGGGATTAGGACTGGTCGTGGTGAAGATCTGAGCAGCAGAGGGTGAGAGGAGTGTCAAAGTGCGAATCTGAGCGATAGGGTGCGACTCAAGAGCGCAGAAAGCGAAAGGGAGACACAGAGATCCATTAGAGACTGCAGTCCAATGTGAGCAACTAAATACATGAGAAAGAAACACTATAGCGCACCTGCAGTCCAATGTGAGCAACTAAGGAGCTCACAGTCGATGGGATCGCAGGTGTACGACGCTCTACGGAAGTTGCCGGGCAGTGGCTTCAAAACTGTACAGTAGACACAACCAACAAGGGCAAGGCCCGAAAGAGCGAAAGTGAAGTAAGCCATAGAGTAAGCAGTGCAATAGACAAGGCAATGCGACCGAGAAAAATAGTCCTGTAATAACAACCAGTTGGCTAAGTGGTAAAGGGTGCTAGACTGACCTGTAAGGGTCCCGGGTTCGAATCCTGACTAGTGCATTAAAGCATAAGGTCATAGGTTCAACTCCCGAGTAGTGCGCACTAAGCAAGTGTCTCTAAGATTGAATCTGAGAGACTACAAGCTAGTCACAAGTCCTAGGCTCGACTCCAGATGTCCGCATGCTTGCAGAAGGACCTAGAATCGAGTCTTGACTGTGCTGTGATTTTGCACCAGGATGCTGAGTCAAAAGACTTCAACACTTGGGCCTTGTGAGTGGTACTGAGCCCAAGCCGGATGTGAAGGAGATGGATAAGGTTGCCGATTGGTTGGAGAAGCACGATAAGGCTCTTGGTGCGCTGTTTCTTGCTATTGCCCCGGACCAGCGCATCCATATCCAGGCTTGCAAGTCCGATGCTAAGCTTATCTGGACCACCCTTCGTTCTGTTCATCTCTCGCAGCGTCCCGGTGCTCGCTTCAATGCCTACGACAATCTCTTCTCCATCCGCAAGGGTGAGGAGGAGTCGCTCGCATCCCTGATGAACCGCATCGATGAGGCCATTCTCCGCGTTCAGAACCTGCGTCCGGAGTCCTTCGACATCACCAAGCTCGATGAGGAGCTCGTTTGCATGACCATGATCTGTTCTCTGCCCTCTGAATACTCCTCCTTCTCCTCTTCATTGCTCCTACTCGAGAAGATGGATCGTTCGTCGCTTCAGGCAGCATTCCGCAACGAGGAGATCAATCGCATGCATCGATCCGGCGACGTTTCAGGCAAGGATGGTGCTTCTGCACTTCGGACTTTTTCCAAGCCTCCGCGAACCGGTGGCAAGCCCTCTGGTACGTCCTCGGGCCCGCGTGTGACGTGCACATACTCCAAGAGGGGTGGTCATAGCGAGGAACAGTGTCATCGGAAGGCCTGGGACGAGAAGCAGAAGGCAATGGCATCAGGATCTACCTTTGCAGCTTCCGCGGTCGCTCATTCGCCTCCGTCGTTCAAGAGTTTGCTAGAAGTGCAAGTCCTTCACTCTCACTCTCTCTCGCAGCCTCTGCCTCACCCTCCTTCGTTGCTGATGATTTCTGGAATGCAGACACTGGGGCCACGTCTCATATGACCTCTCATCGCCATTGGTTCATCGACTACACTTCGCACATCGTTCCCGTTCGTCTCGCAGACAACAAGGTCGTCTATGCTGCAGGAGTAGGCTCGGTTCAGTTTGTGCCAGTGGTCGGAGGAAAGGAGCAGCAGCCAGTCATCTTTACTCGAGTCCTTCATGTCCCTGATCTCCGCAATAATCTCCTCTCAGTTCTCTTCTTCACTCGAGCCAAGGGCTTCACTGTTGTGATCAAAGGCGACTGTATGCGATTCGAGCGCGCTGGTGAGCTGTTCTTCACTGCTCGAGTCAACAGCTCGAACTCTGCCTTCCTCGAGGGTCACACTGTCCACTCGATCGCCTTTGCACATCTTGCATCGACTCTACCTCTCGATATGTCTCTCTGGCATCGTCGACTCTGTCACCATCACATCGCTGGTGTCCAGCGCCTCATTCGTGAAGACCTCGTTACTGGCCTCGATCTCCAGTCGTCTGCAACACCGGATCCAATCTGTGTCGCTTGTCTCGCAGGCAAGATGCATGCAGATCCCTTTCCGAGCTCTCTATCTCGCGCGGACTCGCCTTTGCAGCTTATTCACACAGATCTTCATGGCCCTCTCGTTGTTCAGTCCATCGGAGGTTCCAAGTTTTGGATCAGCTTCATTGACGACTACTCCCGCTTCCGCACCATCTATCTGCTTCGCACGAAGGATGGGGCCTTTGCTGCATTCAAGGCATTCAAAGCTTATACTGAGAATCACTTCGACTCGCAGATCAAGGGCTTGCGAGATGATAAGGGGGGTGAGTACATGTCGAACGAGTTCATTGCTTTTACCACTGCTGCAGGCATCACTCGCCAACATACCGTGCAGAACAGGCCTCAGCAAAATGGAGTAGCTGAGCGCGCGAACCGTATGATGGATGAGGGGGTTACCACGATGCTGGCGGAGTCTGGGCTGCCGAAGACATTTTGGGGTGAGTGTCTGGGTACCTCTGCCGTCGAGAATGCCACTCCCTATCAGCTCTGGCATGGCGCGAAGCCTGATGTCTCACGTCTGCGAGTGTGGGGATGTGCGGCCTATGTGCACGTGCAGAAGGACAAGAGGAGGTCCCTGGATCCCCATATGGAGAAGTGCATCTTTATCGGGTATCCAGAGGGGTACAAGGGTTGGAAGTTTTATAATCCGCAGACTCGCAAGTCTGTAATCAGTGAGTGTGCCACTTTCGATGAGCGTGACTTCCCTAGTCGTTCTAGAAACTCCCCATCGACGTCTACACCCTCTTCTCCTTCGCATTTGCTTGCTTCCTCGCCTCATGCTCAGGATTCTGCTCCAATGATTGTACCGGTTCTGGAGGGGGATGGTGACGCACCCTCTTCTCAGCCGTCAGTCAGAAGACAGCCTGCTGCTGAAGAACAGGAGCACGATGTTGAACCGGCACTCTCTCCTTCGGCTGCTGCCCCTGCTGCTCTGCCACCTGCTGCAGCCCCTGCTGTCCAGCCTGCTGCTCGCCGGGGTCGTTCTGTGACTCGAGGGACCGCACCTGCCTTGCCAGAGCATCGAGGAACTTGAGAGCGCAAGCAACCTGGCGAGTGGTGGAAGACTCCCAAGACCGATCCGAAGCCCTCTGGGTCCAAGGTCAAGTCCGCGGCCAAGTCTTCTACCAAGGTCCAAGCTCCTCCGCCCTCCATTCATGAAGCTCGGGAGCCTACACCTGCAGTATCGTCATCTGGATCTGGCTCGGACGTTGAGGACGTCGAGCAGACTTCAGCTGATGCTTCAGAGCCCGAAGAACAAGAGAGAGACAGCCCGGATGAGCTTGATCTTCTCTCCGAAGGTGCGATGCTCTCTTCTGCTGATTCCGAGCCCATGTCCTTTCGCGAGGCAATGCAGCGTCCCGATGCACAGGACTGGCTTCTCGCATGTCAGGAGAAGATGGAGGCCCACAAGCGCAACGGCACTTGGTCTGTAGGTCCGCTTCCACCTGGTCGCACTGCGATTGGGTCTCGGTGGGTCTTCAAGATCAAGCGGAACCCGGACGGCTCTATCGAGCGATACAAGGCTCGATTGGTGGCCAAGGGGTTTAGCCAGCGGCCAGGCATGGATTTCAACGAGACCTTCGCTCCCACATGCAAGTTTGCCTCTATTCGGACTGTCCTTGCTCTTGCAGCCGTCGAGGACCTCTCCCTTCGCTCTTTCGACATCTCCCATGCCTTCATCAATGGTGATCTCGATGCAGAGGTCTACATGAAGCAGCCAGAGAGGTTTGTAGAGGGCGATCCAGGTGATGTGTCTGCACTGATGAAGTCTATCTATGGATTGAAGCAGGCCGCGCTATTGTGGAAGAAGAAGTTGACGAAGATCCTCGTGCACAAGATGGGCTTCACCTGCATTCACTCGGACAACAGCATCTATGTGTTCCAGAAGGGTGATGTGCGAGTCATAGTGCCTGTCTTTGTGGACGATGGGACCATGGCATCCAACTCGGAGAAGCTTCTTGATGAGCTCTTGGAGGAGTTAGCCTCTCACTTCAAGCTTCGGGATTTGGGTGCGACTTCATTTCTTCTCGGTGTTGCAGTGACCCGGGATCGCTCTACTCGTCGTCTCTTCCTCTCTCAGTGCCAGTACATCCTCGACATGCTCGAACGCTACAATCACAACGATTGCAAGCCTCTCTCGACACCGATGGAGCCTGGACTGCAGCTTTCGAAGGCCATGAGTCCGCAGACCCCGCAGGAGCGCGAGGAGATGGAGAGCATCCCCTACATCAGTTCAGTTGGTTCTCTCCTCTATCTCGCAGGTGGCACGTGCCCGGACATTGCTTATGCTGTCGGGGTCCTCTGTCACTTCACCTCCAATCCTGGCATGGCACATTGGAAGGCCGTTCAGCACTTGCTCAAGTATCTCAAGGGCACAGTCGACTTGAAGCTTGCTTATGGTCCGAGTCCCTCTGGGACTTCGCCTGAGCTCTTCTCTGCCTATTCTGATGCTGATCATGCAGGCAACCCGGACAGTGGTCGCTCCACATCTGGTTATGTCCTCCGCATCGGTACTGGTACTGTCAGCTGGTGTTCGAGGCTTCAGACAATTGTTGCCACCTCTACTACCGAGGCTGAGTACATTGCTGCCTTCGATGCTGGTCAGGAGGTCTGCTGGATGCGCAACTTGCTTTCGGAGTTTGGCTATGATGTCCTGTCGAGTCCTTCGACTCTGCACATGGACAATCAGTCTGCCATTGCCTCTTCGAAGCATCCGGAGCACCATGGATGCATGAAGCACATGCAGCTTCGGTTCTACTGGTTGAGGGACCAGGTAGACTCTGGAGTGTTGCATCCTGTGTTTCTTGGGACTGCGGACATGCCTGCGAACGCACTGACGAAGGCCCTGGCGAGGGATCGCGTTGTTAAGTGCTGGGAGATGTTTGGATTGGTTGAAGGTTAGAGAGTCGAGAGATTCGGGGGGAGCTGAGTGGTGTTATGTTTCCTTTCTCTCTTTCTCTCATGGTCTCTGCTTGCTTTGCTACACTTACTCTCTTTTGTTTTTTTTTGCTCAGACATGCCTTATCCGGAGGGAGTGTTGAAGTCTTTTGACTCAGCATCCTAGTGCAGACTCGATCCTAGGTCCTTCTGCAAGCATGCGGACACCTGGAGTCGAGCCTAGGACTTGTGACTAGCTTGTAGTCTCTGAGATTCGATCTTAGAGACATTTGCTTAGTGCGCACTACTCGGGAGTTGAACCTATGACCTTATGCTTTAATGCACTAGTCAGGATTCGAACCCGGGACCCTTACAGGTCAGTCTAGCACCCTTTATCACTTAGCCAACTGGTTGTTGTTACAGGACTATTTTTCTCGCTCGCATTGCCTTGTCTATTGCACTGCTTACTCTATGGCTTACTTCACTTTCGCTCTTTCGGGCCTTGCCCTTGTTGGTTGTGTCTACTGTACAGTTTTGAAGCCACTGCCCGGCAACTTCCGTAGAGCGTCGTACACCTGCAGTCCCATCGACTGTGAGCTCCTTAGTTGCTCACATTGGACTGCAGGTGCGCTATAGTGTTTCTTTCTCATGTATTTAGTTGCTCACATTGGACTGCAGTCTCTAATGGATCCCTGTGTCTCCCTTTCGCTCCCTGCGCTTCTGAGTCGCTCCCTATCGCTCAGATTCACACTTTGACACCTCCTTCATCCCTCGCAGGCCTGATGGCCAAGTCCCTGATGTGGTTACAAGCTTGCATCCTTTGGGGTGATGGGTTTCTTTCAGTCAAAGCTTCCCAGATCCCTTCGCTGACCTCAGGCCTCCTCCTTTGGGTCCCCAAAATTTGTACCTATATGTCCCTCCACCTGTCCCGAGTGTGACCCTGCATAGCATCGAGCCAACCTGGCACGATCCCTCGTGCCCTTGGCTTGTATACTGTCCACTCCCTGTTGCTCGCACCTGAGGGACTTGGGTGTATGACCACTGTGTTTCCTCTAGTTGGATCACTGGGCCCCCAGGCATTATGCACATAGATGTGCAACATCTTCACGACATCTTCAGGGATAGCGAGGAGGCTCAGACAGTGGGTCAGCTCCTGACCCAACATCTCAGCATCGCACATGCTCCTAATGACATGCCCAAATGAACGCAGTGGCCATCTCTGCATGCAACCGAAGAGCACCAGCACATGCTCTCGCTCATTGGTGCCAGCATCATCGAATGGCACAGCTTCATCGCTTGGCTCCTGGCCCATGTAGGCACTAGCGGACGCTGCCGGTGCTCAGCTCTTGGATTCTCAGTGTTGAATCATGGGGCCTGCCTGAGGTCGAGCCTGTCGGTGTTATCATTGATCTCGCCGTACTCAAAGGCGATCTTCCCAATCTCGAGGACCTCCTTTGTCATGCTGTGCTGGTGTGCTACCTCTAGCTTCATGCCTATGCTGACCCATGCTTCGCTCACATTGCTGCACTCCACCCTGATTGCCTCAATGCCATGGATTGGCAGGCCCACCAGTCCCTTTGGTTCTGTGTTTGCAAAGCGGACAAAAAGTGGGCCAAGCAGGCATCGTCTGCTGCATGGCACACCTGGACCGACCAGCTGCAACTGGATACCAATTGCACCGTCAACCCCCACTGTGCTCCTCAACCTCCCCAAAACATGAAGGATCCTTGGACCTACTGCTACTAGGAGTCCCGTATGGACTCCACCTTCCAAGCCATCATCACAGCTCGCACCCGCTGTGAACAGTTTCACAAACATTTTCTTTTGCTGTATGCTTTTTCCAATCACCATTACGTGACCTACATCGGTGATGAGAACCCGACTCCTGCCTAGCTCACTGCTGCATCATTGGAGGCCTACGATGCCTGGCAGGTTGCAGCTCGCTCTGGTCCCCATGTCATCAACCTCATCCCTTTTGCCAGTAGGGCAGTGCCTCAACTTCCACAGGCAGATGCTGCCACAGAACTACCAGCATCACCTGCTAGTGCGTGAGATCATGCACCACTGTCCGCACCCCCTTCTCAGCCCGCTTCCCCTCTGCAGTCTTTTGGCAAAGCCCATCAGCACATGCCGTTCCTGCGAGCCAGTCCCACTCCATACCCAGACAATGACCTCGAGTCTGCAGTCAGCTTGAACAATGAAGCAGATCATAATTTTTTCGCTGCCTTAGCAGCTTCTGCACAGGAGGCTCATGCAGCAGCTGACTCAGCATGTCTCACCTCTATTGCCAGTGCTCCTGAGTGTTGAAGTCTTTTGACTCAGCATCCTGGTGCAAAGTCATAGCACAGTCAAGGCTCGATCCTAGGTCCTTCTGCAAGCATGTGGACACCTGAAGTCGAACCTAGGACTTGTGACTAGCTTGTAGTCTCTGAGATTCAATCTTAGAGACACTTGCTTAGTGCGCACTACTCAGGAGTTGAATCTATGACCTTATGCTTTAATGCACTAGTCAGGATTCGAACCCGGGACCCTTACAGGTCAGTCTAGCACACTTTACCACTTAGTTGTTACAGGACTATTTTTCTCGGTCGCATGCCTCCTCACCCTCACCTTTCTTGTCTATTCTCCATGATGCCTGCTCTTACCTTTCCTGCCATCCTCTCTGCCATGGGTGTCAAGACTCGGTCGTAGACAGAGAATCACCCAAGTTACCAGCAATGATGAAAGTGAGAGAGCAGAGAGCAACTAGCAGCACAGTGACCTGTATTGGAGGTACAGTATGATACAGATAAAATGGACAATCTAAAGAAATAGGCAAGTGACAGGGAGCCTATAAGTACTGGAGCGACAATGGGAAAAGAACAATGGACGCCATAATGGGTCAAACAATAGAGTGAGAACAATGGTGGCCAAATGGAGAACAATGGAAGGGAGAACAATAGAATGTCCCAAAGGGGAACAAGGGCATGGATGAAGGATAGCCCTAGGTTATGTGAGGAAGTGAACATGTGATGGGGCTACTGGAGCACATGACCGACATGATGCCTTGATGGCAGAGAAGAAGGCAGAGAGAAATGGAGCAATTTGTGACATCACCCCCTCTCTAAGATGCACTTTTGCCTGGAGTGTGTGATGAGCATGGACGGGGTTGATGTAGATGAGTCCACAAAGATTGGAAGCCTTGAGTACATGCAGATGGTGGATGTGAAAGTCAGTGATTGCACTATGAGCATTGGAAAGGGAGATACGTGAAAGTCACTGATTTTCTGAATCAGGGTAGCCTGCCCATTTGACGAGATATTCAATGCCGCGTTTGTTCCAGGTGAGACGAGCATCGAGGACAGACTCAACTTCATACTCTTCCTCTCCCTCCACAAGGTCAGGTGGTGGTGCAGAGAAGTTGAGACCATGAGCATCGGTTTCCTTGTAAGGGGACAACAGGAACATGTGGAACACTGGGCAGATACACCAGGTGAGTGGCAGCTTTAGTCGATAAGAGACTGGGCACAGGACATCAGTGATTTCAAAAGGTCCCAGGCACCGATCAGCAAGCTTAGCTTTGGGCCGTGTGGTCTTGATGTTCTTACCATCAAGCCAGACCTTGTCACCAGCCTGGAAGTGGATGATATTATGCATATGGTCCTGGTTGTTGCACTTCATGAGATCAGCAGCTGTTTGAAGGCTGGCCTGGACCTCCATGCGAAGCTGTTCCAGATGACGAAAATGATCCTCGATGGCAAGTGTAGACAATGTGGGGTTGACAGTGGGAATGGCAGTGGGAATATAGCCGAGGAGCATTTCAAATGGAGCTTGATTAGTGGCACTGTGGATACAGTGGTTGTGCGAGAACTCAGCGTAAGGGAGCCATTGGACCCAATCATCCTGACGGTAGTTGCAGAAGGTACGAAGGAACTGCTCAAGTTCTTGATTGACACGTTTGGACTCACTGTCGGTCTGTGGATGATAGGCGGTGCTGAGGGAAGACTTGATGCCAAGTTTGTCAAAGATGCCATGCATGACTTTGCCTGCATACTGTGGGCCATGGTCAGAGATGAGGTGTTCCCAGAGGCCGTAGTTCTGATAAATCCTGTCAAAAAGGATGTCGACTGTGCCATCACTGGTAATGGTCTCTTTACAAGGAGTGAAGGAGACATGCTTTGTAAAATGGTCAATGATCACATTGATGGAGTCATAGCCTTGGCATTCTGGGAGTTTGATGATGAAGTCCAAGGTAATGTCTTGGAAAGGATGGGTAGGGATGGCATTGAAAATTGTTTTAACATGAGGGCGGTGATTTTGAACCTTGGTGGCCTGGCAGGTAGCACAGCCATCAACATAATCACGAATGAAGACAGACATACCAGGCCACCAGTAGTTGCAACTGAGGAGCTCGTAGGTCTTGTAGCATCCTGGGTGACCAGCCATGGGTGTGTCATGATGCAGCTTGACGATGTCCTGATGAAGGTCCTTGTCAGCAGGGATGTAGACCTTGCCACAAAAGAGGATGAGGCCATCCTCGTAGTTCCATTCTTGGTTCTTGACGAAGGAGTAAGGACCATTGTTCAGGATCACGTCAAGGGCTTGAACAACCTCAATGTCCTTGGTCTTGGCATTGCGAATGCATTGGTGAAGATCAGCATTGCCAATGGACTTGACAGCAGCTGGACGTGTAGCATGGATCTGGAAGTACTTGGAGTCGAGGAGGACATGATCGGAGTTGTCATTGTCCACCTCCTCTCTATATCTGAGAAAATAGAAATTTATATAGCAGCAAGTCCTATTATGGGTCCTATGGGTAAGCTATAGAGACTATGTGGCTAACCTATCTAGCTATGGAGAGCTATGGAGGCTATGATAGTCCTCATAGCATGAAGTGTCAAAGACATAGGGTGACATAGTCTTCATAGCCAGGAGTGTCACATACATAGGGCTATCATACTTAGTTAGGGAAGTTACATGTACTATAGCTACTATAAACACTATCATAAGTCAAGTAGGCACCTCAGATATTGAGTCAAAATTGTACTATATTCATGGCTAGATTATGACAAAGTAACTACAAAATCTAGAAGACTTGTAAGAAAAGGTCCCAAATAGACCTCGCACCCTTGTGCACCTTGCACGTCACTGGTATTGCATGCATGCAATCGCACATGGCTGAACACAAGTTAGCACAGTCGTGCATGGCTGTCTGCATGTGTACAGGACAGCTGTGTGCAGGCAGAATATCAGTGCATAGGTGTGGGTCGTGGGCTGTGCATGGACTCTTACATCTGAAATAACCTAAATTTATATAGCTACCACATCAGTAAAAGTTGTCATTTTTGTGACTCACTGGAGGTAGTTTGAACTGGTCTGACTGAAGTCTGATTGTTGTCTGATTTCATAAAATTTTTCTGACTTGTCTGATTTGTATTCTAATGCATATATTATGAAAAGATCAGATCAAAATCAGACTGTCAGACAATGTCAGATTGCTTTCAGTGAGCCATAAAAATGACAACATTTACTGATGCAGCCACAATTATCTAAGCTATGAGAAGCTATATACAAGCCTTACACAGATATATATGCCTATGGTAGCTATATAGCCTATATAGCCCTATATGCCATCTATGTAGCCTTATATAGCAAGCAATCACAGCTATAGAAGCTATAGACATGTCCCTACTTGCTATAGAACCTATATATTCTATGTCACCTATATAATCTTATAAGTGTAAGCTATATGCTATAGTACCTATGGAGTGTCTAGCAACTATACTCATTATACAGAGTATAGATATAATATCAGTCACACCAGAGTATTACTCGAATCAATCAATATGATTTTAAGGCTAACTAATTACAAAGATAAAAAAAAACTAATGATAACTATATTGAGCACCAGCACCATTAAGTGCTATCAAACACTGGTGCCTATTGAGTGCACATGTGCAAAGAGGACAAACATGATACACAGATAGCCATACATAGATGTGAATGTGAAGGCACACATATACGAGGTGATGGCGAGACACCGAGAGCAGGAACAGCATATGATGGTGAGGCAGGATGTGCAGAGTGAGATGCGGCAGAACAGCGAAGTATCAAGCATAGATGTAGGGCATCGCGCAGGTATGCAGAATGTTTTGCATGTGCACAGAATGTAGAACTTGTGCGCAGGACATTGTCATGTGCTGTCGTGTTCACAAAAAGTTCATAAACTTGATCATGGATTTTCTCCAATTCAACCCTACTATCATTTGCCTACTTAATCCAGCATTTCATAAAGATGGCTGACTCCTGAATAGCCGAAGGTAGGTTCAGATCAACATTCATTAGGTTAGCACTAAAAAAAAAAGAAATTGAATATAATCTCTAACATCATATAATATTATTGTGACTCACAGAAAATTGACAAAGTCATGTGTCCCAGCTAACCTCAATCGAACAATTTGGATGCCCTAGAAGGAGATTCAAAGAATAAGCAGCATGAATGAGGAACTCATTGGATAAATAGAGACTTGTATCGCTCTGGATAGCAGTCGACTGAACCTTGACATGGATTATTTTGCCTGTGGAATCCCAAAAATACACCCACTGACCATGGAAAATAAGAGCATGAGACATATCAGGATAAACTCAAGCTAAAGAACCCATACCTGAAAGTTGAGCAGAAGATTGATGACATCTATAGCCTAAGCAGCCAAAGGTGGGAGGCAAGATGAGAGTTACTTGCAAGAGATATTGAAACGTGCATAGAGCATTGTATTAAGCTCAGCCACCAAATTAAAAAGGGAGGCCCAGATCGAACAAGTGACGGCAATCGAAGTATATACCGTGGTGACAAGAAGAAGGTCTCAGTTAAGCATACCTTTACATTTGATGGACTTCTCAGGCCCAGAAAAAGTCAAAGCACTTCCCTGACAAACCAGGAATACCAACCTATCCTCACAACTATGATGTTCTTTCTCCATCGCCAGTCTTGCAATGGGTCCTCTCAGCCTGAAAACCAGCTTTTGGTTCACATTGAGCATCAAACCTGCACAACTGTAGAAAACATTTCCATTCTTAGCCCATGCTTCTCTTTGCAATATGATCTGACAGAAGACCGAATGCAACTCAAAACACCTCCTCCTATATACCAGCCATCTAATTCTCCCTTTTCTCATATCCTACATCCTGATCAGCTTGCCCACTTTCTCATCCCAGACTACATTCTGACAGATCATATCTTAATTCTTACCCAGCCAGGCAAGCTGAGTGCAAGCCTCATATGTAAGGAGTGCCCTCTGGGTTCATTCTACTCCATCAATGCTCCTTACGACCTTCCCTTCATTTTTATCTTGGTGGACTTAATCGAGGAAAACATAAACAATCCATGGGTCTGTGTTGTCTGTCCAACATGTGATGTGGCCATGGGAGAAAGATTGATAATAATGAGCAGAGAAGAAGGATATTGTGTATCAGAGATGGTGGAGGGGTTGGTCAGTGCAGGATTTAGCTGGATGCAGTTCAAGATCAGATGAGTCCCAGGGATCATCAACATGCACGGGCTAGGATGGGAAGGAAATCATCTGTTCATCTTCGTCCCTCAGATCTGAAGTATCACATCTTCATCACTTGCATCATGCCTCATCACCTGGATAGGGTATAGAAAGATGGACATACTCAGTCAGTTCAACCCTTATGATCACATCCATACCTACTTCCCTCCTTACCTCAATTTCTCAATCCCACTACTGCGGACCATCACATTTTTCTCCTACATCAAAAGGCTGGAGGGGATCAAGACAGCACAGATTATGAACTGTGAATTGAGGTACTATGTCAATCTGGAAGGATGAGTAAGGATTCGGAGCAGGGAAGCTTAATGGGAAAAAAAGGCTCAGTTTAGGAAGGTGCTTATTCAAAGAGGCTTACATCTGCTTACTCACTCAAAAGGGTTCACTAAGTCATTCTAGTCCAATTACAGATTCACATTTGCTTACTCATTCTTTACAAATATGCTGAGTCGTTCAGTTCATCGCTGATTCATGTGTTTGATCACTGAGTCATCTGGTTTGGAGTTTAGTAATACATTCTTTTACTTACAAATCGAATTTGGGCTAGTTAGTCAGACATGTACAGCCTTAGATTCCTCTAGTATATAAAGGACCAGACCAAGGGAAAGAAATCCCTTCAAATAGATGCTATTCACCCCTATGCAATAAGTTGCATAAAGACTGCCAGACTGCCAGACTGCTGTCCTGAATATCTCAGGAAAATTTATTCTGAATAAGTGTACAATGAGCGCAAAATTTGAAAATCTAAATCCTCCCAATTGAACCACTAGGTGCACTCGGGAAAGACTGAAAACCCAGCTCATCTAGGCTGATATCACATTTCAGCATGGCAGCATGGGGTGTTGAGTATGTGCAAAGTGTTGAGCATGCGTGGTTGCTCTCATGTGCAGGGGAAGTTCAGCATACGTGCGGGGTATAGAGCGGGCATGCAGGCATTCTGCACATACACAGGGCATTGTCTTGCAAGGTGCAGTGCTATGCAGGCATGCAGGATGCTGAGCACATGCATGAGATGGTAAGCAGGCATGCCAAGCATTGTATATGCATATGGGGCATTTTGCGCATGGACCAGACAATGCGCATGTGGACCAGGCGATGCACATGGATCAGGCAATACACAGACAGTCAGGACGTTGCACAGATGGACGTGGTGTGAAACGCAGGCATGAGCGAGCTATGGGGCATGTGGGGCAGGATCTTGCAGACACGTGTGGGACATTGTGTGTTGTGGACACAAGCGCAGGGCGTGAGGTGCTATGGGCTGTGGGCACAAAAAACATCTGAGTCTTATTGTCACAGCAATGGGACTCTACAGTGTACAGACATTGAGTGCACAGGCAGTGATGTGGCCAGTGCCTGCATGTTGTTGACAGTATGCAGATGATGCAGCGTGGTGTGTGCATGCATGCCATAGTCGTATACACATTAGCATGTGCAAAAGATGGTGGAGAGGGGCTGTGCATGTTGTCAGAGCCAAGCATGAGGGTCGTAGCCTGTTGCAGTCGGGCGTGAGGCATATAGACTGAGGGCAGAGCACGAACATGGCGTAGATAGGGCGTGAAGGGTATGACAGGGGTGCGAAATAGGCAGCAGGGTCACAGAAGGTCGAGGAAAGAATGAGATTGAGAGTATCACTCGAAAAATGAGCGATACTCTTGTAGTTAGCACAAGGAGACATAATAAAGTGTTTTATTACTTACCTAAATTCCATTTACTTCCTAGCAAATCCTTCTGACTCTCCAGATGAGCAAAAGGAAAAGAGAAAAGACAAGGGAGCAAGGAGACAGAGGAGACAGAGTGGAGAAGAAAAGATGATCAAACAAAGTGTTTGACGCGCGTTCAGGACTTCAGCCACTGAATGTGTGTTCGAACTCTTCGAAGCCCAACAAATCAAATAAAAGGTCATAAATCAAGACAAAAAAACCACGAATACAGATAAATGAAAAAAGTGATATCAATGAGATCAGTCTATATCTAATGTACTCTACATTTATGTACATCATATACAACATAATTATGTCTGGCACCCAGTCTCTGATGTGGTGCTTGGCAAATGCTCGACAGCCACAGTTCTTGGCTTTGCTCGAGATTCTTATTTAAGGAATACACGATGCACATTCCCTCTTGCTCTTCAACCCCCATCATCCTCTGCCATGTCAATGCCTTCGTCATTGTCCTCTGTTCACTCATCATCGTTACTCCTTCTGTTATTACGATTCCTTAGAATCGTTTACTCTAACCTGCTTTTCAACTCAAAAAAGATGACACCCAGCCAATGTAATGCCTTTTATGGTAATAATTTCTCACACCTAAAATATAAAGATAAGGTTGTAGGTTCGATTCCACCATCTGTCATTTGTTTTCTCTTTTCTTACTGAGCATGATACAGCTTTCAGTCATGCTTGATTATAACCAAAGCTTGTAGAGAGATGTGTGCATCTGTATCAGTCATGGTTGTAGACTATTGATAGGTAGTTCATGATGAACGACTCTTTCTGTATGCTTCTTGCTTTTAGGCACATTGGATGAGATATCCTTGGCCTTCAAGTTAGGGCTTAGCTCGTATGACTAGCCAACTGACTTTTTACATTTACACTCAGTCTCAAGTTTTTCTTGCATGATCATCTGTATGCCATGGCCTTTTTGCACTCTGAATAGCATCTATTAAAATGATATAGAGAATATTAGAAAGAAAAAGCAAAGTAAAGCCAGTGACATTGATTTATCTAATGTAATACTATGCGCAATAAATTCAGAGAACTAACTATATCGTGGATCTCTGCCCTCTTGTACTTTGCCTTAGTGAAAAATAAAAGAGAAGTCAATAAACTCTGCTATTGTGCCATACAATCATTTCTACTGTAGAGTAATGCCACTACTTGTGACGAGTCTTCTTGGATGGCTGACTTGAATTCTCATCTGCCTCCTCATCTATACCCTTCCTCTTTTTCACCTCCTCTACTACCTTATCAGTACCAATAGTCTTCCACACCTTTATATTTTCTGCAAAGTGAGTCTCTATCCAGAGAGGACTCTGATAGCCATCAGGCTTCTTCCACACTGATTGTGATCCATCTCAAACATAGGGCTGCAGGCTTTCAGGAAGGTCCGCATTGGCATCAAGCCACCATCTGTTCATTTGGTCTTGCATCCTTAGTTTTTTGGTCCAGAAGGTCTCCAAGTCAGAGCAGAGAGAGAAAAATAATGAAGAAGAGGACATCTTGAGATCAACAGCCTCTAGGAGATCTGGCCTCTTTTCAATCTGCTCCCTATAATAGATCCAAGTCTGAGCCACCTTTTTGCTGCTCTCAGTAAAGAATGCCAAGGGATTGGGTGAATTCTCATGACAGCCTTCACTGAGATAATACATGATCATCTTTGTAAGAGCAAGTCCATTGATAGATCTGTGGGCTTGAATTGTAGCATCAGGTCGAGGTATATTGTTCTTGACAACTGATAAGCTTGAAGCAAAGATGACGACATGTGCAGCTGCTAAAAAGATGTGCATCCCTTGAACAGTTTTGATATCAGGATACTCAGCTACAATATACTTAGAGAGGATAATACAAATCAAATTGTAAGATAGAACTCACCACAAGGAGAGGGATGGTCCAACAGATGAGCCCACCAAGTCATGAAGTCAGCTAGTATAGGACGAACAGATGGATGAGAGGTGTTGTTGTGAATTGTTCCCACCATCTGAGAATGAATTTGTCCTAAGAAGCTACGATCCAAGCATGACTGGGCATAGAAGTGACGCCCATAGACAAGGGTTGCCTCAACTCCATACATCCAGTGGGGAGTAGAAGCACGCTGATATCTATAATAATGTCAGAAGTGAGAATTGAAAGTCACAAAGTAAATTATTTTTACTTACAAAGTTTGACCTGGCTGAAGAAGAATACCCTCCACATAATACTTATCCAGATCAAGATCAGAAAAGTTCTCAATGTCCAGATAGGTGTTCAAGTTGCCAATATTGTCTTTGCTTGAATCTTTGGGTGTTAGCAAAATCCAGAGCTTGGTGCCAACTAGTAGCTTTGAAGCTGTAGCTAAGCCATCTGTGTCTTCATGAAAATCTGATATGGATCCCTTGGTTGCTGCAGTGACCTAGGATAGATCTGTTGTTGACCTATTATGATGCTTAGGTCAGAGGATAGCTTCAAAGTGTCACAGCACAAGTTCATGAGTAGCTAGAGCACTAGATATCTCTAAGTCAATATGATAAATAAGCACACATAAATTTATAATCATACCTGAAGTTGGGCATTTCTGCCAAAGGTTCTGGACAAGGATTATCCAATCCATTTAAGATCTTGCCATCATACTGGACATGCAAATCTTCTGCAAGCAGTTCTGGATCCATGCCTGCTTGAAGAATATCACGACATGTGCCTTTCCTCAGCTGTGCCTGTGCTTTTTGTCCAGATCTATGAGCCATGTCTGTCATATAAGCATTTGTTAGTACCTGTCCTATGATATAAGTATGATCTTACCCTGAATCTCAATGATCTGATCCAGATCACCCAATCTTTCCATAGATTCCTCATTCCAACCCCATCTTTTAGAACTAGGCTGACCATGTACCAAGATATGCCTGTGAGAGAAGATATCTTGAATGATAGAGGTGTCTAGCTCTGCAAAACTATCACAGGACATGACATAGACTGCAGAACCAGTATTTCTGTCAGAATGTTCATGTTGCTTGGCAGATTCTTGACACATGCGTGGCTTTCCATTAGGCTGCAAGCTAGATTCAAGAGCTGTTTTTAACTTGTTGCCTAACTTGATCTGAAAGTCATCCTATTAAATGATATGTATCAGAATCTCAGTGCAAATATATATATACTGATCTCTCACCTCATCCTCCATGATAACAGGTTTGTAGGAAATATAAACTATATCATTACTCTTTGCACAATATGCAGGAAGCATGATAGGCTCAGAATGCAGCTGATCAAAATTAGACAAGTTAGTCATAGAAATCTTCACATAAATTTAGCATTTTTACCTTAGCAGGTTTGTTATCCAATGCAGGTATTTCCTAAAACAAGATTAGTTCTTTATATGCATCCAAAGATATTGATATGAGAAGCTTACTGATGGTATGACCAGCTGAAAGGGTAGTGTGTTCACCTTAGTTTTGAGTTCCTCAATGGCCTCCCTACGTGTACCAGTACCTTCCTTTCTGCCTTCTATGTTTCTGATAAACCTGTTAGGGTCTACCTCAGCTTGGATTTCTTGCTGTCTCTTCTTTTCTTTCTCTTCTTTTTCTCTCTTCTCCTTCTCCTTCTCTTCTTTCTCTCTCTTCTCTTTTTCCTTCTTCTCCTTCTCCCTTTTCTCCTTCTCCCTCTTCTCCTTTTCCTTTTTCTCCTCCTTCTTCTCCTTCTCCTTGTCTTTCTTTTCCTTCTCCTTCTTTTCCTTCTCCTTTCTTTCTTTCTCTTTTTTCTGCTTCTGCTTCTACTGCTCCTCATCTTCCTCATCTTCAGACTCTATGTAAACTGATTTTTTCACCTCTTTCTTCTGCCTTAATGACTTTTTTGTTTTAGCTAAAATATATTCATATTAGATTATAGATTATCAAGCCAAGAATCAATTGATTTTTTTTTACTTACCTTGATTAATGCTACTTTCATCATCCTCATCCTCATCCTCTTCATCACTTGCACACATTTGAATTGATTGATTAGATTAAATATATAACAAATAATGACTTACTTGATTTGCTTTGCCAACTTTCCACAAGGTCTCGCACAATTGTATTTGGATTTACCTTGCTAGGGTTAAGTCCAGCTACAATTGCTGCCACAGTCTGTTGGTGATCTTCTGACAAACTCTGAACCAATTGTTGAGTTTCTGCATTGAGAACAACATTTATTTCCAATTGATCTTCATCTTGATCATTAGATGCAGCATTATCAGACTGCTCTTCTGCTCGTCCTAAAAATATATTAGTAAAAACCAATTTACAAGTGATGTTCAAAATCCCTACCATATCCAGGCTCTTGGAACCAGCTACTCTCATCAGCCACCTCTGCCTTCTGAGAAAAATAGACTTTTCAAAAGGAAAGAAGTTGAGGTACATGCATGCTAGCAGGTGCACCCCGTGCAATAGCAAATAGAGTGATCCATATCATCTGTTCAAACTTGATCAGATTTGGTGCTTGCTGAACATTGCCTAAAAGAATGAAGACCTAGAACATATGCATATAAAATTGTTAACAGATAAAATGATATAGATATATTAAACATACCTGTAGATATACAGCACGACTGAAAGCATCTGTATACAATGATCGTCCCAAGAATAGCACAATTGGAGAGAGTGATAGGCAAAGGAGAATAGGCGATAGAAATTTAGGACATCTGAGAGTTTCTATTTTTGCAATGTCTTCATCCGATAAGTTTGCATCTCTATAGCAAGATCACGGTCAGAACAAATAATAAATTAAGCATAAATACTATGACTCACATAAAAAGCTCTTTCCAAAATGTATCCTCATCTGTGATTACAATTCCTTAGAATCATTTTATACCGCCTTTTCATAGTGAAAACGACATGCAAACGATGACTATGCCCATTAGGCAGTTGGCTTATATAATCACACATCTTCAATCTGATGAGTTTGCAGGTTCAATTCCAGCTCTGGCCAGACTTTTTCTTTTACACTTTGTTTACTGTAACTTGGTCAGTTCTTGACCAATTTACTCATTCTTGAATGCATCAGAATCTGATCATTTATCACTTTCTAGTCATATTTTATGTATCTTGATCCATGCAGAACTTGCAGAATGTAAAGCATTCCTGTAATTTTTTTCTAGGATGCTTGATTTCCAGCTAGCTTAGTCAGTTCTTGACCGATTCACTCGTTCTCAAGTGCTTCAGAATCTACTCATTCATCACTTTCTAGCTGTATTTTATGTGTGTTTATCAATGCAGAACTTGTAGAATGTGAAGCACTTCTGTATTTCTCCTCCTAGTATGCTTGATCTTTAGTTATCTCAGTTCATTCTTCACCGACTTACTTGTTGTCATGTGGACCAGATGCTAGTCATTCATAGCTTTTGAACCATATTTTGTGCATTTTGATCCATGCAGAACTTGTAGAACACAAAGCACTTCTGTATTTTTCCTGCTAGTATGCTTGATCCTTAGCTATCTCAGTCAATTCTTCACCGATTCACTTGTTCTCAAGTGGATCAGATGCTACTCATTCATCACTTTCTAGTCATATTTTATGTGTTATGATCCATGTAAAACTCACACAAAAACTTGGTTTTGTGATCTATGTTGCTCAATCATTTTTAGTATACATTGAGCATACTCAATAAGTATATATACTATATAGCAATATACTATGTGATCAAATCATTTAATGACTGTTGAAAGATTCAGTCTTAGTATGAGCTTCAATGCAGTAGTGCTTCACTATGATATGGCCATACCATGGTGAAGGTGGTCACGTGTCATTCACCATGGTACGGCTGTACCATGGTGGTGATCACATGATGATTACATAATCAAAACTCGGTGGTGAAGTTTGAGTTTGCAAGTTCAATTCCAGTTCATGCCAGACTTTTTTGATATTTTTTAATACTAAAAATGATATAATCAATGAGCAATTAGCATTAGTACAATGTCTACTTTTATAGTATAGGAGAAGTGCGGAGGCAACCGCGGGCACCCGAAGGTTACGCACACTACTGCGGGCCGGGTGCCGGGTGATGCTCCCACAGGCACTATGGCTCTGGCAGTAGGATACCATGTACTGTAGTGCTCTAACGAGGAAACCCTTGCCCATTTCGTCTCGCGCTGTCGCTCTCTCACCCGACTCGTGCACGATCTCTGTTCGGTTGTCGAGCGAGCTTTATCTTGCCCCGCTCGCGTGCTTCGCCCCTTCCTCCACCTCCAAATCTGCTCCGTACCTTCTCTGGACCAAACGTGACCTACCTGGTATCCAGCCAGTACGAAGCAAACAAGCAAGCAAAGGTGCGTATCCATATGTTTTTTTTTAACCTGTTCCCTGCTAATCTATGCACTCTCGCATTCACCTCGCTGAGCCCAGGTATCGACACATAGCGTCCTCCACAGTCAAGCGTGTCCGACATGACGTGACGCGCCTATGCCTCCGGTAAGAACATACCCCGCTGCAAGGACATGTGTGCCAGAGTGCTGCAGCATGACTGGCAACACATCCGGAGAGATGAAATGTGACGTGGAGCTGCAGCTGCCGAGCGCGGGCTGCAATTGTCATGCAGCGGGTTGGCAGGTTGCATGCAGTCCTAGGTCAGGGTTTTGGTGACGGGCAACATTCACGTTGTCGCCGTGGGCCCGTACGTGGTCCCCGCCTTTCTCGCTCCATTCCCATGCCATCCGCCCATGCAGGGGAGGACCGTCGTGCAGTGTCATCAAGCTGGATCCATAGCGTCAAGGTGCGAGGATAGGAATGGGCACCAAGCACCGAGTTCAACGTGCTGCGTCTCAGACCACCATCGCTGCCCTAGTGCCGAGGAGCGCACACATCATGGTCCATGCGCGAGCCATGCGTGAGTGCTGCTCGCTACGTGCGTGCATGACTGCGTTGACCCCATTGACCACCTCGCGGCTGAGCATACCGTCCATGTGCAGTCGCCGTGTCGCTGTCACTGCCGTTTCGAGGGCTCTGCCGCTCCGTACGTGCTCCTCGTTAAGTCTTCCAAGGGCAATGCTGCTGCCGAGGCGAGGACCCTGCAGCACGCATCGACGACTTCGCCGAGTGTCGGTGTTGTCGCCATTCAGAATTTAATTGCAGGCTTGGATAGGTTTGGGTACGTGTCGCAGATACAGATACAATTACAGATACATTGGCGATAGCATAGAGTAGAGTCATACAAAGACTACGGACAATACAGAAGACTGAGAGAAAGTAGAAGAACACATACAGATTGAGATAAAGCAGAAGAACACGTACAGACTGAGATAAAGTAGAAGAACAAAATCACCCTGTAAGCGGATGGATCTGACTGGAATGATACAGAGGAAGAAGATGGTGCGGGGCTTAGAGTAGGTGAATATCGGTCAGAAGCGCCGTGAGGAGACCTTTGCTGGGAACACCGCCACTGTACGGCAGGCTCCCGATGCTGAAGCACACGCGCGCGTGCTGCCCGGGACGAAGCTGGTCAAGCAAATCTGGGACAGAAGCCGGCTGCAGCTGCGCACCCCGAGCGTCGAACGCGGGCAGGGTGTTGTGGTGCTAAGGGAGTGATGTGAGCAGGCGGGACATATTCGAGCAGAATTCGAACTAGTCGAGCTCACCGAGCTGTCATGCAAAGGCCACCATACCGTGATCGAGAGCATGGGCCCAAACATGTGCAAGTCCAGAGAAGGATCTCCAGTGTAGAGCGCCGCAGTGGAGCATTCTTCGCGGGAAAGCCAACCAACATCCATGAGTTCACAGGCAGTCTGCTTCCACAGGCTGAAGTCTGTGCTCTCCGTGGGTGGTGCCGCAACGTGGATGTTTGTGATACGGACACCAAGTCGTTCGCACTCGGCGTGATCACACTTCGTTGCGCCGCTGGTGCTGAAGAGCTGGGAGCAGTCGGCCTGCTTCAATGAGCAAAGGCTGCCATCTTCAAGCTTGCCTATCACCTTGAGCTGAACTGGCTGGTGGTAAACAGTGTGGGGTGGGCCTGGAGCAATCAGAGAGCTGCAGTAGACGCAAGGGCGAGCCGCCTCAGGAAATCGAACCAAGGTGCGGCGAGAGGACAGATCCTCAGCCTCGTATGGAGCTCCAGCAGTCGGGGAATGCATGCCGTTCTCGTTCGATGATGGCTGCATGTAGTAAGGAGCTTGCTTCACATCCGCAGGGGCCTTCCCTCCAGTGAAACATGGGAGGATCTCTCTCAGTTTTGCATCTGTCATGCAGCGCACGGCCGATGCTCGGTCCACACAAAGTCCTCGCTCGGGTTTCTCGAACAGAGCAAAAAAATTAGCATTGACCGTATGTGCTACAACTAATGAAGACTTGTATCATAAACAAATACTTGAGCATGTATCCTATGTAGCTGCGGAGTAAGATAGATAGATAAACGAAAGGTGCCACTATGTAAACGACCGTGCCTGCTTGAGGATCTCCACCTCTGCATTGAGCTTTGAGTTCTGCAAGTACTCACAGAACTTGCGGCTGCTGTACATCGCATACTCCGTCCGCAGGAAGCGGAGTGCGAGATCCACATCCCATCACGGCTTGCTTGATAGCTTCTGGATCAGCGCGATCACCTTCTTGCGCCGTCCCCACTCCGTCTTCATGCTGGAGATGTTCCCCCTCCACTTCGGTCTGAATTGCTCTTCGAGTTCACGCATGGGCAGGTAGCCGTTAAGGCCCATCGTGTACTCCATCCAGATGTCGTCAATGGTACCAGCCGACTGCATGATGTAGGATGGCACGTAGATGCCGGACACAAGCTGCCATGGGTGCTGCGCAACGGGCCTGTCACCATACCGCTGTTGCAGCTCCTCCCGCTTCTTCCAGTGCGCGTCAGGTGTTGTCGATGGGAGTGGGTTCGACGGAAGCCACGGTGCTGGCTGTGCAGATGGGACTGGCGGTGGCGGCGGCGCAATGCCAAATGCCGTCGCAGGCACGTGCATAGGCAGCACTGGCAGTGTCGTTGGATGGGTTGCATATGACTGTGCCGGATGAGAGGGGAATGCAGCACCTGGAAGGGCGGGCTGCTCGATGTGCGTCGGGGCAAAAGCGGGGGCAGAGGTGCCAGCGATGACAGCCACTGTTGAGGTGGAAGCAGTGGCAGCAGTTGCCGAGATGGCAGCATCAGGGACTGCACAAAGACACAACTGAGATCAGCGCGGGCTCACAACGATCACGAGAAAGATAAACAGCTCACTGTGGCGCCGTTTGCAAGACGAATGCATCCCATTTTGCATCTGCACCTTGGCCATGAATTGTGTCATGCGCTCGGTCAGGTCATTGTGTCATGCGCAGTTTTCCATGTGCTCCTGCTGCAGCTGCAGCGCCCAGTCAGTCGTGACACTCTGCATCGTCTGCACGATGGCCTGCAGCAGGTTCTGATAGGCTGCCTGTGCTTCACTTTCGGCAGTGGCGATCCGCTCGCTCACTCCTTCCGCAAAGGTACGAAAGGTCTGTGAATTGAAGGGTGGCAGGGTGAAGATTGGGTAGGCCGAGTTGCAGCAGTAGAGGATCGTGGCATCCTGCAGGAGCACATGGTGGAACCAAGTCATGACCTTGAGGAAGCTCTCAAGGGCGATGTTGATTGCCAGGCGGCTCTGCTGCACGCGAACAGTGAGCGCCTGCTGCTCCTGCTCCACCCATGGGAAGAGCAGGCAGAGGAGGTCGCCCGGTGGCTCTGGTGCGATGTCTCGGTGTCAGTGAGCAGCTCCCCTGGCAAGACGGAAGGGAGGCGCACTTACCGAGGACATCGCGTGTGAGAAAGTACGAAGACGGCTGCTGGCCGTTGAACATGGCTGACGCGAGAAGCGCGTCCAGCGGCATGGCACGGTCGTAGCAGCCGCGGAATGTGCCGGACTCGCTCCAGCCGCCCATCGCCTTCGTGCTTGCAATCGAGGCGCCGTAGCTCCAGGTGTTCTGTGCACCATAGTGGCGGGGAGCATGGGTGACTTTTGAGATCAAGATGTCATTTTCGAGGTGCAGATTTTTCACGCACCCGTGATGATCTAATGAGCAAATGCGCAACACGCAGGTCAGCTTCCCTCCTTCTATGCAAGGGGGGGAGGGGGCATGGGTGCTTACTTTCGTAGGTCATTGCCTTGCTGATGTCCTTGGCATAGAACAGGTGGTACGAGTACCAATCCCGGCGCCCAAACTTGCCGAACTCCTTGTCGCTGAAGTCTGGCACGAAATCGGGCACCAGCTTCGACAGGACATGGAAATGGGCCCAAAAGAGAAAGGCCATGGCCCCGATGGGGCAGAGCTCAGCAAGCCGGTGGCAGATGAGGCCATGCTCGTCGACATGGCCTTGCTGGTTGTGTTTGGCATTGTCTGAGAGAATGCCAAGGACCTGGATGGGGATCTCGCAGTTCAGCAACTGGTCAGAGCAGCCCTGCAGCAAATGGGCTCACCTGCAGCCGAGAGTCCGGCGAGATGTCGGGCATTGGGGCATGGGTGATGAAGAGGTCCGACCACTCGAGGTTGCGTGTGCTGTCCCCGCGGAACGCAGTGCCTGCCGACACAAGGAGCATCGTGCGATCACGGAGATGGAGGAAGACCTTGTCAGCCATTCTTGACGTGGACAGGCACCACAGGGAGCATTTCTGCAAGTCCTGCGGTGTGTAGGCATCTGCAAAAAAAGGCAAAAAGAAAACGGGCAGGCGTCAGTGCCCGCTTTGCTGCTGCGGCCGCCGCCGCACCTCAGAACCGTGCGAGGCATCATACGAAGCTCACCGGAGGAGGTGCCGCTTGCCTTGAGGGCGTTCGTGGTCTCGTTGCAGCAAGGCTCATTGTGATGCATGGCGCGCTCGATCTCTGAGATGCAGGCATCGTCGCGCAGTTTTTTCTGCGCCTCGGGGTCCTGCTTGTACATGTGCTCGAAGTTCTTGCGATATTTCTCCAATGCACTGATCACGCCAGAGATGTGCGATGCACCCAGCGACGAGCCGGCAATCGTCTCGTTGCTGCCATGCTTGCGCTGTGGGGAAAAGAAGGGGGGGAAGGCCCAGCTGCAGTGACAAAAGACATCAGAATTTCAGCAAACGTGAACACGGGTGACGGCAATGGCAAGCTGCTTACCTTCTCGCGTGCAGTCTCGTGCTGCAGAAAGTACGAGACTTTCATGGCCGTGATCAGCAGCACCGGGATCACAGCCTCGATCTCATGCTTTGCAAGGAGGTCGGGCGCGTTGGCAGCCCACCACTTGATGTAGCTGTTGTAGATGGACTGGTACTTCGCGCCCGTCATCGTGTCGGCATGGAGGCATGTGCTGAGCTCGAGATGGAGGCTGTGGGACTCCATCTCGAGGCGCTCGAAGGCCGCGCTGTCGGCTGCCATGCTAGCACCGGCTTGGACTACGCAGGGCACAGCGGGGGGGAGAGGGGGCATGGGCGGCATGCTGCTGCTGCTCTTGCACTGCAGCAGGGAGGACAGCAGCTCGGGCGGCGGCGGCTGAGCCTGTGCGACCAAGCGCGAGCACGCGATCACGACCGGTGCAAGCTGAGATCCATCGAGGACATCCGGAGGGACAGGCGCACGCAGCGCGAGGAGCACCGGAAGCTCAACGGAGGCACGGTGCGGCGTGGGGAATGCGAATGGCATGCGGGAGTTGTCAGAGTCACTGGCAGGGGATGGGGAAAAGGCAGGCCCGTGAGGGGGAGCCGCGGGCGAGAGGGCCTGCACCCGCAGGAGCGCGTCGGGAGACAGGTCCCAGAAGACGAACTGGACGGGTTGGAACGCGTTGGCCGCCATTGGGGTCGGAGGGGCCGCACAGGGTCCAGTGCCGCAGCGCACGGCAAGGGGTGGGGGGACGAGGCTCGTCGAGCGATAAGTTAAAAGTTAAATAGATAAATAAAGAACAGGCGCACGCACGAGCAACAAGCACACGTCGTGTGGGGTGTGCGCGCACGAGGTGACAGCGACGGAGGCGATTAAGGGTGAAATGTAAGGTACGGTTAGTATGAGTATGACTAGCTTCGATTACCTTGCTGATTACTTGGATTCTACACTAGGAGAGAAAGAGAGGAAAGGACGCAGTTGGCAAGGGAGCCAACCGCTGGACTAGGGAGCCGGAGGCTTCCCTGCATGCAGAGGTTCGGAGGATGCCGAGGCTTAGTCAGCATGTCCATAGCTAGTCTCACCTCATGTAGAGTAGCCTTGTCTGCACTATCATCACCTTGGGCATAGCTCTCGCCCTTAGGCCACTCCACCGCAGAGCTGCACGGCCTGTGTCGACTTTGGTCACGTTGTCGGGCGACGGGAGGGGGTGATCGGATGGGCGAGCCACGAATCCCAGTAGCGCTTCAGGGCGGCCCTCTTCAGCGGAGCACGACGGGGTGCCGTTTGTGCCGTGAAATCGAGTCCAGGACCGGGAACAGCAGGGCGGAGGGGCGCGAATCGACGCGAGTGAGCGACAGCGCAGGAAATATGCGACGACTTTTTTTTTGCAGCCGTCGCACCCGTGACGTCGCGACGACACAAATGAGAGCGTGCGTGATCATATCGTGATTGTGACAGAAGGAGGAGGGGGCACGGAACGGCAGGGACAGGCGTGGATCGAGGCGGGGTGTCTGTCAACTCTGAATAATGGCTGGTGCGAGAGGGTGGACTGAGAGCCAGCACACGAAGAGGAGAGCGGCGCACGCGAGGCGCGCACAGTGGGAAAAAAGTCGAGATTGGAGAGAGAGAAACAAACGACGGGGCGGGGCAGCAACACATCATCGTCAACATCGTGTGAGAGAGGAGAGAGAAGGGTGCTGTGCGCGATCCGGTGGCAGCAGGTGCTTGGCCGATCGCTTATTGGCCAATCGCTTAGCCAATCTGGTTCACGATGCACTGCCGTGCCAAGGCACAGAGGCAGGCGGGAGGACCGACACAGGCCCCGATCCGCCGCCAGTACTGGCAACGAGTGCATACTGAACCGGTTACGCTTCTCTGCCTACGCAGGGGTCACCGGCGAGGTGCCCTGGTACTGCGGGCACCCTGAGGTATATCCGGTATATTATAAGTACAGAAATGCCTATAAATCTATGGTTTTGAAGACTGATTATATAATCAAAATTTCAGTTTTGAAGCACCAGCAGTAAAGTCTTACTTCTTCATGAGCTTTACATCCTGCATGCTTGTCATGTTGGCTGCAAGGCTCGATTGGTATCTCCAAGTCATCCGCTGAGTGGTTGACGGTTTGGAACCAGGAGGTACTCGACCCGGCAGCTCACCTTGGTCATCTTGTATGTATCTCACTTGCTGAGCTGGCAGACTAATTTCTTTATAGGTCTCTGAATCTTGCACAAACCAGTATGTATTAGAGCTTGTTAAAACCACATTGATAGCTGCTTCCAGTTCATGTCTTCTGAGCTGTGATAGGCTATCTGCCTGGTGAGCAATCAACCAATCATCATCATCTGAATGATCTTGAGGTAAGTCCCTCAGTTCTTCACCGATTCACTCATTCTAAATTGGGCTGGAAAGTACTAATTAATCGCTTTCCAGACATGCTACATAGACCCCAATCTGCCCAGAACTCGAAAATCAAAATTCAAAACTGAGATCTCCCCCCCAAGATCTTGACCTTGAGGTAAGTCTGGCAGTTCTTCACCGATTTAATTGTTCTAAAATGCGCTGGAATGTACTGATTAATTGCATTCCAGGCATGCTACATAGACCCCAATCTGCCCAGAACTCGAAAATCAAAACTCGAAACTGAGATCTCCCCCCCAAGATCTTGACCTTAAGGTAAGTCTAGCAGTTCTCCACCGATTCACTCGTTCTAAATTGCATTGAAATGTACTGATTAATCGCTTTCCATACATGTTACATAGACCCCATGCCATCCAGAACTCAAAAATCAAAACTCGAAACTGAGATCTCCCCCCCAAGATCTTGACCTTGAGGTAAGTCTGGCAGTTCTCCACTGATTTAATTGTTCTAAAATGCACTGAAATGTACTGATTAATCACTTTCCAGCCATGCTACATAGGCCTAAGTCCATCCAGAACTCAAAAATCGAAATTCGAAATTGAGATCTTCCTTTCAAGATCTTCATCTGAGAAATTTGAATTTGACATAGCTACAGGTTACATTATAGGTGCTATCATTGAGCTATCAGAGCTATGAAGTTTGCTTATCCAGCTATGTAGAGCTATGAGAGCTATCATAGCCTACATAGCAGACAGTATGACATTCATAGGGTTATCATAGCCTCCATAGCCTGTAGTCTGATATACATAGGGCTATCATGATTAACAAGGTGTGCTATGGCTACTATGATGCCTATGATTACTACCACAAGTCAGATAAGCACCAGATATTACAAGTCAGAATTTATCATATTCAATTGTAATAAATCTACTACCATACATATGTAAGCTAGTCGAGCTACTGCGTAGGACACAGGATGCGGAGGGCATGCAAGTTGCCATGGAGGGTGCAGGCACAGGTACAAAGACAGCGCGGGCATACAAAAGACAGCATGTGCACATAAAAGGTGGCATGGCATGCACAAATGCCGGCACGAAGGGCACAGGGGTAGGCGTGGGCCGTGCACAGCATACATGGTCCATACATGGCAAGCCGGACCATGTGTAACTGCATGCAGGTGGCCATGCCCACAAATGAGGTCAGGGCTGCCGTGCATGCATGCAGGTTGCGTACATGCATGTGGGATGTTGCACACGTATACAGAGCATCTGGAGGGCATAGGGTGTTGAGCGGGCACACAGGAGCACGTGTGCATGTGGGGCCTTGTAGGCAAGTGGCGTTGAGTGCGAATGCTGGGTGTCATGTGTGCATTGTTGTGGGATGGGGTCTTACAGCACCACCATGCGCTGGCATCTGTGCGCATGCAGAGGCAGAGCTGGGCACATGCAGGGGATGTCGGGCACATGCAGGTGTCGAGCATGTGCGGGAGGCCTGGAGCGGGCATGCGGGACATTCTGCATGCATGAAGAGACACTGTATGGCACGTCACACATGTGTGGTTGTCGTGCACCTGTGCAGGTTGTTGTGCACACACGCGGGGCATGCTGAGTTGAGCAGGTGCAGGAGCATACACGCAACCAGGCGTGGTGTGCATGTCTGGGGCATTGTGAGCACGTGTGGGGTGTTGTGAGTGGGTGTGGGGGCTTGAGCGTGCAGATGGGACATTGCAAGCATGCACGGTGTTGAACGTGAGCACGAGGCCTTGCAGGGATTGAGGCGAGCATGTGGGGTCATGGCCGATAGGCATGAATGATGTCCGAGTCCCATTGCCATGGCAACGGAACTACGGCACATGCACATGCATGGACGTGGGGCATGGGCGATGACGTGGTCCGTGCGCACGTGTTGTTGACATCGTGCAGATGACGTCACATGGTACATGCATGTGCGCATGCTGTGGCCTTGTGCACACTGGTGCACGTGGAAGGGGATGGTGGTCAGAGGCATGCACAGGGGTCACAGCCTGTTGGAGTCAGGCATGAGGTGTACGAGCTGCACACGGGGCACGGATGTGGTGTAGACAGGCCAAGGAAGGGGTGATGAGAGTGCAAAAAAGGCGGCAGGATCATAGGATGGTAGCGCGGAGATGTGAGATCAACAGAATAAAAGATATCGAGAGTGTCACTCAAAAAAATGATTGACACTCTCTTGATTAGTACAAAAAAATGATAAGAGGCTTTTTTTTACTCACCTAAGGCCCTCTAAGTATCTGCTAAACATCCCAGCCATATTGAAAGCCGATAGAGAACGAAAGAAATGGAAGGAAGGAGGCTGGAGGAGGAAACACGAAGGAGGGGAAGGGAGACTGGTAAAAAGGAGTGAAGTCTCGACATGTTAAACTCGGTGCTTCAGCCACCGAATAAGTGAAGCTTCGTTGCTCGAGCCTCAGCAAATCAAATAAACTTGTATAAATTCAATGAAAAAAGGGACAGTGATAAATTATACATTTAATTAGAATGTATGAGAACACTGTGTATCTACTGGACTGTGAATCTGTGAGCAGCAGCATCAACATAGTAAAGTCTGGCATCTAGTCTCTGCCACGACACTCAGCAAGCACCCAGCAATCACAAATTCCGGTTCTGTATGGGATTCCTATATAAGGCTGGCACAACACGCTTTACCTCTTGCTCTTTAACCCCCATCATCCCTTGCCACATTGACACATTTGTCATCATCATTTGCTCACTTGTCATCATTTGCTCGCTCGTCGTCATCATTTGCTCACTCGTCGTTGTCATTTGCTCATTTTATTATTATTGTTCTCTTTGTTGTTAAAGGTACGCTGTTAGTCTTAATTATCTTATAACTTATACTAATGTCTTCATACTTATTACACTACCATGTAGTCCTACTAGGTAAGCTTGATTGTTTTTTATACTGATGTCTTCAAATTGTCTTGTAGATTTTTGCTTTTTTGTTAATCTGGTAAGTCTTCATATATTATCTTTGTTATCTTCTAATACTCATGTCTTTTCTTATTTGTATCTTTTGCTTTTTGTAGTCATTGTAAGTTTGTTACCTTTTGTAGTTCTGTAGTAGTCTCTGTAGCTATAGTAATGTTTTGTAATGAAATTGTTTGAGTAATATAATTTATCCAATTTTCGATGTTTGTGACTGTAAGACATCAGACTATTGAATCTATAATATATTTATTTTATATGCTATTTTAGCATATTTGATAGAAGTAATATAGAGTAGATAGAAATCTTACTAGCTAGATATAATATAATGATAGAGATATATTATATAGTTCATATAGCTTCTATAGTTATCTTATACTAGAATAACTATGACAGCTATGATAGCTTATGCCCTATGCTATGGTAGCTATGGTAGCTATGATAGCTTATGCCTTATGCTATGATAGCTATGACAAGCTATGATAGCTTTGCATAGTTTACTTGACTGCTATGTATAAAAGAGGACAGCTATGGACCTAGGAAAGCTATGTAGCTAATATAGTGTTATATACCAGTGACATATTTCTCAGATGTTGACCTTGAGGTAGCTATAGATTTTATAGAGATTTATAATCAATCTGACAAGTGAGACTTTACATCATTTATGCACTGTTTCTAAATATAACTAACAATGAAAAAGGAATCGTATTGCCATGCGAAGCATCGGCCCTCTTCCACCAAGTAAATAT
Source organism: Hericium erinaceus (assembly GCA_006506795.2). NCBI lineage: Eukaryota > Fungi > Basidiomycota > Agaricomycetes > Russulales > Hericiaceae > Hericium > Hericium erinaceus. The sequence goes on from CM021163.1 coordinate 1,849,179, forward strand.
AGCTGTCTGAAGTAAGATTATTAATTTGTCAAGACATACAACATTTGAGCTTTATTACCTTCATCATGGCTTGTAGACCTGCAGCTGCTACTTCAAAGTGCTGAATTATAGAAAAAACTAGATTGTTTTTGTCTTTCTTCACCACACCCCACACAAGTGCACTTGTGATCTTGGCCGCAGCTTCATCATCCCAGGTTGTAGAAGTCCAGTAGCTTTCAAGCACTTTACTAGGTATAAGAATGATACTGTCACTTAATGTAGTGGCCTCTGTCCCTAAAAGGAGCAATTGGTCCTGGTCTTTATGAAATGCATGGTATACCTTCTCCATAATACTAAGTCATGACTTCAGATCTTCCACAACCTTGGATATATCAGATCACTAAGTAAAGAATGAAAAAGTAACCACATACCCCTTTGAGAATACCTGCCTTCTGCACAAGCTGCTTATATGCACTAACTTGAGGCAGATGTAATTGCTTGTGGCCTCGAGCAGGTGACAGATCATAAATCTTGCAGATGACATCTACAATCTGATAGCGAGCAATGATGTTGGTAATCAGAGAAAGATGATTGGAACCAATATTAAGAACGGCATGAAAAATAGCTTGGCGGTCCTGCTCATTGTTTAGATTTTGACTGCCTTCAACCAGGAGCTTCCACAGGTTTCCTTTCTGAGGAGGCAGCAAATCATAGAACTGTTCCTTTCCTCAGTCATCCATATGAGTCAGAAATTTCTAGAATATATTTAATACACAACATCAGAACTCAAATAAAGAGTACAACATTACCTCATACATGTCCGACAACTTGTCTTCGACAACCTGATCTGCCAGAACTAAAGCCTTCAAGTCCTCTTTGGTTGAAGGATTGACATGCCTCTGCTGCAAGAGGGTCTTGAGTGTGAAGATGGTCAAGATATCACCATTGAACCAAGGCAATGCTTGGAGCAACTTTGCTTCTTGTCTGAAATCCACATTCTCAGCTTGTGCCTTATTTACAGTCTCTGAGACTAGTGGAGGTTTGGTTTTAGCAAACTCTTTGGCTGGTATCCAGCTGACAAAGCATCAGTAAAATCAGATAGCAGATCAAGAATGAGTTTAGGGGTCATACCTGAAATCTGGCTGTGCTGACTTGAAAGCCATGATTGTGAAGATTAGATGAGGTCTACAGAAGGTTAGATGCATCATCAGTATAGAGCAAGAGAGAGTGAGAGCTTACCTTGTCTGTGGCAGAGATGACAGCAAAGAGCAAGAGAGGTATGACAGCAATGAGGCTGGATGGCTGAAAGGCAACATGATCATATGACTTTTTTGATCATGTGCGACAGTGAGCCTGACTGTTCTCGCTATCGCACATGATCCCTCAGGATTGCGAGACAAAAAAAAAAGACAAATTTTATTCAGAGTAACTACTACATTTTATGAAAGTACAATACAACGTATCTTTAAGATGTGGGGGTGGTACCCACAGTAAGTAATAAGACCAAAACATACAGACCTGAAATCGCATCCAAATGCTCATGATTTCGGGCCTGCACAACGTGTGGGTGCTACCCACATGTCCTCGACACAAAACGTGTCATGCAGGACAAGAAATGTCACCAAATGGTGATGTTTCCAGCCCTGCACGACATGCGGAAGCTACCCGCACCGTGCAACACAAGGTGAGGATGTACAGACCCAAAATCACGATCAAACGGTCACAATTTTGGGCCTGCAGAATGTGTGGGTGCTACCCACATGTCCTCAACACAAAACATGTCATGCAGGGTGAGAAACATCACCAAATGGTGACATTTCCAGCCCTGCACGACGTGCGGGAGCTACCCACACCGTGCAACACAAGGCGAGGTCGTACAGACCCAAAATCACGACCAAATGGTCACAATTTCAGGCCTGTACGATGCTAAGATACTACGCACCTTAAGCAGCTGGCGTTTCGCCAGCTGCAACTGCCCTGGGCAGTGCTCGAAGCCATTGGGCTGGAAGTGAGGCCGTTGGGCCAGAAGTGAGGCCGTTGGGCTGGAAGTGAGGCCATTGGGCCCTGCGCGTGAGCCTCTTGGGGCGATGGACGAGGTCCGAGGTCTGAGGGGAGCCCATTCAGTACTAATTCCTGTACGGGAATGGTGAGCCAAACTGACACCGTTGCATTCTAGATTGGTGAGCTCACGTTGGCCAACGTCCTAGTGTAGTCATAGTAGTATGGCCAGAATGACAATCTTGATTATCATATCGCATTGCCCGGGAATGTTCGCTTATGCCCCTATACCTGACAGTTAGTTACCATGCAGTATTGTCTGGCCAAGTATACCATTTCTGCAATCGAATATGCCTGGCCAAGCACAAAATATGCCTCAGCCTACCGCAGCATATTGCAGCATATCAGTATACTTGGCCAATATCCAATATGCTGCAAGGCTGCATGACCTTATGATTGGCCAATGTGCATATCCTTTCTGCACCGACATACCGCTATGGTTGACCAACATCCCATATAATTATACACTACCATTCTGGCTTGATTGGCCAACCTCACATATCTTTAACTGCAGCATGCCTCTGCGGTTGGCCAACTCCCGTATATTCATACGGTGGCATTCCGGCTTGGTTGGCCAACGTCGGCTGAAATAACTCAACCATGCCACCATGGTTGGCCAATGTCCTACTGTATTTGACTCAACCATTCTGGCTTGGCTGGCCAGTGTCTGATATTATATACCCCACCATTGCACCTTGGTTGGCCAGCCTCCAACGTATTTTATCGCGACATGCCGCCATGATTGGCCAAACATGTACATCCTGCCTGCATCATCATCCCGCTATGGTTGGCCAACATCCGAAGTACTATACCATACCATGTGGCATTGGTTGGCCAACACAAATATTGGTTCTTCTGTGTCATGCCCGCATGGTTGGCCAACACAAATATTGGTTCTTCTGTGTCATGCCCGCATGGTTGGCCAATGTCAGACATGGTTTATCGCACCATGCCCCTACGGTTGGCCAACATATGAAATAGTGTACTGTACCATGCTGGTATGGTTGGCCAACACAGACATCCTGTCTGTGTTGTCATGCTGCTATAGTTGGTCAACTCGCATATTCTCTCTTCAGGACCATGCCCACATGGTTGGCCAACAGCCAAAGATACTATTATACCATGTGACATTGGTTGGCCAATGCACGTATTATCTCTTCTGTACCGTGGCCGCATGGTTGGCCAATGTCTGACTCACTTTACTGCGGCATGCCCCTATGGTTGGCCAACATCTGATGGACTGTACTACTGTACCAATATGGTCGAAGGCTCACTGGGCCACCAGTGTGACCAAATTGTTCGTAGGCTCATATACAGCATTAGGCTCAATGACTGGTGTGACGAGTGACCAGAAAAAAAATAGGCTCCCTGCAATAAATGTATGATGGTAAAGATGTATTGAAGTATAGAACACACGGCCTAAATTTCACATGTTCTATGCAATAACCACTGAGCTACGAGTCCATATGTGTGTCCGCGAAATTTTAGATTCAGTGCAATTGACGCATGCTACGAACATTCACTCTTGCGGTCCTCGCAAGGTGGAAGTTCAAATCACTGTCACCTTCTTGTTGGCAGCATTTGCAGTCCAAGCAGCATCATGCCTGAGCATGCAGCAGTGACTTATACCTCCGTCCCGACATCACTTATCGGGACATTTTTGCCTCCGCTGTCGATCTCCGTTACCATCCTCCTGAATTTCAATTTGCTCCCTCTTCCACACACCGATGAATCCGACTCTCCTGACTGTGAAATTACCTTGTCTCTGCGAGCCGCTGATATCAACACCCTCACGGATGACTTCCTCCGAGATATCATTCCCCCCGCTGCTAAAATCATCGACACACTTCTTCTTGATGTGTCGTCAGAACATCATTCCATCACTGTCGACAGCTACCACGTACCAATCGAAGCGCTTTACGTCTGGTCAGGCCTCTCACAAGTTCATCGTATCCGACAGCATTGGCAAAAAGCTGACCGATGGATGAGAAATCAAGAACGGCACTCCGCTGCACACCGAACGATGAGCGACAAAATTCGCCGCCAGCTCCGGATGACAGCATGGGGGGGGCAATTTTCATGGCTTCGAAGCTATGGGTCCATTGGCAGTCATGGCCACCTATGCGTCAACTGGCTGGCTTAGTGATCTTCATGTTAGCCAGATGGCAGAGCTCCTTACTCACCGGTTGACCGACTGTCCTGAGCTCATGGACTCAGTATCAGTTGTTGACCCGTACTTTGCAGATGTCTTGCTAAAGAATCAATCTTCGGGCTTCTCGCATGCCTGGGTTAGGTGAGTTGCAGATGATCTGACAACTGAACACCGTAAACAAGTTCTCGGGACCGTGCTCATGAACAACAATCACTGGATTGCTTACCTTGTCGACTTCGAACATGGCCACCTTGCATTTGGCGACTCCTTCAATATCGGACCTGACAAGACTGTCATTGGTATCTTCAGTTCATGGCTTCATTCAATCTCGAGCAATGATGTGCACGTCGACAAACTTACCTGCGCTCGTCAAACGGATGGGTTCTCTTGTGCTATGCTAGCTTTCAACACTATCGAACACTTCCTTGATCCCAAGAAGTACCCGCTTCTCGATGGAGGGAAGTCGATTGGATTAGCGAGGCTGCAAAAGATGAATGAGGCCTTAACATGGCATTTGAATGCAGTGCGTCTCACTCATTTCTGTCCATTCATGCTCTTCGACTGATTTTCCTCATTTACCAGCCCGATCTCGTATCATCGACCTCGGCACACCGGATCGACCGAGACGAAAGCCCTATTGAACAAATTGCCAGCAAATCACATAATGAATCGCCGGACATCTCACCACTCACTGAACATTGGCAGTCCACTGCCCTGCACAACTCTTTTCTCCCATCCGCAGCATCTTCAGATCCTGGCACTGGTGAAGACAGCTCAGAGTTCACAGCGTCAGCCAATGATGAGTCCTCGTCCTCCGAATCTGAGTCTGAGTCTGGGAGTACGAGCAATGCTCATCATGTCAGCTCAATCTCGCAGGCTACGAAGGGCAGTCATGACCTCAATGGCCTGGATGCCAAACCAAAACTCGGCAGGTGCATTATCGATTTCTTTCGCCCCCTTACAGGTGCTGAGAAGGTGGAGTGGGACCTGAAAAGAAGCAATGAGCTGAAGCGGCTTCGCGAAGAGGAAGAGGAGAGAATGGAGGAGTTGGAAGAGGAAGAGCAACAAAAGAAACGTACAAAGCTTCTGTTGAAACGAAAGCGCCAGAACACTCGTAAGACGAAGGAGCAGACGAAACGCAAGTTGAGAGAGATCGAGATAGGGATCCGCAACACTGATGGAAAGAAGCAGAAGAAGCGAAAGGTCTGCTTCCCTGATGATTGATACATGATGCCTTATGCTGACACAAACTGAGTAGGTGATTCCCGTCAAACTGGACGGCAATCAGAACACGGATGCAAGACCTTCAAATGACATTGCAGAGGCGTCGCATCCTTTTTGGCAGTACAAGAATGAACATGAGCATGATCCAAGAGGCCGCAAACAAATTCACGCACCCCAAACAGCGAAGCGAACAAACTGGCAGTCACCGTTTTTATGGTCACAGATTGAAGCAGCAACCCAGAAAGTCGGATGGCCCTATAGCACAATGGACATCGTCCGAGAGCTCCGACACCGTGATCAGCGAATCTTTGCACGGCTGCATACCCAAACTCTCAGGAAATGGTTTCACATACCATGCAACCAAGGCAAGATTTGGTCTGAAGCCACGAACCACGGACAATGGACTAGGAGTCTTGGTGAGGCTGAGCTGTCATGAATTTCCGTGGTTTTGAGCTTACCTTTCACTGTATTAGAAACCCTACTTGGATCTCGTTGTTGCAATTATGAAGAAGCTGACGCACACCAGGGAGATCGGAGTTGCGCTGCTGTTGGACGACATCAGCGCGATCATGATATCAATGATCCAGTCATACGCACCTGAGGTTTTCTCCAAAGTCGCCAATGATGGAAGTGTCTTCCGGTGCTCAATCTCCTTCGTGCGACGGTTCCTGGAACGGCAGAATTGGTCCTTGCGCAGTGCAACGAAGGCAGCACAGAAGACCCCTCCGAATGCGCAGGATCAACTGTGGAGGTCGTTTTTGCGGCAGGCACTCGTGATTCGAAACGATGGTGTAAAGGACTACCTGAGAGCGAACTCTGATCAGACAAACTCACCATTTGGACAAGGAACGAAGGTCACTTACAACGAGAAGGGCGTGAAACAGGTTGCGGTGGTGGGGATAGAGGAGAAACGCGCGTTCACGTTGGTGGTCGGCGTTACGGCATCTGGAGAAGCATTGCTGTTTCAGGCGATCTACAAGGGCAAGACTGATCAGTCACTTCCTGTTGAGACGCCGTCCAATAGCGAGTTCTGGAGGAGAGCCAAGGAACTCAACTTTCGCTTTGAGGTATCAGGCAACGACACTTACTGGTCAACCATGGGCACGATGAAAAGCTATGTCAACAACATCATAGCACCGTACTTCGCCAGAGCTCATGCCAAACATGGAGATCCTGCAGACCAGCTCGCAATCTGGCAGATTGACGCATGGAGCATCCACTGGTCAGCTGAATTTCGTGAGTGGATGAAGACGACTCACCCATCGATCCAGCTGGAGTACGTACCTGGTGGCTGTACTGGTATTTGGCAGCCCTGTGATGTCGGCATCCAGCGACTCCTCAAGCATGAACTTCGACGCACGTCTCGTGCAGATATCGTTGCCGAAGCCCTTCAGCACCTGGAATCCAACTCTGACGACTTTGACGTTTCAGCCATCCAGCTTGATAAACGAGTTGGGGTGCTGCGAGACCGCTCTGTGACGTGGATCGTGAAGGCCTTTGAGGTGATCAATGAGGAGAAGTTTGTGCGGAAAGTGCGTCTGCTAATTTTCTCACCCGATTGATCTGATGTCGACATTTTGCATAGGCCTTTGAGCACTGTCAGCTCGAGAGCCAGCCAAACTTCAACTTATCGCAATCAAGCCTCATGAGTCCCGCAGCTTTGCAAGCTTTGAAGAACTTATCGAAGACAGATCCGGCACTCTGGACTGAGCTGATGCAGCACTCGGTCAATGCCAGGCCGCCGGTCATTCTCGACAAGGATCAGGAGTCAGAAGGCATGAAAGATGAGTATGCAGATGATGATCTGGCAATGCCTTCGAGTTTGCTACAAGACCATCTGAGCAAATCAGATTGCAACTCGAGAGGTTTCGTCAGAGATGACAAAGGCAACATCATGCCCGCATCGATTGCCGAGACACTGGACGATGAAGCCGCCGACTCAAACCACGAATTTGCACAAGACGACGGAAACATGGGCGCTGAGGACGAACCTGGTGCAGGAGTGCCACGCACTGCGCCGACTGAAGCAGCAGTTGAGGGCAAGCCCGGAGCAGGAGCGCTGTGCGCTATGCCGGTTGAGGCAGCAGTTGAGGTCCAACTTGGGTGAGGGCAACGGTCCAGAGTGCGCACAAAACGGTACGCAGATCTGGTGTTTTGGCTGGAGCATTGAAGCTCTTAGGTACAATGCATGTAACTACTTGGTTCTGCCCGAAAAACGGTCACTTTGAAATCCACCTCCTTAGGCTCATGGCTCCCGGTGACCCGTGACAAAACTGCTATTAGGCGTGGCTCAGACATACCTGTGACCTGTGACATGAGCCTTCGACCGTATTGGTACAGTATACCGTGCGACATTGGTTGGCCAACGCACATGTTCGTTCTCCTGTACCATGCCAGCATGGTTGGCCAATGTCTGACTCATTTTACCATGGCATGCCCCTATGGTTGGCCAACATCTGAAATAGTATACCGTACTATGCTGGTATGGTTGGCCAACACACATTATAGATTGCACATGCTCATTTCTTAGCATACTACATACAATGTCTATTTACCGCTATTTCACGCCACACTGCCATACCTACATTGGTTGGTCAGCCATGAACTCACCACTGCTCGTATGGATGCTCTACATCAACAGGGAGGTGATGCTGGTGGTGAGTGGCTCCTCGTGTTGTACCACAATACGAGCAATGCTACAACCTTATCCAGAAGACTGTACCCCATGTCCATAACATCCCCAAGCAGCCACGTCCCGTGATTCTCTGCGTACCTCTGGTCGTCATTCGTTCCATTGTATGCTCATATGAACTTGTATCGCAGACTGAGTGCATGCGTGCTAATGTACTATGCTTCTCAGGTATGCCATGGCATACTTACAGCATATGCCGCGATTGATCTCTGGAATGTACAGGAATACGAGCGATGCTACAACCTTATCCAGAAGACCATACCCCACGCCCGTAACATCCCCAAGCAGCCATGTCCCATGATTCTCTGTGTACCTCTGGCCATCATTCTTTCCGTTGTAGGCTCATATGGACTTGTATCTTAATGCACCTCAGTATGTACTAGGGTACTATGCCGCCAGTGTATGCCCGAGCATAATTCTACCATATGCTGCAGGCTAGTCTGGAATCATACCGTGGCATAGGTGGGCAATATGCTGCGGCATGCCATCATGCTTCTGATGCCCGTCTGCCAGAACAATGCCCCGTGACTCCAAACACGTAAATGAAAGTCATGTGACGTTGTGGGACACAGGCATCAGTGTGATTGCAATCGTGATACCGGATCTGTTATCGACTCCAACATGTCTCTTGACAATACATGGGCTTGTACCCGCCCAAATATCTCAGCCATCTCCACAAGCGTGAAGCAGGCACTCTTGCAGATTGCCTCCACCAATGTGGATCCCCAGATGACAGTAGCACAATGGGTATATCGAATATATCCTTAACTTATTCTGTTTGCTCACTACGACCAAGGTGGATTTATCCCGGGATATTGGGTTGCTCAAACTCCATCAGGCTGATGGGCAACTTGATCCATTCCGTATCCATACTCGCATGTTGAAGAAATTTTGCCGGGCAGTTGATGCTCACACAGCCAATGAAAGAGGGATATTGGGATATGTTCCCGCACTTCCCATGCAGGTAGGCACCAGTCTTCCATCCATTTAAAAACTCAACCTGAGTCATTTTTAGAGTGGCACATATGCCGAAGGACCACCCACGCCACCCGCAGACATTCTTGCTGCACGTGCGAAGGTCTTCGATGACATCGCCCAGGCAGAACATCTTCATAAATATGTAGCTGGTTCTATAAAGGACCAATTGGACTGATGGCAGCTGAAGCAGACATTGGCCAATGATGCTCTGCAGGACGTCACGAGGATGAAGAGGGAGAACTAGGAATAGCTGCATAAGACTGGAAGATTTTGTCTCCTTCATGGGTCGACTCAGTAGAACCTGTCGCATCATATTTCACATGTTATGCTATCCTTTGATGTGTTGCCTGAAGCCATTGTTCCATGCCATGGGAATATGATGTAGTCTGTGCACTGCACGTGCTTGCAATCCCCCTTGGGCAGCAATCGATACCAGTCGTTCGCCGCTCAACTACCCACCTTCACTCAATACTGTGCCAAGTATTGTGAGCTAACAATGACCACCCCTAATGCTATGACTGCCTTTACTTCCAGACCACCTTTTGGATCGCTTGGACAGGCCATACTGAACGAAATCACATGGCAAATTCATGATGCAATGCAGACGATTTTCACTCCCTCCAGCACATATGAGTACTGGTATGCATTCAATGCAGTACAAAATGAACTGGTACGTTGCATAGACCACATAATGCAACAGCATTTGAGCATGTGTTCAGAATGCCGTGGCTGTCATTATTGGATTCGCAGAGTTCGCCAAGATGTCGATTATCATTCCTACATTGCTATGGGATACTGGGACCCACCTGGATATCCTTGGTCGTGCTCTATCCGAAGGTCGTCATCCAGCGCTGCCACCTACTCCTGCATTCCTGCAGGGTGACCCGATTATGCGATTCATGCCACGGTGGTGGCTTCCCCGCTCCCAGTGGTGGCCAGACGATATAAGGGAGGAGCTCCGGACCACAACTAGGACAGCAGGTCAATCGCACAGACCTGCGCAGAGCAGAAGGTCAGCGGAACCTGTCTGGTATGCGTCACAGAACACTGCTGACAGACTGTAGGGGTAATGGAGGCCAAGGGCAGACAGCAGCCCAGCGTACACCATCGCCCCCTGATATTTTAGGAACTCTTGCCCTATCTGTACGTGCTCATGTGGAATCGGTATGTACATACCTCCTATGCCATTGGCTATCTTGCTGATGCTGCAGTAGGTGTGACGTGCAGACCACATCTACTATGCATTGGATCAGGCTGTATCTGTGGTGGAGAATCTGTCCAATTACATTGATGCATGGTGCAAGGAGTGTTCCGTCATCCTTGACGACTTGCAACATATGGAGGATTGGATGCAGGATGAAGGCGGGGCCTGGCAAACCTTGAATAGGTCTCTGCATGACTAAAGGCCAGTTCGAATGATCTCTGATATGCCGCGGTATGTGATCACAGTGAGAATCCATCCACATTTGTGTGAAGCATAGTATGTTCAGCCAAGTACATGTACATTAGTCTAGACCATATTTAGAATGTTCATCATCCCCTAACACAAACTTGAACATTGTGTCTGTGCTTCCAGAAAACTCCTTCCACATCACCTTCTGCCGTGCACCATATGCCGCATGGCCGCGCAACCTCTCTTCGCCGGCCTTCTCCACCCTGCTCCCCCAATCATCTGCACGCTTCTGAAATCCTCTCACAGTCCAATCCATTTCAAATGGAAGAACAACCATCTCCTCATGCCAACGATGCATCCTTGCCCGTGCACGAAGCCACTGAACTCGGTGGACTGAGAATAGTGTGAATTAATCATGTTGCGGCATACGTCTCTGATAAAGACTGAATGTCCGACTTACAGTCTGCAAGCCATTCACCTTCAAGTGAATCACCAGAGACATCCATCGTCCAGAACCAAGGCAGAGTTGAATTGCGTAGACCTCTGACCGATGGATCCAGGACAGCAGTGCAGACCTTCAGATGCTCTGGAAGGAGAGATTGGAACCTCTCGAGCATGTCCTCCTTAGCATCTAGATCTTCCATAGCCTCTCTACATCTTGAATACACACGTGCCTGGTGTTGAACAGTGCTTTCGATAGAGGTCACACCCTCCCATGCCCGTGTCTTCTTGCGTTGACTATTGGCCTGCTGCACATCAGTCCTGAAAACATAGGCCTTGTATCCCAAGGCTAGTCGTAAGCTTTGCAATGCATCATTGGCCTGGCCTTCCCGCAATTCCAGTTCAGCTTCCACCAATGTCTTCATCTGAGGCACACGGAGAACCTCCTTATCAAGACAAGATGGTAGGCTGATAGTCACGCGTTCAATGGGGATGTAACCAGTGCCAGATCTACGGGGTACTGCAGTAGCGTGGGTATCATTGTCCTCGTCTTCTTCTCCAACATGATCAAACTGATCTCCATCTCCAGCAGAGAGAGGGATGCCGTGATTAGCCGTATCAATGTCGTAGGGTAAAAACTGGCATGCAGCACGCTCAAAGGTCGTCACACGGGATTGCAGACGTCTTCGTTTGTCCTCGAGATCATTCTTTTGTGCCGAGGTAGGGCTCGACCCCACTTTGCGGACAAGCGATACAATAGACAGCCTGCAGTTTGAGATTTAGGTTGAGATCAAATCAAATACGTCAGGTGAAACAACGAACTGCGTCTCTTGAATCCGGAGGCCCAGTGTTATCCATGCCACAGCGCCAAGGCCCTGTCCACGGTCCAATTCTAGTTTGTTTAGCCTGACGAGGATATCGGCTCTTGTCGGCCCTTCCACGACATATAATATATTAGTACTGGCTCCAGGTTATGGACAGGATACCACAGTACCTTTCTTTACCATAGTGTCATAGATTTTGACCATCACCATGGAATCATCTTCCCATTTGCTTTGTGCCTCTTCCTCCTCGTTCGCCCAGTCATCCTGTTTATCCCGTGAGACCATGAAATTGATACTCTTGAATGCTGTGATTGCCTTTTCCAATTCTACCTTTCCAGCCCGATACCGCCGTGATAGGTAGTTCACTGTATAGTGGGTCAGCAGCATAAACGGGATATGGCGATTCAGATCAGTACCCATTCCAATGAGCTTCTTCCAGTTTGAATCATTCATATGGTCGTCTAGAACTTCCTGACAGTGGGATGTCGACATGTCACTGGTGCTTCTAGAAATCTCATTTAGTGGAGCCCAGAGCGTCTCGACAACTTCACCATCGAATTGCCGTGCACCGATGATATAATTTGGTGAAAATGCTGGGATGCATTCATCCTTGTGCCCATGCACATGAAACAGTCCAATCGTAGCCTTCATCTCGATGATGAAGAGATAGGAATTCACTGTTAGCCACGCATTCTCGGAATTTCTTGCGCCACTGGCATATGATGTCATATATTTTCATGACAATTTCTATACCTTTGCTTCTAAAGTTAATGGCCTGACATGCGGAGTAGTCCATGTTCATTTGTCTGTTACACTGGTCAGCATGGTCATTCCATATGGCTGAAATCATAGACCAACCGCTCGCCCTTCTGAAAATCAACTGTAGAGTGCGGGTAGAAGCACCCATGGCAGCAAGCCATTGCTCCAATTCCAGTATGTTCAATGTGATGGCGATCAGCATTGACATGATTGACCGCCCGGTGCTCGTTGCAGGTGGATCGCTATATGCCATGGGATACCTCAACGGTGTTCTGGTGATATGGTCAAATGATGCGCACCTCGCGTTGGTCATTAGCCGCCTTCAAGTGCTTCTTGTACTCTGCTTGTCCAACCATGAATCCGGCCCCTTCGCTAAGCTGGACATCGTTGGCCAGTCTGCGCATCTTGCTTTCTGTGGACTCAAAGTTGCTGTCCATCACAAATGTCCTGAGAAAAATCCAACTACATGCAGGACGGTAAGCCATAGGTCATGCATCATGTGAGGAGCGAGTTACCGTCTGGGGTCAGCTGTCTTCCAGTCATCTGGTAGATTGAATTCTGGCTGTGCGCAGGTAGGGCAGAACATCGCGTGGCATCCTGGTGTTTCTGAATCCTCTGGGTCGTGATCCATACCAAACCACTTCCTGAGTTTCATATCCCGCCATTGCTGCTCAACCAGCAACAACTCCCAGTATCTATCCTGGATTACAGTCAGCATGGTGATGGCCCATGTCGAGACAGACACATACTGGTACACTGGACAGAAATGCACTATTCGTGAGCCTTCGCAACTTATGATAGAAATGGTAAGCTGTCATCTTGCATTCCAGGTTGTCCAGCCGAAAGTCATCCAGAACACGGAAGGTAAATGCTGTCTCAGGTGAGTGGAATGTAGATGGGAACATCTGCATACGGAAGAGTTGCAGAGGGAGGGGATCTGCATTAGGACATTGACACCAGACAACCGGCATGCGGTGCACACCACTCGAGTCCACAATACATAGAATTGGATTCCTGTCGGCATCACGGGCCTTCTTCGGCAAGACGTCGGTCTGAAAGGACAGCAGGTCCTCATCATCAGCAGGCCATGGTGCAGTAGGATCCTCATCATCAATTGGTGGATCCTCCTCAGCGTCCTCCTCTGGATCTACACTTGATTCAACGTCCTCTCGACTGGCATAAGGGCAAGGATGTCCTGAATGGCCTACATGAATCTTGACACCGGCGAAGTGAAGCCATGATGGAGAAAAGAATTTGCCAGTCCAGCATTTGACGCGGTGGAATGGCAAGGCCGTATGATGTTTAGAGAAACAGGGAGTGCATTTAAACATCTGCCCTAGACAGTCTATACATCGCCAGACACCTTCTTGACTCTTGCAGGTAACGCACTGGGTATCAACTGGCAGGCACTCGGTATCCAACATGGCATGGATGTAGTCTGAACGTTTGGGTAGCCATTCGTGCAAGTAATCATGCTGTCCCTTGCTCGCGGCATCAGCACCGTGTTCTGCGGCATGCCGAGGTTATCCTACCCACCTTGTGATGTACATCTGCTACATCAGGAACCTTACAAACTATCTTATAAAATCTCATAAAATCTGATTGAAATCTGGAGAAACTGGTAGCAACATTCAGATTCATCAGGTAGTCAGACACCTAAGACAGGTGTCATCTGTCAGAAATAATCAGAAATAACTTATAAGATTTCAGATTTATAAGAACAATCAGATACAATTAGATACATCAGACACAGCAGAAAGTTTGTAGGGTTCCTGATGTAATGGGTCACGAATCCTGTCCTCCTCCTCTACAAAGTCATTGTTCATGACTTCATAGTCGGCAGTACGTGGCCCTGGGAGAGCATTGAAGACAGCATCCCTGGATGGTCCACTTCCCTCCCTGTAGGCGTAGGAGTGAGGTTAGAAGGGGTTTCGCTCAGCAGTCTACATGATCCAGCCTTTTCAATTCCGACTTGGTTCCACCTGCGGGATGTCTTCTGCACAACCAGGGTGACATGGACATTGCCATGGAGGGGTGCAGTATATCGTACTTTATTCCTGCCCGGCTTGGTGCAGGCCATGCTGGTACCGATGGTGCATGGGCCTTGGTGTTAAGGTGCATATAATAACGCCACAATGTTTGAATGATTAGGACCCTCAGTTTTACACTCATTACTAAGGAACAAATGGTGGCAAATGACATGCTTCTGAGAAGCCGTGGTATATTCTAGATGTCCATATAATCTCAAGATAATGCCAATCTCCAGAGATCCAGCACCGATTGCTCCAGATCATCTTCGGAATCGCCAACAGCCGCCTCGGCGTGCATGGTCTCATACCTGCTGACCCACATCCATCCGGCTGCCTCCTGCCCAATGCGATCATGCACGGCATCTCTCATGAACCATGTGTAACAAATGCGCTCCCCACATCAGGAAGGTTGACAATCTTCTAATGAGTCTGACAATTTTTAACCCTACTGTAGGATCTAATCTGTCTGAGATTACTTTTCAAATGACCATATCTGATTCAGCTTATATATTTAAGAGTTAGCATCTATTGTTAGCCATAGTAGTTATCCATCTCTAACTATCCACTATTGCATAATTTCTGATATCTAAAATTTACACAAAACTGAGAGCATTCTGAGAAATTTCTGAGCTCAGCTTGAGGTCCAACAAACTGACAGTGTCTGATAGTGTCTGATGCTAGCTTATACTGTCTGATTCATCTGATTCATCTGATTTCACTCACATGAGTTCTGACAGATACTATCAGATGGCCGCAGGTCAATCAGAAAGTTGTCAAGGTTCCTAATGCAACAAAGTCTGAGACTGAATGTTCCAGGGCTTTGCCAGACACTGCTATGACAGTGCAAGGTTTGTAATTCAGTTCTAGGCCAGTTCCTGGAAGTGCAAATGTTGCACTCTGATAGGGACCAATGGTGCAGAGAATGTCATACCATGAGGCACGACTCTGCCCATCACGATGAGCCGGTGTTTGCCGGTTAGATATGACCGCAACTCCGTTGAACACAGATGGCCATTGCTGAAGGGCTGGAGCAAGTCGTTCAATGCCCTTGAGCTTCTTCATGATGGATGCTGTGGCATCGTAGAGCTCTGGATGAACAATGCTTAGAATAGCGCTGAATAGCGCAGCCGACTCTGCAATGTCAGCCACCCAGTTCGTGCCATCAATGTTGCGTTTTGCCAGGTTTATCAGTGGCGAAGTAAACAAGTCATCGTTGGGCCCCTATATGAACCAGTGCATGAGCTGGAGACATAGATATGAATTGGGAAATATGATACACACAGTGTGTGCCTGCTGAAACCATGCAAGAGACACAAACACCGTCCCTGGGGTGAATCGGCTACATGCCTCTGCAGGATGAAAGAGCTGGGGCGATTCCCACCATGTGCCATCCTTGGTGCTTCCAGACTTTTTCTGAGATGGATTGGACCTTCGAACATGTGCATTCAAATGTTCTGTTGCCCTCGCCATCTTGATCTGTGAATGAAATTAGTGGTTTTGATTGTATGTACCTGCAAAAGACAATACCTCACGCTCCTTGGATATAAGACCAGGCAAGTACCAGAAGAAAATCCGTCCATGCCGATCAATGCCGATACAGGGCTTGGTATACTCGGGATGTCCTGATACCTACAGATATCGCTGCAGAAATACTGGAGAGTCCTGCTCTTGTTTACGTTCTGCATAGCGCTCCATGTCCCAGTTGATCACAACTAATGGGAATTAAGCAATGGGGGAGAATGCCGCATACACATAATTACATACCACGATCCAAAAAGGCAGTGACAAGCATATCCACGGCGAAGTCGAGCTCAGATAAAACAGTAATTGGTATTGTCATAGTAGGATGGTCAATATCACCAGGCACAGCCCGGTTCAATGCCGTGCATTGACGTTGTCTGAGCACATTGCGAAATCGGTGGAAAAGATACTCTGCCATGGCTGAGGCATAAGGACAAGGAGATGAAGATGCTACATGGGATGTAGGTGCGGAAGACATGATGACTCTGTGGTATAGTTGTCTCTGGAATACTGCAGACTGAAATACTTGCAGGGACAATGAGGCAGCCATGATCGTACTCGAGCTTCCATTGTCCACATATTACATTGTTCTATTGTCCCATCAATTTGGAATTGCCAATGTCATTCTATTGTCCTATGAAGCTACCGCTGTTTTTGTACCTTTCTATTGTCCAGCGGTTGACTCAATCAGCATGAATCTATGTTTCGGGAATTGTACACTATAGACTTAACAATAACCCAACATTCTCCACAGTCTTTGATACTACACAATTGTGTATATGGCTCATTAATGCTTTCTCGCATCACGATTGTGGACTTCGGACCAGACTTGATAGCTGTATTATGTATTATGACAAGTAACCGATTGATTGTGGATAGATTATCCGGTGGGGGCCGTGCCCAGATGTTTGGTGTGCCAGACTTCTTATTTGCATCTATCGATCCACAGACACATTCAAAGATCCTACTGACTTCTCTTCCCAGAAATACATGATATACAGATGGAATATGTGTATCAAGCTAGCATTATGCTCAATCTCAGTACTAGTTGGCAAATGAAGTGATGGGCATGTGATTGTTGTAGCGAGTGACAATGGGAAACCTGTCTTCTTTTGAATGGAGCAGCATCATGCCCGTTGCTCTCCATTCGGCAAGGATTATTTTGGCTGGCCCTGTTGGTTGCCTTACCGGTATTTCAATACCTGCCATGGCGTGACCGGATGGGTTCCCAATTCGATCCTGGCCGGTGCGTGATGGAAGACGGATGAATTATATTGCAAAAATTTGTTCAAGGTCGCATGTCCTTTCTGGTCATCCCCTACATTTCTCCTTCCTAATGGCTAGGGCAAAAAAGATAACCAAAGCCAACAAGTGCACGTCCAAAGCCGCGGATGAGGCAACTGCAAGCACCTCAGCAGCATTGGAAGTCCAGCTCACCCTCCAGCCCTGCCACATTGCATATCTCTTCACACAAGTGGCCAAGTATTGTTTGGCAGACTCTGTCCAAAAGACGGCCATTGCAAACAAATGTGTGGACCACCTGGAGGTCAAATTTGCCCACGAGTTTGCTCCCTGGAAGAAGTGGAGGCATCGGATCAAGGAGGTCCGTATCTGTTTTACTTGAAATCTCCCTTTCTGACTTTCAGCACAGCGCGTCGTGATCTGGTTCTGAAATAATGGCCGTGAGACCGCAAGTACCCAGGTCAAGAAGTACATGAAGAAGGCAGACTGAAGGAACATGGCTGCACATGAGCAGAAGGATTCATTCCATGCATACTTCAAGCGAGTGAATGGGGTCAAGGTCGAGTCCCCGAAGTGGGTTGGATTGCGACAGAACACCCTAACGGCGTGGTGTGCGAAGTTCAGTGATGCGGATAAGGCGAAGGATGAGGAGATGGCGAATGAGTGGAATCAGATGGGCCCCTCGCCTGATGTGCAATGCAAGTACGTGTCAAACCTCTCTTCTAATAACTGCGGGGGCTAATCCTGAATAGAAATGCATCCAAATATGCAGTCGCCCACATGCGTGGCTTTGCCAAAGAAATGTATCAGCAGTGCAGCATGCAAATGATCATTGTCACATCTTTTAAATGCCCTGATGGCCCATGCCATGTAAGTCATTTGCTGCTTTAACATTTGACTTGAGTTAACCCTGAGTAGGCAAGACTACTACATTGGTTGGTCAGCCATTATTTAACTCACCATTGCCCATATGGATGCTCTATCATCAACAGAGAAATGATGCTGATGGTGAGTGGCTCTTGTGCTTGCATTGGCTCTGCCAGATCTGCGGGCCACACGCACTTGCATGCTCACCTTGCCTTGAACAGGAATACGAATGATGCTACAACCTTATCCAGAAGACTGTACCCCATGCCCGTAACATCCCCAAACAGCCACATCTGGAGGTTCTCTGCATATCTCTGGTCATCTGTGGACTTGTATCGCAGACCACGTGCATGCGTACTAATGTACTATGCCGCCCATGTATGCCGCAGCATAATTTCAGAATATGCCGTGGCCTAGCTCCAGAATGTACAAGGATACAAGTGATGCTAGAACCTTATCCAGAAGACCGTACCCCATTCCTGTAAAATCCCCAAGCAGCCATGTCCAAAGATTCTCTGCGTATCTCTGATCGTCTATGGACTTGTATCGCAGACCTCGCGTGTGCGTACGAATGTACTGCATGGCTAATATATGCTGCGGCATAATGCAGACCAATCTCATACAGATGCAATGAGTGGCAGTTCGGAGTTTGACGAACATTCAGGAGCCCGGTCTCATTTACTACCTTTTGATATATGTGTTGCATTTGTTTTCAATTTCAGAAATTGCAGCATCCTTGCACTTTCAATATCGTCTGATCTGTCTTGATTCTATGCTCTCAATGACTTGAAGTGCCCATAATATGTTTCGACAATCCCCACAGATGCCGCCTCAGCTGCCGCGGCATTCGTACGGTCTCTGTCTGGCTTGCATGTAATTTGGAACACATTGTAGGAGGCTGTCCATGTACTAATTGAAGGAATACAGTTTCCGTCTATGCCGCGGAGACTTCTGTATAGCGTATCCATCCCCATGTCATACAATCATTATAGAATGCCACCAATGTTGTTATCATTCATGTGGCATTTTGCTGGTATATGAACCTCAATCTCTGATATAAAGTATATCTACCCTACAAGAATACTAAGATACCGATAGCCACCTAGTACTTTTCAACTGCCATTCGGTAGCTATCCTGTGCATCCTCTAGGTAACTCTTCATTCTCTCATGGCCTTTCGCTAACGTTTGGAAGAGGTTTAATTCTGTCTCGAACTGTGCTGCTTCCGCTGCCATGACCTGCTGAGATACCATCATACCGACAGATCCTGGATGGAGGCGACGGGACGTGCTGAGATATTGGTGAAATGGGAAGTCCTGTGATATTTTGACCATCAGCTATAGGGACAGTCACTCATCTCAAGTTAAAATGCACCTCAACCAATGGTGGTGGACTGCTACTATCCTGTTGGCCAGAAGAGAGGCATCATTAACATCTCATCACACATCAGCACAAAATGTCCGCACCTCAGCCTGTTCAGTAGCCATGATTACCGGTCCATCACCTCCCTCCACCATTCTCTCCTTTCCCTTTCCCTTACCGGATACCTGGATCAATTTAGGACTTAGTATATTGGCCGCGGTCATAGCCATAGTACATACTGATCCCGTGGGACCACCTACTCCAGCCTTCGCAGGTGTCACGATGGCATTACGACCCGCCTCGCACTGCACATCTGGGCTTATGCCATCATCACAAATGACACCGCTGATTGTCATTTTGGTAAGCGCAACCACAGCTGATATGTCCCCTGGACCTCGCGAGGCATATCCCACCCCATCCGCAGATGCAGACTTTGGTAAATCAGTTTAAATTCAGGTAGAATGAGTTGACAACATACCTCCTCACCCAGAGTAGGACTAGTGCATATGTCCATAAACATGCCCTCCATCTCCCGTAGCTCATCCATTGCTCCCTGAGAAATATCAGCAACCAATTTCCCAGGGCTCGCACCCTACTCACCTTTTCAACTTCCTGGACATCGGACCCTGTGCGCTCGTGAGCCACATTCATAGTCGGCGGATCAAGGACACCGCAGAACATGTCCTCCATCGCCTGAACATCATCAGGATCTCCCTGCCCGCTATAAGCATTGAAATCCAATGCTCTAACAATAGCACTCACCTGGTCCCCGCGTGCTGCCTGGCCTGCGGGCATATGGTTCTGCGGGTTGTCAGAATACATATCTGCATCATGTTCAGACTCCTCAGTGAGTCCTACTATGAACGAATCCAGGTCGTCAGTGTTCATTGTAGTAGAGAGTCAACAGTGACACCAGCGCCAATCTACGCGAGTTCGCCGCGTGGCGTGACGGTCATGTGATCTGGCTCTCACTTCCCCGTGGACGCGGCTAAGTCGACATCCTGTCCCACTCTCACTTTGCACTCACCACCATGTCATCCCCCTACACCCCACTTGAAAAGGATGTCATGCGCTGTGCTCTTTGTGTCCTCCTTGCCCTTGGTTCTCTAAAGCACCGGGACATTATCAGCAGGGATGAGTGGGAGCGATGTTTCACTGTGGAACAAGTACATTTTCAGTTCTTAACTTCATATGCTGCTGACCACGGTACGTCTCTGCAGAAATCTCTAGCACAGGCATTTCTGGCCGTGCAACAAGCCGGCGAACGCAAGATAATCCCACCGCTCGTCATCAGCTGGATGCTTGAGATGGTAGATGCCCGCTGCATGTCCCGGCCAGTGGACTTCGCTTCCATCTCCTCTGCGGATTCCCGTCTCAAGGAAGAAATGATGGGGCACTACCACTCTGAGTTGTGGCCAACAAACTACCATGATCTCGACGATTCCCAGAGCGGCAGTGTGCTCGAAGGTGGGTGGTGGTTAGAGCTAGGTGCATCGGTATTCGGTCCTGCATCATATTCAATCCATTGATGTATTGTTAGATCGTAATGAATCCCCAGTTTCCATTGCATTGTCATCCGACCATCCTGCTGGTCGTTCCTCCACTCAGACCACCCACCCCGCTGCCATACCTACTGCGAAACCTCCCCAGCCTGATCCTGAACGTCGCCAACCCCTACGACCTCGGCCTAAGGTTGTGCTCCAGCCCACGAAGAATGGCGTTCACATCCAAATCCCTGCAGATGATGCTGCTGAGGTCCAAGAGCAAATTGATTGCAACCACGTGCAGGTAGAGGCTTCTAAGACGCCCTCAAGGCCTGCAGAGCATGTCCCTGCCACGCCGACCCCACCAGAGCCCCGCTGAAGCAAGCACCGTGCGGAAGCCATGGCCTCTGATGACAATGCCTTACCCGATGCTGCCCAACCAAAGACAAAGGCACAGAAGACGAAGAACGTGCCCGCATCCAAGAAGGCTGCACCAATGAAGGCTGGGGCCAGCAAGACCACTTTCACCTCAAAGAAGCCAGCAGCAGGCAAGACCACTGCGAAGCCCCAAAAGGGCGGACGTGGCTGCAAGAATGCAGCGGTGACTAGCCAAGAAGTCCAGCAGTCGCAGGCCATTGAGGATGCCAGAGAGCAGGAGGAGAACCAGCAGGGAGATCAGGGTGTGGAGAGCAAGCAGCAGCAAAATGAGGACCAGCTTCCTCCACAGGTAAGTCTGTAATTTGTTACCATATTCTTCCAATGCTCACATATACCTTTGCTCCAGTGGGTATTCACAGCTGACGAGCTTCGATACATCATCAGGAAGGTTGACAACTTTCTGCTAGACCTGCGAGCAATCTGAGAGCATCTGATTGGATCTGATTGACCTGCAAATTTTCTGATCTTGTCTGATCTTGTCTGATTTATTTGTCAGACAAGGTCAGAAAATTTGCAGGTCAATCAGATCCAATTAGATGCTCTCAGATTGCTCGCAGGTCTAGCAGAAAGTTGTCAACCTTCCTAATGATCAAGCAGGCCAAATTGGTAGCGGTACGCTTGCAAATTTCATTGTTACTTTATCATAAGCAATACTGATGAAGGTTTCAAATATCTTAGCTGGATTCCTGCAAGCGCTGCGTAACGGACCAGAAGCCTTGCTTCCCCAGGGGCCCATGCAATGCCTGCCTCGCCTGCAAGGGCCTCAAGCACAAATGCTCCCAACCCAAGGCGCGGGCAGTGGGAATAGGTGTAACTGGGACCCAGAGGACTACTATGATGTGCTCTGGTGGCATGCAGCTGGGCTGATGCCCAAATGGCCCCTGGACCGCTCTGTCGACTGGGAACCTGAGGTGCAGGGTAAGGTCTCATCATGGGGCTACTGGTCTGACGCAGCCTCGGCAACAGCTGCTGCAGCTCAGGCAGCCTCGGCTTCGAAGGCGGAAGCACAGCAGGCCATGGTTACTCAGGCACCCGCTGACTTTGACGTCGACATGGAGGATGAGCCGTGTATGCCAATGCTGCCAATGCAGGTCAACTTGGATGACTGTGCTCCCGGACCATCTCGGCGTAAGGACAAGGGCAAGGCTCCAGTGCACACCCAGGACCAACACTTCGACGGTCCTGCACACGCTGATCCAGATCACCAGTCTGAAATTCCCCTGGACGTCACCCCTCCTCGCCGACCAAATCTGTCTCCCCATCCCCCTATTGCTTGCATTGACGATCCAATGCTGCAAGACCCATGGGAATACGACCCACACTCCCAACAGCTGGTCGAGGATCTTGCCGCAGATATCAAGCATATCCGCCTGCAATTGGGCACACACGAAGGTGTCATTCAAGGCATGGCCCATCTCTCCGCGGACGTGCAATGCCTCTCCGAGTGAGTGTCCAGCATTAACACCATGCAAGGCCGCCATCGGGAGTCAGTGGAACAGCAACTCAAGGAGCATGAGGACCGTCTTCAAAACATTGATAGGGGCCTCACCACACTATCCAGCAACCTGCACACCGACATCTCCAACATGTCCTCCAGGATGGCCTCCCAGTTCGAAGAGCTGCGTGGCATGGTCAATGTGGCCCCGCAACAAGTTCCGGTTCCCGCAGGACTATTTGGTGGGCAGTTTAGCACGGCGGTGGCAGTTCAGTGGGGTGGAGCTACTGATGCAGACTGCAGCAATGCTGAGGCCTCATCCAGCCAGCCTAGCACAGGTTCAAAACCTGCCGAGTAGGTATATCCATGCCCGCAGCATCCGACGGCATTTTCACTATCATTTCATGAGTCCTGCATGCTCTTCGCCCTTGTACTTAAATAGATAATGAATGATCAATCTCTCCTATCTAAGATAAAATGTGTGACCTGAGATGAATGATTCCTGGGCTTAAGACAGTTATATAACCAGTTTCAAGTCTCGCATGGCAATATCTGTGTATACAACATCCTGAACTGCGACCAGATATGAGTATCTATGATATGATGCACCAGAGTCTACATCACATGGAGTATTGACCCCGCCTTTCTCCATGTTCCACACACTGCTTTGAATCTCCGTGGCATGCTACTGACAACCTAGAACATCCCCGGACAGCACACCACTGATTTATAATGCCGCGGCATATCTATTGACGTAGCCTATGCTCCTGCACCCCGCTTCAGGACTTCCAGAGCTATCACCCTCCTCTCTATATCCTACAGCCCACTGTAAATGTTGTTCGCGTCGGCCCACGGCCACGTGAGGCGTGTTGAAGCCCCTAGCGTTCGGTATACAATGCCACGGCATATCTGTTGAAGGATGCTGCATGCCGGCGAGAGTCCAATGGGCTCTCTCAAGCTTTCCTGCCACCGGATGGACGTGCTGCAGGGATCGCAACCTCCACTGTCAGCTTCAGATTGCGGCCAGAATGTGGGGATTGTCTACATTGTGAATCAGCAAGACGCCTGGGTGCTGACAGCAGCATAACTTACTCAAGGGCCTTAGCTGTCGGCCACTTTCTCCTAGACCCTTCAACAATGTTCTCATCCTGCACTTCAGGCTTTTTTTGCCGCCTTGCAGGCGGCTTGATTGGGGGATGCATCGAGCTCAGCCCAGCCTTTGGGGGACTATCAGGAGATCGAAGACGTTTCTCTAGCAGATGGGGGCCTCCACGATCATTGGCAGCATTGCTGGCCCTCGGGACATTGGCGTTCTGTCCAGAGGATGGAGCCTGCTGCCAGGATAGTTTAGCATCATTGCCGCATAAATAAAGAGATAATTAATGTTGCCTACAGTTTCAGTAGTGCCTTCCGGATCATCTAATGCCTTGCAGGCTTTCGTAATTGCAGGGATTATCAGACTCGCAATGTAAGTGAAAGCAAGAGGTGATCCGTTCAAATAGCCAGGTCCTGAGCTCTCCTCGTCTGCGTCCTCTGCGAATTGGCCTTCATGCATATCATGTATAGCACTACCCATGGCCAAAGCAAAGGTTTCCATGCTTGTCCTAGATCGGACACTCCTCGACCTGTTCTGCGTTGGTGCAGAAAGCCAGGGCTTCGTACCAATCCATGCGGTGAGGTCCTCTAGCCCCTCCTGCCTATGAACTTCAGCAGGAAGCCACATTTCCTGGCTCTCCCAGTCTTTCCAGTGCATTCTCCAGCTTGCTGGAAGTGGAATTAGTGGTGCAGCACCCGTTCCCTAAGTCCAGTTAATGTTTGAAACTTTGAGATGTCATAATAGCATCACTCACTCCTTGCATCTGCGCAATCAGCTCCGTAAGCTTGCAATACTCCTTTTCATTGGATAACGAGGCCAGGTATTGCATGCGGAGTCGGGTGTGGCATCGTGTGTCTGCAGTGCATTCCAAAGTGACTGGACAATTACCGCGGCATTGCGGAGCACCACCTGCAGCAGTGAGAGAGCCTCCAGCAGGGCCGCCTGAGCTCCCAGTCCACCCAGGAGGTCCCTCCAGCTCCTGTAGGCTCTGGTCTGCCACTTTGTCCACCATGATCAACACCTCATCCTCCTCATCAGTCGATGGAATTTCAGACTCCTTCCACTGTACTTTGGTTTCCTTTGCCTTCTTCCCCTTCCCAAGCTTCACCAGATTAGCCTTCATTATGGTCAGTCATTCCTGATAGGCTTTATTCTTCACCTCCTTCGCTTTCGCCTTTGCCTCCCTCACCTTTGCCTCCCTTGCCTTTGCCTCCCTCGCCTTTGCCTCCCTTGCCTTTGCCTCCCTCGCCTCCCTCACCTCCCTTGCCTCCCTTGCCTCCCTTGCCTGAACCTCTGCCTGAGCCTCCGCCTTCACCGCGGCCTTCGCCTGAGCCTTCTCCCCCATGGTCTTTGCCGCCACGGCTTTGGCCTTCATGGCGTTCGCCTTGGCTGCAATTGCCTTGGCCTCCATCGCCTTGGCCACCTTAGTGGTTTTTGCTTTTGCCTGTGAGGCATTCTCCTGAGCCACCTGTGCCTCATGCTGTTTGGCCAGGGTCTGTGTTGCCGCCTTTGGATGCTGTGCGTCACTCTCCAAGTCTATATCAGATGAGTTTGCCTCCTCTACTTCTGCTTTGGAGTCCTCCTCTGCTGCCACTATCGGTATCTTAGTATTCTTGTAGGGTAGATATACTTTATATCAGAGATTGAGGTTCATATACCAGCAAAATGCCACATGAATGATAACAACATTGGTGGCATTCTATAATGATTGTATGACATGGGGATGGATACGCTATACAGAAGTCTCCGCGGCATAGACGGAAACTGTATTCCTTCAATTAGTACATGGACAGCCTCCTACAATGTGTTCCAAATTACATGCAAGCCAGACAGAGACCGTACGAATGCCGCGGCAGCTGAGGCGGCATCTGTGGGGATTGTCGAAACATATTATGGGCACTTCAAGTCATTGAGAGCATAGAATCAAGACAGATCAGACGATATTGAAAGTGCAAGGATGCTGCAATTTCTGAAATTGAAAACAAATGCAACACATATATCAAAAGGTAGTAAATGAGACCGGGCTCCTGAATGTTCGTCAAACTCCGAACTGCCACTCATTGCATCTGTATGAGATTGGTCTGCATTATGCCGCAGCATATATTAGCCATGCAGTACATTCGTACGCACACGCGAGGTCTGCGATACAAGTCCATAGACGATCAGAGATACGCAGAGAATCTTTGGACATGGCTGCTTGGGGATTTTACAGGAATGGGGTACGGTCTTCTGGATAAGGTTCTAGCATCACTTGTATCCTTGTACATTCTGGAGCTAGGCCACGGCATATTCTGAAATTATGCTGCGGCATACATGGGCAGCATAGTACATTAGTACGCATGCACGTGGTCTGCGATACAAGTCCACAGATGACCAGAGATATGCAGAGAACCTCCAGATGTGGCTGTTTGGGGATGTTACGGGCATGGGGTACAGTCTTCTGGATAAGGTTGTAGCATCATTCGTATTCCTGTTCAAGGCAAGGTGAGCATGCAAGTGCGTGTGGCCCGCAGATCTGGCAGAGCCAATGCAAGCACAAGAGCCACTCACCATCAGCATCATTTCTCTGTTGATGATAGAGCATCCATATGGGCAATGGTGAGTTAAATAATGGCTGACCAACCAATGTGCATCAGTACTCTTACAAACTTTCTGCTGGATCTTATTCTGTCTGATCTTGTCTGATCATCTTATATACCTGACAGATTGGTCATTTCTGGCTAAAAACAAAATCAGGCAAGTCAGGCAGAGTCAGATTTTATCAGATATGCAGTTACACCCAGACCTAGTCAGATTTGAAATATCTTCTGCTGCCAGACAGATCAGGCAGGGTATAGTCTCCCAGATACAGTCAGATTTTGAATGTTGTTCAGATTTCAGATATTCTTCAGATTTTAAATGTTGATCAGATTTTTTTTTCTTGTCAGGTCAGCCAGGCAGGGTGTAGTCTCCCAGACACAATCAGATTTTAGGTGTCTTTCAGATTTTTTGCTGTCAGACAGATCAGGCAGGGTGTAGTCTCTCAGACACAGTCAGATTTTTGATGTTCTCCAGATTTTAAATGTTTATCAGATTTGTTTTCTTGTCAGTTTAGCCAGGCAGGTGTAATCTCTTAGACATAGTCAGATATCAACTTACATTTAGATTTTAGCTCAATATCAAATCAAGCAGAATAATTAAAAATTAACAAGTGTAGATGGATAGACATGAATATAAGATAGTGCACTAATGTGCATTGAATAAACTTGCAAGTGAAAATGAATGTGAGTTTGAACAGAGAATAAAAATTCAATATATTGTTATTACTAGTAGATAAAGGCTATGCAGACCAAGTAAAATATTAGTGTTGTTATATTGTACCACTTTAGTTGTATACCTGCATCATAGATTACACTGGCAGATGTTTATAAGTCTAATTAAAAATTTAGTCATGCCCAACATTATTGAGCCTATAACCAAAACAGATAGTAGTTTGCAACACATTGTAAAACTGCCTGAAAAGGCCTACAATAGATAACATGAACAACATCAGAAACCTTCAAACTTTCTGTTTGACTTGCAAGGCATGTTAGTGTCTGATGCAACTGCTGCAAATTATGCAGAGATACAATCAGACACTGTCAGATGTCTCATAGGTCAAACAGAAGTTTTGAAGGTTCCTGATAAATCAAAATCAACTCAAAGTTGCTCCAATCCATGTACTAAACATTTGCTGATGTGGCAAGTAGTTGACAAAGTTATTGTAAACTCAAGGTTGTGAGTCATCTTTAGCTGTAAACTGCCTCTAGATCAGTAGACTAAGATCACAGATTACATCCATACAAAATAGTACTACAGCATGATGCATAAGGGCTTGTTGAGAAGCAATTATATAGGGCTTTCAAATACATCTAAGAATATAATGATCAGACAAAAACTGATTGAGATAGATCAAGATCTCTTGTTTAAGAGGATCAGAAGCAGAAATGGTCCTGCACAAATGAGTTTTGCAAATATCAGACTGTATAAGGCCTTATTTAAAAGGAATAAATCAGACCTTTCCAATGCATCCAAGATCGAGAAAAAGTGCCCAAAATTGACTAAGATATCATTTAATCTTTCTTCAAAACAAAAATGCATTGTGTGCCATGAGTTTTACACATAACATAGCGTATAAGGGCTCATTGGAAAGCGGTTGATAAGGCCTTTCTAACGCATCTAAGAGCGTCGAAATCCGATACAAATTGAGCGAGGTACTCCTCTATCTTCTTCTCAGAAGATCGAAACAAGAAAATGGATTGCATTCTATGAATTTTGCACATAATTCAGTCTATGAGGGCTTGTTAGAAAGCTATTTTTCACACCTTTCCAATGCATCCAAGATCGAGAAAAAGCGCCCACAATTGACTAAGATATCAATCAATCTTCTTCCAAAACAAAAATGGATCACATTCCACGAGTTTTGCACATAACATGGTGTATAAAGGCTTGTTGGAAAGCGGTTGACAATAGCTTTCGAACGCATCTAAGAACGTCGAAATCGGATACAAATTGAGCGAGCTACAAGCACCAGATCATATGTCTTTGTTCAATTGTGGCTATGTGGCTGATTTAAACTCCGATTAAAAGACATATCTGACGAGTTTGCTCCGAAATACCTCTCTCTCTGCAACCACCATCATCTCTGCTCTTGAAGGTAAGTTTGTTATCTTTGTTACCTTTGACTTCATTTTCGCTTTTTTGTAGTTATGTGACTACTACTCCTAAGGTAAGTATTGTTGACTTTGTTATCTTTCTGATCTTTTTCGCTTTTTTGTAGTGTTACTACACTTCTAAGATAAGCATTTGTTATCTTTGTTATGTTCCTTACACTAATGTTGTTATCTTTTTTGTACACTTTCGCTTTTTTGTAGTCATTGCTACAACTGTAAGGTAAGGTTTGTTACCTTTTAAGCTGTTATCTTTTTGCTTTTTGTAGTGTTTGTTACATTGTTAAGGTAAGGTTTGTTATCTTTGTTATCTGATTACAACTGATGTTGTTATCTTTTTTGTACACTTTCGCTTTTTTGTAGTCATTGCTACAATTGTAAGGTAAGCTTTGTTATCTTTCTTATGTTTTCGCTTTTTGTAGTGTTTGTTATATGATTAAGATAAGTTTTGTTATCTTTCTTATCTTATTACAACTGATGTTGTTATCTTTTTTTTTCTAGTTCATTTTCGCTTTTTTGTAATCTTTGTTATACTTCTAAGGTATGATTTGTTATCTTTCTTATCTTGCTTACACTAATGTTGTAATCTTTTCACTATATTTTGCTTTTTTATAGTCTTTCTTATTATTGTAAGTTCTGTTTTGTTATCTTTTCTTACATTTTCGCTTTTTGTAGACTTTGGTATACTTTTAAGGTAAGCTTTGTTATCTTTGTTATCTTTCTTACATTTATATTGTTATCTTTTTAGTAGATTTTCGCTTTTTGTAGTCTTGACTACACTTCTAAGATAAGTTTTGTTATCTTTGTTATCTTGTTAAGACTAATAAAGTTATAGTTTTTCAGATTCATTTTTGCTTTTTTACAGTCATTATAAGGTAAGGTTGTGATTTTTGTAGTCTGTTTTACTTTTTTGGTAGTTCTAAGATAAGTCTTATAATCTTTGTTATGTTTTTCAGCCTGATGTTATATTTGTAGCCTTTTTTGCTTTTTTTGTAATTGAGATAAGGATGATTACTTATGTAGTTGATATGATGTTTGTCTAGCCTATAGATATAAATTGATTGAAAAGCATAAATTCAATGTATAATATCAGATTTAAAATTGCTATCAGGTTTAAAGCTGCTGTCAGCTTTAAATCTGGAGCCAGACACAAAATCTGGGGCCAGACATGAAATCTGAGGCCAGACATAAAATCTGAGGCCAGACATAAAATCTGGAGCCAGACATAAAATCTGGAGCCAGACATAAAATCTGAGGTCAGATATAAATCTGATTGTATCTGTGGTACTATACCCTGCATGATTGCCTGATGTGTCTGAATGTTGCTCTCAGGCGCAATCAGACATGGCCAGAAAGTTTGTAAGAGTACTGATGTGCAGTGTGGCAGGAAATAGCGGTAAGACGTTGGCCCACCATAGTGGCATGGTATAAGGTATACTGTTTCATATGTTGGCCAACCATGCTAAAATGGTACTGAAGAGAGCATATGTGAGCTGGCCAACCATAGCCACACGACAGCAGAGACAGTATCTATATGTTGGC
Source organism: Hericium erinaceus (assembly GCA_006506795.2). Classification (NCBI taxonomy): domain Eukaryota; kingdom Fungi; phylum Basidiomycota; class Agaricomycetes; order Russulales; family Hericiaceae; genus Hericium; species Hericium erinaceus. The sequence goes on from CM021163.1 coordinate 1,879,383, forward strand.
CCACCATAGCCACATGGAATGGTATGCTATTTCATATGTTGGCCAACTATAATCACATGCCACGGTAAACCATGTCTGACATTGGCCAACCATGCAGGCATGGCACAGAAGAACGAATATTTGTGTTGGCCAACCATAGCGGGATGATGATGCAGGCAGGATGTACATGTTTGGCCAACCATGGCAGCATGCTGCGGTAAAATACGTCAGAGGCTGGCCAACCAAGGTGCAATGGTGGGGTATATAATATCAGACACTGGCCAGCCAAGCCAGAATGGTTGAGTCAAATACAGTAGGACATTGGCCAACTATGGCGGCATGGTTGAGTTATTTCAGCGCGATGTTGGCCAACCAAGCCAGAATGCCACTGTATGAATATACGGGATGTTGGCCAACCGCAGAGGCATGCCGCAGTTAAAGATATGTGAGGTTGGCCAATCAAGCCAGAATGGTAGCATATAATTATATGGGATGTTGGTCAACCATAGCAGCATGTCGGTGCAGAAAGGATATGCACATTGGCCAATCATAAGGTCATGCAGCCTTGTGGCATATTGGATATTGGCCAAGCATACTGATATGCTGCAATATGCTGCGGTAGGCTGAGGCATATTTTGTGCTTGGCCAGGCATATTCAATTGCAGAAATGGTATACTTGGCCAGACAATACTGCATGGTAACTAACTGTCAGGTATAGGGGCATAGGCAAACATTCTCGGGCAACGCGGTATGATAATTAAGATTGTCATTCTGGCCATACTACTATGACTACACCAGGACATTGGCCAACGTGAGCTCACCAATCTAGAATGCGACGGTGTCAGTTTGGCTCAACATAGTCTTATGGAAAATCAGTACTGAATTATGTGCCGAGGGAGAGGGGAGATGGGAGAGGTGGGCTTCAAACGAGCACCAACTCGCTTGAATCGAGTGACTGGTGCTCCCGGTCAGTGAATGGAATGAAATGAGAGCCATAAGAACTTACCTGGCATCCTCTGAGGTGGAGGCGAGTCTGAGTGCACGACGGAACAGGGGAAGGTCGGAGGGAGGGGCGAAAGGGGAGGGTGCCAATGAGGAGGCTTCAAATGAGCACCAGCTCACTCAAAAAGTGAGTTGTGCTCATGATTAGTTAAGGCAACGAGATTGAGATAGTAATTACTCACCTATCTGTGCCCAAAGTCCCTCCAACCATCCTCTAAAGCCCTGCTAACCGAGAACTGAAAGTACTTACCTGAGAGACATCAAGAGCAGACTTGCATGGAGATCGGCATGATCGGGCCTTATGTAAGCCATGCTCAACGGGCTCGATGATGTCTTTTGGTACGGCCGTACCAAAAGATGTCATCGAGCCCATTCCTGGGTGCTTACTGTGGGCGCTTGCTGCTTCTTCCCCTCATCTCAACAACGAGTGCTCAAATCTTGCCCGTTTCTTTTGGTGGTGAGTCTAATTACTCTTATAGCATTTGTGCAAGGGTATACCATGGCTAAAATAGACTGTAGTACATACTATTTTTGAAAACACAAGCTGAGATCCTTAACTCAGGGGTATTTTGAGTACTTTAGCCAGTTCAGTGCTCTTAATGCTTTCTTTTATAAGATTATCTTGATAGTGAGTTGAGTTTTTATTGAATGCTTTCAATACATGCATTCTGATGCTATTATAGATTGTCAGCTAAATAGGAAGTTATCAAATCTTTATATCTTTGGAGTCATTATTTTAGGAGTAAGTCCTATTTTTCTATCAGATATATAGGGTCTAAGTTATAATAGAGTGAAAACTTCTATCTTTCAACAACTTCATCCTCAACATCTCAATCTATCATTTTTATAACTTTTTTCTACGGTGAGTCTGATCTGTCTTATATTATATATATATACTTAAGCTATTAAAAATTAAGATAAATCTAGCTATGGCTTTTCACAGTCTACCATCTGACTTGAAGTCATTATCATTATCCAGTCGAGATTTTGAACTTCCTCCAATCGGCATACGATTAGATCATCCCTTGCATGCGAAAAACTTTTTGGACAAGACAGATCCTTTGTACAACACATTCAAGGATGGTATAACATATGTGTGTATTGTAGATACGAGCCCAGCTGGAAAGAAAAAGAATCAAGAGTATGCAGCTCGTGTTGGAGTACCTAGAGGTCTTTTGAGTGAGATGAAAGACAAATTTGATGAGTGTTGTGCTTGAATCTTAGGACAGCTACTAATATAAATGATATTATTAGGTTTAATTCAGTTGCATTCTGGTGATATGGTGTTTGTACGATCACAACAAGATGAAGATGTGACAGGCAACAAGGATCTGTTTCAAGGAACTATAATATCAGGGTAGGTTGTTCAAACTCTTTAGTCTATAACACTATACTAATGTTAGGACTTTATATAATAGAAAATTTTTCAGTCCTGAAAAAATGGAGAGTCTACAACATGCACTTGAAAATGCTCTAGGAAAGGAGGAGGAGAGTACAGCATCCATGCCAGTTTGAGACTCTGAATCTAAAACATTAAGAGGCAATACTGCTTTTGAGTGGACAGGTATTCTGCCAGACAAATCTGGTAGAACATACCAGATTGGACCAACACATCAGAAGCCACCACATCTTTTTGGACCTTCAAAGAATGGCAAGCTAGAAAAGGGTGGAGAGCTGACAGATGCACAAAAGATGTCTAAAGAATTGCTAGATGTAGGTTTATGATATTTTTAATATCAAATTTTCTAACTAGCTACAGGCAACTACTGGCTTATCTTCAGAGGGCTATAAATGCTTGCCAGGCATACAAAATTATGTTCAATCTTTTACAGACTTGCATCCTTTTCCCAAAATTGGATCGTCAGACAACTTTATGACACAGGCCATGCAAGTAAATATCTCCAATGCTACTACTTCTGAAGCTGTTTAGTAAAATTGAAATAAATATGATAAACATTCAGAATTAATATCTATGTAGATGTGGATCTTGCATCTATCCTTGGTCATTATGGAGGCAAACATAAAGATGGATATGATGCCCTTGGAGCTTTTACAGCTATGATTTCTCATTCCAAGCATCCTAAAAATGGATATGATCCTGGTCACTTTCACTTGCTAGAGCTTGGCATCTTCATCGTGCTAGAGGAGACTTTGGCTTGTTATTTTTCAGGCTTGCTCATGCATGGTGGCACTTCACCCAAGGCTCCTCCAGGCACCTCACCATCTGCTCTGAAGACAACTGTTCGCCCTAATGCTATTGGTTATCCAAATGATATCTTATATGATATGAGAGGCATTTTGCCTTTATGTGCTTGGTCCTGAAGATCATCAAAGGATGGCTTTTTGCCTTTAGGTCCAGAGGTTAGATATTAGTAAGTTCTACTTATACTATTGAAGCTATCAGAACTGATTAATTTTGTAAATTTAGTCCAGAAGATAGAAGTGACATAACAGATAATCCTATCAATGCTGGCAAGGGTAGTTGGGCTAGAGATGGACACATTATCATGCAGTCCAACTCTTTCTTGATTTTATTGTCTGACATCTTTTGTTATTGTGTATTTTTATATGTGCACAGATGTGGCCCAAGCTTCAGGTTTGTTGTACTTACTATATTATTTTGTTGATCATTGACATTTTATTGTACAGGTCCAAATTGATGTTGACAAGTTTGTCTCTGCTTTTAGCATCAAGTCTACAGATCTATCAGATCAATATACTGCAAAAACTTGGAGTCTAGCACCTGGTCAAGTTGCTGCACCTATTGATGGCATTGACACCATTCCTATCACTGTGGTACCATCAGCTACAAATCACCAAAAAGTGATAAAAGATCCAAGAGATGCTGTGCTAAAAAGGTGGAAAGAATGGCTAATGCAAAATTACAACCTTATGCCCAGCAACTACAAGTCATTTCCAAAATTATTGATTGATTTAGATAATCTATCAGAGCCTCAGTTGTTAGGTGGAAGTTCTTTGAGAGGTCTGTTTTGTATTTTTTTGATGTTAAGAAGAAAACAATCAAGTACAGAAAAGACATCAAGATACAAGAAATACCCTATCTTGGAGCCAAGAGTGCTTTAAAGATGCTCTTCCCTCAATAGAATCTGATCATAGTAACAACATTCCTATTTCTGCTATCATGCGATGGAAAAGTATGTATTATATATATTTTTTGATTTAAACTGTCAAATTAATAATTGAGCAGAATAGTACTTCTCAGAACAATCACTCAAAAATGACTTGGAGGCACTCTCTACTCATTGGAATTCAGCTCTTGCATCTGCCTCTACTTATATTATAGGCACATCTATACATGCATGCCTCAGCGACATGGCAAATGCAGTTGGACAATGCTCTCCTGGATGTCTGGATCCTTTGCTATCAATTCAAAAAGGTCTACAAAACATTTCAGATCTTTTTTACACCATTGTAGTTCAATCTCTGGACACCTATTGCAATCAATTCATGCTTATGATGTCTCATATGACAGCATGGTTATAGATTGATCATATTGCAGCCTACTATACAGATCAAGTCTTAAATTCTAACAGTGTGGAAGAAGAAAACTGGATCATCAAGCTTGGCTGAATACTTTTGGCTGCTGCAAAGCCATACTCATGTAAAACTACTCTGATTCCATCGGACTTTGCTCCAGAACTTCTTAAATTGCCTTGTGTTGTCTGTCTTTCACCCTGTCGCAATCATCTTTGCTCTGTTGACTTTAGTCCTCGAAAACCCTTCCTTTATCGATCTTTACGAATGACTTTAGGACAATGGTTCAATTTAGATCAGACTATTTCATCAAATGCTGTTGCTCAAGCAGTATTTGTGCGCAATCTAGTCTCTATTGCAGGTATATTTATATTGAGTGATAATATCTGTAATATCTCATCACTATACACAGGAATAGAGATTTTTTACTTGGAGAAGACTTTTGTTCTTTTCTGTGGATTGCGTCCATTGGGTACAAATCCAAATTTAAGAGGTCCAATATCTGAAGATGATCTACAACCTTTTTCAAATTGGTTATGTCATGAAGCTATTGCTAGAGCAGATACTCCAGAGCATGAAATCATGATGACTATCAGTAATATCTGTGATCAATATTCTGGTCTCAAAAAAGATGCTCGTGAACACATGAAGACAATACCAATTGCTCCTATCACTTCTTAGCAGAAAGAAAGACACTCAGCTCTATCTTCATTCTTATCATCATATTCCTCTTCACCACATCCTTCTCAGATGCCCTGCATTTCATCTGATAAATTATCTGTTTCATCTGGCTACACCAAGTGTTTGAAATTCCTTCGTGCAGCTATGTTTATCCTGGACAGACTTTCTTCTGACAATCAACTTTCATTTACAGGCAATTTGGAATATGCACCTGAGGAACATCAAACTCTGCTTAAAAAAATGGCTACAAAACTTGACCACTACCTTCCTTTCCGTGAGCATGCACCATGCATTGCAAGAATGAGAGAAGATGACAGTCCTTTTTCACCAACAAATGTACACTCTCAAGTTGGATTTTTCAGTGCTCTAGTTTTTCGTGGCATAACTTATGGTTGTCCATTTGTTATGGATCAACATGCTATGTTCCAGGACCTAGAAGACTGGTTCACTTGTTATGAGGACCTTCAATCTGACAGGCCTTCAAAATATTTCTGCAATACAGCAGTCTATAGTACTCCGACTCAGCGTAGCATTGAACATGCTGAGAAATATTGGAAGGCTGCAAGCATGGAATGGGAAAATTTGGTGAAGAAAACAGCACAGTGTTCTTTTACAGACTTCTACAAGTGTATCAAAAATAAGTGCATCAAAAACAAAGAGGGAAATAGAGATGAAGTCATGTTCTATGGCTTTGGATCACTTGTGGCTTATCTTTTAACTGCAAACTATGCTTATACGGATGTTATTGACATGCCATCAGAGTATGATATGGGTCAATTTATATCGGACATCCAAGCAGGAGCATTGAAAGGCCTGACAAAATTGCAATTGATCCATCCAGATGAAAAGGACAAGACTATCATCAAAGACACATTTGTTGCTCTGTCTCATTTTCTAGATATGCAGTTAACTGCAGAAGAGAAACAGAAGATGGTGTTTGATCCTATTATGCTAGAACATACTTTATGTAAAGTATCTCGACTGTGGAACTTTGGGTTAAAGCAGTTGGTAAGATGTCTTGTATATTTATAAGTGATCAACTCTGATTTTATTTGTCTTATAGTTACTTGTGACAGATGAACAGAATGTAATATTGAATAGGCATGTACAGACAAAGCTTCCAAAAAATTGATATGATTACTTGGCAACAAACAATATTGATCTACGCAGAACTAGGATCTTGTATAAAGGTGTCCTCTAAGCCTTCTACGACTGTGCTCTTTGTCTTCTTCACCTCTCTTGACATAGCGTCAACTGAGACCACATATCCAATGTGCCTTTTCAATACCTTTGGAGGACATGCCTTCTTCTGGAACTCAATAGAGTATGCTTGCATATCATAGGCCTAGTAACAATCTATCTGTAAGTGTCATCTATACAAAGATACAAACAAATTTACCTCTTGCAATTGACGATCAAGAATAGCTACAGATCGCAACTTGCATGCCATCTGATACAACCCTTTTTTTTCCAGACAGAGGTACCATAACAAAAGACATTTGCACCTGAACAATCTGACCAGGTCAAATGATGGCTGGATCAATGGTGATATAGTGATAATCAGAAGATCTAGAGGTTTTAACATTAGTAAAATACAATGCAAGAGTCGCATAAAGTTGACGTGTGTGCTGTTCCACTTTCTTTCATAGTACTCAACCTTATTATCATCAAGATGAGCACCTGCAGTAGATGTGGCCAGTAGCAAGAGGCCTTGTGGATCCACGATGTCACCAAAAGGTATAGGACTTGAGCTGTTGACAAGTGAGAGAGGAGTGACATAACGGTTGGCAAAGCTAAGGCTTGCATGACTCTCAACTTGATCGGGAACCCATGGTCTGAGACCCTTCACAGAATAGATGCTATCTATGAGACGATGGATAGCTGCAACATCGGCAACTGATTGATCAAAGAGAGGAGATCCCATCAGGAAGGTTGACAATTTTCTGATGAGTCTGACAGTTTCTAACCTTACTGTAGGATCTAATCTGTCTGAGATTACTTTTCAAATGACAATATCTGATTCAGCTTATATATTTAAGAGTTAACATCTATTGTTAGCTATAGTAGTTATCCATCTCTAACTATCCACTATAGCATAATTTCTGATATCCAAAATTTACATAAAACTGAGAGCATTCTGAGAAATTTCTGAGCTCAGCTTGAGGTCCAACAAACTGATAGTGTCTGATAGTGTCTGATGCTGGCTTATACCATCTGATTCATCTGATCTCACTCACACGAGTTCTGACAGATGCTATCAGATGGCCGCAGGTCAATCAGAAAGTTGTCAAGGTTCCTGATGCCTATCCCTAGTAGGCGAACACTCTGTTTCACCCAAATGATCTTCGTAGGTAGACTGTCATATGTTTTTAAGCAAAGAGAAAGACGACAAAAGCAGATAATAACACACCTGTTGCGATCCAAAATTGGTGGCAAGTCATAGTCTAACAAGACACCTTGTCCTTCCCAGACTGCTTTCTCCATCTCCACATCAGGATCTGAGTTTCGCAACACAACCTTTGCAGATCCATCTACGACTTTATGTGTGACATAGTTCTCTCTCAAGAACTTCATCTAACAAAGCTAGTTAGCTGAATCCTAACAAAAGTAAGGTATAAATATGCACATCAGACATATTGCTGAGTTGAAGATGACGTGGTAACTGCTTTACAGCATCATCACTGATCTTCATAAGATGTGCTCCTACATATTCATTCGACAAACCATACAGAGACAAAACACTAATCACTTACGACAATCTGGCTTGTTTAAAAACTCAATCAAAGGTAGAGACATCTTCAATGATGCATAGAACGTATGGATAATGAAAACAATCCTTAGAGGGGGAAAAAGAAGAAAGATAGGATAGGACGACAGAACTGCAAAAGGTGGACCGGAGCATTCAAAATTACGATGTGGTCTGATTCTGACTCTGTTTTTTCTATTGGTCAGCATTAACAACAAGATCATCTAGATTCATAGCAGCACAATCCGGTCTATGTTCTTTGTGAACGTAGTAAGGTGCAGGCTTATTTTCAAATGTATCAAGATTATGATCCAACAATTTTAATTTTAATGATCCTCCGTGATCCGGGTTTCTTGGTATCATCTCCGCTTAAGTCCAGTCAAGGCTTGGCTACTCGAAAGATCTCGCTTAGAACATATTGCTTCCAAATCAACGGTCAATGGCTTTATGTTATGCCTAGCACTTTGCTTACGGCTTCTTTCAATCGCTCTCTTGGAATTTCATTGCTAGTTGTCACTTTTCTGGTCCAATGGGCATCCTGTGTTTTATGTTTGTTCCGAAGCTTCAGGTCTCATGATACGTGTTATCATTCCTTAAGCTGGCTTAATGTTCAGCTACTTTGCAGATCTCGCTTAGAACATATTGCTTCTGAATCAACCGTCAACAGTTTCATGCTATGCCTAGCACTTTGCCCCCTGCTTCTTTCAATTGCTCTCTTGGAATTTCATTGCGGGTTGTTCCTCTTCCGATCCAATGGGCATCCTGTGTTTTATGTTTGTTCCAAAGCTTCAGGTCTAATGGTATGTGTCATCTTTTCTTAAGCTCGCTTAAGGCTCAGCTACTTTGCAGATCTTACCTAGAACATATTGCTTCCGAATCAACCATCAAGGGTTTCATGTTATGCTTAACACTTTGTTGTCCAGTTGAGATTCTATATTTTACATTTCCAATGTCGGCTACAAACATTCTAGGAACATACGTGTTTTTACTGTACTTCGGACCAACGCTGAAGCATTTTGTAGATCTCAGGTTCCGATTCTCTTGTTCATCTTGCTCTGCATCTTGCTAATTCTTATTTGTTTTGGATATTTAGTTACTACTTGACACGTCACCATATCCCAAAGATCTGTCAGACCGATTTGATAGGTGACTACACAAATTCAGATGTAAGCACACTTTCTATCATAATATCTCCAATTGCATCATTCATCGGTGCATTCACAAAGTATGACTTGAGGTCTAAGTCAGATTTACACCTGCCCTAAACTCCTATCCTCATTTTATATAAGAAAAGAGCAGTTCAATCACTTTGCCTCAGCATTTGCTGCCCCACTGTTCTTCTGCATCTTTGCCGGCACTTCATTTGTCTTATTGCACGTCTATTATCCTCTTCTTATACCTTTTTTCATCATGAATACTCAGTCTCGCAGCAACAAGGACAAGGTTCTTGCTCTTCCTTCCACCCCTATTCGTAAGCCCAAGATGATCGTTCAACCTTCGGCTCCCAAGGGACTCAGCCGGACGTCATCTCTGGCTAGCTCACTAGGTTCTATGAACTCGTATGTCTTTATTTTGTGCAATTATATGATTGGGCTAATGCTATTGACAGTAGAAAGAGAGCTTTGGAAGAGCCAGTGTTCGAGTCTGATGAAGAGTACACTTATTTTTTTGGAATTTTGTTTCATACTTTTCTGACTATTTTGTGCATAGGCCAGAGTCGCAGACTCCATTGACTACACGTTTTAAACAGATGGCTAAAGCAGATCGGTGAGTTTTTTTATCTTTTACTGTTCAGATATGCATTAACATAAGAATAAGAGAGCCTCTCAGCTTACGCAAAACATCAGAAATGACTAACAATAATGGGACTGCTTCTGTCCCCAAGAAACAGAAGATAAATGAGAAGTACTTATATGTTTTTTTTTTCTCATACATTTGCTTTCTTGATATTGTTGTCTTTGCAGAAAAGAGCATACCTTGATATCGGATGATGAGTACGTGATTTTATTGCATTCTTTACATGCATAGTCCAAGCTTGCTTAGCTTTATAATTGTACTTGGCAGTCCATTTTCAATTAAGGAGGTTAATCCTCAGAAGACGTATGTTGTACAGTTTTATCTGTAGAATGATTGCTGATTTGCCTACACATTATAGATCAAAGGATGTCTTTTTAGATGACGAAGCTGCTGACACTACAGATGCAATGGTTTCTGATGACGTGCAGAAGAGCACAGATGAAAACAAAGAGAATCAAGACAACATTGACTTGGACGTGATGGACGACAATCTGTATGTTCTTGTCACATCTATCGGAATACTAAATCATTCTTCTTTCAGAATTCCAGAGGGCTGCAATGTCACCATTGCTACGTTGATTGATCCCCTTATGACAATGTTTTACAAACAACTTCCACCTCTAAAGTACACTTGATTTTTGTTGTAAGCTTTTCAGAATGACTTATGACTCTTTTTTCTTATAGCACGTCTACTAGTCTGATTGGTGGCAGTGTAGATGTCATGACCTACGCAGTTAGTCGTCTGACAGATGATGCCTACGGTAACATTACACTCGAGTAAGTTTATTGTTCAACTCATTTCATCATACAATATATTAATAGTGTATGTGCACAGCTATCTCCTTCAGATTATTACATTCCAGGAGAACTGATCTTTGAATTTGATGAATCCCTCTCGTGCAGATCCAAGTGACTTTGTTGCTATGCCTTTAGGTACCGGCCATGCTATTGCATTCAAGAATGAAAATAAAAGCACAGTCTTGTGTCTCACTATTGAATTTGTTGTAGATTCTCATCTAGCCAATGCACAGATACTGAAAAGCAGTACGTTCTTTATTGTTATCATCTCTTGTATGCAATATGACTATCTTATTTTAGATGGACGTCAGATCAAAGAGCTCTATGTCTCTCCCTTGAGCATGGAATGGGAAAGGGCTTTGGCATTCTATGGCCTAGTCTTTCAGAAGTCCAAGCTAAGCATATACTGCATAGACAATGCACTTCCTTTTTCAACTGCGATGAGTCTGGTTGCACCTTCTTCCTCCAAAAAGAAATCTCAGTCGTCTGGCAAGTTTTGCACATTATCTTTATCAACTTGAAATACTAAGTGTAACTATACATTAGGCTTCAAGGAGTTGGCTACTCCGTCTTCCAAGTCACGAGACAAGTGGTCCAATGTTAGTCCAGCTTCTCAGGCTACAGGGACTGATGCCACATTTAAGATGGGGATCAAAGGAATGAGTAAGAGAGCCATTCCGGTGTCCTATGATGGTAAGTGCGTCTATCTTGTTGTTTTCATCAACTAACTCTGTCTTTTTGTTATACAGTTCCAGTGTGGGACTGCACCACACTTTACAAGCATATTGGTGATGGAGGATCTGTTGACTGAGGAGATCCATCTCTTTTGTTCGGTAAAGCTCATATACATTCAGAGGTCAAGGTGATTCAGGATGATTTGCATGCTGGAGATGTAGTTGTGATTATCCATACCACATCCCATTGGATGAAAGGCGATTTCTCCAACCTTAGTCTTAACATCCAGGATGTCTACTTGCTTGCTCGCAAAAAGGAGGATTAATATATTAGTAGAAGCGTTGGAATTCTAAAATCTTTGTTTTGACTTTTATATTAGGACTCAAATATATCTTTTTAATTATGCATCATTACGTGTGATTGAAAAAAAAATTCAATTGGATTCTATCGCTATTGAGCGATAGAATCCGATAAACGAGGTAGAGATCCTTGCTTAGACCATCACCTTAGTGCTATTATTTGCTATATTTGTGGTGAGTTCTTTGATGATATATTTAGATAAGGACCACTCCAGTTGCTACGTGCGACTAACATTGGCCAAAGTGCCTGTATCAAAGTGTACAAATAATTGGGCCAAGGTGCTCGCACTACAAAAGATGCATGTTATGACATGCTTAATTTTAATATTGTTATTATGCATAACCAAAGCCAAATTGAGCAGACAAAAGTTCTTCCTTATTGGATGAATATCATCTTATAAAGATAGTATATTATACAACACACAAGATAGTATGAAAAGTAATATCTTGTTGTCAATAAATACCAAAAAGCCACAAATGTTAGGAGGTTCTGCTTCAAATATAACTTGGTCATATAATGAAATCTCTAATTTTATACAAGGAGATGTTGTATTTCATAAAAACACATCTTGAAATTTTGTTTCTCATAGTCAAGATTTAGTACCAGTAGCTAATGATATGATTGTAACTACCATTCCAATTTCCAAACTAGCTAAACTCACAAAACGTGCTATTATTAATGTATGTCATCAACATAAAATACAAGCAAATGATCAAAATATGTTGCAAGACTTGCAAAATAAATTAAGCAATCATAGCTGTAAGGAAAAAAGTTGTAAAGAACATTTTACATTGTTTAAACTTGTTGAAAATAAGAATAATATAAAACATAAAAGATATAAACAACATAAAAAAATCATACAGCCAAATGAACAATCCTTTTCTCTAAAACCTTCTTCAAAAAAACTGATTGAAGATATTGTTTCTGAATACTGTAATGATATACAACCAAATATGATATTGGAGAGCTTATGTAGTGTCTGTGGTCTTTTGACTTCACTTCAACATCTGACAGATATGTCTAAACATGATTTAGACTTATCTATCCTTGAAACTGACAATACTTTCATTGCAAGACAGAAAAGATACAACTCATCAGATATAATACAATCTTGTAAAGGACCATTACTTGATAAATGCTCAAAAAGCATCTGCAATACTTGTCTTCAAGAGTTAAAAAAGAAAAAGATATCAAAACATGCTCTAATCAATGGCAATTGGATAGGTGAAATTCCAGAGCAGCTACAGGATCTCAGTTGGACAGAAAAGATGCTTATCTCAAGGGTGTGTCACAACCGATGCATTGTGTGTGTGCACAAGTCTGGCTTATACAAAATGTCTGCAAATGCACTTTTTTTCTCCACTCCCATACCTAAGATATATGCAAAGCTTCCACCTAGCCTTGATGAATTGGATGAAGTTATGGCATTTGTTTATATAGGTCAAACTCAGTCTATTGAAAAAGAATTTAAGCGGACTCCTCTTTTGGTTCAGAGAAATAAAGTTGCTCATGCTTTAGAATGGCTTAAGCTTAATCATATTGATTATGCTGACTTGGATATATCTTATGAGAATCTCAATAGCTATCCTGAAGACATTCCTCCTGTAGTTGTAGAGTGCAAAATTTCAGATGATGCTATTGAGCCTAGAATGATGTCAGTATCTGATGAACCTCTTCAAGGTGTAGAGTCTGAAAAATGTCCTTTTATTGTACATGGTTTGATAGGTGGAGATTTGAACAAAAAGACTACTCAACAGCTGAGAGCAATTGCTTTACAACATATGAGAGGCAAAAACAACAGAGCTTTAGGCATTGGACAAGCTGCAAATTCAGAGTCAATATATAACAATCCTCAGCTTTATCCTCAAATATTTCCATGGCTGTTTCCATATGGCCTAGGAGGTGTTAACAATAGCAATGGCAGTGTAAAAATATCTGATCATGCAAGAAAAGGTGATCTATTGATGTATCATGACAAAAGATTTCAATATGAGGCTATGTTTCCCTTGGTTTGTATCAATCATGATCAAATTAAAGAGAGTACAACAGGTGGTTATCTTTTGGCTAAAAAAGCCAATTTTTCCAATATAGCAGATAGACTCATGTCAGTAAATCCAGAAGTTTTAAGTCAACTTATAGATAGATTGGCTGATGGAGAAAGAGTACAGCCAGAGACAGATGAGGAAAAACTTTGTTATCAAATCATCAATGATTTGGACCATGTTGCTCATCATGTGCAAGGTTCAAAGACAGATCGTAAATATAGAAGAAATGAGATCTGGTCTCTTATATCATATTTGGGTGTCGTCCCTTTTTGGTTTATTACATTTGCACCAGCAGATCTTAAACATCCTATCTGTTTGTATTTTGCTGACAAAGACATGAGATTCTATTCAAAGCTTTATGAGAAGGATGAGCAGTTTCGTCTTATTGCTAGCAATCCTGTAGCAGGTGCCAGGTTTTTCAAACTCATGGTGGACTTGTTTATCAAACATGTATTGAGATTCAATGACAAAAGAAGAGGATTGTATGGTAAGACTGCTGGATACTATGGAACTGTAGAACAACAAGATCGTCTAAGCCTCCATCTGCATACTATGATCTGGAATCAAGGTTGTTTGTCACCTCAGGAAATTAGAGATAGAATTTTAGATCCTACTTCAGAGTTTCAAAAGGAGATGATTAAATATTTAGAAAGTTGTCATCAAGGAGAATTTATAGATAGTACTATGGCAAAAGTAGAAAATGACATGATACAACAAGTAAAAAAGGATATCAACTATGTTAAGCCAACTCAAGTTTTACCAGAAGCTCCACCCAAACCATGCAAAATACATGTAAAAAAAGGTGATGCACCTTTAGTACCAAGTTTTGAAGTTGAGCATGATAACAATGAATATATAACTGATTGCAGCAATTGCCAAGAAACCTGTTCATGGTGGACACATTTTAAAAAGAGAGTCAATGAACTTTTATATTTGTCTAATGTTCACAGTTGTGATAGAGGAGGTTGCAAGAATAAAAAATATGATAGTTGCAAAGCTCATTTTCCAAGAGATACATATCTAGCTTCTTTAATAGACAAGGACAGTGGTAGCATTATCATGAAAAAAGGAGAGGCCATGCTTAACACATTTTCCACACCTTTAACATATCTTTTGGGATGTAATACAGATGTAACTAGTATGCTTTCAGGAACTGCCATTAAGTCTATTGTTGCATATATTACTGACTACTGAATACACATGTCATGTTTCAAGCTATTCGTAGTGTGTTTGATAGAAACACTACTTATATTGGTGGTGATAGTTCCAGACAAGAAAAAGCAAGAAAGTTGATAGTTCAGATAGTCAACTCGTTAACTGTAAAGTTAGAAATGGGATCTCCTATGGCATGTATGTATCTCTTGTCTCATCCAGATCATTATAGAAGTCACTTGTTCAAAGTTTTCTTCTGGAGTACTTATGTCAAACAAGTTAGCCAAGACTGGAATCAAATTGATGACTTTCATGAGAATGTTCCTGACAAAGTTATAGTAAATGAAATTCAAGGAAAGCTAGTAGGTTTGTCTCCAATTCTGGATTATATGTATAGGTCAAAGGAGCTAGTAGATGTAACTTTGTATGATTGGATCTGTCTGTATGAGAAAAGATCTTTAAGTGGATTGAAAAAATCAAAGTCACACTTGGATCAGAAATCAGATATTAGTAAAAAGACAAGTACATCAAAAGATATTGTAGATGTGATCATGAAGAATATTGAGACTGATGAACTGGAAGAAAATGAAATGAAGATAGTTGATGAAAATGATGCTTTTACTCAAGTTGAAGAAGAAAACAATTTAGATAGAGAGCCAAGTTATCAAAAAGATAATGATGAATATATAGATATAGACAATGAAGATAATGAGGAAGAGGAAGAGGAAGAGGAAGAGGAAGAGGAAGAGGAAGAGGAAGAAGATAAGTATGATGATCCAAATGATGAGAATTACAATCCAAAAAATAATCAATACAACACAAAGAAGAGAATTGTACCAAAAAAGCTATTTATTGAGCCACATCCTCAACTCAAGACTCATTACATACACAAATTAAAGGAAGAGAATATCAAAGTTCCAAATTTCACAGGTGGTTCTTTGTCTAGAAGAGATAAAGGCAATAGGGAAGAATATTGTCAGACTATGCTTACACTATTTAAGCCTTGGAGATCTGGTCTTGATCTCAAGAACAAAGAACAGTCATGGGATGATGCTTTTGACAAACATAAGTTTACTTCTCAACAAAAGCAGGTGATGGATTTTTTTCAAATCAAATATGAATGCAATGATGCTAGAGATGACTTTTCTGCGCAAAGAAAACAACAAGAACAGAACAACAGTTTTGGTGATAAAATCTTTGCCACATTCCAGCATGATGAAGATGAAGCAACTGCCAACTGGGGTGTAGATAGTTTGACTGAAAAGCTTCAAGAAGAATGGGATGATATAGGCAAAAAACAACAAAAAAGACTGGCAGATATGTATGAGATGCATAAACTTATTCAAGGTACTGGATGGTTAAATTCAAGTAAAATAGAACAGACAGAAAATGCTGTTGATGAGAATGTCATATTATCCAAGTCTCAAAGAGAATGGAAAGCAACTCTAGCATGAGAAAAAGATATTATCTTGGCCAAAAGAGATCTTGAAGCTAGCAATACAGAAAAGAATAATGATACTTCCTATGGAGATCCTTATAATATAAATGAAGTCAAGTTAGTGAGTAGAGCATATTTAGATTACAATTATCATCCAAAAAATCCAGAGGATAGATTAAACATTGATGAAATAGCTAAGACATTCACACTAAATGTTGAGCAATCAAGAGCATTCAAAATTATTGCAAATCATGTTGTAACACCACAGTCTGAGCAGCTCAAAATGTATTTAGGGGGTATAGCTGGCACTGGCAAGTCACAAGTCATCAAAGCTATGACCAGATTTTTTGAGCAGAGACAAGAGTCTTACAAATTTCTAATCATGGCACCCACAGGAGCTGCTGCAGCTTTGATAGGAGGATTGATATATCATTCTATGTTGGCTATCAATAAATTTCAACCAAAAGGAGGCAAAGGTGTATCTACCTTAGCTGACATCCATACCAGGCTCCAACATGTTCAATATATCTTTCTAGATGAGGTGTCTATGGTAGATTGCAATAGTTTGTACAATATCAGTGCCCAAATGAGCAGTGCACTCAAAGTAGAAGATCAACCTTTTGGAGGTGTGAACATCATTCTTGCTGGTGACTTTGCTCAACTGCCTCCTCCTGCTAATAGTGCCTTATACAGTCAGGATGTAGATACCATAATTCACACCACTCATTCTCATTTAAAACAAAAGGCTTGTTTAGGAAAAGCATTATGGCATCAGTTTGTGACTGTAGTAATTTTAAGACAGAATATGCGTCAAAAAACACAGACACCTGATGATGCTAGATTTAGAAGAGCTTTAGAAAATATGAGATACAAATATTGTACAGAAGATGATATCAACCTTCTTAGATCTAGAATTACAGGACCTGGGGCCAATAGACCCAACATTGCAGATTCTCAATTTCGAAATGTATCTATCATTACATTATTCAACATTCAGAGAGATGAAATTAATGAAGCAGAAACAATTCGATGTGGAATGGAGTCCGGTCAAAAACTTGTACACTTTTACTCTATAGATAGATGGCATAAGATTGATGAATCTTTGTCAAGTAAAAAGAAAAAAAATATGTATAGTGATCCTATAAGAGCAAACAATCAAATTCACATTACCTTGCAAAGAAAACTATGGGAGTTAATTCTATCTATGACTAAACACTATGCAGGAAAATTATCTTTGTGTATAAGAATGCCTGTCATGCTCAAACACAATGAAGCAACTGAGATGTGTGTTACCAATGGAGCTGAAGGTGTGGTCGTAGGATGGAAGTGTCATACTGGTATTGATGACAAGCTTGTGTTAGACGTAGTCTTTGTGAGATTGACTTGTGCACCCAAGCCAGTGCAACTTACAGGACTGCCTCTTAATGTTGTTTCTATCTTCAGAGTTGAAGAGAAAATCAAATGCTTTATGCCCAATGACAAAGAAATATGGATTAGTAGATCTCAGATTCCCATCCTACCTAACTTTTCAATGACAGACTATGCTTCTCAAGGAAAAACACGACCATTCAATGTTGTTGATATTCAAAATTGTAAGGACCAAAGAGGAGTCTATACTGCTCTCTCACGAAGCTCAGGTATTGCCGGAACAGCTATTCTTCAGCAATTTAATACTGATAAAATTAAAGGAAGACTGTCTGGATATCTAAGATCAGAATTTAGAGAGCTTGAGCTATTAGATAAAATAACTTGTCTTCAATATTACAAGAAACTTCTTGCAATCATTGATGCTCCTACTAGAGCAGCTCGCATCCAGCAGTATCAAATGAGGAAACATCTGAGAAATTTACTACTGGTATATAAGGCTATATAGGCTATATAGCTTTCCTAAGTCCATAGCTGTCCTCTTTTCTACATAGCAGTCTCATAGCAGTCAAGTAATCTATGCATAGCTATCATAGCTTGTCATAACTACCATAGCATAGAGTCTAAGCTATATAGCTGCTATAGCACAAAGTATAAGATATCATAGCTGTTATAGCAATGATAGTATAAAATAGCTATAGAAGCTATATTAACTATATACTATATCACTATTGTTATATTATATCTAGCCAGCAAGATTTTTATCCACTCTATATCAACTCTGTCATAAATGTTGTTTTAGTATGTGGTAGAAAAATATCATTGGTCAAATAATCTGACATCTTATAATATAAGAACATTTAAAATTGAAAAGCATTATATTTTTTATACAGTCTTATTACAAAACATTACAAAGGCTACTAGATAACTACAAAACATAACAAAGATAACAAATTAGAACTTACCAACTTTACAAAAAAGCAAAAATCTAAAAACAGCTTAAAGACATCAGTACAATATATAACAAAGCTGACTTAGTAGAACTAAGAAACTACTATAAGAAGTATGAAGACATTAGTATTAGTATTAGTATTAGTATAACTATACGAAACATTAAAGTCTTACCTTAATAGAGACAATGAGCAAGAAACAATGATGATGAAGAGAGTGACGACGACGAGTGAGCAAAGAACGATGACGATGACGAAAGTGTCGACGTGACAAGGGATGGTGGGAGTTAAAGAGCAAGAGCAGTGCGCATCGTGCATGCCTTATATACAAATCCCAGGCGAAGCCGGGA
Organism: Hericium erinaceus; assembly: GCA_006506795.2. Taxonomy (NCBI): domain Eukaryota; kingdom Fungi; phylum Basidiomycota; class Agaricomycetes; order Russulales; family Hericiaceae; genus Hericium; species Hericium erinaceus. Next base: position 1,898,216 of record CM021163.1, read on the forward strand.
TTTGTGGTTGCCAGACATTTGCTGAGTGCATGCCGAGCATTGCATCAGAGACTGAGCGACAGACTTAACTAGCTGGATTTTGCTACCCAGGAATACAATGTATAGTAAATAGTTAGAAGTCTCATTGGTTTTGGTTGTATATACAACAGATAGCTTGCTCCTTTTTCATCTAATTTATATGATTTTCTTCAATTTGTGGGGGCTCGAAAACTACAGCTTCGCTCGTTTGGTGGCTGAAGCACCGAACGCGCGTCGAAGTTCAATGTTCAACTTCAACTCATGCCATCATCATTCCCCTTCCTCCTCTCCTCTCCTCTTCTCTCTTCCCTCCGACCTCTCTCCTGTCAAACCGAAGGCCGAAGGAGGGCAATAAGATGCTGAGGGTCCCTTAGGTGAGTAAAAAAAAGCCTTTATTGTATTTATTCGTGCTAACATTGAGAGTATCGCTCATTTGAGTGATACTCTCTCCCTTCTTTCCCTCTTTCACAGCTTTTCCTTCCCTTCGCCTTCCGCTGCCGCCTTTCCTGCATTGACCCACCCCTCAACATCATTGCCGTACTTGGAGGGCCTGGCGCGCCATCTCCAATGACTACGATCACGTGCGCTAGTGCATGCACACCACCGGACAATGCGCACTAGCCCGTCATCTCGCGCATAGGCTATACCTTTTGCGCATGACCCAGCCGTCCTACGTATAGTGCTGCTGCTTGGCGCACAGGATAGTAGGCATGCCACGCTCGACCTCCCCATCTTGCACATGGCCCACAAGTTGCACGTGGACCCTGCCGTGGTCTGTGCGGATGGCCCCACCAGCAGAGCATGACACGGGATGAGCACGCACATGCATCACAGTCCGACGCCTCACATGCGGGCCCACCTTCATGCTCTGCACCCCATCCCACATGCAGCCATCATGCCTTGCGCACAGGCTTGCTGCACTGTGCACAGATCTGCAGTGGTGCAACGACTCGCGCATGCCCCTTCCCCTCCACACCTCGTGCACAGATCGCACACTTCGCGCATGCTCTGCAGGTGTCATGCATCTATCGTGGGCCTTGCACCGCCCCAAGAGTCTCCTATCACCCACCGACGCCTTGCGCATGCCCACCGACGCCTCGTGCATGCCTGCTGATTCCCAATGCCTCCTGCCTCCGGTGCGCAGGCCCGCCACATCGTGCATGCCCTGTATGCCCTGCATGCCCTGCACACCTTGCACGCTCTGCATGCTCTGCATGCCCTACATGCCCTGCATGCCCTGCACGCCCTGCACGCCCACCTGCTCACTCACCTCCTGCATCTTGCACACGGGTCCACCGCCAGCCCCCACCTTGCACCATCTTCGACCCCTCGTGCCTGCCCCCGCACATTGTGTGCATGCCCTGCTGCCCCAAGTGCATCGCCAAACTTCTAGCCACCCACCGACGTGGCACCACGCCTTGCCCTCTGCCCGGTGTGTCTCTTGCACGGGCCTGCTGCACCTCATACATGGGCCTGCTGTGCTCATGCACAACTGCCATGTCGCATCGCGCCTCGTGTGTGCACCTTATCGCACCCTGCCAGTGTGTGTGTACCTGCATGCAGCCTGATCTGTGCATGCCTGCAGCTGTATGTGCCTGGGGAATTTGTGCTTGTAGTGTAGTTGTCTGTAGTAGTCACTCAACATAGTACTAGTAGTACCAATAGTAGTCATAGCTCACCTTACTAAGTATGAAAGTGCTATATATTTCAGACTGCTGGCTATGAAAGCTATGGTAACTCTATATAACTAACACTCCTAGCTATGGATGCTATGAAAGCTCTCATAGCTCTACATGGCTGGATAAGCAAACTACATAGCTCTCATAGCTCAGTCATAGCATCCATAACATAACCTGCATCTATATAAAATTCAGTTTTCTCAGATGAAGGAGTTGATTATGTCCCACCAAATGTGCCTGTTCCACTCAAATGAACAAAATCAGATCCTTTTGAACTTGTTCATAACACAAAGAATACAGAATGGACAATTTTAGTCAAACAAAAGACTAATACAATTGATAAAAATAGTATAGAGGAGCCTGATAATCTTAAGAAAAGAAAGCTTGTAACATTTGAAGAGAAGCCAGATAACTTTGATACGGCAAATGGAACAAAAGCATTAGATCAGGTTAGTAAAGAAGCTGCTGATAAAAGAAAGATAAAAAAAACAAAAAACAAGTGGTACTTCAAAGGTAAAAGTTTCTTCTCCTATTGGATTGAAATGGTTTGGTCAAACTTGGAGCTGTGCATATGATACATTGTTTACCATCCTTTATCATATTTTTAGGACAAAAAAAGATCTTTGAGAAGATCACTTAGCAAATTTGAACAATTACTGTAGTAGATTGAATAATGAATAGACTCACTTGGAACATTCTGACTTTGAGTTAGTAAGAAAAAATGTTAGAGCTTTGCTCACACAATTTGATCCTATCAAATTTCCTAATACACAAGGAGTGGGAACTGATATCAGAGAGTTAACCTCTGTTATACTTGTATGTCAAACAGATGTAGGATATGTAGAAAACAATTGTACATCTTGTGAGTATTCTATGACTCAAAATGTTCATAATCTTATATGACATATTTCTAGCTTGTCTACAGACTCAAATACTGCTAGTGAATTAGGAAAAATTATGAATGAAATTAGTATGAAAAAATGCTCTCAGTGCAATAGTGCACTTCATACTACTACTGTTTTTACCAACAACAGTCCACCATTGATAGCTATAGAAGTGGACCATCATAATATAAAAATAAATCACTCATTTACCATGAAGCATCATACAAATAATGAAAAGACATCATTCAAACTGGTGGCTATAGTGTATTTTGGAGATGTTCATTTTACTGCAAGAATTATTGACAAAGGAAAAAGGATCTGGTACTATGATGGAGTAACTATTGGTAGACAATGTGAGTTTGGTATGCTGTCAGGTTTTGATAATTTGCATTATGCAAAAGAGCGAGAAGCAAGTTTACTTATTTATGCACCTTAATGACTAAATAAATAAATAAAAAAGGAATCATCTTGCCGTGCAAAGCATTGGCCCTCTCCCTCCAAGTAAAGAAGAGGGTACTGGCCTGCCAAAACCACAGGTCACTTTCTTCTACAAGGCTGGGTCTCCAACTGACTACAAGCCAATTAGTGTCGGAGCGGTATGCATAGTAGTTGTTGGTTACTGGGTTGAAGGTAATACCTGGGAGAACAACAAGTGATGCAGTGCGAGCAGAGGGAGAATCTGCACTAGAAAGAGTAACAGTGGGAAGCGGTGGGGTAGCGGGGTGTTAGCAGTGGTGTTCTGTAGCTGCGACGTCAAAGTCGTTAAGCTCAAGGTCTGCCTCGTCATCACAATCAGGGAAGTACCACCATGTAGGAGCATCATTGTCCTTGTCTGGAGTGGCAAAGTCTACTCGAACGATGCCAGAAAGAGTGTAGATGAAGTATTCATTGAGCGAGGCAAAGATGCCAAGTGGGTATAGTTCTGTGGTCTGATAACGGGGGTCGGTGAGATCAATGGTGAGGTCTAGAGGAAGTCAGCTGCAACTGGGCAATGACCAAGGGCACAAGGATACAGGGGATCTGAGTACGGAGTTCTGAGGAATCAGTGGCTGAGGTATTCTCTGGCCCACACAGGCTCAGACGAGGGTTCTGGAGTGAAGAAACCTAGTGTGCAAAAGGAGAATGAGGTCGATGACAGGATGCTTGCAGGGGATCCTCAGTTGGATTGGCGATAGTGGTAGATGATGTCTGAGGCACTGAATGTGAATTCTTGCAAGTCAACATCAAAGGCAACTCGAATTTGAACATATAAGGCAATGGAGATAGCACCTGCATGTAGTTTCCATGATCTCAATTGAAACTAGACTCCTTTGGCTTCCTAATGCTTCACAGCACAATAGCGGAGGAGAGGAATGAGTGCACTGCCCTCGATGGTGTTGGCGATAAGGAAGGGGAGATGAGGTTGATGGAATGAGTGTCGAGATACGGTGAAGATGTCAGCGGTGAAGGGTTCAAAGAAGAAAGGTATGATGGGCGATAATAAAGAGGTGAGGCAGGTGTATAAGAGATTGTCCAGATGTTAAGACTTGGTCGTAGACAGCAGAGAACTACCCAAGTCACTAGCGATAATGAGAGCGAGAGAGCAGAGAGCAACTAGCAGCACAGTGATCTGTATTGGAGGTACAGTACAGTACAGATGAAATGGACAATCTAGGGAAATAAGCAAGCGACAGGGAGCCTATAAGTACTGGGACAACAATGGAAAAAGAACAATAGACATCATAATGGGTCAAACAATAGAGTGGGAACAATGGTGGCCAAACAGAGAACAATGGGAGGGAGAACAATAGGATGTCCCAAAGAAGAACAAGAGCATAGATGAAGGATAGCCCTAGGTCATGTGAGGAAGTGAACATGTGATGGGACTGCTGGAGCACATGACCGACACGATGCCTTGATGGCAGAGAAGAAGGCAGAGAGAAATGGAGCGATCTGTGATAAGCTAGAGCACATGACTGATGTGATGCTTTAATGGCAAAAAAAAAGGTGGAGAGAAATGGAGTGATCTGTGATAACTGTACTGCTCATTGCTTTTTGCTCTTTCATTCCTATCACCATTAATAACTTGGATGATTCTCTGCTATCTATGACCAAGATTTGACAGATGGTAAACTCTTTTGTCTTTCAACTCGACCATAAACTACAAGTTAGCTTTTTTTACAGAGATGTTCCTGACACATAGCATTTCTAGTACTACATATCATAATATCCTTTGATAGCTTATAACAGCAAGAGATGATAATAATAGGAGCTAAAATGCTACTAATATAACAAGACATTGTCAAGTAAAGAGCAAAAAACTTGCAAGATGCATCATGCTACAATATACCATCATGCCTTGTCTCTTTTATTAAAAAGGTATGATGAGTTATTGTTATGCTCTTTGCAAATAGCTGTAATGTGCAAATAAATTTATTCACTTTCAATTAATTTATGAGATACAAATTTTTATCAATCATGCAATTTATACACATACTTTTTTAACATTCTTTGGAATAAAGAGGTTGATTGCTTGTTTTTTTCTTTTTGTAGGAAGAGATTTTTTAGATTGATTTTTAGAGCTAGAGCTTTCAGAAGCATCATTATCTGCAGGATGTGGTCTCTTCTGACCTCTATGGAAATTGTGATCTTGAGATGTGAGTGACTGTATTGTACTGTTGGTCTGTGGTATTGATTTGACTTCTGATGCTTGCTTTATAAGAGTTGATGCTTTATGTGCTTGTGGAGTTGCTAGATGAGATGATTTGAGCTCAGAGGTTAAAACGGTTGATGAGCTGCTAGGTATAGGTCTCGAACTCTGAGATTTTGTTGAATCTGAAAAATTTGTAACTGAAGAAGATCCAGTAGTCTTAATACTACTTGAAGTTGATATTGCCATAGTGCTTGATGTAAAATAGGTAGGATTGACCTATAGTATAAATTGTTAGCAAGTAAAAGCAATTGCACTATTAACATACATTAATAAAGCATGATCGTGATCGCGCATCTTCAATGATTTTTCGCCAAGTCACATCACTTCTCTCAAGTGTTGGTGCATGACCCAGCACAAAAACTGAAGATCGAGCACGAGTTAAAGCCACATTGATCCGACGAACATCTAAAAGGTAAAAAGGTCACACATTGTAGTTATTAAAAACTAAAAATAGTCACCAGAAAGGAAGCCAATCGACTGGAGTCCAGGGCCAGCACGTACGCAGGACAAAATGATGATATCCTTTTCCTGTCCCTGAAAGCCGTCCACGGTATTGAAGTCCACTGTTCTGGTAACATCACTTCCAAAGCGCTCCTCGAAAACGCGACGCAACTCCTGAATCTGTGCTCGATACATGGAGACAACTCCTACGCGAAAGGCGAAATCGAATGACGAGAATTCTTGACGGAGCCGGCCGAACAATGATGCAGCAATCTGAACTTCGGAAGTATTGCGGATGGAACGGTAAGGTCCAGGCGATTCCTGTCCATGAGGCACATTGAAAAATCGGTAAGGACCAAACTGAGCACTGATATGCCATTGTTGTTTAGTTTTCTCCAACATTTGAGGCCCATCTTGTAATTGTCCGTTATAGAACAAAGCGCTTGGAAGACGACTTATTTCAGGATGCATTCGATATTGGATACTGGGATGCAGGAAGCGGTCAGAAGCAGGTCACATTAGCAAGGGTAAAGTAATAAAAAAAACCTTAGCAGATGCACTGCATCCGGGCTATGCTTTTGTAAGCGAACAAATAAGGACTGATTATACATGTAACGATTTGCCTGCAATTTTATACGTCAGTAGTGATCCATATCTTAGAATACGATAGCCCTACCTCTTGCGAGATGACCGTTGGGGGTAACTGCTGCGGATCTAAACACGAACGTTAGCTCACTTCAGACCGGAGAGCGGTTCAGCTCACCTCCGACCATCACACAGCGCCTGCAGCGATATTTTAAAGGAATTAAAGAGCTCAACTCTACCGCTTGCGCTGCCTCGTCGATAATGATCGTGTCGAAGTCAAGTTGTTCGAGAATATCATGGCCACTTCCCGATAGGGTACTGCAGATAACGTCAGCTTCGGACAGGACTTCGCTACGAAACCTGCGACGAGTGGCATCTAATGTCCGATGGTCCGATTTTTGCTTGTCCTTCATCTGATCTACTTGTTGGGTCAGCCCGACGCGCCGAGAATTGAGTTTTTTGATCTCCTCCTCCAAAGCAAAGCTCTTCGCCACATCTTGATGGGTGTCCATCAATTCGGCTTGCTTTTGTTGCTTCATTCGCCGGACCGATTCGAGCTCGGTGCGCAATGAGGTAATCTCACTGCTCGAGTCTCTCGATAATCCCGTAGATGCACCTTCTAGTTTCTGGTCGACCAGATTGTCTAAGGATATATCCTTGACAGTGATGTTAACGGCCTTGTCTGAGCCTACTCGGACTATCTTGAGATCTGCACCGCGTCGTCCTGGACCAGCGAAGCCTTCCTTTAGTTTATAGGCAAGTTGATCGATGGCGGCATTGCTAGGGGCACATAGAAGTACTTTCTTCCCGGGAACCTTGTTTCTCGGAACTGGATTACCGACATGGACTGGAGCTGCGCATCCACGCCGATCTGATAGTAAAGCTTGAACAAGCCCACATATTGTCGAGGTTTTCCCAGTACCAGGCGGCCTGTGTAGGAAGCTTTTCAGCCGTAGTCGTCAGGAGCAGGCTATGGACGCACCCTTGTATCAAAGAAAATCCCTCAGTTGTCATCACACTAGCGATTGCAATAGCCTGCGGCTCGTTGACATTGTAAATCTGTGAAATTCGGCGAGCTTCGGCTTGACTTATCGATGTGCTTGTCGATAGCTTTGGTTGCAGGATAGTATCGACCTCGTCATAGTATTGCATTGCTTTCAATGCACCGAATTCACGGTGGAGGGTGCTCAAACTGGGATCACGACAGTTCAACATGCAGTCAAGAACTTGTGCTAGAAAAATAAGCACACCTCATGACTTTGGAGATCTGCCATGTTGTGTTGATTTGGAGACCAGGATCACCAGAACCAACTGGAAAACAACGCATTGAGGCCTGCACACTTTGCATGCCATGTGAAGCACTTTTGAAAGCCTGTGTCTTTGCCAGAATACATTTGTTTCCAGAAGGATGCCGAAGAAGGACTATATCAGTTTCGGAAAGGAACCAGCCCTTCTTTAATGATTCAGTGATAGTGATATCCAAGTCCATCCAGTCATCAATGAACTGACGCGAGACGATCTTGCAACCGTATGCATCCTGCTTTTCCTCTTTGGATTGCATTATTTGCGCCCAGCACTCGAGAAGTAATAATGGCTCGAATACGTTTCGATAATGATTGTAGTCTTGAAAGCGATCTGGAACTCGGACAAATGTTTTTCTCGCGAGACTTGGTGGTAGATCCGGGCTGGTATGGTCATACGGCCAAGAGAGCAAAATCCTATGGAGCTCCGAAATGTCAGGTCGCAAGCGAAGAGCAGTCCTTCGGGCGTCCTCTCGGGCACGTAGTCTGTGCTGAACAGAGTTCCTAGCATCTCCAGGCAAATCTAGGACTTTAACCTGGCGACGGTTTACGGTCCTCTTGATTTGCGGGGTACGTTGTAGTTTCTCGAGCGTGGCCAAACCCTCATCATTGTCACTACCATCGCCCTCTGAGCCTTCGCGGGAAGAATCGCTGTCATTTTCCGATATTCTTGATTCCGACGGAGTCCGGCTGGAAACAGCTTTGGGTACCGACCCTGTCTTGCTCGATGCAAATTTTGCTGGTTTGGGGATTGAAAGCGCTCCCCCAAGCTTGCTTCTATCTGCACAGCACAAGTAAAACGAGTTAAAACCGGGATGGCTTCAGTGGCATCAGTGACTGACCTCGATCGTTTGGCAATGGCAGCGAGCGACTTCCACCCATCGGCGCTTCTGCCTGCCGAATCCGGCCTTGCGGTCGTGTGGACGGAGGAAGTGTCCCTCCTTCGCCAGAACCTTCCTCAAAGGAAGACAAGATCCCTTCGAGTTTGGCTACACGGGATGAATCCAGGCGCGTTTGAGGTCTTTTTCGACTCGTGTCTATCGTCCGCGCATCCCGAACATGCCTTTGAAGTTTTGTAAGCCCAGCCTCGGACGGCATGATCTTCGCTTCCAAAAAGCATTCTAACAATGATTGCAACAATGCAAAAGACTGATGAAGTAGCTCTTCATCGGTAAGGCGCAGCCATCGGGCAAGCTCTGGAAGCACAAGCTGTAGATCGTTGATCATTCGTTTAGCGACTTTGGACAGTTTGGAAGAGGAAGACGGGTGATGAAGATGGCGTGATTCTACACCGCGGGAAGCCGCATTCTCAAAGACTCTCCACTGGGCTAGCATATCGCGTGCGAAGATCAAAGCATCTCGCATCCAAACGACCATATCCTCAGCCTCAAAGTAATTGGACCAGGAAGGTGTCTTCTTGAAAATGACCGCATTGGCTCGAGTCATGAGGGTCCAAAGATGAGGCAATTCACCTTGAGGGCCTGACCCGTCGCTACGCCCCAAGAAAAGCTCGTCGTGCAGTAATCCATCGGGAACGGTGCATAGGACTTCTATGACATCTGTCAAGCAACGCACCAGAGACTTGGAGAGACTGCACGCTTCTGGAACAGCAGCTGCATAGTCACAGAAAGTCTGGATGAACATAGAGATGCAACGCAAGGACTCGTCGGGAAATTTTTGCAGAAGTGCACGGAAGCAGTCTAATCGCATGTCAACGTCGAAGGCTTGGCCGACAAGTGTCTGAGCGGCCAATTGAATGGTACCAACAGGGCATAGCATTAACGCCATGACATCTGTCAGCAAGCCAGGTCGCCGCAGCAGATCACGGCTTGCTGTCGCGGAGTTGTGGTCCACAAAGGTTGACATGGCGTCGGAAAATCCGTCGCGGAAGCTAAGCAAGGACTGATTGACTTCATTGAATGTCATCGTGGCTTGAGAGATCACTGGGCCGGAGCTTTTTGGTTCGAGGATATTGGAGAATGCTTTTCTAGTCAATGTGTCCTGATGAGCAGACATGGCAACCACGGATAACATGGCTGCCATGGAGTCAGGATCATCCGCTTGAATATTCTCATACGCTTTCCTCCACATCTGCCTGCGAATGTTGGGAGTGCGAGTCGTTATGCCCTGTTGAGAAAGAGCCCGGGACAGGCTGTTAATCGCAATAGATACATCCTGCACATCCTTCCGCAACGTAGTCATCACCAGGTCGCGCACCGCCGCCCGCGCCTTACACCAATTCGTACCCATGAAAGGGCGGGAAAATGCGATTGAAATGAGTCGGTCGGTGTGTATGTCCAAGACAGTGGTGAGTGCCTGTTGCTGCACTGAATTCTCTTCAACAGAGGTCTTCCTGAGAATTCCTCGAAAGAGCTAACAAAGATGAATCAATAACTGTCAATCAATAAACGCATCTTGAGAATATATGGAAGAACTGACAGTCGTCGCCGCGATCATGACGATAGGGCGCGCAGCTTGGAAGCGCTCGTGCTGTAGTTCCTCGCATAGAAAGTCTGCCATTTTTGCGAGCACATCACCAAAACTGCCCAAGGTCCAAATACTTTGGAGATACTCTGCGAACCAGAAGAGTAACCAGGGTCTTTCTTCCATTGAATTAAAGGATTGCAGAAATTGCGAATAAGAGATATTGTCCTTGATCGAATCAAAAACGATTTGGGGGTAATTCGATTCATGGCACGTCCACAAATCCGAACCTAGTCGCTTGAGAAGTAATAAAAAGCCACGAAGGATGTTCGGGAACTCTATTATGAGGCAATGAATATATTGAGATTAGCAAGAAGAGGGGACACATAACATAGGACTAACCCGGCCCACTGTCGTGGAGATGTCCTGCCACCACATGTGTCACGTCAAAACGGAAAGTATTCCCTGGTCTTAGTAACGCAGTTGGGATGAATGGCAACGTTGAGTCGAAGGCAGCCCATACAATGACAGGATCCGTTGAGAATGCAATCCCAGAAAGGTCACTTCCGATGCATGCCATAGACCTAGAGACAGATGAATCGGAACAGTCAAGTGAGACCATAGAACATATTGTGTGTTCTAGAACGGTCGAGTACGGCACCACAAACTGGTCGTCATCTGGGATGGGAGAAGCTGGGCTCTCTGCGAGATGCAATTTTGCCCAGCGACGGACATCAACGTTGCTATGAGATAGAAGGAGAAGAATGCCAGCGGCAGGAGGGCCCGATGGCCAGCCCGGCATAACAATTTGAGAAACATTCGCTTCGAGAATGGCTTGGATGTGCCGATTGTTCAAGATTTGTAAATTTGACACCATGTGATAGACCATGGCAGAAGGTGCATCCAGAAGCGTCCAATTTTGACTGGATATATGAGGTGAAGGCTTGAAGGTAGTCCGTGCTTGTGAAAGACCATCAAGGATCAGACTGAGTTCCCATTCATCGAAGACACTCATGAAATGCTTGATCGTCGCCTCTGGGAAAGCAGAGAGATATCTAAGTGAAATGGGGGAGAGAAAAAAAACGGAAAACAGGGATAAGTATCAAGCCTTCACTATTCTACGTGAAGCAATGTACTTACGTAGTCTGGGATGTCCTTTTAGCCTCTTGCATTCCTTTGACACACGCACAGCAGCTCGCCAAAATTGATTTAAGACGCGTCTTCCAGCTTTCAACGCGCGCTGAGTTGTATGCGAACAATCGCAGGAGAAATGTTGCAGCCTCTGTCGTTACTTTGTCCGCGTGATCACAGAACCAATGAAATGTACCGTCCAAGGGAGGTACACCCATCAGAAATTGATATAGAGGGCTCATTACATCGTCGGTAGCACCCTCTGAGTCCACAGGCTCATTACGGAGGGCTGAAAGGAGTGCACTGACTTTCTTGCGGTCATTTGAGGAATCGTTCATATGCAGGTGGCTTCTGAGGCGCAGTGATGAGCAAAACGAGAAAAGACAACAGAGTACATGCTCACTACGAAAGAAAGTCGCCGGATATTGTTATGGTCAAGAAGTTCTTTTGAGGCAGGCCGGCGGTGAAGATGGTGAACACTGAAGAGGATAGCTTTCGAATTGAAACCTTGCGCGTCGCGGTGAGACCAGTTTAGTCATTTCGCCACTTGCGCAGTGACAGTACGTAATCAAAGGCCGCGACTCGGGAATCGTTGGTCATGCGGTTCGTTCATTGGTCGTGACCGTCTTCATGAGCTGTCGCCGCCTGCACCGGATGAACTTGGTCAGTATTTGTCTGGCTAAGCCTTGCATTTAACAACATCCAACGACTCCTTGAACTTGCTGACGATAACATCAGACTTTGTCCCATCTCTCATTCTGCTCCCTGACTAGTCGAACTTGTCAATGATACCCAATACTCCTCCCGGCCCTCGTCTCCCTCTTCATCGAAGTACAAGTGGCTACCAGTCCTCCACCTCCGATACACCGCAGCGCCACAACGTAGGTACAGCCTACTTCTCTCAACCTCGGAGGCCCAGTTCCCCCAGCCCTGGTCACCAGCGTCCTGCGTTGGCTAGAAGTCTATCTCTCACCGGTTCTCGGACAGCAAGCGATGCCCGACCTCACGGAAAAGGTCGTCATGATGAAGCCGATCTGTTGAGTGAAGATGACGAAGAGGATGCATATGGGAGCGATGTGAGACATGGTCAGGAAGCCCATCTTGACGAGTCCCCAGATGCTCAGGACAGCGACGGCGAAGACGTGGACGACACTACCAAGGAGGACGATCCAATTACTGTGAGGGACCGTCAATCCCTCATCAATGTCGAACACCCGTTTGGTCTCCCTATCTGGAAGCCCGCATTGTACAAGAAATCGCGGACTGTGACTCGCAACGCTGACCAGGCACTCCATTCCATTCCATCGGCGCAGGCGGAACGTCACCTTCTTCCAGGAAACGTCTTATGGACGCTGTGCTTCGGATGGTGGCTTGCTGTTATCTGTTTCGTGATCGCAGGTATCCTCTTTGTCATTCCATATGGCGGCCGGAATTATTCGACCCTGGTTTTCGGCTTAGGCTGGTATCTCGCCTGGCCGTTCGGTAAATACGTTGAAGGCGATCTCACGAAGGACGATTTTCCCCAGGCCGATGAAGAGAGGCCTCAATTGTTTGATGAAGATTCTTCTCATCATGACGCGACACTTTACCAAGAGGACGAAGAAACCTCCGCGCTCCCGTCTGAAGAGCGCCACAATCCCAGAACTCATTCCATCTTCACAGAGACATCCACTCTGTTAAGGCCAGCAAAGGCTGGTACTACTTTACATGGGCCATCAAGATCCTACGGTGCCACTTCCAGCCCTCGCCGTAATGCAAGCGCTACGAAGGGGACGGTCGCCGACGAGTGGCTGGGGAAGCTCTGTTTTTGGCTCGCCTTACTGACAGTAATCGTGCCTCTGATGCTACTGGTCAGTCTCGTATGCTGGGGCCTGATTGTCGCCATCCCCATGGCAAAGTTAAACTGGGCTCTTTTAAAGCACCTAATCCAGCATCCAACTAGCATCCGCTTTTGCTCCGCCCCCTCCGCTGTTCTCGTCCCATCCGCGCATTTTACATCTACTCAGGGAAGTGTATTGGACGACGATGCCATTGTTCCAGAAATTCCCGCCGCCGTCGAGCGCACGCGACTCGCACCGGGTCAAGTCGCACCCTTCGGGTCCCCCACTTCAACTGTTTTGCTCTGCATTTATCGCGCTGGCGACTGGCAGTACTTCAAGTACACTGTGGGCGGTGTCAATATCTTCTTCATCAACCTCCTTCCCGTCGTTTTCTTCGTCATCTTTGACGGATTTGTAATTCTGCCCTTCGTCGAGCGTCGAGAGCAAGTGGGACGGCATGTTCCTGGTATTGTCGCGCTTCTTGGATCGCGCGTTTTGGTCTTTTTGTTGAGCCTTTTAAGTGTCATCCCCCTTTCATACTTCATTGGGATGGCAGTCGCGTCCATCTCGGCGCAGTCGTCCATTGGCATGGGTGCTGTGATTAACGCTTCTTTCGGTTCCATCGTCGAGGTACTGCTATACGCGATCGCTTTGACTCAAGGCAAGGGCCGCCTTGTGGAAGGGTCAATAGTCGGAAGTCTACTGGCTGGAGTCCTTTTGATGCCCGGGTCAAGCATGTGCAGCGGTGCAATTCGACGAAAAGAACAGAAGTTTAATGCGAAGAGTGCGGGTGTGACAAGCACGATGCTCATAATGGCGATCATTGGGACGATGACCCCGACGTTGTTTTACCAGACGTTCGGTAACGTGCGTATCGTTATCGTCACATCAATATCCGACTACTTACACCTCTACAGTTTCAGCTAGCATGTGACAGATGTTCAGACACCAACCCTGGCGATGCAACATGGACATGTCAGCATTGTTCCTACAGACATCCGGACCCTGTGGAAGACCCGTTTTATCAATCCACAGTGAAAAGCTTGATGTATCTTTGTGCTGGGGTTCTATTGTTTGTGCGTCTTCCTCTTCTGCTCAGGAACAACTTTTGACGATCTTTCGCCCAGTCATATTTGGTTGGATTGTGGTTCTCGCTTCGTACTCATGCCTCCCAGATATGGCAAAATCCTCAGCAATTGCTGCAATCCCAGGATCACCCTCGCGTATCTTTCTATCCCAGAGTGTCAACACAGTCTGCTGTCGGCCCCGGAGCTCTGCATGCCACCGAAGAGAGACCCGACCATAAGATTGGCTTCTCTGGAGATGAAGAAGACAGCCACTCCCGTAGTCAGACGCCTGTACCGCATCGGCGCGACGGCCAAGGATCGACTTTTCAGCCCAACACCGCAGTATCTGGAGACACACCACAACATACAGGCGCTTCTGCGAAACGACTTTCTTCCGTGCCAGCGACAATGCCAATGCCGTCTGTTGGAATGACTTATACTCCATTATTCGAGAGCGTCGATCACGCCATTCAGAACACCGGTCTCCATCCTACCAGTCTGATAGACAATATGACTACCGAGGACTTCACTAGAGCCGTCGCTGCTGCAACCGTCAGTGCTCTTCGCCATCAACAGATTCATTCTCATGCAGGCCGTTTACGGCATGGTGATGGCAACATCGAAGGGGAGGAAGTAGCTGGACATGGTGGCCATGATGGACCGTCCTGGAGTAGGCTAACCAGCGCAAGTGTTTTACTAGGATGCACTGCCCTATATGCCATCATTGCAGGTACGTCAGCCCATTGTTTCTGCTGATGCTTACGGTGACCGCTTTTATCTAGAACTGCTGGTTGACGTAGTGGATGTTGTGCTGGAAGGGTCAGGAATCAATGAGAAGTTCCTGGGCGTAACTCTTTTTGCACTGGTCCCGAACACCACGGAATTCATGAATGCTATGTCGTTTGCTATGAACGGAAATATTGCGCTTAGGTATGCTGCTTAGCTCAGATTATAATGGTTCACCTCTCATTTATCGTGTTCAGCATGGAGATCGGATCCGCGTATGCTCTCCAGGTCTGTTTGTTGCAAATCCCTGCTATGGTTGCATTTTCTGCTTGGTATGATCCAGCGGAGCTGGGTGAAGTAGCGAGCACCTTCACGTGCGTTGTTCTAACAATCTCAAAGTCTACGCATTCTGATTACCTTGAGTGTAGCCTAATATTCCCTAGATGGGATGTTATCGCCATAATCCTTTCTATCTTTCTTTTGACTTATACATATATTGAGGCCAAGGCCAATTATCACCGCGGAACGATTCTCATCTTGAGGTTGGTCCTTTATTGTCAGTAATTTATGACAATGACTAATTGCTTGAAAAAGTTATTTTGTTCTTGTTTCAGGGTTCTTCTTTGCACCATCATAAGCATATTGACACATCATCCAGCAGCCATTTTATCAGTAGATACCATGTTTCGAAATTACAATTATTTATAATTTTCAAACTTGACGAGTCAAAATTTGATCAGTGTTCAACAATAGAATTGCAGCAATATTGATATGGTATTGTTTCAGAAGCTTAAATTCAACTAAAGATAAGATAACAACAAAAAAGTAAGTCAGTTATGCCAAGACTGGGTTCAAGGGAATAGTGAAGCCATTCAAGTCACCCCAAGGGATCAAGGATCAAAGAGCAGAGGATGTCATAGAGAGTAAAGACAGGCTGAGAATGTCTAGGGTACAATGGGACTGGGTAGTCAAGTGGACAAACTGAGGAAGCCAGTCAGAAAGGTAGCCCTATATATACTGGAAGGATAGCCCAAAGGGGAACAAGGGATATCCTGAAAGGGGAACAAGGGGAAGGGGAACAAGGGATGTCCCAAAGGGGAACAAGGGATATCCTAAAGGGGAACAAGGGATATCCTAACAGGGAACAAGGGGACATAACAAGGGAGTATCCATATAGGGAACAAAGGGAATGAAGAAGACCAATGGGTGATTCATGACAACAAGAGGGTTTTCATATAAGGAACAAAGAAAATAAAAAAGAATAATGGACAATTCATGACAATACCTCCTCTTAAAGGTATGCTTGCACCTGGAGCACTTCAGCACCTATCAAACATCTACATAGAGTCTTGAGTCTGAGAGTGACAACTGCCTTGCAAAAATCTGTGATACTATAGTCTGTAGTTTTATGGTGTTTGCAAGCAGTGGTATCAACTTATCTGATGATTATGAGACCATGGCTAAGCACTTGGTTCAAGAAATAAGTGAGACAGTAAAGATCCAATAGACAAGAGTAAGTGAGGTAGATGTATAAGAGTTTGACCAAGTGCCAAGATTAAGTTTAGAGAAACAATGAAGCTATCCAAATTACTCCAAAGAATCAAAGATTAGAGAGCAGAGGATGATACTATATCATTTTCATCTGAAAAATTCCAAATTTATATAGCCATTAGCTACAATTATCTAAGTTATGAGAAACTATATATTCAACATATACAGATATATAGGTCTATATGAGCTATATCAAGTATATAGCCATCTATACCATCTATATAGGCCTATATAGCTAGTTAACACAGCTATGCCTTTTATGTAGACCTACATAGCTAGTTAGCATAGCTATGGAAGCTATGAACATGTCTCTACTTGCTATAGAGTCTATGTAGCCTACATCTACTATATCACATTGTAAGTGTAAGCTATATGCTATGACATTTGTGAGATATACAGTGACTATACACATTATCCAGAGTATACACATGGTATAAGTCACACAAAGTGTAAGTTAAATCCATTTATATTTTTAGTCATATCTACATAGATACAAAGCACAAAAAAAAACTAATTATTACTATGTCGAGCACCAGTGCCTACCGTCAAGTGCCATCAGGAGCTGGTGCCCGTTAAGTGCACAGGCGCAGAGGGCACGAAGGGCATGCGTGCATGGGCGAGGCATTGTGCACATACATGAGGGGTAAAGCATGAGCGTGCAATGTTGCATGCAGATGCGGGTGTCGCACAAGTGTGCAGAGCATTCTATGCATGCATTGAGCAATGTGTGTGTGCACGCCGGGTGCTACGTGAGCATGCGGGATGTTGAGCAGGCATGTACACATGTCAGATGTGGTGCATGCATGCATGGAAATGCATGTTGGGCACAGATGTGGGGCATCACGCAGACCCGTGGGGCATCATCGTGCAGGTGCGGGGTACTGTACACATGCAGGAACTCTGCACGCATGCAAGGGGTTGAGCAAGCAGGCAGGACATTGAGCAAGCAGGTGGGACATTGAACACACATGCTAGCTTGTGCATGTGCAGGCTTGGCATGTGTGTGCAGGGTGTTGCTGCAGGGTGTTGCATGTGCGGGCTCACTATGGTGCCTGTCCAAGGCATTCTGCACGTGGGCTGGTTATGGCGAACGAGGGTGGGACGTTGCTCATTGTTGAAGGCATTGCGTGTGAGCACAGGCTGTTGTGCACATGTCCGGGGCATAGAGCATGAGCACGGGGCATGAGCACATGCATGGGGCTTGGGGCGTGCATGTGGGGCCATGCAGCATGCATGCTGCTTGTTGGACGTAAGTGTTCAGCATTGTGCTCATAGGCGGGGCATTGCAAGGGTGGGGGGTAGCGAGCGATGGGGCCATGAGCAACAGGCACTGATGATGTTTAAGTCCCATTGCCAGGGCAACGGGACTCGATGGCATGCACCTGCAGGGACGTGAAGGGCACTGGCGACAACATGACCAGTGCAACACATCACATCAGGAAACTCCTCACTTTCCTGATATTACTGTGTTGGGTCTGGTATCACTGTTTTGGGCCTGTTGTTGCTGTTTTTAGACTGTTTTCAGACTATTTTCAGATACATATGTCTGAAAAGAGTCTAAAAACAGTGATAACAGGCCTAAGACAGTGACATCAGGCTCAAAACAGTAAAGTCAGAAAAGTGAGGAGTTTCCTGATGCATTGACAGCACGCAGACAGTGTGCAACAGTGCATGCATGGCCTGTGCCTGTGCATGCGAACAGGAAAGCCAGAGCTTGTACATCATTGAGGTCGTGTGCAGGTGACACAGGTTTTTGGGAGCTGTGCATGAGACGAGGAAGCTGCATGCAGGTGAATGTGGTGGCAAGGGAGTATGAAAGGGCTGGAGAGCGAGGAAGAGGCCGAGGGAGCATAAGTAGTCGAAGAAAAAAGAAAGAAACAAAAGTATCGCTCTGACGAGAAATGAGCGATACTCTCTGTTTTAGCACAGAAACAACAAAGATAAGTTGTCTTTACTTACCTGGTGGCCCTCTGCTTTACTACTAAATTCTCTATGCCAAAGTTGATGAGCTCAGGGTGAAGAAGAAAATGAAGTGACAAGGGAATGGAGAGGGGAGTGAGGAGAGATGAAAGATGAAAGATGGAGTCAGAAAGGGATGAGATAAGTCGATGTGTGTTGACGTTTGGTGCTTCAACCATTGACTGAGTAAAGCTATGTTGCTCGAGCTTCAACAAGTCTAATAAAATTGTATAAATTCAGAAAAAAAGCTCACAGTGATAGATAATACATTAAATGTAAATGTATGAGAAATCTGAGGATCTACTGTACTGAATTTCCCTGAGCTGCAACATCAATTTAATTAAGTCTGCCAGCCCAATCTCTGATGCGATGCTCGGCAGCACCCAGCAGTCATGATTCTTGGCTTTGTCCAGGATTCATATATATGGCTCGCGTGACACACGTTGCCTCTTGCTCTTTAATTTCCACCATCTCTTGCCATGTTGACACTTTGTCGTCAACACTTGTTCACTTGTTGTCATTGCTCGCTTGCTCATCATCATTGCTTGCTCACTCGTTGTCATTTGTTGCTTGTTGCTGTCTTTATTAAAGTAAGCTTCTATTCTTAGTCTTTTATGTCTTGTGCTAATACCTTCATACTTGTATGTTTACTAGGTAAGCTTTGTTTGTCTTATACTAACTAATGTTTTCAAATTGTCTTGTAGGTTTTCGCTTTTTGGTCAGTTTAGTAAGCTTTTATATATTATCTTTATTATCTTTTAATATTAATTTCTTCTTTTTCCTTAGAAGTTTTTGCATTTTTGAAGTAATGGTAAGTCTCATAGTGTTTTATATTAATCTTCACTAATGTTATATTATCTTGGAGTTTTTCTATATATTATCTTGTATTGTGTAATATAATATTGTAGTATATTGTTATGTTGTAGTTGGTCAATAAAACATCTTGCTCTTCTTTATTTTTTTGTTTGTATGATCTTTATAAATTGTGCACTTCATCAATATGTAGATATGTGTAAAATCTTAGTAAGTCTAGTATGACTATAAATTTATATTATAATATTGTAATCTATTCTAGATATGTAAAATACTTAGCTGATTGTAATCATCAGAGTATCTATGGTATCTGTAGTGAATATAATCTACATAGCTATCCTCATAGCTCTATAGCTATGTCTTGTAGCTCTATAGCTATCATAGCACTCTATAACTATCTTAAGTAGTTCTATAGCACTCTATAGATGACCTCCTTCTATAGTCATCTATAGAATAGGTGGCATAGCTATGGTCTTATGATATTTATATAATTTATGTAGAGCTTTATAGCCATGTTAATTTTTTCAGATGTTGAATGATTCACTGGTCACACATCATAGAGCTCTTTGGTAAGGCAAATTTTGACACATGTTGCATGTTACAAGAGCCAGTGGCAAATTGGTTTGACATGTAACAGTTAGTCTAATTTTTAGATTTTGAGTCACTATAGCACTTGGTAGTAGGGTTCTGCAAAAGTAAACCCCTAGGTATCAGAGGTCCAACCCTTACCCTTACCCCCTGTATACCCTACCCTTGAACTCAAGGGTACCAAAGGGTACAGGTATGTAGCAGGAGTAGGAGGGTATGGAGGGGTAGCATACCCTCAAAGGGTATTCAAGGGGTTGTGCAAGCATTTACATAGTCATAATACTTTAATGCAGGCTAGTATACATAGCTACAACATCAGATAAATGTGTAAGTGGTACATAGCTCTATAAAGTCTATATAGATTTCATAGTTCCATAGCACTGCCCTTTTCTACATAGCTCACATAGCTAAAGAGAGATACTATATAGTGCTATGAAGCTCAGGGGTCATGCTATGGAGTGCTATCATAGCTATCATAGCTGATTATGTAGCTATGATAGTATGGCTACCTATAAAAGCTATAAGTGTCTATGAAAGCTATAAGGCTTATATATCTTACATAACTTATACTCAATATATATCTCACATATCCTATATTCAATATGTGTCTTACATATCTTATATTCAATATGTAGGCTCAATATATATGTTAAAATCATAAAATGTATTAGAACTATAAATCTTTTCTACAATCATATTAGAATCAATAACATATAATTACACAAATATAAATTATTTCAATACATCAAGATTATATTGATATTACAAATACTATTACTAACTAAAAAGCAAAAACAAATTTTAGAAAATATAAGATAAGATAAGATATATATAAAAATAAGATATATGTAAAGATAAGATAATATATAAAAGATAAGATAAAAGATACATAAGATAAGATTAAAAAAATACATAAGATAAGATAAGATATATAAAAGATAAGACAAGTAAGAAAAGATAAGAGAACATTAGTCTTAGAAGATAAAGATAACATGTACAGACTTACCAGAGTAACAAAAAGTGAAATCTAAAAAACTGACTTGAAGATGTTAGTATTAGTATAAGCAAAAAGAGACTCACAATTAAAAGTTACCTTAGAGATAGCAACAATGAGCAAAAAGAGAAAAAAAAAGACAAACGAGCAAGAGATGATGACGAGCGAGCAAGAAATGACAACGAACAAGCAAAGGACATCAACGAAAGCGTCGACGTGGCAAGAGATAGTGGGAGTTAAAGAGCAAGAGGCAACGTGCATCACGCAAGCCTTATATACGAATCCTGGGTGGAGCTGGGATTTGTGGTTGCCAGGCACTTGCCGAGCGTTGCGTCAAGACTGGGTGCCAGACTTCACTAAATGGGCTTGGCTTCGTGTGAGCTTCATGCATAGTAAATACTTATTATGCTCATTCATTTGAATTGTATATACAGTTTATGGCCATACTGTTTTTTTCTAAATTAATGTAATTTTCCTTGATTTGTAGTGGCTCGAAGAACATAGCTTCGCTTGTTCGATGGCTGAAGCACTGAAACGCACGTTGAAGCTCGTCTGTCTCTTCATCTCTATCACCTCCACAGCTCTCCACTCTCCACTCTCCACCCTCCATTCTCCACCCTCCTCCTCTCCCTCTGACTCATTGAATTGCATACTGGAGGGACTCAGGAGGATGCAGAGGGCCTTGAAAGTGAGTAACAAAAGCCTTTTATTCCGTTAATTCATGCTAATGTCAAGAGTATCGCTCGAACGAGCGATACTCTCGACTTCTTTCATCCTCCTGCACCCTCATCCCCTCTTGCCTCTGACTGCTGCTCATCCCGCAACACCCTACCCTCCATCGACCTCGCTGCCACGCTGTCACGCTGCCATCTGCCATGCTGCCACGCCACCACGCTGCCACGTCACTAGCACCCAGTGTGCCGCCTCCAACGACCACAATCAGCGGAGTGCGCATGGTCATCCGCGACCCGGGATGGGCACGCCAGCACATGCACGTCGCACGGGGACCTGTCCGTCCTCGCAACGTCTACACCATCACGCCTCGCGTACATGCCTGCCGCATTGCGCACGGGCCTGCGATAACTCGAGGACTTGCACACGGGCTCGCGGTAGCCTGACATTTCATGCCCGGCCCCTGCGCCTCGTGCCCAGCCCCACTGCCCTCGACCTTCACCCACGCCTTCCACGTGCCTTGCGCTTCCTGCGTGCAGGCTACTGCATCACGCACAAAGCCGTGGCAGTCTAGTGCCTCGCGCATGGGCCCCTGGCTGCCCGATGCTTCGTGCATGGGCCTGCTGCCCCCAACACCTCACGCATGCCCTCCACATCTCGCGCAGACGTGCGCCTCACGTACAGCCTCACACATGAGCCCATGGTGACCCAGTGCTTCATGCACGGGCCCGCCGTCCCTGACGCTTTGCGCACGCACCCTGCGCACCTCGTGTCTTCCGCACACAGGCATGACGTGTTGCATACGAGTCCACGGTGGCCCAGTATCTCGTGCATGGGCCACATGCCTCGCATACAGGCCCGCCGCCTCATGTACAGACCCCAAGGTCTGCACCTCCTGCGCGCATGTCTGCCACATTGCGCACGGGCCCGCTGCAGCCCAGCATCTCATGCACACTCCGCCATGCCTTGCGCACGGCCCTTCCATCTCCCGCGTGCAGCCCTGCCGCATAGCATGGCCAGTCCTATCGTGCGCTGGCCCTGCAGCATGCACACTCCCACGCATGGGTCCCGGGCTTCACGTGTACCATTGCATCTTCAATGCATGCAGCGTCGCATGCACTGGCCGCGCTCTTGTGTGTGTGCACACTTTGTTACCCCATGGGCGCACATGTAACATAGTATACTTGCCTGTAGTAGTAGTTGAATATAATTAAATTTGACCTGTTTCGAGTATAACATGCTCGAAAACATAGACTCTACACCAACTGTAGATATTATAGCAGCCTAAGAGTCCATAGTGACCTTTGGAAGCTCTGTATGGAACATAGTATCTATAGGATACATAGAGGGAGAGTAAAAATATATAAGTTACATAGCAGGCATAGCAGTGTGCAATTACTATATAATACTATATACCCATCACCCATGACTATGATAGCTATCATAGCTATCATAGTCCTGTATAGCTATGTGGCCCAACTACATAGCAGCCATAGCACTATAGAATCAGACATAGCATTGGCTGGCAGCTATGTAGATTTCACATTTTTGAGATGAAGTCAATTGTATCTTTAACCAGAGAGATGAGGTCCCAACCATCATCAAACTCTTGCTCCTCATCAGTTGGATCCCCTTCAACCTCTGGCATCATTGCAACCAGTTTGATATCTTTGTCCATTACGAGACCTAGGAGGCTCCATGTACCTAGGCAAAGCAATGCACATGTCATCTGCATGGAGAGTCAGTTATGGATGTAAGGGAGCAGAAGACAGCCTTGGCTAAAGATCCACTCGACATCAATGGATGTAGCTAGGAAAGTGCAGAAAATGAGCCAGTTGTCAATCAATTCGAAGAAACACGTACTAGGAATAGATAGACGAGCATCATGTGCGATAAATGTGGATATATCATACACTTTTCTGACCACCACTTGAGGATGTCTAGCACAGCTTCAGGGTCAGTGCTTAAGTATGCATTGAGCTCATCACGAAGCTCGGAGAACTTGGAGGGCACAAGCATTGGAAGACAGTCAAATATATTTGCTTTCTTTGCCTGCAGACCATGCCACAGAAGATCATTGACAGTTTACAAAACCCACTGACAACTCACGGAATCATGAAGCTCCTTTGCATCTCCTTCAATAACCTCCTGAGCAGCATTGCTGTCTGCTTGGTAAGCACATTCGAACTCAGCACATACAATTTGCTTGACCGCAGAAATCCATTCTGGCTCCCAGTGTGTCGCCTTGAAGTATGCAAGTTTATGGCAAGGATGAAGGACTTAAAGATATTAAGAAGTTAGTTAGCGATTGAGACAATGAAGCTTCATGCACCCATCACAATCTGATAGACCTCCGAGTGGTCAGTAATGTTGTAGTACTTGTTGAGAACCTGTTTGGTAATGCTGAGTAATGCCCGAATAGCTAGCTCATATGCCTGATTCACAGCACTCTTGGTGAACGTGTTGTCAATGTGGTCCATAGCAGGGATAACCATTGCTAGATTAGGTGTAGAGCAAGAGAAATAAAGTGTGGTGTCTTTAAATATCTGCCAGATGAGTTGTGAGAAGCGTCAGGTGCAGGCAACCCATTGTGGGTCCATGTTTGAGGCATACAAACATGTTGAAGACACACCTATAGCACATTGTAGAGCTGACTCACAACCTTTCACTTCATCAGGAACCTTGACAATTTTCTGATGGGTCTGACAGTGTCTGACAGTACTCGTGCAAGTCAAATCAGATGCATCAGACAGTATCAGATAGCTGTTAGTTAAATCAGACAGCATCAGACTCTATCAGACACTATCAGCTAAATGGACATGCAGATGCTGTCAGAGATTGCTCAGAATGCTCTCAGATTTGTGAAAATATCAAATATCAGAAATTCTGTTATGATATATAATTAGAGATGGATAACTCCTATAGTGAACAATAGGTGTCCACTCTTAAATATATAAGCTAAATCAGATGTGATCATTTGAAAAGTGGCTGCAGACAGATCAGACTCTATGAGCTCTATCAGATACTGTCAGACACTGTTAGACACTGCAGGTCAATCAGAAAATTGTCAAGGTTCTTGATGTTGTCTTCTCTCAACTTGAACATTCGCAAATCCATCTGCCTATCTACTGTGAGCTCATCAATTGCCTTCTGATACTGCACAGCAAAGTCCAGCATATCAAAAGTTGAGTTCCACCGGGTCGCCACATCACGTGGCATCAGTTGATTGCTCAATTCATTCACTTGCAGGTACTCTCACCATTTCGGCAAGACTTTCGTTGTGGGATGTATGATCTTGTAGGCAAGTTTCCAAATCTTGAAGCCATCGGGTGGCATGTAAGTTCATTTTCATTCTGCAAAACATTCATTCACTGACCTTTGTGAGTGCAAGGCATATGGGCTGCACATTGTCCTGCAGTGTGGTAAGCTCTTCTGCCCCCAGCAGCTCATCTTTGTTGATCTTGACATCAACATCATCATTTCCTTCACTCCCTTCTGTGGCTCCCATCTCCCTCTCTGTTACCATCTCCTCTTCGTCAAGATCTTTCATCAAAGCCTTCAACTCTTTCTCAGCTTCTGAAGCTGCAGCACCTGTGTGCTTCTCCGGTATGTCAAACTGCTTGAGCAGAGCCTTTGCAACTAAATTGACAATGTGTAGGAAGCATTGCATACGATTTGCTTTGCTCGGGAAATTGTCCAGCTGCTTTGCGAGCTTTGTAACCATCATGTCATTATTGGAGGTATTGTTGCAGGTTATGCTCAAGATCTACAGTGAGTCTGATTAGCTCAATCTTATGGCATATACTGACAATCATCTACTTTATGTGCAATGCCAAATTCTTTGGCCAAGGTGTAACCAGTATAGGACTAACAAATATTTAACTACATTTCTTGAAGTCAGGAATAGTAAATATGGTGCATATTGTAACGGATGGTTTATCAGTTACTACTATAGTCTTCTACTTTCTTACTCTTTTCTACCTGGCTCACTTTTCGAGTTTTGCAGAGTTTCCTTATTAGGATAGCTGAGTTTGAATCATGTACTTAGAGCGGATTTCCTTATTGGGAATAAGCATCTATCTTGCCAACACACCACCATCTGTCTGCTTTTGTCTCAGTCTCTGCTTGTTCTCCTCATATCTGAAAGGTTCTCTTGAGATCCAACCCTCAAAGGAAGGTGTGTGGCCCCCAAAACTCTCATCAGGAGGTCTATATCTGCTGCTGGCCCTCAGAGGAGGTGCCAGCTCATCACTCATCTGCTTGGCTGCAGGACTGAGGCATCCTCGGTTCTGTTAGCTCTAGCTCGTGGACTCTCTCTAGGAGGTCTACGACACCTTTATACCCTCCTCACTCGCTCGCCTACCTTGGACTTCCTGGGCAGTAGCGGCTCGACCTCTATCGTCCGTTACAAAGGTGGATACATCCGGAAGTCCACTCGTCTCTGGCTGGCTGGTGAGGACTTTACATGTCTCATTCAGTTCCCCTCTCCCTGGACGTGGCATCCATGTCCAGGTTCCTTATCTCAAGTGACGATGTCAAGTCGTCTTATCGCCATTCGCTGGAGAGCCGCGTTCTCGCTCTCCGGTCTCATTCCTTTGTCGACAGTGATCTCGTCGACAATGGGCTTGGTATCTGAGCCCATCGGTTTCAGATCAGGGAGCCCTTGCTCCATTTTGCCTTAGAGGTCATCGAGCGACTTCAATCGTCGCTCGATCAAGTCTGGTTTTGCCTGCCATACCCCCCAAGGTCTGTCTTCACGGTCGACAGGGATCTCGTTCTCCGTTCCTGTCTCCATGGGTCACCATCTCCCTGGGACGTTCGCTGGGCCTGGCGCACATTGCAGGCATGAGTCGCCGAAGGTGTCGATATCCTATTCTGGTATGCAGGTGCTCTTCCTCCTGCCATCAGGACTCCTCCTCCTCCTCGAGTTGAGGACCTCAGGGACGTGGAATCCATGTCCCTGGCAGTCCCAGGAGCTCTCTACCTCTGCACAGAACATGTCCCATGTGTTCTCCAGCCACTGTCTGTCGACGCAAGACTCGCTCGGCCATTCCAGGCCTCCTCCCCCTCTGGGCAGCTCCCTGCCTCCAGCTCCTCCTTCGGCCCAATTCTGGCTGCCTGGAGGGCTCTATATGCATCTCTAGTCCTCATAGAGATGCTTCGCTTCATTGCCCTATCAACAGGGCCTCACCTCGAGAACTCCCATGCCGAGGAGAGGGTCAGGGAGCCTGGTAGTTCACCCCCTCTCTAACTCTCTCATTTCTGGATGGATTCCCTCGGTTTCTTTTGTATCCTATTCGCTTTCCAAATGCTTTCCACCTCGCTTCAAGTCCAGGAGGCTGGGGGGGCTGTAGATCGCTGAGATCAGGCTCTGCCAGGCGATGTAGGGAGGTTTTGGACGCAAATCGTGCTTTGTACGTTGCCCATGCTCCTTAAACCACTCCACCATCCTCTTTGCCTTCGCAAACGCTTTCGAACGAGCCCAAGAACGTCTCAAGCGCTCCAGCGGTTGTCAAGATATCTTCATGCTCTCCTCATCCTCCCTCTGAAGCGAAATTTTGCTGTATTTCCTTCAACCTTTCTTCTATTCCTTCGAAACTTGCTCCGTGGAATCCATGGAGCATTCGTTACACCTTCGCATAACCGCTTTTACCCTGGGAGAAGACCCAACCTGTCAAATCTTCGCCATAGTCCATCTCCTATGGCCGGACTATCCTGGGGCTCATGAAGTCAGTTCTGCACGGATCCTTATACGGACAGGATGCCTCGATTCGGACCATCCACATGATTCCAACGAGCCTTTGTACGAGCTGATTGGAGCCCTAGTTCCCATTTCGTCGGCGATCCTGCTCAGCCTGGAGGAGAGATCATATTGCACTGCTGTATCTCTCCTTTCCCTCTATCGATTTGGAACCGGGTTTCTGCACGTCAACGTGTGCCTTTAGGACCGTTCAGCTCACCAGGATGCTTTTCAGAGTGTCCAGCCATCCCCTTGGAATCCGAGGGTATCAAGGACGCTCCCTGGTGTGCTAAGATGGCCATAGCGTGGCGCCTATGCTAGCTATGACCTAACGGACTTTTGGCCCGAGTCCGCGTTGCAAATACGCTTCGAACAAGCCCTCATACGTCCAGATCCGACCACCGGTTCTCATTATGCTCGAGGGGCTACTCACCCTGCTGCCCCTCCTGAGTGCCAGCTGGTATCTCCCTGAATACTGGACCGATTTTGAAGCGGTCTTTTGTACTCGACTCGCATTATTGACCCGGTACTGGAACACCAAAACGATTTGAGGTACGTCCAGCCGTTCCTCCGGAATTGTGTCCATAGTCCAGGGGATTCCCCAGGCAGCCCCAGCTCCATATCTCCGTGACCAGGGGTGCTATCAACAAGCGGTTTCTTGTAATCTATTCCTTTATTTCACCATATTCATTCGTCTTAAGACCAGGAGGCTGGGGGGGCTGCCAATGGCCGGACTTGGGCGACCCTGGGCGATGTAGTGGCACTTGGATGAAGCTCTGTGGTATCCACTGGAGCTTCATTCCTCCTGTTCTTCCTACATTCAGCCTACCCTTCGCAAACGCTTTTCAACAAGCCCAAGATCGTGCTGATTGGTCCAGCCGTTCTCAAGATCGAATCATCTCCTCTTCCTCCTCCCTCTGGGGCGAAATTTCCTTGTATCTTCTTCAATTCTCCTCCAATTCTTTCGAAACCTTTCTCGGTGGAATCCACTGAGAATTCGCTTTCGTATTCCTGCATTTGTTCTGCCCTGAGAGGCTCCTTTCTTCGCCATCTCTCTGGCCCTGCCTGCTCTTCAGGCCAGACTTATCTCTACACCCAAGGCCGAATATCCAGCGGATTGTCAAACGGTTTGGACGCCCACATTTGCGTTTTTAATGCGATTCCAACAAGCCCTCATACGACCTGATACGACCAGCCGTTCCCATTCCACCTATGGGGCCACAGCCTATGGGATGGGTCCAGACTGCATAACCATATCTCTGCCGTCCGTGGACCAATTCCTAAGCGAATTTTTGCGTCTGGACCGCAATAATCGTCGTATTCTGGGGCACCCAAAATGTTTCTACAAACGCTATCCCATTCCGTTGGATTCCAATGGAACTGATGGCGCTCTTGGGTGCCTTAGAAGGCTTGTAGCGCTCGATCCACATGTGCTATCGCTGCAAACTCTTCTGGCCCTTAACACGTCCAAAAACGGGATTCCAATAAGCCCTCACCCATTGTCATCCGCCCAGCCATTCCCATTCAACCTTCACCTGGCTTTTGCAGCTAGCCATCCTCCCTATCCTGCCACATCTCCTTCGTTTCGGGACCGATTTGGACGCGGATTTTTTGCGCTCTGCTCGCATACTCGAACGCTTTTGAATCCCTATACAAGCTCTGGGGTATTCTATGGCTTGGGTAGTCATCCAGCAAGTCACTTGGCGATTTAGGCCTCTTTTGGCTCGGCCATATCTCGGCATCCAGACCACTAATCAACAAGCGGATTTTTGCATCTCCTCCGCATTGTTCACACCTCCAAAACGCGCCCTCACACGTCCTAATCCGACACGATCTTGCTCCGCAAATCCCTTCTCTCCATCCTCATCTCCTTCAACATCCTAGGGATGGCATCCATCCCTTTCTGCTTATCTGCAACCCTCGCTGCTCTTACGCTCTGTGATCCTCATTCAATCCTGTCTACTCTCAACTCAAATCTCCTGCACCAGTCTGGGGGGGCTCGCATGCCTCACTCATCGTCCGTCCTCGACCCCACCATCCACCCATATTTTGGACTTCCATCTAGTTTCTGATGCAGAGTCTGGGGGGGCTTGTGTGACTAGGGCCTGTGGCACAGTTTTCAGGATTTTGGGACCTTAGAGGTATGGAGGTTTCGCTCCCCCTGTCCATCTACTGGGAGTACCTGCACAGAGCTAGCGATGGGGGGCTATAGGGATGTATAGGAGGGAGGCTGGAGCCTTGCAGAGCACTGGATCCAGCATTCCTTTGGAGTCAGACCCTTAGGGCTGAGAGCAGCTGGGAGCTGCATAGGAGCTTGTGAGATCCTGCCTTCCTACTATGAGCAGACTGGAGGAGTAGCTGGATGCCTCAGGCCTCAGCCATCCTGAGACCAGCTTGGAGACCTAGGAGCTGAAGAGATCCTGTCTCTTTGCTGAGAGCAGTCTGGAGTCTGGGTGGCTGAGATAGCCTGTGGCCTTGGCTTAGCATCTTTCATCCTTCCCTTTTGGATGTGAAGTGCTGCAGCTGGAGGACTTGTAGCTTGGCTAGGGTTGGAGGCTGCTCTGTTAAGAGAGCTTGGTGCAGTTAAGTCTGGAGCTGCAGAGCTTCACATGCAGATTTTCTCTTTAATTTTCTTCTCTAATTTTTCACTCTAATTTTTCACTCTAATTTTTCACTTTTATCTTGTTTCTACTTTCTTCTCTAGATTTTTCTCTGATTTTTCTACTTTAACCCTTTTTCTTCTTTTCTTCTTTTGTCTTGTTCCCTTTCTGCTTTGTTCATTCTCAGCTTTGCACTACTCACTTTGTGTTCAGGAGTCTCAAAGACCAAGAAAGTGAGGGGGCTCTGTAACGGATGGTTTATCAGTTACTACTATAGTCTTCTACTTTCTTACTCTTTTCTACCTGGCTCACTTTTCGAGTTTTGCAGAGTTTCCTTATTAGGATAGCTGAGTTTGAATCATGTACTTAGAGCGGATTTCCTTATTGGGAATAAGCATCTATCTTGCCAACACACCACCATCTGTCTGCTTTTGTCTCAGTCTCTGCTTGTTCTCCTCATATCTGAAAGGTTCTCTTGGGATCCAACCCTCAAAGGAAGGTGTGTGGCCCCCAAAACCCTCATCAGGAGGTCTATATCTGCTGCTGGCCCTCAGAGGAGGTGCCAGCTCATCACTCATCTGCTTGGCTGCAGGACTGAGGCATCCTCGGTTCTGTTAGCTCTAGCTCGTGGACTCTCTCTAGGAGGTCTACGACACCTTTATACCCTCCTCACTCGCTCGCCTACCTTGGACTTCCTGGGCAGTAGCGGCTCGACCTCTATCGTCCGTTACACATATGCTCGACACTTTGATGACATCTAATACGAAACTCAACAGTTCTCTGTTATTCTCCATTTGGACAGACACAGCAATGAAGGCACGATGGTTTGGTGAGGTCCAGGCATCTGTAGTAAAGTGCAGTGCTCCTTCATAGTCCTGCAGACAAGGTATCAGCAAGATGGCTCTGATGGACAGGTAGTTCAACATACCTGGAGCATCCGCACAATACGCTTGCACACATTGATGAACACCAAGTGCACGTCGCAAGAGACCATGGCCGGCAACAGTATGTAATATTCTGGTCATCCAGTTTTCATGAGGGACTTAAATCCTCTGTCCATGACCACTTTGAATGGCCACTTGCTTTTGGCAACCCAGCAGACAATCTCCACCCTGCATAAAGGTATCAGCTATTAATCAAGCCATCAGAAGACATGCACAAGGATTGACATGAACCTTGTTAAGAACCGTACATTTCATTTCTTAACTTGATATCACTCCCTTCGACATCCCCACCATGGTCGATGTTCCATTGCTCTATTCCCTTTATTAAACCATATCTACATACACGCATGGATGCTATTGCACTGCCTCGATCCACTATCCATTTCCATCATGATTATTGCAGTACTACCCTATCTACTCCTCTATCATGTTTCATCCCCATCATGTGCAGTACAATGCTGTGCAATGCACAGTTACTACCATCACCTTAGATACGACTTGTAGTTGTGCATCCTCCTGTATTTAACTGGTTGAGCTGAGTCCCTTAGACCTCAGCTTAACCACTTTGCAACTCTATAGGATTTACCTCCTGTCAGTCGCCAGTGCCCTTTAAGTCCCTCTGTCTTGCGCTTCCCTCTCTCAATCACTCTCGACTCTCTTCATCATTGATCGCCTCTTGAGCAGGTCAGCCTTTGTTGTTTGTGTGTAGCCTGAGCCCCTACTTGGTCACTACAGGACATCAGTCCTTAGCAAACCTCACTTTTGTCAATGTATGTTGCCTATGCGAGTACGTTGCCTCCCCTTTTCTGACCCTCTCAAAGATAGCTGTGATTGACCCAAAGTCTTTGACACCCTTCAACAGATCCTGTGCGATGTTCACTGTCTTTGTGCTCATCATATTGCACAGGACATCTTTGCCCCAGCAAGTCTCAACATGTTTGCATAGATTCTCGGTCAACATTACATCACCAGTATCAAGGTAATGTCTTACAGTCTTTTTGCATCCCTTCACCTCGCACTTGAAGACGTGAG
Source organism: Hericium erinaceus (assembly GCA_006506795.2). NCBI lineage: Eukaryota > Fungi > Basidiomycota > Agaricomycetes > Russulales > Hericiaceae > Hericium > Hericium erinaceus. The sequence goes on from CM021163.1 coordinate 1,929,877, forward strand.
TACAGCACTCATTGACATACTCAATTGTAGGCATCGGCTTGAAAAATGCATAGATCAGAGAAGACCAATTCTCAAGCAGGCACTCTGGGAATAAACATGGTAAGCTCTTATACATGATCAAAGACTATGGTCTGACTGAGCTCTGCCTCAGAATTTTCAGCATCACCATCATCACCGGCCAACGACTGGACAGCATCACCGACCTCCTGGTCAGTCTTGTCCACATCAATATACTCTACCAAGGCATTTTCATCTTCTTCGGACTGGACCGTGGTTTGGTGGCTTTTCGAAGCCTGAGAAGTCGATGTCGTGCCTATGGCAGCAGCATGTTCAGGTGCCTTGGGCTTCTTGGCAGATCAAGCTGGTGCAGGTGAGTGGAATGCCTTGTGCTTTTTGCTATTTCTTGAGCATGATGAGCCTGACCTTCTGCAGGTTTTAGGAGGCATAATTGTGAACTGAGAATCTCCAGAGCAAGAGTCGTAGATGATGCTGATAGGTGACACTTAATAGAGTTATGAAGACAAACTTTATTCTTATAGTTATGACTACACATTATTTACAGAGGACTCAGACCCACAGAGAGCTAAGATTGACATTACAGTAATTGTTGAACTGAGAAAAATCATAATAGCATTATGCTGGAGCTCTGTGGTGCAAGTTGGAGGTAGAGGGTATATACCTTAACCTCTAGGTAGGGGTCGAGGGGTAGAAGGGTCATGAGAAACTAACCCCTACCCCTACCTCCTGGTACCCCTACCCCTAACCCCCCAGGGGTATGCCTACCCCTGCAGATCCCTACTTGGTAGTAGATTTGATTCATAATATCTACAAATCTTTGCCTTTACTGAATTGATTGATCCTTTCAGTTATATAAATTGATGGCTCAGATATGTCTTTTAAGCTTGGTAAAATATAAATTCTGGCAAAAATTTTAATCTATTATGATACTCTGTGACTGGTAAATGAAAATATTTGTCAGGCTGGTCATAGTCATAAGTGAGTGATGAACTGTTTGAAATGGTACAGTATAGAGAATAGAAACAGGATGAGAATGTCAGGGTACAAGAAGACTTAATAAGAGGATTATCATATAGAGAACAAAGGAAGTGAAGAAGATCAATGGATTATTCACGACAACTTAGACATATAAAGATTGTGTTTGTTACAGATCACTCCATTTCTCTTTGCATTTTTCTCTGCCATTAAGACCACATGTCAATCATGTGCTTCAGCTGTCTCATTACATGTTCACTTTCTCACATGACTTGGGATTATCCTTCATATATGTCTTGTTCTCCTTTGGGACATCCTATTGTTTTCTCTTTCATTGTTCTTCATTTGGCCACCATTGTTCTTTTCTCATTGTCATTTCAGTACTTATAGGCTCTCTGTCACTCGTCTATTTTCCTAGATTGTCCATTTCATATGTACTGTACTGTACCTCCAATACAGGTCACTGTACTGCTCATTGCTCTCTGCTCTCTTGCTTTCATCATTGTTGGTGACTTGGGTGGTTCTCTGCTGTCTACAACTAAGTCTTGACACCATTCTAAATCTTATCTTCTCTATAATTTCTTTTTCTATACTAATAATCACCAAAAGTAACAAGAATTATGTAAGCAATGTGTAATATGTCACATGCTGGCACTGTAAAACTTATCACATATCATTACCTACTTGCTCTCTCTACCTTCAGATGCCCAGACTGGTTCATTGATGTAGTCAAATCTAGTATGAATATCTCTCAAGCTGCCTACCAAAAAATTATCCCTCTTTTCATAGCCTATGCCCTCTTCTACAAGTATGAGAAAACTGGCTTTATTCTCTCTCACAAAGTGGCCATCTCAAAACCATCGACAAGAACTATTTACTACTATTAAAAAGGTAGTTGAGCTACCAATCAGTAAAACTACTATTTGATAGATTTTGAGCAAGGAAGGATACCACTGGAGGATTGCTAGGAGGGTCTCATATCTCACTCTGAAACAGAAGAAGGCTAGAGTAACTTGGACTTGGATCAATCAGAGACTGAGAGATGAGCATTGGAAGCACATCATTTGATTAGATGAGTACTACATTTACATTGGCAGTACTCTAGGTTATATCTACATTATTCCTGCTACCTTTAGGTAGTGGGTCTTAGGGCCACCAACTCTGATTCACTTTTGGCAGAGGATTTTGCATTCATGACATTTAACTCTGCCTCAGCAACATCTACACATTATCTTGCTCAGTACCTCACATGAGATCGAAGGCTACGACCTGAAATCATCCAAAAACTGGATTTTGACTTGACAGCTATATATGTTCTATGCAGTTATCTCATGTCTGTGCGAAATTTTAGACCTTAGTGCATGCTGACACTCACAGTATTCTAGTTGCAACATGCATCCTGCAAATAGAGTCCTCTGTGGCAGTGCTGTACAGCAAACTCTGCTTGAACATGTAAGGTGACATATGTACACGATTCTATCTCTTATTGCCTTTTACACTTTGCTGACTATCAGAATATGAGTACATCATGAAGATATTGATGTTTGAAAATTGCAAATGAATGAGGAATGCTGGGTACAACACCACTTGAGGGCTCAGGTAGCAAGCTTTGCCATGCAGCCAGCCCCTTCATTATATCATGAATTACCCATTGGTCTTCTTCATTCTCTTTGTTCTCTATATGATCACTCTCTTGTTATGTCTTCTTGTTCTCTGTTAGGAATCTCTTATTTCTCTTTGGCATCATACCTATTTCTATCACACTAGTCAGCCATCACTCTAGTTACATTTATTACAGAATTTACAGTCACTTTTGAGTACTATTCAGATCAGCATTGACACTTGAAGTTATTCAATTATCTTCCAACCAGTCAAATCAACCCAGTCAAGTTGATATCACATTCATTAGCTTACCTGTTGAGGTTTATTTGTATTTGTTTATATAAGCCTTCTTTTAAGCTAGAAGCCACAACATCACATTTCTATCATTCATTAGGCTATACAATCCACCATTAAAAGAAAGAAGAATATTATCCACCTCTCCTGAACAACTAGGTACATCTAGAAAAGTAAAAAAAATCTGATTGTATCTAGGATAGTGTGTTATTGAGATATACCAATATACTTCAAAGAACTCATCATTGTTACAACAATGCACTGTTTAGAGGAGGTCCTACAGGAGAATTGTATTGTTCCAACCTTCAAGCAGTCATCTGTATATGTCACAGTATGAGAATGCATTATGTAGGGGAAACAAAGACCATTGGTAGTGCTGAAGTATCCTGAAGGCAAAGCTGGTAGGATGAACTCTCAATGGTATTAGAAACAGATTTTGAAGCTATTTTTGAAGGACTTTTATAGAGAGATGATAGAGCTAAGAGGTTCAATAAAATTTTAGCAGGATGACATGTCCTCATATACTAGCAAATCAACAAAACTCTGGCTCATCTTTTACTTAATTGAGACTTTTTCTCATTCATCATCTTCTCCTGATATGAATCCTATTGAATCAGTTTGGCATGAGCTCAAAGTCCATATACATGCTCTTTCACATCTCTCAAATATCCTTGACTAGCTCAAAGTTGCTATACACTATACATGGAATGCTCTCACTATGGAAGATATCAACAAGCATGTTAGATAGATGTCGAACAGAGTAAAAGCAGTTTTAAAGGTGAACAGTAGACATACAGGTTTCTGACCCCATGAACACTTAGAGTAGATGAAATTCAAGCACATCTGAGAAAAGTAAATTATACATAGCTGCAGGTTACATTATAGAAGCTATCATTGAGCTATGAGAGCTATGAAGTTGACTTATCCAGCTATGTAGAGCTATGGGAGCTTTCGTAACTTCCATAGCTAGTAGTGCAAGCTATATAGTGTTACCATAGCTCCATAGCCAGCAGTCTGAAATACATAGCACTATTGTACTTCAAAAGGTGAGCTATGACTATTATTAGTACTATTAGTACTATATCAAGTCAACTAGGTATGAAAATTTTGAAGTCAAGATTAATGATATTCAATAGATTACTACTACAATCAATCATACTACAGGTACTTGTGATACAGGTGCAGGGCCATGTGCAGGAGTGCACGCACTGATGAGACACGACAGAACACATGCACATGAGGTGCGGCAGGCCTGTGTGACATGGCGGGCCTGCGCACGGGAGATTGGGGGTATAGAGCCTGTGCGCAAGCTGTTGGGCTGCGGTGGCACCATGCGTGGGGCACTGGACCATGGTGGGGCAGTGCGGGAAGGGCGAAGATGGTGCGCGAGGTGTGCAGGTACAGGCGTATGTGTGGCACAGTGGACGCACTTGAGGTGCGGGCAGCATACAGGAGGCAGTGCCGGTACTGAGTCTGTCTACAAGGCATTGGGGGCATCTGCGAGGGCATGGTAGCTGTATGTGCAAGGCACCGGGTCAGTGCACGAGGGACTGGCATGCGGCAGGCCCGTGCTCGAGGCTGGGAGGCCAGAACGAGATGCGGAGGCCATGCGCGACATGGCAGGCCCATATGCGACACAGCAGGCCCGTATGTGACGCAGCAGGCCTGCGTGCAGAGGCACAAGAGGCGCAGGGACATCGTCGTGCTGTCGTGGCTCGTGCACAATGCGGCAGCCCATGAGCATCAGGAAGGTTGACAATTTTCTGATGAGTCTGACAGTTTCTAACCCTACTGTAGGATCTAATCTGTCTGAGATTACTTTTCAAATGACCATATCTGATTCAGCTTATATATTTAAGAGTTAAAATCTATTGTTAGCCATAGTAGTAATCCATCTCTAACTATCCACTATAGTATAATTTCTGATATCCAAAATTTACACAAAACTGAGAGCATTCTGAGAAATTTCTGAGCTCAGCTTGAGGTCCAACAAACTGATAGTGTCTGATAGTGTCTGATGCTAGCTTATACTGTCTGATTCATCTGATTTCACTCATACCAGTCCTGACAGATGCTATCAGATGGCCGCAGGTCAATCAGAAAGTTGTCAAGGTTCCTGATGAGCGAGGTGCAATGGCCACACATGGGAGGGCAGCGTGAGGCATGAGATGCAGGGCCCGTGTGCGAGGTTTCCAGCTGCGGCATGCCTGCGCAAGGTGACACACGATGTGTGGACTTGCGTGCCCATCCCGCATTCCCTGCACTGGTGTTCTTACTCCCGGTTGGCCACACATTGTGCGTGCGGGCATCCGTGCAAGGCTGTGGCCATCTGTCAGTGGTGTGTGTGCTGGCGGGGCCATGCACAATGCGTGGGCTCGTGTGCAAGATGCAGAGGCCATGCGCGAGATGCGGAGGCCATGCGCAGCAGGCCTATCCCATGTGCCAAGCAGCAGCACCGTACGCAAGACGGCGATACCATGCGGGAGGGGCAGAGTCCATGCGCGAGATGGTGGGCTCATGTACGTGTTGTCCAGCAGTATGCATGCACCACCAGTACCAGCCCTTAAATAATTTTGTGGACCAGCAAATTGCCAGGAGTGCATTCCAATACACCCAGCAACTTGTTGGCCAGCAACTTACTGCACTCATCATTATGCACTCATACTATAATGTAGCTCGGGGCCGCTTACTGGGCTGTACACTACTCCTACTGTGTGCTTACTACATTGGCTCAGCTCAGCACTGTGCCCGCCCCACCTCGGCACCATTCCGCCCCTGCTCGGCACCACCTCCCGCCTCGGCTACACGCAGTGCCCCGATCTTGGCTATGCGAATGCGTGCGCCTCTCGCCTCGGCTACACACATCCCCGCCTCCCGCCGCCGCTCTGCTGCCACCGTTTGATCCCGTGCGTGCATTGCTGCGACATGCGTCATCAGTGCCGCTGGCGTTGCTGATGTCGTCGCTGCTGCGACTCGAGGGTACATTGCGGGGCACAGGGGTGAGTGCAGGTGCACGCGCGCCATCGCTGGGCACGCGTGCCATTGTTGGGGCATTGCGCATGGGTGCTGGGCATTCGGCGCGGGTGCTGGCATGCAACGTGGGTGCTCGGTATGTAGCGTGGCTGGGGGCCGCGTGCCATTGCTGGGGGGGTCTCCGCCATTGCTGGGGGACGTGGGCCATTGCTGGGGCATCACATGGGTGTCAGGGCATCACGCATGGGTGCTGCGCATCGAGCGTGCATGCTGAGACTCTGGCACCGGTGTTGAGTGACCCCCACGGGTGCTGGATGGCCCGGGCGGGCACTGGACATGCTGTGTCATGTGCATCTGCACACCGCGCATCTCGTGCACATCCGATGCGCATCTGATATGCATCTGTGCATGTATGGAGGCCCACACACACAGGTGGACGGCTGCTGGGGGCTGCTGGGGGCCGAGAGAGGTGTGGTCGACACGCATGGATGGTGCGCCGGATGTGCGAGGGGGATGGGACAAATGGGAAGAGCGCGCGGACAGCGAGACGAGGCGCGCGAACAGCGCGTAGCAACATGTGTGTGCGAAGAGGAGGGAAGGTGAGGAGGAGAGGGTATGGGTGCAGGACAGGCCAGAGGACAAGCTGCGTATGTGCTATGGCATAGCTCGGAGATAGCCAAACCTGCCCGAGCTGCCCGACTCTCGATGAGAGGAATGTTGGGACACACGTTCTGGAGGCTCTTAGATAGTATTGGTGCTGAAAATATGTACATACCATATAATATGATTCGTTTGCAAAGTTTGAGGGCATTATATGCAGTATCACAGCCAGAATGGTGAAAATGGACTAACCCTACTGTAACCCAATGCCACATTGTTTGGTCTACATGCTTTACCACTTAGAATTCATCTTCTTGAGCTAGGCGAACTGTTTTCTAGTATATCCAGCCATGTATGTACGAGCTTTAAATTTTTTTTATCCAGCTCTCAGGGCTTGAGACCCGACATACAGCTCATATCACACGGAGATCCAGCCAAAAACACAAATCTTAGCCAGATCCAGATGATCTGAGGGAGTAGAAAATATAACAAAATCAGATCACATTAAGAATATATGCGTCAATGTGCTGTAGTATACCGATAGAGACATAGAAGAAGGAGTGCTATATTATTGTGACTCGAATCCGATGTCCGGCGTGCCCGAGACCTGGATTCGAGTTTGACGCGTTCGGAATCATTAACAACATCAGTAAACCTCAAATTTCCTGACTGATCTGAAAATGACTTGAAAATGACCTAATTTTATCTGATTTTGTCTGATTTCTATCAGGACTGTCATTTAGGGTGCTGTTTTTCAGACTACATCAGACTATATCAGAAAAACTGATCTGCTATCAGATCAAAGCCTGACTCTCAGATCAAAAGTCTGATGTCAGATAATTTCTGATATCATTAGACAATCTCTAATAGTTAGAAATTGTCTGATAGTCAAAGATTGTCTGATAATCTCAGAGATTTTCTAATGATGTCAGAAATTATCTGACAGTTAGAAAATGCCTGATATCAGACTTATTAATCTGATGTCAGAATTTGATCTGATATTAGAACTGATCTGATTGTCAGAATTTAATCTGATGTCAGTCATTCTGATAAACTTTTACTATCACACAAACAAGCTTCAGCATCTTTGACTTGTTAAAATTAGAGTCTATGTTGATATCTGATTTGAATAGGATGCTATCAGATTAGTCAGACATCTCAAAATCTTATAAGTTAGAAATTCAGATCTATTAGACTTAATGCAGACATTATAAAAGTTTACAGAATATCTCAGATTCATTAGAGCTAATTTTGAACTACAGTTCATATTGATATCTAACTTAGTTGAAGTACTATTAGATCAGTTAGATATTCTTGAGTGTTCTAAGTTAATGGTATCAGACTCATTCAGATATCTCAGAATTTTACAAGATAGAAATTCAGATTATATCAGACTCATCAGAGCCATTTCAAACATATTTCATCTTCTGCAAAATACAAGTTAGTCTATCAGACTTTAGTCAGAACAACTCAATTACATTTTCAGAATAATGAGCAGAGCTTTCAGCTCATAATTAGATCTTTCAACCAGTATTCAGACACTTAGAATCACACCAAATTAACAGAACCACTGCATTCTAAAATTAAGCAGGTAAAACGACTAAAACGCCCAATGCAGCATAAACCCAAAAAGGTAGGCCATAGGTGAAAGGGATTAACAGTAAATGTAAAGCATTAGAAATCATTAAAACATCAGATGTATGAAGAGAGGAAAACTAGATCAGAAGTCAGCTCAGACCAATATTAAACAAGATCAGACATACTCAGACAAAATTCAGAAGCATCAAATCCTATTCATAAGAAGAGAATGCAAGTCAGAAGTCAGCTCAGAAAAAAATGCAGACAAAGTACAAACTCAGACAAATGCAGACAAGTCTGATCCTATTTAAACTTAGGTCAGATTATTATGCAAGAAGAGAGAAAAATTACAAACTCTTAATCATCAGACAGATAATCCACAAGGCCTGTCCGACGACGAGCACCTGCATCCAAAACACCAGACTCAGTCTGAGGATGCTTCTTACGCTTGGAAGCACAAGCTATCTCAGCCAGCTCCATGATCAACTCCCACTTCTGATCAGAAAGAGCATCAATCGCCTTCATGTAGTGGCGAGAAGCAGCTCCCCAATTGCTAGAGCTGAACCTCTTATCCTCAATAATGCTTTGAGGAGCTTCCTCCGGAGGCAGGAGATTGAACAAGGCACGCTCAACCTGCATAAAGTTAGCAACAACAGGAACAAAAATCAAAAGCACTCACAGCAACTACAGCCAGGCAGAGAGCAGCTTTAGGCCACTTATTTGTCCTAGAGGCAGCAGGAAGATGGGAAATAGGAACCAGATGGGCAAAGGCAAGGGTCTTGATAATCATAGAATTCCTAAACATGCCAGAATGAACCTACAAAGCTTGTCAATAAAAGAAATAGAAACAAGGAAGAACATACTGGAGCTGCACCGTCAACCTTTTTGAAGGTCTCAAAGACAAAGGGATATGTTCCGGTATTAGTGGCTTCATCCTGATCAGCCCTTGTGCGGCACTCAGGCTTCCGACCAAGATGAAAGCGGACACAAGCAAGGATACGATCCTGCTCATGCCTCTCACCCCTCTTGAATGTCTTCAAAGTGATCTCGTGCTTTGGCAAGTACTTGCCGACAACAAGCTCAGCGATAGGAGCAAATGGCTTCCTCCAGTCATAGGTGTGCTGCTTAACCTGCAAAAAATGATTACCAAAGAAAATGACAAAGGGTAAGAACTTACCAAAAGGAAAGCAAGGTCCCCCTTCACAGAGAAGTCATGAGGGGTGCTAGGAAAGCATCGGTCATAGAGACCTTGGATGTCAGCGACCACATGATCAGAGTCGAAAGGATCAGGAAAGGTGCCCAGCATGTCGCGCCACAACGGGATGAACCAGGTCTTCCACTGGTCCAAATCCACGGGCGCGTCATCATTGCTGGCAGTAGTACGGTTGCGACTGGACATCGAAACCTCCGAAGTATCCTTGAGAGGAGTTAGTATTGCACAAGAAAATAATAAATAATTATGCACAGTTCTGGCAGACGGAGTACGGCTCTATAATAACAAAAGAATTTAAGTCAGTCATAATAAACAACAAGAGATAAAAGTACTATACCATTCTGCCTGGTGTACGGGCAGCAGATGGTGTCTTGGAACTTGACGGAGTGTTGGAGCTTGACAGCACGCGCGATGGTGTCTTATTAACAGAGGCGGGTGTTGCAAGCACAACTCTGGGCTCGGTATCAGATTCGGTATTGCTGGTATCCCCGTGGTCCTGCTCATCTTGCACAGCCTGCCCGTCTTGCTCATCTTGAACACCTTGTGTGCCCTGCTCAACAAATGCATCCCACTCAGTATCGGATTCCGTCTTGCTATCCTCGCCATCCTCGTCATCTTGGCCTTCCAGCTCCACCTCCATGTCCTCACCGTCATGCATGCCTTGTTCCTCTGGGTCCGACTCGCACTCGAGAGCAGTTCCGTCGGGACCAGTTGGCACGACTTGCCATTCCCGGTCGACATCGGGCTCGCTCGCACTGGCATCTTCATCGCTCGCAGCTTCTGCGATGGCCTTCGCATTGGACTTGAGGTACTTTGCTGCCTTCGCCTCACTCGTATCCGGGCTGTCCCAGTCCGAGTCTTCATCCACCTTGCTGGTACTTGCTTCAGACGTAGGCATCGTGTGGGTAGATGAAGCATTTAAGGCATTCTAAAAGTAGTTAGTCAGACTGATACGATAGCGACAAAAGATATATGCGACATACATTTTTTCCAGCAGACTTCTTTGAGATTATTGCCAAGTCCTGTGCAGACATTCTGAGGGTGTTCTAAAAAAACTGTTAGCAAGTCAAGAACAAATGGGACAAGCAATCGAAACATTACCTGGGCAGTCGAGGTCTTCACCTCTGGCACCAGCCCCTTACTCTATAAGAACATGGAGAGCGAAAAAAGAAAACATCAGTACAGGAAACAATCGATAATGAACTGCGTACCTTCTGAGCTGTAGGAACAGAGATGTTCTGCCCGTCGTGCACTGGCTTCTTACCCTGTAAGAAGATGGAGAAAAGGAGCAAAGTAGTTAGCGCCAGATCCTATCGAGAGTCAAGTATGAATTACGTACCTTTGAAGCTGAGGGCATCGTCTTCGAAGCTGACGGCACCGAGACATTCTGGATGTCGGGCACCAGCAGTCAAAGCGGTTAGAATAATAAATGATCCAAGATAAGGTGTGGATCACATACCTTTGAGCCCGAGGCAATCGAGATGTTCTGGACATTGTCTGCCGGCTTCTTACCCTGTGAGAAGATCAATGGGTGAAGGGATGGGCGAACAAAAATAATTAGAACGAAAAACAAGCATTGATACTGCGAGAGACACGTACCTTACTCCCCTGGACCGATCCACGCGGCTGAGAGACTTTGTGAATGACTTCAGCTATGTTGTGAGTCTTTGTATGAAAACGGGGACGTTAGAACGAGACCACGAATTAGAAGATAACGACGTACCTTCACCGTTTGACGGTCCTCGCGTCGTATCGACGCCGCCTCCAGCGTGTCGTCCTCAGCATCTGAGTCCTCCGAGAGCTCTTGCTGCTCGATCTTCTGGCGGCCGCTGTGCTTGATCTTCTTAGGCGGCATCTTCAGCGTCTGGGGACCCTCAGCACGTTGCTTCGTGGTCGAGAGAGGGGTCTTGGGTGCTCCGGGGACTTTGGACTGCCAATCGGGTTGAAGGCCACGAGATCTGAAAGGTAAAGTAGTCAGCATAACGAATAAAACGTACCAGTCCAACCACGGCACTAAACGTGCAGAGCGTGAGGTGGGAGACGTGCAGAGCGTGAAGTAAGAGACGTGCAGAGCATGAGACGAGCCACGCAAGTCGTAAACCAACAATTACGGGCGCTCGTTGTCGAACTCACGTGCGGGCGCTCGTTCTAGAAAGAGGTAAGGAGTACTTACCTTTCATCGTTGAAGCTGACCTTCTTCGCCTTCGCCTTGCCCTTGCCCTTCGCCGACTTTCTAGTGTACTCCTCCTCGGCTTCGCTGCCTCCGTCGTTTCCCTCATCCCTTCCTTCCCTTCGACTTTCTTCGAACTCGTCTTCGCCCCGAGGGTCTTCGAACTCTAGATCTGAGCCACAATCTGGCTCGATCTGGCGTTTCTTGCCAGCCTTCGTCGAATCATTGCGGCGTGGGGGCTTGCTGGGGGTCGGATCTGCGAGATCGGCCTGATCGGAGTCGTTTGAGGGTGTGGGCTCTGATATCCAAGGTAAGTTATATGCTTGATTGTCGGCGATGATACAGAACACTTACCGTCGACTCGCACTTGCTCGTTCTCGAGCAGTGCATCATCATCTCCCACATTGTGTCCTCCACGCCCCGACTTCACTCCCGACTCCGTCGATTTACGCCGTTTGGGTGCGGGGTCTGCATCAAAGGTGAGTTCAATAAGTCATCTTAAACAACGATGAAACTTACTGTCAGTTTGCATTTGCTCGTCCTCGAGCAAGGCTTCATTGTGTTCCCCTCGTGCCCGTCCTCCATTCCTCAACCTCCCTGTTGCTGCTTCATCTTCAAGACTACTTACCCCCGACTTACGCCGTTTGCGGGTTTCATCTCGCAATCCCTGTGTATCCTGGGGATCAGGTTCGCCTTCAGTACGTCCCCGCTTGCCTGTCGAAGACGCGGTACTAATCACTACCTCCAGCTGTCCGTGAGTCGAATCCCGCTGGTTCTTCTTCGCAATCGAAGATCCTATTGTGCGCGCGCCGCCGTACTTAGGTGAGTATTCTCTATTGTTAGAAAACTGAAATGCTGACTTACCGGCCATGGGCACAACATCAGATACGGCCTGGGCAACGTTCTCGACATCAATACGCTGCCCTCGAGGGGCATTACGGCGCTTCTTCGCAAGTGAAGACCCTGGTTTGTGCGTGTTCGGTGAGTACACTTTCATGTTAGATGCAACATTGACTTACTAGCCACGTCTTGGATGACAGTCTCCACGTCACTCGTCTCTTCGGCATCCTCGACGGACCCGCGCGGTCTCTTGCGAGCACGGGAAGCCTTCTCAGCTGCTGTTGCAGCATCCTCAGCTGCCTTCGCAGCAGCCTCTTCGAGCATTAGCTGCTCAGTGGTGCGTCGCCTCTTCTTGCCGGTGCCTTGCATTGCCGTCGAAGAGTCTTGGTGAGCATGTCCTTTGCCTGAACTCGAAGCTGTCGACTGACGGGTGCTCGGTGCCATGTCCGCAGGAACAGAGAGGAGCAGTGAGGGCAGAGGTGCACCTGCGACACGACAGCAGAGCAGTGAGGGACTGACTTGTCAACCACCGTCTTCGCTTCGCTTCACCGCCAGCTCTCTGATACCACGTGACTCTTCGCGGCTTGTCCCTTGCGCTGTGTCTCTATTTGTCTCTCACGCCGTGGACCTCCTTGTCTCTCGTGCCGCGGACCTCCTTGTCTCTTGTGTAGCTGCGTTCTCCACTGGTGACATTACTTGAACTCTGGTGCTCTCTTGAAGCCTGGCCCTCTACACCTAGGTCATCTCTGCACCATCTTACCTCTCGACTCTCATCTCTTTGCCCGCTCATCATCTGTCTTGTAATCTCATATTTCTAGCTGCACTTTATCTACTTTGGGTGGTTACTTCGAAGAAATTTGCATGACCTGCATCTTGGTTGATTCACAAATAACACTGCGTACTACGTTGCTCTGATACTGGTTACATCTTGACAACCTGCATATTTGATATTGCTGCAGTATCTCTATTCTCAGATTTGACAGTGATAGTGTGACTCTCGGTGACTTGAAATACATTGATCTTTGAAGGCTCAGAGACCTGTTGCTTGAAGGTCGAAGCTTGCATTTTGCGATTACTTGCTGTGCTCGAGTTGTTGTTGTGATAATAATATTCCAAGTCTAAAATCTTTGGGACTTGGGTGAAATTGATCATTCCAATGGCATCTGCTCAGAATCGAAAGACATATAAATGCCGTACATATATATGTCCACAGCCTGTGGGTACCAGATGTCGGCGTGGCTTTATCAGTGCTAGAGGCTTGAGACAGCATATAGATGCAATACATCCTAACTTGCATAGACCTGCAGAGGGACCTTATCATCCACCCGCAGCTTCAACTGATCCAAATTCACCACAACATGAGCAGCCAAATATGTTTGATGCTGATCCACATTATGGTGAACTTGATAATAATGCAGGGAGTTCAAATGCACAGCCTGGCACAAAAAATATGATGCATCCAGATCTAAATGGAAGACCTTGTGATGATACTGGAAATTACCTTGAAGATGGTGCAGCTCCACATCCAAGGGATATTCCTGATTCAAACGACTGGTCTCCATTTCGAAATCGAGTTGAATTTGAAACTGCAGATTTGCTATTTCGAGAAATGCCAGTCTCTGAGAAAAAATTCAATCGTCTCATGGGACTCTGGGCAAAAACAACTAAGACATATCCATATGCAAATAAAGATGACCTCTATGCAGTGCTTGACTCAATTAAACATGGAGAAGCTGAATGGCTGTGTTTTTCAGTAAAATATAAGGGAAAGCTACCTAAAAAACCACCTTCATGGATGTCCAAAGAATTTGAAGTCTGGTATCGCAATCCACGCACACTTCTACATAATCAGCTAAAAAATCCTGACTTTGCTGGAGAATTTGACTATGCTCCAAGACAAGACTTTAAAGAAAATGGTGAACGGCAGTGGACAGACTTTATGACTGGAGATTGGTCATGGAAGCAGGCTGATACAATTGTAGCTGAAGATCCAACAAATAAAGGAGCTATGTTTGTGCCAGTAATCTTGGGCAGTGATAAGACTACTGTTTCTGTTGCTACAGGACATACTGAATTTTGGCCACTATATATGTCACCTGGAAATGTGCATAATAATGTTCGTCGAGCCCATCGAAATGCTGTGAGCATCTTAGGATTCTTGTCTCTTGGAAAGACAGATAGAAAATTTCAAAATCAGGCAGCTTTTTGTAGATTTCGTAGACATTTGATACACCAGTCTTTGCGCACAATTCTTGAGCATTTGCGTCCTGGTATGACTACTCCAGAGATTGTTCGCTGTCCTGATGGACATCTTCGTCGTGCAGTTTATGGTCTTGGACCTTATATTGGAGATTATCCAGAACAAGTATTGATATCATGTATTGTTTCAAAACAGTGTCCAAAATGCTTGGCTCGACCAAATGATCTAGATAATGGTGGAGAAACCCGAAGTCATACACATACAGAATCCTTGATAAATAAGGGTACTAAGGCAGGAAAACTGTGGGATGACTATGGCATAGTTCCTAATATTATGGTAAGTTCTGTCAACCAAAACCAAAAGACTTGTTCTAATTTTATTTTTTTAGCCATTTACATATTATTTTCCTCGAGCTGATATTCATGAGCTTATTGTATTTGATCTTTTGCATCAAGTGATCAAAGGTGTTTTCAAAGATCATTTAGTGGCTTGGGTTGAAGACTATTTGATCAAAGAACATGGACCAGGTTGTGCTACTGAAATTATGGCAGATATTGATAGGAGGGTTGCTGCTGCTCCTTCATTTCCAGAGTTGCGTCGATTTCCTGATGGACGTGGTTTTCAGCAGTGGACTGGGGATGACTCTAAAGCTTTAATGAAAGTGTGGCTGCCTGCAATTCAAGGACATGTTCCAGATCAGATGGTCTGAGCTCTTGCTGCATTTATGGAGTTCTGCTACCTTGCACGAAGATCTGTTATTGATGAGACTACATTAAATGCTATGGAAGCTGCACTTGAAGAATTTCATAAAGAGCGAATTATCTTCAAAGATGTTGAAGTTCGCAAAGGATTTTCTCTACCAAAACAGCATGCTCTGATGCATTATATTGAACTTATTCGGCTGTTTGGTGTGCCAAATGGACTTTGCACATCTATAACTGAGGCCAAACACATCAAAGCTGTAAAGGAGCCATGGCAACGCTCTAGTAGATTTAATGCACTGGGTCAGATGCTGCTCACAAATCAGAGGCTTGATAAATTGGCTGCAGCCAAAAATGACTTTGTTGCTCGTGGCATGCTTGATTTGCCCTTAGATCTTGTTGAGGTCAAATTTGACTCAGATTCTGATGATTCTAAATCTGATTCAGACTTTGAAGATGAGATTGAATTTGATAATGAAGATGAGAATAATGAGAATCTTAAGAGAGCTACAAAACATCATGTAGATGGAGCACCAGCTCATAATGTGCCAGAGTATATGGCAAGTGTTTCTCTGGCCAAAACACGAGCATCCAAATATCCTCGACAGCTTTATAAGCTTGAAACTTATTTGGAGTATCCTGAGCTGTCAGAGATGATTCAACGATTTTTATATGAACAACTTCATCCTGATCAATCATCAGCAAATGTAAAAGAGTCTCAACTTCCTCGTGCACCATACACAATTGATATTTTTCACTCTGCAATTGCTGTGTATCATTCTCCAAGTGATTTATCAGGACTTACAAATATGCATCGTCATCGTATTCGATCTACACCTGAGTGGAGACATGGACCTGCACGTCGAGATTGTGTTTTTGTTGAAAATAATCCAGAGTTGCCAGGAATGCAAGGACTTTATGTGGGACGAGTTCTGATGTTTTTTTCATTCAAACATAACACTGTCATATATCCTTGTGCATATATAGAGTGGTTTATTCCCATTGGAGATCAGCCAGATCCTGATACTAAGATGTGGGTTGTAGAGCGAGAAGTTGATGAAGATGGCAAGAATGTTCGTTCAGTAATTCATGTTGACACTATCTTGCGAGGAGCTCACTTGATGCCTGTTTTTGGAGAAGAGTTTCTTCCTTTTGACTTTGACTATACTTATTCCTTAGATGCCTTTTATACATACTATGTAAACAAGTTTTCTGATCATCATGCTAATGAAATAGCCTTCTAATTGAGTATTTGAATATTTTAATATGCTATGTGATAATAGGTAAGTGCTATAGTTATTTGTATATATATACTAAGTCAGCAGTGATAAAAAGATAAATGTTTCAGTAGTATTAGATCTATAGCAGTAAAGTTTTGTCTTATTTTGCTATAGAACAAGTACAGTCAACAATAGAATTAAAATTTAAAAATCTTTGTGTCTCAACATATCTGAGTTTATATCTGAAATGTCTGACTTTGTTCTGAAAATTAGGACTTTTCTGACTATGTCTGATGTATCTTAGTTTTCTGACACTTTATCTGATGTCTGACATTGACATAAAAATCTGACAAATATCATAAAGTTGAATTGACCTGATAAAGCCTAGATAATAAAAATACTGTCTGAGAATGTTATTCTTTCTCAGACTTTTTTAAAAGTCTGACTTGTAATAAAGATCTGATACTTGTAAACATTATGAATGGTCTGAATAATTATGAGTCATCTAATTATATCTGAAACTTATCTTTTTGCTGAAAAGTTTTTCTAGTCTGATTTGATTGAGTAGCTCTGATAAATGTTCACACTTCTGATATGTCTGACACTATCTAAATAATAGACATCTGCTTGACTTTGTTAAAAAAAATACCTCTGTAACTGTTGATAAAATGTTTGACAGATTTGAAGAATTCTGATATATGCACAAAGTTTGAAATGCCTTTAATTGTATCTAAACAAAGAAGGTCTACCTGATTATATCTAAGATTTGAAACTAGTTTGACTTTTCATGCAATGTTAGAGTGTAAGTACTATATCTGGCAAGATATCAATATCTAAACTATCTGATTGTATCTGAAGAATGAAGATCTAAATGATCATGTCTGAAAAACAGACATCTAAATGATTTTGTTTAATATTTTACACAATATCTGACAACAATCTCTATGTCTGACAGAATTTAAAAGTCTAATAGCTCTGATCTTATCTGATACATAGACATTGAAATGATCATGTCTGAAAACCACACACCTCAATGATCATGTCTGAAAATCAGACACCTAAATGACTAGGTCTGCTATTTTACACAATATCTGACAACAATCTTTATGTCTGACAGAATTTAAAAGTCTAATAGCTCTGATTTTATCTGATACATAGACATTGAAATGATCATGTCTGAAAAACAGACACCTAAATGATCATGTCTGAAAATCAGACACCTAAATGATTAGGTCTGCTATTTTACACAATATCTGACAATAATCTCTATGTCTGATAGAATTTTGAAGTCTAATAGCTCTGATTTTGTTTGAACATTAGAGGTTGAAATGATTATGTCTGTGAGATAAAATGTTTCTGAGTATTGGTCTGAGATACATTATTTTTCTGAAAAAATGTAAAATTTCTGGCAAAATTAGCTATATCTGAAAGTATTTGGTGATCTGATGATTCTGACAGTATCTGGAGCATATCTGAAGTCAAAAAGTATCTATTCATTGTTTTATGCATATTTGATTTCAGACACTTGACATTTTCCAGACTAGTCATGTTGTCAGATCACTCATGAAATTTGGCCTTTGCTGATGAAGCGCCCTCCATTTTAGACGTGCTTATCAGTGATGCACGCACAGAACTCTTCCAGCATGTTCAATTGAAACAAAACTTTGTATATACATTACTGAGGCGTATCTACAGCTACTGTGTTATTTGTAGAATTTAGTAAAATTTATTCGCTCTGAAAGTCGTGTTCGAAGTTCGGCTAGTCTTGTTCGGTGCCCTGTTCGGCAATTGCTGAATCGGTGCTACAGTGCTCTTGGCTGAGCCATACATTTTCCTCCTCCTCCCATGATCAAGCAGGGATGAGCTAGGGCTCAATAGCCCTCGAATTTGTAAGTTTTTTTCGTTTCTTGTATGTGTCTACGTGTCGTACTGACTATCTCGTTCTTTTCTTAGGCTCCAAACATGCTGACGTGGCACGACAGACCACACGATGACACCCGCCCCCACTCCACTATCTCCCACCTCCCGCACTCGCAAACGTGCACCCAACCTCACCAGCATGCACACAAGTGCTGCTGCGACACCTCCGCATTCGTGCATGTCCACGCCAGCAGATCACACGCACACATCAGCAATTTGCATGCATCTCAACGCCTGGACCGCACACCAGCGCCCCTGCCCGCGCAGCCCCGTCTCCTTTTGTGCGTGTGCAATGACAACGACTGCGTGTCATTGAGGTGCCGTGCTGCGTGCGTACACATGCACCTGCACGTGCGCCCGTTTCCAGCCCGCACGCCATGTCTGAGTCTGCGCGCATGTGCCAGTACCGTGCCCCAGCACCCGCGTGTGCACAGCAGCTCACCGCCCACCCGCTCAGCATGCGAGTCCCCGGCAGCCCGCCCGCCTGTGCTCGCGCCACAAGACTGCCCGTGCACTTGCGCATAAGCAAGCCCCCTCCCGCGTGCCAGCCGCTGCACAGCACACATCCCATGCGCCTGCATCCCAGCACCTCGCCTGCGCTTTCAGCACCCCACCCGCGTGCCCCAGTTCTGTCCCCGCGCGTCCAGTGCCATGCCCCGCGCATTGCCATGGGGTTCCTGCGCCGTGCGCCATGTGCCTCAGCATCGCGCCCACTGTGCCAATGCGTCCCAGCCCCGTGGCCTGCGCGCTAGCACCCCACGCATACGCTGACCCCCGCGTGGGAGCCATCTTCGGTGCGCGGCATATGCGCAGCCAGTGCAGTGGATGGCGCGGGCCCTAGCGGCAAGCGGGCGCATAATGCTGCACCGACTGGACCATGGTGCATACGCTCTGCAATGGGCGTGCAGCAAACAGCATGTGCAATGAGCATGCAGCGTGTGCGGGGAGCGGGAATAGTAGGCGGAAGCGGCGACAGGGCGGACCCGTAGGCACCAGCGAGCACGAGAGGAAGTGCCGATGAGCGCAAAGGGAAGCGTCGGCGAGCACGAAAGGAAGCGCTGGTGAGCGCGAAGGGAAGCGCCGGTGAGCGTGTAGCCGAGAACGATGAGCGCATAGCCGAGAGAGACGAGCAGTAGCGACGACGGCCGAGATCCTTACGATCTCAGCCGATATGTTTTTTCTGGAATATCATATGTTTTTGCGGCACCTCCCGGTGCTGCTTCATGAGTGTGAATTATAATATGTCCAGCAACTGGCCAACTAGCCAGTTGCTGGAGTTATTGCAATGTGCCTCCAGCAATTTGCTGAACAGAATGTTTTTTCGTGACTGGGACGCCTCCATGCACCAGCACCCGTGGTCCTGGTCATTGGTCATTGGTCGTTGGAGATGGTGCACCAGCCTCTGTGAGCATGGCGGCAGTGTCATGAGGTGGGTTGATGAGACAAGTGGGAGATGGTGGCGAGAGGCAAGGGGAAGGGAGAGGCACGGCATGAGGGAGGCAATATCGAGAGTATCGCTCATTTGAGCGATACTCTCAACGTTAGCACGAATAAACACGAAGTAGTTTTGTATTACTCACCTGTGGGGCCCTGGACATCCCGCTTTTCTCCTTCGGTGTTCGATTTGATGGGGGAGAGAGAAAACAGAGGGAGGAGAGGAGAGGATGAAGTGATAGTGGCATGACTTGAAATGAGTTGAACTTTGATGCATGTTCAGTGCTTCAGCCACTGAATGAGCAAAGCTACAGTCTTCGAGCCCTTGCAAGTCAAATAAAATTGTATAAATTGAATCAAAAACACAGAAGCTATCTACTATACATACAACCTAAATGAATGAGACTTGTATCTATCTACTGTATGTTACATCGGTGGGCAGCAAAAACTAGTAAGTTAAGTCTGGCGCCCAGTCTTTGATAGGACTCTCAGCAAGCGCCTGGCAACCACAAATCACGGCTTTGGCCAGGATTCGTATATAAGGCATGCACGACGCGCATTACCTCCTGCTCTTTAACTCCCACCATCCTCTGCCACATCAATACTTTGTCGTCGTTGCTTGCTCGTTGTTGTTGTTGCTTCCTTGCTTGTCATTGCTCTCTTACTTGTCGTTGCTCTTTCACTTGCATCTGAGAAAGTCCAAATTTATATAGCTATCAGCCATAAGTATCTAGGCTATATGAGCTATATACAAGCCTGATACAGATATATAGGTCTATAGTAGCTATCTAGAATATATAGCTCTATATGTCATCTATGTAGACTATATAGATACCTAGTATGGCTATGAGAGCTATGGACATGTGTCTACTTGCTATAGAGTCTATATAACCTATGTCACCTATGTTACCTTGTAAGTGTTAGCTATATGCTATGACATCTATAACATATACAGTCAGCTATAAACATTATCAGAGTATACATATGATACAAGTTACACCACCAAAAGTAAATCAAATCCATTTATATTATTTTAGTCATAAATAAGTACAAAGGTTTAATAAATCTAAATATGACATATGTCGAGCACCGGCGCCGGCACCTGTTGAGCGCGCGGGCATGGTGGGCGCGGATGTGGGCGCGGATGTGGGCGCGGATGCGAAGATGCGCGGGCATGCAGCAGGACGCGCGAGTGCGGAGATAGTAGACGCGGACGCGGGGCATCGCGCGGACGTGCGGGGTATCGCGCGGACGTGCGGGGCATCGCGCGGACGTGCTGGGCGTCTGCACGCGCGTGAAGCGTTAGGCGCGCGGGGCGCTGCGCGCGTGCGGCATGTCGAGCGCGGGGGATGTTGACCGGGCGCGCGTGCAGGGCGTTGCGGGCGAGCGCAGGGCGTTGAGCGCTCGGGCAGAGCTCTGAACGCGCGTGCGGGATGTTGCGGATGCATCGGGGGCATAGGGTGCCAACGCGGGACGTTGAGCGTGTGAGTGGGGTGTTGAGCGCACGTGCTGGACGTTGCGCGCGTGTTCGAGGCCCGAGGTGGCCGTAACGCGCGAGCGCGGGCTGCTACGTCCGTATCCGAGCATGGAGGACGAGTGCAGGGCGTGACTCGCAGGGGCGGGGCTTGAGGCATGCACGCGGAGCTGCGGGACACGCGTGCTGGGTGCTGTGCGCGAGCGTGGGGCGTTGTGCGCGTCGGCGGGGCGTTGCGAGCATGCGGGGTGTTACCCGCGCATACGAGGCTTTGCGGGGCGTGGGGCGAACGTGCGGGGTCGTGGGCCATGGGCACGACCGACGTCCGAGTCCCGTTGCCACGGCAACGGGACTCTACGGCGCAGGTAGGCGCGCACGTCGAGGGCAGGGCCGTGACGTGGCCCGCACGTCGTTGACGGTGCGCAGATGGTGCGGCAGGGCTGGCGGGTGTAGTCCGTGGCTGGGTGCGCGAAACTGGGACTGGGGTGCCGGTGTCGTGGCACATTGGGCGCGGGGTGTTGAGGTTGCACGCGCGGGCAACCGGGGCTGTTGGCGACGTCGACGGGAAGGCGGTGGGGGCAGCGTAAAGGCGGCGGGATGGCGGGAACGTATGATGGGCGGTGGACATCGTGCGGGGTGTCGACGGAAGGCGTAGAGGCGTCGAAAGAACGAGTGTCGCTCGATTTCGAGCGACACTCTTGATTAGTACGAAAGAATGATATTAAAAGCTTGTTTTACTTACCTATAGCCCTCTCTGTTTGTCACAAATCCGTCCCTGCCGTGTTGATAGTCGATAGATTAGAAAAGAAAGCGAGGGAGGGAGGAAATTGGGAGGAGGAGAAGGGAAAGTGAGGGAAAGTGTTGGGTGAGAAGAAGCAAGTCTCGACGCGTTAACTCGGGGCTTCAGCCACCGAATGCGCGAAGAGACATAAAAAATCAAATAAAACAGCAAAAAATACAAAAAAAAGATACGAGCTATGGATTGCATATCTACATAGAATACATGAGCCAAGTCTGTATGAAGTGGACAGTATATTACCTGGCAGCAGGGTTATTATAACGAAATCTGATACTTAGTCTCTGACGCGGCGATCGGCAACGCCCGGCAGCCCCGATTTTCGGCTTTGCCCGGGATTCGTATATAAGGATCGCACAACGCGCCTTCCCTCTTGCTCTTTAACCCCCATGTCCTGCCACGTCGACGCCCGTCATCGTCGTTTGCTCCCTCGTTGTCGTCGTTTGATCTCTCGTCGTCATTGTTTGCTCATTCGTCGTCATCATTCCTTGCTCGTCGTTGTTGCTACTCGTTGCTGCTGTCTTTAGTAAGGTAAGCTTTGTTATATTATATGCTAATGTCTTCAAGTTGTCTTTAGCATTCCGCTTTTTTGGTTAGTTTGATAAGTTTTTATATTTTATCTTTGTTATCTCTAATATTCATGTCTTGCTTTCTTTGATTAGATTTTCGCTTTTTATGATCATTGTGAGTTTTTATGTAGTCTTTTACATTAGTCTTGACTAATGCTTATGTTTTATAGAAGTTTATTTATTTATATATCTTTTTTATATAGTGTAGTGTAGTATATTATAATGTTGTAGTTAGTCAATGAAATTTTATGTTCATTCTTAACTTTTGTTACAATAAATATGAGTGTCTTAAGTTATGATGAAACTTTATGGAATCTAGTTAAGCTATAGATTTATATAATAAATGTATAATATATAAATAGTACATAGTGAGCTAATGTAATATAAATAGGATAGACTTTATAATATACAAATGATACATAGTGAGTCAGTATAGTATAGATAATATAAGCTTTGTAGTCTTCATATTAAAGTTAGACTACATAGCTCTCATAGCTAAGTCTACAGCTCTATAGCTACCATAGCCATCCTTGTAGCTCTATAGCTATCATAGCACTCTATAGCTATCCCTAGTAGCTATATAGCACTATAAAGACTAGGGCTTTCTATGGCCAGATATATACAAAAGAGGGTAGCTATGGAGTTATGCAACCTATATAAGATATAAAGCTCTCTATAGCTACCCAAAATTTCTCAGATGTGTTGTCATTCCTTTCTTGTTCATTGTTGTTGCTTTCTTTTTTATTGTTAAGGTAAGCTTTTATTCTCCGTCTCTTATATCTTATGCTAATGTCTTTATTCCTTGGTATAGTACTTGTGTATACTTATTAGGTATGTTTTATTATATCTTCTTATACTGATGTCTTGAGTCGTTTTGTATGTAGGATTTCACTTTTTTATGAGTTTGGTAAGCTTTTATGTTATCTTTTTATACTAATGTCTTCTTTTCTTATCTATGTTTTTGCTTTTTATACTTATTGCAAGTTTGTTATCTTTGTAGTTATTTAGTATCTTTTGTAGCTTGTGTTATGTTGTGTAATAAAATTATATGAAAAATATACTTTTAAAAAAATTTGATGTTTGTGACTTTAAAACATAAAATTATTGTCCCTATTATATTTTTCTATTATATGCTAAAACAATATATTTGATAGAGGTAATATAGGATAAATATGACACTGACTAGCTAGATATAATATAATAATAGAGATATAATATATAGTTGGCATAGCTTCTATAGCTTTTTATACTATAATAGCTATGACAGCTATGATGGCTTATACTCTATGCTATGATAGCTATGTAGCTTATGCCCTATGCTATGGCAGCTATGGCAAGCTATGATAGCTTTGCATAGATTACTTGGCTGCTATGTATAAAAGAGGACAGCTATGGACCTAGGAAAGCTATGTAGCTAATATAGTGTTATATACCAGTGACATATTTCTCTGATGCATATATTGCATTATGACACTATCAAGTAGTGTTGTCAACTGTGCAGAAGGCAAATGACAAGGGGTATGTCATGTGACACTTATGTAATTCTCGTTACTTTTGGTAGCTGTGAGTATATCACATTATATAAACTTATGTACTATGGACATATTTATATTTTATGAAATACAAACAAGTAGTGCAAAGTGTTAATCTTATTGCATTAAGTATTGCTAGTTCTATAGTATTGTAGTAGCATCTTCTACCACTGTGCAGTTTGAAATACTTTGCAGATGACTGAACTTTAAGCTTTTAGCAAAGTTGATACATTTGAAGTTTTGAACTATGTGAATATTCTTTTTTACTTCCTTTTGTCCTTTAGAACAGATATTTTCACACTGTCCACCCTGGTGACACACTTACTAAGCCTACTTAGCCTACTGATCCGGTCCCGATCAGTGAGGCTAACTAGGCTTCGGGACCTCTTATCGAGTGTCCACTGAAGTGTCCTCGGTGTCCAGGCGACTTTGGACACTCTCAAGGCTGTCAGTCACGTCATCGCGGGGCGTCGGGGCCAAGGGCGCCCCCGGCACCGGCTCCCGACATGCCAGGTGCCTCGTCCCACCCTGTCCCTCCCATCAGCATACGTAATCCCCATCAGCGCGCATCGGCTTCACTGTTCCCGGTCCCGAACCCCCTCCTGTCATCGTCGCCGACAATGACGACGACTATCCCATCCCTCCGCAGTGTAAATATGACAATATATATACCGTTTTGAAGCGTTTTTCAAGCGCTTTGCAAATATCGTGGTCCGGTAACATTTAAGTAAGCGCAGTAAGCTCCCTCCACTGCGGGACAGGGCACCCAGCAAATTGCACGTGACTCAGTGCGTCGTGTCTGCCCCCCGCCGTGCATCCCCCCTCCTGCCCTCAATACTGGATGTCCAGCCATGTACTGTACACCGTTAGAAAGCATTTTTCAGCGCGAGTACAAATATCTAAAAACGTTTCATGGAAGTACCCCCGTTCTGCGTGCAAGGGCAAGACAATGGCCAGGCAGCATGTGTTGTGCTAATGCATTGCCTCCTGTTCCATTGTCCCAGCGACAGTGATGCGGGTGTTGTATTTCAGCTCACAAAGGAAGTAAAATTTCATCTTCTGTGGTATGAGGCTGATAAAGTGTATTGAAACTAGTAATCATGTATCTACTGCTTCAATGACAAGAGCTCCATCGTCTTTCGTCACCATTGGGTGAGCTTTGTACTCAATACCACCCCTCTATTGTCTGACAACCATGGTTTAACATCAGAAGAAGATGAAAGAGTGGACTTTGCACACCTTATTCGTCATCATCACCACCGTCTTCACTCCGGCCCTCCTCCTCGTCCTCATCCGTTGCCACAAACTCTGCACTGCTCGGGCCCTTGCGCCCCCTGCTCTTTGCCCCCTTTCCTTTCTCCCTTCTCTTCCCCTTTCCTCCAGTGGATTTTGCCTTGGACTTCCCTGCTAGTATCTCGTGCTCCCTGGTCGCCTGCCTTGCACCTAGCTTCTCTGGCGTCAAGGCCCGCCATGCGCAGGTCTTCGTCTTGAGTGCCACAAAAATACGTTCCATGTCACCGGTGAGTTTGACGAGGTCAGGCGACCTGATGCCGCCGTCCTCTGGCCATCCTGCAAGCTCGACCCCGTACTTACACATGAGTGCCTCGTAGTTCGAGTAGGCCATTTTTGGGAGCCTGTCAGACAGGATGCCACGGTCGAGAAGGATTGTTTCTATGGAAAGGCTGGTGAGTCATGCTCTGGCCATGGACTAAGCAGCATTTTATGCTTACCGAGACCTTGGGTAACCATTGCCCTTACCTTGCCTTTCAGCGCCAACCGCCTCTTCCCCCCCGAGCCCTTGAGAACACCTTCCGATTGGCGTCTTGTGGTAAGCCCAGGCCAGTCGACGTTGAAAATGACAGTGGAGCTTACCTCCCATCCCGGACATGGAATATGCCTGGAGCTTCATGGTCATTTGATCGGGTGTGGCCTTGTAAAGGTCCTGAATCCCGCTCTTGACTTTGTCGGTGGCATGTACTTGTGCGTCCCATGTGTCCGCAGTGCTGTCGCGGACTGTGATCAATGCATACTGAGCCCCTGTGCGCTTTGACAGGCCTTGAAGCTGGTAAGACATCCTCATCAGCGACAGCCTGAGAGATGATAAGCATGATGATGCGGACCTCAGCATCAACGGTGGCCACAGTGCGACCAACGTCGTGTGATGCATGCATGCCTTTGACGTGAGGTATGATCTTCTTTTCCTCTTTCTCTGCCACCAACTGATCAACGAGTTCTTTCTTCTTTTCTGCCGGCATGTCTTTCCACTCATCTTCGTGTGCCGCCTGAGTGGAGAGCGCCAGAAGTGTGTTCCTGCCGCTGCTCTCAAGACCTTCATCGCAAGCAGAATGAAAATGGTCAGCATGCATTGAATGACTTTAGAAAAGTGGTGGTCATACCATTCTCCTTGTTGGCCTTCGAACATGCATGCAGGTAGGCATTGTAACTGTTTGGCTTATGCTTGACTCTGAGGAGCTTTCCGCCTCCAAACAGCTGCATGGATACCCATGTCTTGGTCCTAGCCTAGCGGTGAGGATGCCGTGGAGGACGAATAGCAGGAA
Organism: Hericium erinaceus; assembly: GCA_006506795.2. Classification (NCBI taxonomy): domain Eukaryota; kingdom Fungi; phylum Basidiomycota; class Agaricomycetes; order Russulales; family Hericiaceae; genus Hericium; species Hericium erinaceus. The sequence continues at coordinate 1,956,544 of CM021163.1, forward strand.
ACGCGAACCTTTGGTAGCCGTTGGAGATAGAAATGACTTTCTGCCATAGGTGGTTGCATAGATCTTGAATTTTATTCCACATCTCGTCACTGCGAGCTCGAGCAGCAGCCTTCTGTTCCTTGGTGAGCCGTGCTTTTTTCTGCGATGGTGGCGCTGTCCTGACCATCCTGAAAGTGATTTTGCACCACGAAGGTGGGCAGGAGAAAATGGGGAGGAGCATGGAGGGATGATCGGCCGACCTCCTCCTCTAGATGCTTGCACTTGAGCCCATGCCTGGTGTTTTTCCACAAATTCAGGCCCCGATCAGTGTCTCTCAAAATAAGGGTGCTTTCCTCACCCATCTCTCCCATGGAGCCAGAGAAACAAATATACTTGGCATTTCTGTAGGTCTATACACCAATTCACAAGAAAATGTATTACAATTCACCCCGCTCCCATTTCATGAGCCATTCCCGGTCTTGATCCAACTCCTCGTACTTAGAAAGTCGCCCCAGTACTGTGACCCACCGGTCGCCATGGCTGCCCTCGATCGCCGTGCGCTGGGCCACGGTCAGCGACGACGCCGGTCGGAGGCCGTGGTGAACCCATCGCAACAAGCCGCCGGGGCAGTACTGCGTCATGGAATACCGACACTCTCCCTTGCGCGTTGGCAAGTTACCATGCCGGATGCTAGCAGAGGATAATAAAATGGTAGTACCCGGCGGGAAGCGCACAATGAGCGCAAGGTCAAAAAAGTAAAGCTCGCCACCCTCGTTGGGGTCGAAGCTGCCCAAGGTGGTGATCGCACAAGGGACATCGGGGGCATTGTTACAGTCATTGTGGTCCTTGCAGACTGTCTCCGGCCCTAGGTTGAAAGTCGTGGTTGGGTACACGCTTTCCACGAAGTTGCGATGAAGCTCGGGCTGTGATTTTGATAGAGTCGCCATCGACTCGTACACGTGCACGTATACCTTGGGGGAAAATGATGCGAGCATGTCTATGCACAGTTTAGCAACACCAGGGTGACAGAGATGCCCGCAGTCACTCACTGCTTTGATGGCCGGCAATGCGCTGCACGTCTGGATCACTGGTGAGCCTTGAGAGCATGGCGACATGGCCTTTTCGTGCTTGGCGGAGGTTTCCAGGTATCTGAAGTGCCGATGGTCAGCGCAGATCAGAGAGGGTTGCAAAGGGCCTACGGTTTGCCCGCCGCCGTACGAAATGCCGGTCGCAAGTGCAGTGAAGTCACCGCGGCGGTGTGCAGTTTGCTTTGCCGCGAAGGTGCCGCTCACAGAGGTGCACTCCTTCTCGAAGAGCTCAGCGATGCGAGCCATGGCGGCATCCCAATACTGCTCCGGCGGCCGCTCATCGCCCTCAGCGGGAGGAGGCACCAGCACTGCAATGATGCAGCCTTGGTTGTCAAGGATCACATACGCAATTCTGCGCATGGCGCGGTGAGTGCAAGCAGAGAGGACAACGATGCTGGGACGTACTGCCCACACCATGCGAAATACCGAAACCCCAGTTCGTCAAGCTCCTCCCACTCCCAAGGCACCGGGGACAACGAGTCCAAGCAGCGTACCGTATACGTGCCCTTAGTTACCTTGTAGTCGACAGCAGCGTCGACGGTGTCGATTGAAATGGTGGCAGGGGTTGGCCGATTGGAGAAATGGGGACCGTGCACCTTCGGCGGCACCGTCCAGTCCTTCTTGTGCGCAGCAGCCTTGGACCGTTCCGCCTTGCGCCTGTTGCGACGATGCCGCTGCAACTTCTCTTTGCACTGGTCGGTCCGCGCATGCTTGGCCTTGCACTTCCTGTGCTTGCGAGCAGCCTTGGACTCGCCGTCAGCACTGCCCACCACCGCAGCCGCCATCGCGTGCGCCGCGGCCAAACGCTAAGGGATGGATTCGGCATCACAGCTGTCGTCATCGTCGTCCTCAAGGGCGGGCATGTCTGGGTCAACGCTGGGCATGTCGGACCCATCGGAGGCATCGGATTCGACTTCGGAAAGCTCGGATAGGTCGGCATCAGCGTCGACACAGCCGACGGGGGTGGGGGAGAGCTGAGGGCTTTGCGGCGGCGTCGAGAAGGGGGAAAGGCTGGTAGGGGACCAGGAACCTACACTGCCCGCCGATGCTCCTCGTCTCACCATCTCGGCCAACTCTTCATTGAAGTCTCCCAGCTTCGAGTCCAGCCTGATTGCCTTGGCGACGAGGTCTCCGTACCTCAGGTTCGTACGGAAGGGAGTCGGCTTCTGCACGGCCATGGGCACATATCGGCACCCAGAACGAAGCTGCGAAAGAAGGGTGAGTAGGCCACAATGAGCCGCGGGTGTAGGGCGCACCTGCATAGTTGCGTAGGCGAACGGTCGGCGCCTTGAGTGACAGGAGATGGCTGGGCTGGGATGCGTGGGTCAACGAGGGAACAGAGGACGAGCGGCCAGGTAGATCGTGAGCAGGGGGAGTAGTAAAGCAAGAAATAACCCTCCAGAGAGGACAAGCGGGGTGTGTCAGTTTCCTGGAGGGAAACATTCGCTGCCCCGCTTGCGGCGAAGAACCCACGCGCATCAGTGCCCTGGAGGGACACATTCGCAGCGCGGTGTTGAAAATGAAGAAAAAGCAGGCGATGCAGGGGAGGCAGAGATGTGGCCAAAAACTCACCTGCTGACGATGGGGGCGACGGGGAACAGGGGTTGGGGCTCGGCAGCGACCTCTTTTAAAAGAGCAGAGCACGTTTGTGGCCATTGACAAGCGGACCACAAAAGCGTTGATTGATTCACGTGACCGCGACGCAATGCGCCGACGCGCCGGCTCAGATTGTGCAAGCCTCATGCTGAGGGGCCGAGAGCCTCGTGTCTGCTGCATTCTTGCTCTGCCGTTTGTGCGCGGAGCAGGTGGCCTTGTTTTTATTCAAAAGACAATAAAAAAAAATATGACATGAACTATTTATGAGGGGCACAAATGCTACCAGCCGTAGAGCTTCTGAAACATCACCTGATGGACCCTGTCAACAATTGTATGGTGAGATGACATTCATGCAAAATAAGAATTCAGCAAGACTCTCACCGGTGACCTTCCAATATCAAAACACGGTCTTCGGCTGCTGCGGCGTAGGCTCCGTCCTCCTGCTGGAGGAACTCCAGCTCCTGGTGGTAGCCAGCAACGAGCCGCCTCTGCCGATGCAGAAAGAGCTCGTCGACACTCTGCTGAGCGAAGGGATCTGTCTTGAAGTCTTCAAGATATTCCTTCATCCACGCGACGGCATCTGCAATCTGGCATTCGAGCTCTTGCACGTAGATGGCGTGCGCCTCTTCGCGCACGTTGTGCGACCACAGCAGGGTAAGCCGCGCACGAAGGGCGGTGCATCGGCTGCTCTCTACAACCCGCATGTGCTGGTCCACCAATACATCATACCCCTTCCACGAGGCTTGTGCGATTTGCGTTCGATACGGGCTGAGGAAATTTGAGAGACTGTGTGGGCATGGCACAAAGGAACGATGCCGCAATAACACGCACCATCGCAAACCCATGATTTCCTGCCGGCGCACCTTCTCCAGATCTGCACGCCGTGCCTTGCTCATCCTGCGTCGCCCCACTCGCTTGATATAATTGAGCTGCTTCTGATGCTCCTTCAATCGAACATTTTCTCTGGAGATCATGAGATGCCCACCGATTAGTAAGTATAGAAAACCTCGAAAGTAGAATGCAAACATACCGTGAGTAGTAGGTATTTTCATGAGCAGACCGGTGTTTGACAGGCTGGACACGATCGAGTCTGATTCGGGCCATTGTGGTTGGAGGTCAAGGGCATGAGCACGATGATCAATGCGGAAAGCGCCGGCATGCCAGAATAAAACACCATCCTCACCTCATTGATAAGTGAGGGATCCAGATATCTAGATGAAAATGGTATCAGACAATCCCTTGAGTGAGCCCCAAACCTACCGTGAAGATTAGGGGCAAGGATATTTTGTTGAAGGAACAGAGTACCCAGAAAACTGGTGTCTCCCTGCCAAATATCAATAGACTGCATCACGCCATGGCGTGTTCCCGCATCCACCGATATCGCGCTGTGGGCAACCTACCTGACCGGAATAAATTGACACTTTGCTAAGCTCAAAACTCTCTCTGCTCTTGCAGCTGAGAGATGCAGGTTCTCATTGTGTGACGATGCACATCACGGTGTGTAGGATGACATTTTGTAAGTACAAAATTCATACCACGAAATACGTACAGAGCCCAAATTTTGACAAGGGCTGCACCTCTCGATGACTTCAGTGCTCTCATAAATCAGTAATTACATATGCATCGTTCACTAGCAGCAACAGATTCACATAGGTAGAATGGCTTTTGTGTGTATCTAATTTCATGATAATAGACCGTGGATCAAAACCGAGCAGAAGGGAGCGAAACTGCCAGCAACAAGCAAGGCAATAAAATTCTATTGATATAATGCTACAGACTCGTAAATAAAATGTGCACAAGCCTATGCCTAAGCCCGAGGAAAACTGATGGGGTTTAGGTCCCTGTACCTACGTAGTATGTCCCAAGGAGGTCGTGTTGTTGGAACCTCGGAGCCCGTGCCACCGCGTGCATTTCGACCTGGAGACACGCACGCTCTCTGGCAACTCGATGTGAAACCTGTTCCTGTCCTTTATTAGCCGCATAGCCTGTTGGATCTGCCCCCCGTACCCGCCTTGCACGTCCTTCCAGTCGCCCATCAGGCCAAGGCTGCATCCGGGCCTGCACTCGTCCATGATGGCATTTTGCTTTCGATCGTACTCGTTCCTGCATGATTATGCAGGGCTTCAACATATCGACATACGCAGAGCACAGAAAAATGTACCATAAGGCCGTGACATCGCCCGTTGGCGTCTGCTCGAGAACACCGGGTCATGTCCTTCAACGTCATCAGGTAGTGCACCAGCATGCATGGGTATGGCTGAGTGTTTTATCTGTTGAGTAGGGTTCCAGGAAGATGAGGTACTTACGCGAGAGAAATCTGGTGCAGGAATGGCCGGCGGCTTCATCGTGATATCTCCATCTCGGTCTGCGGAGGTATTGGAGGTATCTTTCAACAGAGACGGATCTCTCTGCTGCGATAAGTACTAAAAACCGAGGTTGAGAATGCATGAACTCCTAAGATGAAGATAAATCACTGCTGTCTCGGCTTCTTCACAGGCGACCGGGGTGAAGGAGGTGTATCACTGTACACAGTGCTATCAGAAAGACTGGGGCCTTTTCACCCCGAAAGGATATCATAAAAATACCTGGAAGGACTGTGCAGTGCTTCATGACAGGCCGTGGCATGGTTGCCTGCCACAGGAATAATTATCTGAGTTGAGGATGGGCGAAACGCTGCAGGCGCTCTCTGCAAGCGCTCAGTGCTCAGGCGCCGTGCGCTTGCCTCACAATCGATGCCCTTTGCTGTGGCACCGCCGGGTCTACTGATGGTAATTGTTCGCCATCTTTCACCTTCAATATTAAGTGCACATTGCAGATGGTCTGTTGAGACTCCAGCTAAATGGATGTCTTCGGGAGTTGGAAGTTGAGCATTAAACATTCACCTCTTGTAGGTATCAGTGAAAGACTTTTGTATCGCAGCACTGACCTCTTTCTTAAAGATGTCCAAATCATGGGAAAGCTCAAAACAAAGCTCAAAATCAAGTCCACTTATGTAGGTGCTAACGGCGGAATTCGTAAGGTGGTGAAGTCAGGCAGTAAAATCACTGCTGAGGGCGAGGAGATGCTCCGCCGGAGAGCGCAGGAATTGCACGGTATGTTAGGTAGCTTCGAAGTCACCGTCACCGCTAAGAAAAATCGGTGTAGCCCTCCCATCGGACGTTCGACGGGCTATAGCTCGGGAGGTGGAGCACAACAGTGCGCCCCCAGATGACCTCACAGGCATGCCCATGGAGGTGGAGGAGATGTACACATCTGAGAAAAGGACCAGTGGTATGTGGAATTATATAGTCTACATACCTCTGATAGAGCCATAGGAGTCCTCTTTTCTGCATAGCTACCCCATAGCTGCAAGGCAGTTTACATAGAGTTTCATAGCATAGAGGGGTGGCTATGAGATGCTACAAGAGCTATGAGAGCTATGAGAGCTGAGGTTGGATCTCTCATAGATACCATAAACATCATCATCATTATAGAGTACACAGTGCTGAGAGTCAAGAGAGCTGTGATACTATTCTGAGGCTATGAAGCCTGTATAGGTTATGTGAACTATTGGTAGTCAGCTTGCTATAGGTCATATAGTTCATATCAGATCTCTCATTGATATTGATCTTGGTATATCTTCCAGAGCACTTGAAGATTCACACCATCCTATGGACTGATGATTGCAGATTTCATAGCATTAATACTAAGCATGGACAGCAGAACTATAGTAGGCATATCAATCAACTCTCAGCTGCCACCCTTGCCTGAATGTCCTCGAAATCATCATCATCAAGATCTGATTCGAAGCCCGCAGAAGTGGAAACATGACCAGCCATCCTCCTAGATCACAAAATCAGCACGAAAGCTATAACATATATAAATAAGAGATCAGACCATGCATCCAGCCAGGTTTTCTCTTGCAGGCATGTAAATTGTACGGGGAACTTCTTCTTGTACTTTTTGAGACTTGAAATATGCTTGCAATACACGACACTGTATTCAGCCTTTGTGAACATGTTTGTTATCTGAAGGCAAAGTCCGCTCTTCCAATCAGTGAGTGCACATTCAACCTACAACCAATATTAGTAACATGGTTAGCATATCACAAGGGAAAATATATACCGCAGTAATGATGAGAGCGAAGAGGGGAAGGGGACACGGATTGAAATGATTACTATATTGTCCCGCACCCTCCGCTGCTTTGCGTTTGAACCATTGCTCAGCCAAGATCATTGGAATGATCGTGTTCTCGAACATCCCTGTGCGCTATGAGAAAAGTCAGAGGTGGTGCTCAAGGATGTAGAGATAGACTTACATTCTTAGGATCCGCAAAATGGAAAGCACCACGCGTGAGCAATGAACTCACTTCAAGTTTGACCTCCTCCTCGGACAAGCACGCTAGCTTATATTGTGCCGATACGACACCTTGTGCCTTCGTTTTGACCTCGCCCCGGAGTTGCGATGCACGGGCTTCAACCTAATAGATTACACAGTAAGCTAATCAAATAGAAAAGCTGGAAAAGCGAAAGTACCGAGTCCGTCATGCGCTTAGAGTAGATGAGGTCAGTATTGAATCGTCCAAGCTGCCTCGCAATGTTGAGCTCTTGACACACCTCGATAAAATTTGCTTTGGCCATCGCAAGTCGGATCGTGTCATCGGGAAATGCATCTTCCAGAGCAAGCTTGAGACGGAAGTGGTGATAGGCAGTATCTAGCAAGGTCTTGGACTTCGGGGATTGCTTGCCCTGGGTCGCAAACTTTGCGTGTTCTTTGCAGTTAGGAGTGAACAACGGCACTGCGAGGTGGCCGTCAGAGGCTCGAGGTGGGGTGCTGGGAGGATCAGAGGATGTGGGTGGTGCCCGAGACGGCGAGGAGGACGAAATTGTCCTGCCTGTCGAAGTCGAGGAGGTATGCGTATGGCCTTGGCGTCGCGGTAGGTTGCTCACAACCGCCCTCGGCTTCCCAACGAACACCTGTCAAGAGCTAGTATCAGCATCACGAATCGAAAGTCATTCCAGACGTACCTGAGGTCCACGGGCCTTCTTTGGCCAGGGCGCGACAACTGTAGCCTCGTCCGAGTCGCCTTCGCCACCGTCTCCATCGGATTGATCCCAATCTGAAGTCAAAAGAACGGAGATCAGACGAATGACGGGAGGCATAGCATGAGAAGGAGGAAATTGAGTGGTCACTGCAGCTGTGCAGACTCAGTACTTAGCGATGACACATCAGTCACAGCATTACGTGATTGTCACAAGTTGAGCAAGCCCGACGATGATGACGCAGGCTGCATCAATGGACTCCACCGCGTTAGGACCATAGATGCAGTGAGTACTGCAACACATCGCTGGTAAGTTCCGCAGCATACATAATGAATGGTGGACAACATTACTTACATTCACAAAGGCCCGTTGTACTAGCCGAGCGCCTGTAAACTCGATGTTCACTGATGTTCACGATGGCGTCGACGGTGCACTCGCGGGCAGCAGTAGGTATGCAGGTCACCACTTAAATGTGTAGCTTGCTTACAATGATGCTTCTTCTGCTTGTTGGTGCTCGACCCAGCAGCTTTGTTCTTCTTAGGCATCTCGTCCGCATCGGTATTGCCCTCCTCCTCGGCCAGCGGATCCTCGGCCTCCTCGGCCTGCTCTGCAGCGCAAAAAGCTGCTTCATCCACAGCAACAGCATGTCGCTCTGCTTGAGCCTCTGCTCGTGCATCTGGTTCGAGTGTGCTGTCAGTGGCACACACTACCGTGAAGTCGATTATGACCGTACCCTTTTTCTGTTGATCCCGTAAGCTCTTCTTGCTTTCAGATACGACGAATGCTAACTCCTCAGCAGTGAGTGTCCTCAAGCCTTGGACAAGTTCTGTGGCCATGTCACTCATAGTAGCAGAGTGTGAGTACGTGCAGTGGAGGGAAAGGACAATGGCTGGGTGAGAGGCTGAGGTAGGATGCCACGAAGCAGCTGCGACAAGATGCGGCACCCTTATTTGCCGGAGTCTGGTGACGCGGAAGCTGCCGCAGAACGAGACTGTTTTTCACCTCGCTAATCAAGTCTACTAAGTGCACGTTGCAACTCACAAGACCGGGCCTTGTAGTCAGGATAATCTCCCCGGCATCTGTCCCTCCTGTCCATCCCTCCCGTCCATCCCTCACGTCTATCCCTTCCGTTCCCCCTGTCCGTCTCTCCTATCTGCTTTTCCTACCTTCCCTTCATTTTTACATGCAGTCATCTATTCATATTGACCCATCTCTTCACTGCATAAGCTGCACGGGTACATTTCGGACTAGCGTAGGTCGACATAATCACCAAAAACAGTCGAAGAAATGCCGTTGGGTGTATGACCTTCAAAATGAGGTTGCTCCGGCTCGAATCCAGAACTACCTTGCTGATCCAGGCGAACAAGAAGAAGATCCACCGACCTTGGATGGTGATGACCATGCTGCTGAGGCCGCTATCGCCAATGACGACGAAGTCTTCACGGCTTATGATGACTTCCCTTGTACCTCCCCATCTCCGACACCTTCGACCACACCTGTCGCTGCTACTATGGAGCCCAATCCCTTCTATGACCCTGCTCACCGTGCACATGTAGAGGATGAGCTCGATGAAGAACCAGCAGAGACGGTCACATTTCGTGGCGCTGCCAAAGTCATCAGCCACAACCTCGATGCTCGGACAACATACCAGGCAAATTTAGCACCAGAGAACAACCCATATCACCCATTTCAAAGCCGCATTGACTGGGAACTTGCGAAGTGGGCGAAACAAGATGATGTCAGCCAAAATGCCTTTACGAAGCTGCTGGCCATACCTGGGGCAAGTCTGGTTCTGTTCTTCAATCTTCTACTATACTAATTTATTTTGCAGTTCTGCGAGAAGCTTGGACTCTCATATCACGACTCAAGGTCCCTTAATCAGACAATTGACGAGCTACCGGGGACTGCTGCATGGCAAACCGTACCCCTAAGCGTTGAGTGCAGAGAGTCCGGCACAATCGCGGCAGAGTTTTTCTTTCACGATGCTCTAGATTGCGTCAAGACCCTTTATGGCAATCCAGCCTTCATCGAGCACATGGCCTTTGCACCTGAACAGCAATTCAGTGACAAGACTAGGCAACATCGTTTGTACAATGAGATGCATACAGGCGACTGGTGGTGGAGCACACAGGTAAGTGGCGTATCTATTTCTTTAAAGGGATGTATCTCATAGTTGTATCTCTCAAAACAGGATAAAATCGCAGTCGGTGGTACTATAATTCCGATTATACTGGGCTCGGACAAAACTCAACTCAATACCTTCAACAGCGACAAGTCGGCATATCCAATCTATCTCACAATTGGCAATATTGCGAAGAGCATCCGTCGCAAACCCTCCCTCCATGCTCAGATTCTTCTGGGCTATCTACCGACACCAGACCTCTCTGATCTGTCTGAAGAATTAGCACGTACTGCGCGTGCACGGTTGTTCCACACCACAATGACAGTTGTCACGCAGTCTCTACAAGAAGCTGGCAAAGATGGTGTCGACATGATGAGTGGTGACAGCGCCGTGCGGCGCTGTTACCCGATCTTGGCCTGCTATGTGGCGGACTACCCTGAGCAGGCCCTCATTACCTGTACTCGGCAGGGTTCGTGCTGTCCCAAGTGCCGTGCCATCGAAATTGAGTATGACTTGCACAATATCGCTTGGACACCACAGAAGCCCAAAGCCACACTGCAGATGCTTCGTTGAGCTGCGAAGGAACCAACAGCTGCCCACCAAGAAGCTGCACTGAAGGAAGCTGGCTTCACGCATGTGGTCTCGCCGTTCTGGGAGAATCTGGCTCACTGTGACATCCATGCCGCAATAACGCCGGACATCCTTCACCAGCTCTATCAAGGCCTTATCAAATACCTTGTCGCCTGGGTATCATCTATTATAGGTGTCGCAGAACTCGATGCATGCTTCAAGCGCCTCCCTAAGGTGCACGGTGTCTGGTTGTTCAACAACGGCATTAGCAGTCTCACAAGGGTCTCCGGCGGTGAACACCGCGAAATATGCAAGCAGCTTCTCAGATGCATCATCGGGAAGGCGCCGCCTGGTGCAATTCGTGCTGCCCGTGCTCTCTTGGATTTCCTTCACATTGCGCTCTACGAGAGCCACTCCACCGAGACCCTGAAATATCTTCAGTCCACGCTTGACGAGTTTCATAAGGATAAGAAGATTTTCCTTGATCTTGGTGCCCGCACTAGTACGTTTCTATTGCAATTCACAGTTGTCCATTCTAATCAATTTTATAGATGGCCACTTCCACCTACCGAAGCTACATTCACTTCAACACTATATTGATTCAATATGCGAAAAGGGGAGTACAGATAACTACAATACAGAAACTACGGAGCGGCTTCACATTGACTTTGCCAAACATGCTTTTCGTGCCACGAACAAGAAAGAATACCTATCTCAAATGATCTGGTGGCTCGATCGTCGTGAGTGCATGGACCTTTTCGAAGTTCATCTCCATTGGCGGCAAGGAACTCTTCCGCCACTGCGCTTACCTCGGAGATCGTTGCCTGGCTCAACTCTTGCGAAGCGGCCCAATCATCATGCTATTAGCTTTCCAGCCCTCATCCAAACCTATCGGTCACACCATTTCTCCCGTGTGCTTCAAGATTTCCTTGCTCGGCATTGCAATCTACGAGTTGATCGGGATGAGGTCCTGATACCTTTCAATACCGTTGAAGTTTGGGATCACATCAAGTTCAATCTCAAGAACTTGCAGCTCGAAGATGGAGCAATGTTTCTTGATGCAGCTGAGGCAATTCCCGCACAAGGCAATAAGAGCAGTCGCTTCGACACTGTTTTGGTTGCAGTTGGAGAGACGGAGGAGACCGGAGTTGACGGTAAGTCCTAGCTCCTTTGTTTAATGGCTACAAAATTTATAAATTATATCAGGTCTTCGAGTCGGTCGCTTGCGTGTTATTTTCCGACTCCCCGAACAGTTCCACTGACAACTATTCCATATACACAAAGTTTCCCCCCCCCAAGTCATCTTGCTTATGTCGAGTGGTACTCGAAGTTCACAACACCTCGAGCTAACCATAAGATGTATCAGGTGACTGCTGGTGCAAACCGTCTAGCAGATGTTTCCATTGTTGAGGTATCAAGCATCAGACGGAGCTGCCAGCTTCTTCCTGAATTCGGAGATAGAGTCAATCGAGCATGGACTTCAGAGAATGTCCTTGATCATTGTAAACACTTTTTTGTAAATAATTTCGTAGACAAGCATATGTATCAATCAATCTGGTGAACATTTTGTCTTGGCTGCATAGGTTCTCAATAGGCTTCAAAGTACTTATAGGGTATGATAATGTCAATAGTGACTATAGTGCCTGATAGATGGCATAGCTGCTTATAGCCTCTCATAGCACTATCATAGCACTCCATAGACATGACTTGATGCTATGTAGCCTATATAGACAGGCGCAGTTGCTATATAGGCTATGATAGCATCCATAGCTCTATATAGATAATCACTGTTACATGATAGGGAAGATAGGATATTTATAGTGTGTATATTTTAAGTGGCAACTATGTAAATTTCCATTTTCTCAGATGCGGTGGTGGTGGCGAATGGGTCTATGAAGACAATTCCGACGGCGAGGCACCGGAAATCTCGCATGAAGGGGGGGAGTTCGCAGACCGGCTGTGCTCTGCTTTCGAGCTCACAAATGCCACGCGTGGGTGAGTTTTTCGTGCATTGTTATGGCCTTTTTTTTTGGCTGACTTACTGGATTCCAGGAGACAGAAATATAGCCACCCATGGGATACACGTGGGCGGTGGGAGCGAATCAAGGCACTGCAGAGAAATTGGGAGGCTGAGATGCCCACCCTGGTAGATGCATACATGCAGAGGAAATACGGCACTCAGACTCGGGCCAGCTGCGGACCAGCTGCGTGCGATGGTGGAGGTGGCAAAGGGCCTGAGGCTGGACAGGCTCACCATGAGGGCAGCACCAACCGGCAACCGAGCGAGGGGTGGGCAGAGGGTGCGACCCAGTAGAGCGCTGCAGCGGAACTGGGCTGCGAGTAGGATAGGGAGGGCAGCGTCCATGCGGAGGGAGGCAGAGCGCACATGTTCAACATCTGTGCGATTCGTACGTTCGGTGTGTCAAGTTTCGAGCCAGTTTCTCCTCCTGATGACTCACTGCTGCCCGGCCCCTGCACAGAGCAGATACCGGGGATGTCTGTGATGCAGCATGACAATGAGTCTGCGAACGTCGCACTCATTCGCGCAGGTTTTCTCGGGTGTGCACCGCAGCAACCGTCATTCGCCTTTGAGCTCCACACCTTGGAGTTATACCACCGTCTCCGACGCCGCCATTCGGGCCTCGGCCTACTTCCCATGGCCCGTGCTCTCTGCGACCTTCATGACGTGCATCTTGGTTCTTGTGTGGACCCTCCTTACTCACTTCTCGCGGCAGGTCGAATATCAGGCGTCCTTTAGAGAGCAACTCTCCATCGTGTTTGACGCGTATCTGGAAATTTTATGCCAAGTGAAGCGCTTGGTGGACATTGTAGTCGGCCGTGGTGATCCTCTATGGTGGATTAAAAACAGTTGTCCTGCGTGTAGCTACAAGGTGGGGCTGGTTTCAAATTGCACTCATTCCCAATGCTGATCTATGCCTCTCCTGCAGCTCAAGGATGAGCCACCTTTGGTCCCGTCACGGCTAGGATGCATTGACGGTAACAATTCCGTGAAGCGCGTGGCATCGGCAGGCACAGAGGACGAGCGGGACCTCGCAAGTTCGTATTTCTTGTCACGCGAAGAAGTCAACATATACAAGGATGAAGTCAAGGGAAGAAGGATTCCCTCAGCAGTTGATTTGGTGAGCCGTCATCCCTTGTACATTTCCTCATTATCTGTATTAATGGAGCATGTGTATAGGCCGTTGAAGTGGAGAACGCACCCTGGGCACCAGACCCAGACAGCCCTGGCGATCCAACCGACGGCAAAGACAGCGGCATAACATCGTGTACCGAGCGATGGAAGGCCAGCGCTGCTGAACACACGAAGAAGGCACTGGACGTCTATGACATCACAGGCATTTTTGGTGGCAGCTGTCGCCATGGCCTCATCACACTGTTCTGCGAGATGGTGCAGAGCAGAGAGCTGTGGGTTGCATGCAGCACCCTTGAACTTGTACGATGCTGACCCCTCTTTACACAGAGCTAAGTATCCACTGGCAATTGTGGACCATCAACTTGATGCGCACGATGACGACGACGAGGCTAGCATGTTCGACATCGGGTGCACCTTCAAGAAGACCGTCAGCAGCAGCCCGCTGGTCGGGCCTAAAGCTGCGCGACAGCATCTCCAAATCTTCATCAACGCATTTCACAGCTGGGCACACAACCGCCTCTGCCAACTGTCAAACCATCCACTCTACTGCTCGGGTGTTGGCATTGAAGACATGGAGGGTATGGAGCATGTGTTCTCTGCATCAAATGTGGTTGCTCGTGTGGTCAGATATGCAAGTCGTTTCCACTGGAAACAGGCGCTGGACCTGCACTTTCAACAGTGGGATGACGACAAGTATGTGAACCTCAGTACGTGTGCTCCTTTTTCTGATCAGTTATCGTTATCATGCCTGAACTCTCATGGACCAGGCCGGTTTCTTCTCAACAACTACCGACAAGCCCTCGCCATCATCCAAGAAAATTCTCAGGACGTGCTGGACATGCTTGTGCATCTCAATATTGACGAGGCAGTGGTGCAGGGTTGGCTGGCTGAGGAGGAGAAATTCCTTCAAGAGCTCAAGGAGGAGCCCGAGGAGCAGATTTTGGACTGCGCCTATGTGGAGGTGCTTATAGCACGACATACTGTGGAGTACGTGCCCCTACTGAATCGCTCAGATACATGCTAGCTAATACCATTGAACGCGTAGCCAAAAGTGGGATTCGACCTCCCGCATCTTCATTGAGACGCCGTCAACACAAAGCACACAGGGCACACAAGCCTACCGGAACGATATGTGACGAACTGCACACCTCGAGGCTGCACGTCACAATGCATCCATACAGCTTGAGGTAGCCAACCGTGCAGTCGAGGACCTTGAGCACAAGCTCAGCATCGAGAAGCCCTGGACCCCTGAGGACGACAAGTACAAAGAGGCTCTGGATTATCTCCAGAAGCGAGATTTTCACAAGGCCTTAAACAAGGTCCAACAGCTTGTTGTCCAGCATCTCTTCGAAATGTCGAAGGCAGATATTGCTGGAATGGGTATCAAAGTTTACCCAACATTTTGTTTCTCAAGGTCGCTAATATGCCTTCCAGGATATAAAGTTCGAACTTCCATTTGGAAGCACATACGATCTCGAAGCAAGGCCATACGCACTGCACTTGCCAAGTACAACGACATTGCTGCAAAGATGAGGCCCCGTGCACCTGCTCTAGACTGGAAAGACATCGTGAATTTCAGCTTTGTATCTGAATTTGATGTGCTTCGCCACTTGCATGCAGGCATAGACATCACTGCAAAGCCCTGGATGTCCCCATTAAATCGTGCCGTCGCGAACAAGTTGTTCAAGACCATGCGTGCACGCGAAGAGATCGTGCGCCTCAACGTCGAGGTCCGCTGCCTCCGCACCTTCATCTTCTCTGAGGACACTGCGTACCTTGATGCGATGGCCATACAAGAACAGTGCGGTAATAATCTGCTTGCTGCTGAGATTGAAGCATGGTACCAGTCTTGCCACTGTGTCAACATGACACATCATGCTGTCCTGGACACGATCGAGCAGCTCCCTGGTTATACAGGAACTCCTGGTGGCGGGTCTCCTACTGATGGCTCTGCTGTCGAGTTCTGGGAGGATACTGATGAGATGGTGGATGTAGGTGCAGTAGGTGGCCTGGAGGATGCAGATTTACAAGACCAGTGTATTAGAATGACGGAATTGATGGAGGATTTAGTCTTAGATTCATAACTTTACAAGTATATACATAGTGCTATTGTTTTGAATAAGACCGCTTCTCATGAGCTTATCTCATGTGCTCCAATCTTCATGTCCATGGGATGGTAGAAGACAACACGACATGGCGCGGTATGATGCTGCACTGCCCGGCCATTGTCTTGCCCTTGCACGCAGAACGGGGGTACTTCCATGAAATGTTTTTAGATATTCGTACTCACGCTGAAAAACGCTTTCTAACGGTGTATGGTACATGGCTGGACGTCCAGTATTGAGGGCAGGAGGGGGGATGCACAGCAGGGGGCAGACGCGACACGCCGAGTCACGTGCATCACGTGCACGCGCAATTTGCTGGGTGCCCTGTCCCGCAGTGGAGGGAGCTTACTGCACTTACTTAAACATTACCGGACCACGATATTCGCAAAGCGCTTGAAAAACGCTCCAAAACGGTATATATATTGTCATATTTACACTGCGGAGGGACGGGATAGTCGTCGTCATCGTCGGCGACGACGACAGGAGGGGGTTCGGGACCGGGAACAGTGAAGCCGACGCGCGCTGATGGGGATTACATATGCCAATGGGAGGGACAGGGCGGGACGAGGCACCCGGCACGTCGGGAGCTGGTGCCGGGGGCGCCCTTGGCCCCGACGCCCCGCGATGACGTGACTGACAGCCTTGAGAGTGTCCAAAGTCGCCTGGACACCGAGGACACTTCAGTGGACACTCGATAAGAGGCCCCGAAGCCTAGTTAGCCTCACTGATCGGGACCGGATCAGTAGGCTAAGTAGGCTTAGTAAGTGTGTCACTGGGGTTGTCAAGACTGGGTTCAGGGGAACAGTGAAGCCATCCAAGTCACCCCAAGGGATCAAGGATCAAAGAGCAGAGGATGTCATAGAGAGTAGAGACAGGCTGAGAATGTCTAGGGTACAATGGGACTGGAGAGTCAAGTGGACAAACTGAGGAAGCCAGTCAGAAAGGTAGCCCTATATATACTGAAAGGATAGCCCAAAGGGGAACAAGGGATATCCTGAAAGGGGAACAAGGGGAAGGGGAACAAGGGATGTCCCAAAGGGGAACAAGGGATATCCTAAAGGGGAACAAGGGATATCCTAACAGGGAACAAGGGGACATAACAAGGGAGTGTCCATATAGGGAACAAAGGGAATGAAGAAGACCAATGGGTGATTCATGACAGGGGTGCACTGTCACACTTCACTCAGAAATGTATAGATTTGTAATCCTGCTTCTCGCAGATTGCCCCTTTTGTACATTACATCATCATGTTCATGTTATACCACGGCCCTTCGGGCATTACCTGGACCCGATTTGCAGCTGCCCGTTCACCAGCAGAGTACTAATTATCGACAAAGTAGATATAAGTACGGGGTAGAATGTCTTGCGCGCTCCCAGGGAACATAGGATACCGTACGCAGCTGCCCTCTTCTACGCGCATAGCCTCGTCGTACTTGGTAAGATCCCGTACAGGCATGTATGATGAAGCTACAGTAACTCGCTGCCAACGGAAACGATGAATAACAGAGACATTGATGAGCACATTGCTCTGAATGGCGAACAGAGACAAGCATTTTTTTAAGATTAAAATTCAGTAGGCAGTACGCAGACATGGTATTGCAGACATAACGGTTGGGAAGTAGATAAGGGAAGCACCCGTAAGTGGGCAAGGCAGCGAAATACGCACCCACGCACGGAATGGTGAAACATGCTTTGCTCCCGCATTCCACTCGTGGCCCGGTGAGGACGAACACAGGGGCGTCCTGTTTCTGTCGCTCAAAAAGGAAATTTGGCCTGCCTACTGAATGCGGAAATAACTCTTCTGACAAGACCTGGTCCTATCGGATCCAGGAACAACCTTGTTCGTACACCACCATTCTTTAACCTTACCATCATCTCTTTTGTACCCATTGTCTTGTCTTGATCCTCTAGTGTCATTTGCTAGTGCAGGCTTCCAAGATTCTAAAACTTCATAGTGCAGCCAAATCTCATCTTTATATGTACAATGTGTAATAAATTTATTGAGGAGGAACCTTCTGTGCACTATTATGAGAACTGATATCATGAGAACTATCTGTTCAGCACACACCTTCAGCCGAGTTTGATGACATATGTATCATAAATGATGTCTCACCTTATCGTTTCAATGTTCTTTGTTTTTCTGCAAATTCCACGATTTTGCGATCTACAAACATACCTTTCCGAGCCCTCACCCCGTCCATATATGTCTTTGCTACATTTATACGGTCAGCTTTCTCCCCTAAATCCTCCAGCTCTTCCTCTGTAGTCGGTACCCAGAATGGATTTTGGTCAAGCATTTCAAACCTGTCGGCAGATCTTAAATTATCTTCTGGAAGTGAATAGTGAGAGCTCGCACCCGCTGAAGATGAGTTGAGGACTAGCAGCCCCTGATGTGCGCTTCCGAATATCTGAAAACCGAAATCAATCGACTAGAATGATGATAGATTGGATAGCTCTACAGATTACTCACCATCCGCGAACCCAAAACTTTCTACAACAGGTAGAAGTGCTCGGACAGTGAACAAAGCTGTA
This sequence comes from Hericium erinaceus, assembly GCA_006506795.2. Classification (NCBI taxonomy): domain Eukaryota; kingdom Fungi; phylum Basidiomycota; class Agaricomycetes; order Russulales; family Hericiaceae; genus Hericium; species Hericium erinaceus. The sequence goes on from CM021163.1 coordinate 1,974,711, forward strand.
CCTTCCCTCAGGTCTTCCGCAACGATTCTACCGCGCCGCTTCGCCACAACGCCATAAACTTTACCGAGAACATCACCTATGAAGTATTCAGTCAATGTATGTCGATTACTTCAGAGGTGAAGACAGCCTACTAGATGCTTGAATATCGCATGAGTACATGGCAAGCATCAGACGCGGAGACCAATCGAGCAGTCCGTTTCTACATCCATCCCTGATTGCGGAAATTAGTGAACCAGTGACTTGCGACATCCGGTTTTGTTCTGTAGTACGAAAATCAAAACCAGTGCAATCAGAAGTATTGATAGCGAGGTGTGACATACGACGTTCGTTTTCAACAGCCTGCCGATCGATTTCAACCTGCTCCACGAAATAAGCCATGCCCTGTACGGGTTCTGCGCACAGCGGACCCTGGAAAGTTGCCAATTGAAACCCCGTCTCAATATGACTATCGAATTCTCTCTGCAGTTGGTCTCTCTGATCGGTTCCAGCACTGCCTTGCGACGCAGAAATCAGGTTACGCCGTAAACTGGAAGAGGATTTCAGTAAGGGCCAATCCACAATCGACGAGATAACTCACGAATTAGACGGATAACCTTTTCTTGCATCGATCAAGAGACAGCCGCCTACTCCATGTGGTCCAAAGGCCCAGATTGAATCTACAATGTCGGACCACTCGGAATCTGCTTGATGACAACATGCTTCAAGGCTATCCCAAAAGTCATCTGCACCGACAGTGGCTTTGTATAACATGTCGCTAGACATAACAGCTTCATTGTCGCTATCATTCAAACGACTGTCTGGAGATTCCTCTTCTTGAGTGGCAATACCGCTTTGCAGCTTTCTCAGAATCGACAAGTTGTTGCGAACGAAGTGGGCTATCTGTAACGGTAAAGGCAAAGCGCGGATTGTAAAGGTAACCAGGCCATGCGCGCTTGACCCACGAATGGTCCCTCGCGGAGCATCAGGAAACCTCGGGGGAGCCATGTCTGTATCATATAATCAATAAAGGTAGGTAATCGAAATAGTGGACGACCCTACCTGGAGCCTTGACTGCGGTTTCACGAAACGGTACGATAGGCTTCGAGGGATGTATTTCGACCTTCGCATACCGCTCCCTAAGATCCCTCAAACATCGCTGCTCATCGTGTTAAATGCATAAATGAAGGATTCACAGTAACACATACCTCCAGATGGAGCTCACCCGCAGTGGATATGACAAGTTCGCCAGTTTGTTGCTGGAAGATCTCCGCGCAAGGATCTGCTTGGCCTAGTAGTTTCATGCCTTCTATGAGTTTGGGCATATCAGCCGGCACAGCCGGCTCCAATGCAACACGGACAATGGGAGGTATCTAATGATGAAGATCGAGCCTCAGCATATATGGCTTGACTGATGAGCAGTGACGGAACTTACCTGTCGATCAATCCCACCTAGATTGAGCATATAATCTTGATTGTCAATATTGTGCGTCGCTCCCGGTCCACACAGGGTTCCACACCGCCAGATCTTTCCCTCTAAACCTTTGATGGCAAATACGTTCCCTGCCGCAACACTAGTGACAGGCACCAGCTCTCGACCCATCATCGTATACAACCCTTCTACAGATGTATCAATCGTATACGTCCTATTACGTGGGTGCGTCCGCCCTAGAGTGTTGTCAAACTTTGGCAGCACGCATGTCAGGGAAGTGCCAATGCGAATAATGCCTGAATACAGCCTTGCAAAGCCCAGCAGCACCTGCTTCTGGTTGTCTGAAGTATTCTTCCCACTGCACTGTGCCTGTTCCACAGAATCGATGAGCGGATGACCTTGGAGACCATTTGAATCCCCTTGTTCGCCTGCTTCCACCTCGTCCGCCGAAAGTTGCTTTTGACCCGGGATATCCTTATCCGAAACAGCAAACATTTTACTGACATATGCGATGACAAAGGCATCATCATGGGCATCACATGAGAAAAGGTCCTTTTCGAGTTTGTTCTTGGGGGATGGATTGGACTCCTCTAGACTCGGATTGAGCATTTTGGGTATACGTGTGGGCTGTGCGGCGCGGGGAGAAGGAATAATGTCGATGACCGCCTGGATAATGGCTGTGGGAAGAGGCAGCCATTGAGAGAATATGAGAGAAAGGACATGACGAGTATCCTTCGACTTCAGGTCACGGGGCATGATTTTCAGACCAAGAGCAGTGACAATCTTCGCTATCTTGTCGTGGTCTCTGCAAATCCACAAGATGAGTGTGAACAGAAAATCCAGAGTATCAGTTACTTACGGGTGGAGAACAACAGCTTCATACACTGCCCAGATATTTTCCAGAACAAACTGAACAAACAAAGGCTTTAGTAGGCGGCCACGTAGATGTTTGCGAGCGATAACCCTCTTTGTCTTCGGGTCTAAGTAGAAGTCTCCCCAAAGAACCTTCTTCAGATTAGCTTCCTTTATTCCGAGTTTGGTCGAAAAGATCTGAGCGAATCTTCCGATTCGAAAGCTCCATCCATCTATCGCAGAAGTGAAAACGACATTGCCCTTGTCCGGGGCGAAGTAGATACTTTCATCATCCTTCTCCTTGAATATATCTTGACCATCGGCTGCGTCATCTTCATCCTCACCCTTCTTTCGGTCAGGCTCGTGCTTTTCATGTTCTTCGCGCCACCGCAAATCCTCTTCCATCCGCTCACTAGCGAAAAAGCTGCCCATCACAGCGTTTGTTTGTTCTATCAGCCTGGACAGATGGTGATACGCCTCGAGCGGCGACTGCTTGAGCTCTACAACAAGACGATCGATCTTGTTGATGACGAGAACTGGAAGAAGGCGATCCTGCCAAGCTTGTCGTAGAACAGAAATAGTCTGATTGGCCATGTCAGCGTACGTCTGAATCTGGGTCTAGCCACTGGAACCCACCTGAGAGGAAACTCCTTCAACCACGTCCACAAGAATGAGAGCACCGTCGACTAATCGAGATGCGGTGGAGACCTCGCTTGAAAAATCGACATGTCCTGGAGTGTCGATCATGTTGACGACGTAAGTCTGCGGCTGCGAGTCTAATTTCTACTGTTACCTTATGTCAAGAAGCTTAGATTAGGAAGCATCTACCTCCACTAGCAGTTTTCTCCATTACTCTGAATTTCAGGGAGACTGCGCTGCTCTCCATTGTGATACCTCGTTCTTGTTCATCTTCTCGACTGTCGAGATATCGAATTTTGCCCGCCAATTTCGACGAGATGATGTTATTCGCGGCCAGAAGACCATCCATGAGAGTGGTTTTGCCATGATCAACATGTCCCAGAGTCGTGACGTTTCTGATTAAATCAGCTTCGAGAGTAGCTGCCATGGAGTATTGGAGAGAGTCGTGAGCGTCCCCAACTCGACTGCGTTCAAGATGCCAAAACCTATGTTCTCTACTTAAGCAGTAAGTAGTAGTAAGCATTTATTATTCTCCGGCATTTGCCGCCCGTAGCCAGTATTCTCCCACGCGTATACGACCACGGTGCGAGATCATCTTGCCCCGGTTCGCAGGAATCCCAGTGCTCTTTGCCAGCGATGAACCACCTGCTTCGGTCGCATCTCCCTCGACGTCTTACCAATGGCCTGAATCGCTCGCTCAGCACAGCTGTAGAGACTACGCCCCGCGCGCCGCGACCCGCGAAAGTGGCATCACGCCCTCAGCTCAACATCGACGTCAAGCCAGACCATGGCCTATGGGCATTCTTCAGAAAGAGAGAGAGAGACGGGAAGATAGAGTTCTATTCTGTCGAGGGTCATGAGGGTTTGTTCGACAAAACAGGTGCGGTAACTGTGTCTTGCAATTAAGTCAGTACACTCAACTCTCCATAGGCCGATCATGGAGTGCTGCAGAACTGAGACGTAAAAGCTTCAGAGATCTGCACACGTTATGGTATATTCTCCTGCGTGAGCGTAACCTCATTGCTACGCAGGCCGCAGAATTGCGCCGTCTGGGCATATCACCTTCTGGCATGACCATGAACACCACGCGAGAACTTCAGGTGCGGATCCCTACCATTTAATGCCGATGTTCGATGTGTTAACTGCTATATTCATATGTTCCCCGATGAATCTTTATCAGTGTCGCAAGAGTATGGCCCGTATCAAGTACATCATCAATGAGCGCAGATTAACATACGACGGGGCCGTCGGCTTGTTCGTTGCACAGAAGGATACACATCTGCAGACAAACCGCGAAGAAAAGCGTGCGTCACAGCGAGCTGCCAGGCAGGAAAGGAAGCAGGCCTCCGACACGCAAGGTTTCACTGCTCTGGGCGCAGCTACATCTGCACTCAACTCCCATGTCCAAGCACCATAGCGTTCTACCTGTTTCCACTTCGAAGAATATAATACTTCGCGTGCTAATTCCGTCTTGATTATTTAAGCCTCCATTCCCTCATTTCGTGAATAGCCTGAGCTCTAGGCCGCATCCTACTGCACATATTGGCTACGCTACTAGTAGATGGAGGGATATTGGTGTAGAACCGAAAAATATGGTTATTCTAATATGACCAAACCTTTGGTCGAGACTGGATGACTTTCCGCGGCCTTAAATCTATGGTATGATATTCCAGAGGCCATTTCAAATGCCTCGCTAACGTCCAAAATGACCTCCTCATCCAATCAGGTCGCATAAATCAGCGGACTCTGAATCTAAATGAGCTCCAAAACATATCATAGAATAAAAATAAGGCCGCGGAAAGTCATCCACTTAACCCGTGATCGCAGGCTGACTGCTTTGCACGGAGAGTCGAGACGGAGAGAGGACTGCATCAAAGCATCATGACATTTGACGTGAATACACGTAATAACGTTTACGGCGGTTTGTACTTCGATACTTGAGGTGTGTATATCTGTCAGATGTTCGCAGTGAAAGTTCCTAGTGTGGAGACCCTAATTTGACTTCGTATCATCACGAACGTAGGATAATTCTATTAGGATAGCTTTCAATTCCTCGGTTCCTCGAATGTTACGATGCCCGGCGAAAACTCTTTAGGGACTAACAAATTTCAGTCGTAAACCAGTTGTCATGCTCGCCTACATAGTTGCATGCGCCACCAATCGGCGAGAACATGCCATGGTACTTCAACGTGCCATCACCGCTTCCCCCGCTCAAAAACCCCCGTTTTCGGCCGTCCTTTGGAGCCAGGGCGCCCCAGCACCTGCCGTTGCAGTGGCTTCGCATGCTGCCTCGCCGACCTCGCGGCGGGCGTCGCAGCTCTCACAGCAGGAGACGAGCTCAAGGGGACATCCAGATCCGTACTCGCCAGAGGATCGAGGCTCGAATCGCTATCGGAATCGTCCTCCGATCGTCCAGAGACGACGGGCGGCCCATCGCCCAGTTTGAACGATACGCGCCGCCCGAGGGGTCGACTACGTCCCCGCGATGGGCTGCGCTGCTTGAGGCTCGATGCAATGGACGGGGACGACGCGGGCTCGGGTGAGGACGGCGGCAGCGTCGCGAAGGATGAGGAAGGTGTTGAGAGGAAGGAGCTTCTGGGATGAGGTGTGGCGTTCTCGTATGTTGGGCGCTTGGACGTGGACGCGTGTGACGGACCATTTCTTCGAGAGGAACCCTGGTCTGGCCTAGAATGGTGGATCGGTGTTTGGGGTATCCATGATGGTGATGGGTACGGCAGTGTGTGGTGAGAAGGCCCTTGTGGTGGTGGCCCCGGCGCAGGTGGCATCTGAGGGTTTGAAATCCCAGCGGCATCCATGAAGTAGGCAAGGTGCTGCATGGCCTGCGCAAGATAATATTGCACTTGTTGCGGATGGGGATGGGGACCTGGTGCTGGAGGGTGAGTTGGTATAGAGGGCGGGTTTGAGGGACCTGGGGGTTCAGGATCTTCGTCAAACACGGGAGGGATGGTGTGGGTATCGCGAGATGATGAGGGTTTGAGCGGCCGCATTTCTTCTTCGTCCGAAGAGATCTCAATGACAATCGGGCTGGCAGCACGACCTTTCCCCTTCGAATCCAGTGGAGATAAAGACGGACTGCGAGTCTTCCGAGAGGGCTTCTTTGATACCGACGGCGGATGTTTCGGCGGTTGGCCTGGAGAATCAGCGCGGGCTTTCCCCTTGCCTTTGTCTGGTCGGCCGGGTGCGGAGGGAGTCGACACCAACCGCTTAGTTTTGGTGGTACTGACGCTGGATGTACGGCGAGGGATGCTATGGTGATGCGATCTCCGTTCGAGAACGACTTCTGGTACTAAGGACGTCCGTGAAGCCTTTTTCTTCACGGATTTTGGCTTCTTGCCAATGGCCGATTCCTCTTGATGTAGGCTAGAAGAAGCGGATGCCGTGCTGCCCCCAGCAATGGCGGACGAAGATGTGTTGCGCGCGGATGTTGCGGGAAAATTTGCCGACGCTCCGCTGTCGAAACGAGAAAGCGATGATAGTCGAGATGGTGCAGGCGGAAATGGATCGGTGAGGGGCACCTCTGAGTCATCTACATAGGATGAGAAAGATCGAGGTGGAGTCTGCAATTGGACTGCAACGCTAGGGGACCTGCGCCTTTTCAAAGGCCTCGATTTTGCGGTATCTGGAGTTGCTCGGACAGGCAGGGCAGAGTGCACCGCGATAGTACTTTGAGTCCGACCGGGTGATGGGGAGGAGGGAGGAGTGTCTGAAATTTCGATTTCTTCAATAAAAGGGGGGCCTGTAGGGGGTTCTGTGTCGGAGGGTTCGGTGGATACTGCATATACAGCATTTGATTCATCCGGTTCCCAAGCACCCAATTCGTCTTCCGACTCTTCTGCAGAAGGTATTAGATGCTTCTCCATAGGGTAGATGGCGAGAATATAAGGGTCTCTCACCTCCAGACGAGATTGCTGCGCCTCCATCGAAGCCGTCAGGCAGTTCCTCCCAATCTGTGCCACCAGACCCAGCGTCACCTCTCTCGGGAACTTGGACCTGTCTCTCCGCTTCCTCTTCCTCCTCTCCCCGCATGATTGTTGACAAATCGCCAATTTCATCATCACTGTAGTCCTCGTCCACTTCATGCCCATCCTGAATCCTTTTCTCCGCCTCCAAGAACTCCCGCAGGTCGTCCTGATCTGCGGCGTCGAAACCTTTGTGCTTCACCCTCTCCAGCTCTGCATTCAGTTCAGCTGAAATGCCTTCGTCTGCCACAAGGGCATCGACCTCGTCGAGGTCGTCCTCGCCTTCGGTCATGGCGCCGCCATCACTGCTCGCATCATTCGAGGGTCCATCGTCCTGCGTAATGTAACCAAACCTGTATTCTGCCTGGGCCTTGCGCAAAACGCCGCGGTCCTTGATGACATTTCCAGAGCGTAGATCGATGATGTCGTCCTCGTCAAGGCGGCGGGTATAGCGCTCTGCGAGCTGAGACCAAACGTTCAATACACGCATGGTGGACTCATGGCGAGCAGCTTCGAAGTCAAACTTGGGGGTTTCAGATTGTGACTGGGCACGGACGGATGGAGATGGGGACGACACGGTCGAAGGGGTGAAGTTGAGACGAGGACGTTTAGCAGGTGATGGCTGTCCATCGCGATCATGTGAAGTGCTGCGGGACGCGGGGGGAGATGCTGAGGGAGTTATGAGGGACAAAACAGGCCGTCTGTCTAGAGGAAGAAAAGGCTGCTTTGGTTTTTCCATGAACGCAGCTGGGGAGGGTCGACGTTGGCCACACAATGAGCGAATCTGGTCGACTCCAACGCGCGACGCGATCCTTACGTAATACTACTCAACCTCGGCGCTCAGACGCTCATTGTCAATCACTCTTATTGTCCACCGTGCATAGTACTCTGTATACTCTACGGACCTCGTTATTGTACCCAATTTTCTTAAGATTCGGCATGGGAAAGATGTGTGAGTCCACTCTTTCTCTCCGCGTTCAGCTGGTCTACGCAAATCCCTTCTGCAAACGATGTATGTATCAGCTCTGGTCCCGCTTGCGCTCTTTATCTCTGCCAATGCTCTCCCTGTAAATTATCATCGGACTGGTTTCCGTCTGTCTCTCACTACACCCAGCTTACTTCTCACTCAAGGTGCTGAGCTCGACCTTCCATTACCCAGCACCGCCCAGACTTCCACAATTGCGACAACAACCTCGTCTGTGACTACAAGTGTTCCTGCATCCGCCCTGTCCTCCACTTCCGGGTTCTCATCATCTCTGTCAGCTCTCTCCTCATCTTCATCGCCACTTACACGTCTTCCGTCCTTAACTTCCGGGCCCTCACCATCTCTGTCAGCCCTCGCCTCATCTCCACCACCATCTACTCCTCTTCCATCCTCCACGATAGGATCTGCGGAACCCCCAGCCTCTACACAGAACGCATCATCGTCATGGATCAGTGGTCAAAAATATGTGGTTGCGCACCATATGGTTGGCAATACGTTCCCATATACCGAGACGAACTGGGCGTCAGACATTGCCCTAGCTCATGCCAGCGGTATTGACGGCTTCGCGCTCAACGTTGGTCGTGACGACTGGCAACCAAGTCAAGTCGCTAATGCGTGAGTTGCACCCGATGTCAGATTGTCATGTGCTGACCCTTTTATGACAGCTATAACGCTGCCTCTCAATCTGGAGCTGACTTCAAACTCTTCTTATCTTTCGACATGTCGTATGTGCACGTCCCTTCATGATAGACATATTTCATTGAGAGCTTCCCCACCCCTTAGCTCCCTTCCATGCGCGAGCCCTGATGATGCCGCGACGCTGCGCAAGTATATAACGACCTATGCTACCCATCCCAACCAAGCAACATATAATGGCCGAGTTCTCGCATCATCCTTTTCCGGAGAAACTTGCACATTTGGACAGTCGTCGCCCAGCACCGGCTGGTCATCCCAATTCACACAGCACCCGGATCTGACTGGACAGAATGCAGTAGCATTCGTCCCTGCCTTTTTTGTGGACCCCAACACATTTGGGACGTTCAACGGTGTCATGGATGGGGTTCTGAACGTAAGGCTTCCTCACCATCTTCTCGTCCTGAATTAACTCATACGGCATCATGTACAGTGGAACTCGGCATGGCCTGTGCAATTAACAGCCGATTTCGCGAACAACATCTTATCTGCCGTTGGAGCGAGCCTTTCCTCCATTGCTTCATCCATCACCTCCAAGGTATCAGACACACTTGCCGCGTTCGTCAACGGAACAACCAGCGATACCGCGTATATCAACGGACTCAATACCATGCCGAGCGACGGTCAAAAAAGGATCTATCTGGCCACTGTTTCGCCCTGGTTCTTCACACATTACAGCCCACAGACATTCGACAAAAATGTAGGCTCTGCCGTGCTCTCCTTCAGGAACTGCGATTGATCCATCACGAAGTTTGTATACTACAGCGACTCCCATCTATACCCCACACGCTGGGAGTCGTTGATTGCCACTCGCGACCAAATCGACATCGTCGAAATCGTGACCTGGAACGACTACGGCGAGTCGCACTATATTGGGCCCATCGAGGGCGCGCAACCGAATAGCCAAGCTTGGACAGACGGCATGAATCATACAGGTGTGTTTGGGACTTCCACCGGTCTGGCAATCCTGTGCTGAATAGCGATTGAAAGGCTGGCTGGATATGACGAAGTACTACGCAGATGCGTTCAGAACGGGCGCATACCCGCCCGTCGCCGAGGATAAGCTGTACATGTGGTCGCGTCCACATGCGCGCGACGCGAACGCGCCGGACCCCGTCGGCAAGCCGTCGAATTTCCAGATTGTGAGCTCCTTGTTTTCCTCTCCGATGTAGCATAGCCTCATCAAGTCATGTCTACGCAGACCGAAGACACTGTTTGGGTCGTCGCAATGACCACTGCGCCCGCCACAGTCACGCTCTCCACCTCCGACAGCGACACGCAGACCTTCCAAGTTCCCGCTGGCGCGAACAAACTTTCTGTACCCATCAGCGCGGGAGGATTCATGCACGGGTCTATCCAACGTAATGGGCAGACCGTGGTTGACCTGAAGCCGGATGGCTTCACGTTCCAAGGCAGCCCCTCAACATATAACTATAATGCGTTCGTGGCATTCGCAGGCTCGAGCCAGATATAGCAGGGCAGTGAATATGTATCGTTTAGTCTTGCTTTTTCAGGGTTGTTTGTAGTGTCTTGGCAGGGTTCCAGGTGGATTCACTTGTTTTAGTCCGATCACTTATCTTGATTATTCGCAGAGTTGTTTGTACTTTTACTTGTAGCAAATATCACTCAAATTGTATTACTTAGTAGCATCATAATACCGTTAGCCAGCGTCCCAGTCCGGCATACTACTCTAGACTCATCTAAGAGGCTTTGAACAATATTTGTTGAAAGGACGCGTGTTAATAGATGATGAATGCGAATATTTGCGACTTTCCAAAAGCAACCTGACTCCAATCTGTGGTGTTTGTATCTTCAGAGATAGGATGTATCATGATTAGCATCGAAGCCTAGAATCTACCACTACATTACAAGGATTAAAGAGAGCAAGAAACAAGAACCAGCCTGGATGGTGAATAAAAATGTAAATCCCATGATAAACGGTGATAAACTATAGGAAGCCCGTCTCCTGCAATAGCCTCGCCATCTTCTCGTCCTCCCGCTCGCGGGGCTCCCTCTCGAGACTGAGATTCCAGAACAGGTCGCTGACGTCTGGAATATCATTGAACTTATTCAAGGATTCCTGGATGTAGTCGTGGATCACGTCGACCTTGGTGAAGTTGAACGGCTTGGACTGCCACTTCTTGATCTCGTCGATCACCTCCGCCGCCTTCTGTCGTTTCCTGAAGTTCACAAGATCACCAGAAACATAATTAGGCGCTCCATCTTGAATGAAGGTCAGTGTCGTAAGATAGACACCTGTCCGATTTGTCAGTACGAGCGCTGAGGCATCACCTCAAAACGTACCAACGAATGGTACACATGGTGGCGTGATCCTTGCCAGAAGTGACCGATAGTTGTTGAAATTCTTGTTCGAATCAATCGTCATCTCACAAGCGCCGAGTTGTGTCATATATCTCTGATTAATCTGCTCCCAAGTACGCTTCAAACGCCGGATAGGGGGAGAGTTGAGGCCCGAGACAATTGCGATCATACTCGAGAAATTGTGAAGATTCCGACAGCGCTGTAGCCTGAATTAGTAACTTGAATGATGCACGCGCGATAAGGACTTACATCGGCAACAAGAATGAACTGCTTGACGATGGAAGCTCTCTTTCGAGAATCTTCCTTACTGAGTACAGTATCAGCGACCCAGTGGGCGATCTGATAACACATAATGGTTAGTGGGAATCTGAACAGGAGTAGGCTACTGTACCTTATTGGTAGTCTCAATAATTGCCGCAATGTTGTCGTTATTCTCACCAGGCCTTTGCTCTCGAGAACGCATCAGACATTCGGACGCCTTAATCTTCTGATAGAGTACGCATTCGATCATCGTCAGCTGTCGCGCGACCTCTAGAGGATCAAAGTCCAAGAGTTTGTGCTTCTTCGAGGGCCTGGGCACGATAGCTGGTGGCTGCGCGTCGAGGGAAATAGTCGTCTTGGCTTTCAAAATATCTCCTTTTTGCTTGAAGGGAATCAGCAAGTCGGCAATACAAGAAAAAATCACGTACAGCACGCTCAATCAAGACAAGTAACTGCTTCGCAGCAGCTAAATGCATAACCTCCTCGTGCTGTACGAAGTCTCTCATGCGATCCAGAATATACATGTCTTCTTTCTCGAGACAGTCATCATCCAAGAGCACAGTTTTGAATGTGTTCAAAACCCTGTAGCAAGAACGTCATGACCATTATACAAATGCCACAGAATTGGCTCACCTCATGCGAATGATATTCTGCTTGAGTTTGGTCCATTCCTGGAGCTCTTGAGGGTTCAGCTTGTCTGGAGGTTTAATCCAGAATCGCTGAACGAGAAGATCGAACAGGGTATTAGTATCGGTGAACGACTTGTACGTGAGAAGGAAAGCCTTGTTGAAGGTCGTGTCTGCAGAGGAAGCGTTATGATATGTACTTCTGACGACACATTGCAACTGACCTGAATAGTGCTCGTGCGCGGTCAGCCGTTCGACCAGTGCAGGTACGGTTCCCGCGCGGACTTTGCGGTCCGGATCAACAAGGATCTCAGTCTGACTATAGGTTGGCCGCAGATACCACGGTTTCGCCTTTGCATTCTCCTGGTCAATGATATGACCAGGTGCTTCACCGAATATACGAGTGAGCTTGTCGGCTCGGGATGGTGATTTCGCCGCAGAAGGGCCTAATAGGCCTAAAATCCTCAATCAGTTTAAAACATGATGTACCAGTGACCGAGCGACCAACCTTCATCGTCATCATCCTGTATGATGCTTGCGGCGTCGCCACCGGCATCTGATGGAGGGGACGCGAATGAACTGATACTACTCTTGGTCTCGTGTTGGGTCTTTGTACGAGGCGTAGTATCATTTTCCGGCGCAAGTGTCGATGGAACCTCTAAGGAGGATGCAGACTGTGAAGTGCCACGATAGATGGTGGTGGTCGGTCCTTCAGATTGGCTGGTTTTCAATGCGGCAGGCTTGCTGAGTGCGTGCTCTAAGTCGACAACATCTTCTTCTTCACCATCCGGAGGCTGGTCCGTAATCGTTCCCAACGCAGCAAGGTGTTGATCGAGGTTGTTTTCGAGACTCAGGATCCGGGACATACGCCATTCTATCGCACCGGTGTAATCGTTCTGGCCGAGCGACGCCTGTTCTTGGCCAACCGAATGCAAAGCTTCCATGGTTTGTTGCACTAAAAGAACATTGGTGCGAAGAGGTGCTGCCAGCGAACGAATTATTTCAGCTCCCATCACGCCATGAAAGTGCCGGTCGAAGGATTGAAGGCTGAGTAGAACTATCGCGCAATCGTCATATAACGACTGAGATGCAACTTCAAGCGTTCGAATGAGCAGGCGAGCTCTTTCAAGGGTAGCCACGTAGGCATCCCCAGCAGTCAGTTGTCCCTCTCGAGAGAATCCATCAAGATCAATGGATTGCGCGAGGTTGACGTCCATTACAAGATCAATGAACGATTGCACCCAAGCGATGATAGACTGTGTGTTCGCTCGAACTGATGAAATGGGTGATGCTCCTACGTTTGTTCAGCTATGAGCAAAAATAGTGATGGAGGAACTCACTAGACATCGCCGGATGAACTAATGAAGCCTCTAATGCTCTGAGCTTATCGTCCAACGCATTAGAATGTGATTTCATGTCCGCCAAGATATCGCCTGTTAGTGATCTTTGCGGCGTGCGCTCCAGATCGCCACGAGTGACCCAGCCAAAACCATTCCAACCGCCTGCCGCACCGGAGCCAATTAAGCCCAAACCGACACCGGTGGGTAGGAACGCTGCTCGCAGTCGCTTAGATGGAAGTCTGTTCTGTATCGGCTGCATGGCTGCCTGACTGTTACTTCGCTGTACCTCCAGAACAAAGGTTAGCAATGCGCGATCCAGCTCCGTGGCATCCTGTTCCATCCTCGACGAGGCATCGGAAGAAACATTGGCGTCATAGTTCGCAGCCAACGTTGCGAGGACGAGTTTGGATAAGGTCGCTGTAACCTTCCGTTGAGCTGGTTTTAGCTGATTCTGCAAGGATTGCATATAGCTGTTAGACGCAAGCTCCCGGGTGTCTTTGGGATAAAGACTGCTGGATATGTGGCCATAGGGAGGAGAGGATATGTAAAGGAGATTGCGGATGGCAACAACAGCCATGTGAATGCGTCCCTCGAGTTCCCTCTGCTGGTCAGGCCACGCCGGTACACCATGCGAACGAATAAACTCTGTCACATATGAGACGGCTTGTCGCGCCAAGGTCGAGAGCTCATTCACCGACTCGGGAGCTGGTGGTATCAACGAATGTTGCAACGCTTGAGCCAGCTCCTCCGCAGGTGTCAACTGGCCTTGCTCCCCGAGAAGAGGTTGAGAGTTTATCCGCCGAAGGGCTGGGCGCGACTCTGCGACACGGCCATTCGAGGCCTCGCGTTGCGATGCGGAAACCCCGTTCCGGTCGAGAGGATCAACGTCACTGTCATCGGAGTACGCACTGGCGTAGCCACCGGCGAATGGTTCGGCTGGCCCTCGGAATACGTTCGACACAGAGGAATCTGAGCGCAGTCGCCGTGTAGATAACTCTACTCCCAATTTGCCTCCTGCAGGAGATTGCCGGGGGTCCGAAAGGCTTGGGCCATTTCGCCGGTCACCATTGGAAGTTGATGCTGCCTCAGGAAGAGTCCACTGAACAGAACCGTCGAGCTTGTTCCAGTAGAAATATGACATCCCATCGTCAGCTAAACGGCGGACCCAAGGCTCCGGAGTGCCACTACGTCTTGGAGGACCGAAGCCAGCGGGACTGCTGCTGCTCTTCTTGATGCCATCGTCTTGACGGTACAGAGCCGTGGTGGTGGAACGGGTCCTACGTGGTTGATCCAGCCCACGAAAATCATCCTCTGAAAGATCGTGCTCGGCTTCAACAGGTAGATCCCGCGAGCGCTGCCCAGTCTGTGTGTTCACGTAGAATATCTGAGCCGATCACAAGAACGGCGGTCAGAAATTAGCAAAAGACCCTCTGTCTTGCAACAAACTGACCTGGCCGTCCTGTGTAACTTGAGGCACCCAGAAATCATTGGGCTCCGCACTATTACCCTCCATTGTCGCAGCTGCGAGCTCATCTATACGTGGTCTTGCAGCCTCGTACTCCATGTCGCCTTCCAACCAGTTACTTTGATCAGACTGCGAACGAGAGTCCGCAACGGTTGAGGAGTTCCCGTTCGTCATGAGGGATGGCACGGAAGGGTGACCTGGTGAGCCTTGCGCCATGTTTAAAGAGCTGCCCTGCCCTGCAGGCGTCCTCCCTAGGGACGTGTCCGATGCCGAAAAGACAGCGTCGGCCTCTTCATCAGAGATCACCACGACATAATTTGAGGGAAACCAGCCACGCTCGTCGCCAAGAAGACCATCCCACCACCCGGTCTCCAATCGCGTCAGGACCTCGATGATATCCCCCTTCCGAAACGACAAAGAAGAGTCGTCGGCCGATTGGTAGTCATAGAGGGCGCGACAGAAGAAAGTTGCAATGTATTGCTGGTCAGGCTCGGTCCTGGACGAGGCCTGTGCAGTATTGGAGGGAAAATGGGAGGAAGCTGCGGCGAAAGACTGGTGGGTGTCGTAGGCAACGGTGGCCATATAAACAAAGAAAGAGACGATGGTGAAGCTGAGGCTCCAGAGCTTCCGATCTCAGAGGTGAATGCAGATGCAAATGAAAGTGTAGAACGTCCGTGGGATCATACCGATCATTGCGTTGCAGCTCAGCTTACGTAACAACCATACCTTGTTCTCTCATTCGTAATCGCACGTCCCAGAGCACTCGAGTAGCGTCGACGAAACAGCATTGGAGGTATAGCTACGTGCCAGTATAAAATATACAATTAACAGGTCAATATGGCAAAAGTCTCTAGAAAATAGGTATGTAGTCCTGAATCCGGTCTCTGGCATCCTGCGCAATGCACTCCGCAATCCATGTCAGATTCCTGATCTCCTGCTCCTTCAACTTGAAGTACGCATAGAATATGCCGTACTGGAACTGCTGCAGGAAGGCCAATTTGTTCAGATGCACTTCTGCCACGAAGAACTTATCCTCCAGTGCCGCCGCGACGCCCATATCGCCCTCCACGCTGGTGCCCAGCCCGCCGCTGCTCGACGAATCGTCGAAGAACGAGCGATACTCAGATACGCTTTCACAAACCGCGCGTACTTGTTCGATGTCATCAGCCCTCGCGAGTTGGTTGTTGCCTTCGGGGAAGAGTCGACCGATCGTAGGAAAGAGTCGCGCGCGTTGTTCCTTCGAGAGCTCTGTGCCGAAGGAATTGATGGTGATATTGATGGTGCGACGGTCTGCTTCGAAGAACAGTATGCGAGTCATGACTTCCTCCGTTGGCCCACCGATAGAAGCACAAAAAGCATGGAAATCTTCGAGGTAGGCTTTGTACAGCGTGTTTCGGATGATCTCAATGTTAAGGTCGTCCAAATCCGCCGCCGAAAGGCAGTCCCGGAAGTAAGGTGCTATACTGGCACGTCAGCGGAAGAACCGCAATAGACGTGACTTTTGGACAGACCAAGAGGCGTTTCCACTAATACCGTCTGGTACAGCTCCTCTACGTTCGTGGCAACGCAGAGAGCAGGCATCGTGTCGAACCACCCTAATGGATGGCAGCGTTCCAGAAGTTCATGCGTATCCCGTTCGTGTAGCGTTCCGGTGATCAACAACACGACATTGTCGATCATGTACCCATAACTGCGGGGTACACGTTGAACACGGCACTTATGCAATGGAAACGCGACGCACCTGATATAATCCAGGAATTTGCTCAGCGGCTCCACCGCGTTGGTCCGGATGTAATTAAACTGGTCAACGAGAGTCTGTGTCGCCTTGTCTGCGATGGTTGATGTTGAAATGGGTAGTGTCTCGTTGGCGAGGAAATTGCCATAATCTGTCGTTGATAATTGCGTCCGAAAGTCTGGGATGAGCAAGACAAGGTCAAGTCAGATACTCTGTATCTTCTGCGACTCTGAAACAGAGAGCGCACCCTCGAGATTCTCGCACTGCGTAAGATTGGAATAGGTTCCTTGCGTCAGGATACCAGCCTTGTAGCCCCTCACGATGCCTTCCAGAAACCCGGTATCGACCTATTTTTGCGTAAGAAAAGGCACATCTCCTATAGGATAATTCACGAAACTCACATTAAAAAAGAGAGCCTCCATTGCGCTGTTAGCTGTCGAGAACAGGTGCTGCTGCTGCAGGGTACTGTATGCAGTAGTGACGCTAAAACCCTACGGACTAACCCATACATCTCGGGACGTCGCATAACGTAATGACGAGGACCATATGCAGTGCCGAGCACCGCGACTGGATATTGGCTCGCGAGTCGCAACTGGACGCGAAGAGACTCCAGCAAGACTCTAGCTTCATCTTGTCCACTTTGTTGGAAAACTACAGCTTGGCGTACTGCCAGTACTCAACATTAATTGCAATGGCTAAGGTGGATGAACCACCCTCCTTTTTTGAACGAGAGCGGGATCGTCTATCAGGCGAAATAGCAGCCGTTGGTCTTTTCAGCTTCTCGCATCGACCTGGCTGACTCCCATCGCAGGGCTTCGAGGAGCTTCTCGTAGGCAGTAACGTCCTTAATCGCAAGCTCGAGGGGGTCATCGGCATGACCAGGGAATATGAGACTATCACCACGCTCTGGAGCAACTTCCACCAGCTTATGAGGAGGGAGAATGGAGTCATCCCTTCTACAGATGAGCATGCGCCACAGGGCCGAGCGCATTTCACAGAGAGCACGCGAGGTTCAAAGACAGGGCAATAGATACATTTCGTCCCAAATGAACGTCGTTCAAATAACCGGGTTGTGCAGTGTACATTTCAATTCGTATCTGGGTTCGTGCACCATCTAATCATACAACCAAAGGTACGCAAGCTCATGCACTATCGTCCGCCCACGTCGCCACCCAAGAAAAGCCGTTGAACTCTGCCTGATCTCGTGAAGACAGCTGCCCATGTACGGGCGTCAGGGTAGGCTGCTCTTTCGTGAACTCCTCGTCGAAATTGCTTGTATCCGCGCTTCCATTCTGTGTGTAACGTTAATACCAGCTTCTTATTTCCTCGACAAATAGACGTACGATTGTAGGGAAGTACGGCGGAGGAATGCGCTTGTTGAGGATATCGTCCCAACTCACGTCTTTGAAGAATGGATGCCGTTTGATTTCCTCCGCGTCAGCCTTGCCCGATCCCAAACGCTTGATTGGGTCCCGAGTCAATAGCTATGAAATAAACGTCAGTCAGTTGAACATCTGCAAATTTGAGACGCCCAAACCTTCTGAAGAACAGACACCGCATCTCGAGGCATAGTTATTGGGTATAGGGGCTCGTCCTCGAGGATAGCATCGAAAATCTCGTCTTCGTCGTCTCCACGGAATGGCGACTGTCCAAGCAACATTTCGTATGTCAGCACGCCAAAGGCCCACCAGTCAACTGCTCGTCCGTATCGCTGTTCAAGAAGAATCTACAGAAAAATAGAGGGTCAACATCCGCAGACCAATACAAGATCGTAGGTCAGACCTCTGGCGCCATGAATTCAGGAGTGCCGCAGAAAGTACTCGTCGTCTGTCCGAACCACATTTCTTCCTTACAGAGACCATAATCAGCGACTTTGACATGGCCTTCCACCGTCAGCAAAATGTTGTCCAACTTCAGGTCACTGCAACTGCCGTCAGCGACTAGTTAAATGGTACAAGATCGTTGGAGGGGACGCACCGGTAGACGATCCCATTCGCGTGGAAATATTCCAGGGCCAGGAGAACTTCACACGCATAGAACTTGGCCTGTCGTAAGGAGAACTGCTTCCGCTGGATGTGCAGCATCAGGTCGCCACCACTGACGTACTCCATGACGAAGTAGACACGGGTCTCCGTTTGGAAACACGAATGAAGACCAAGCAAGAACGGG
Source organism: Hericium erinaceus (assembly GCA_006506795.2). Lineage (NCBI taxonomy): Eukaryota > Fungi > Basidiomycota > Agaricomycetes > Russulales > Hericiaceae > Hericium > Hericium erinaceus. The sequence continues at coordinate 1,993,186 of CM021163.1, forward strand.
TGTCGCTCCCGGGCTGCTGCGAGGAACACTCGTTTTTCTGAGCGAGTACTAGAGATCCCATTGTCATTCGCCCAGACGATGTAGGTTGGAGTAAGACATACCTTTCAACTTCATCGTTGTCGATGATGAACTCCTTCTTAAGCACCTTGATGGCGAAAAGATTGTTACTTCTTTTCTCCTCCGCCAACATGACCTTCCCGAAATTACCCTTTCCAAGCACGGCCAAGAAGTTAAAATCGTCCAAACCGACCTTGCGCTTCGGTCGCCCCTGCTGCATCGGTGGCCGACCCTGTGGCGGAACCGCAACCTGTTGCTGAGGGTAACCTGGCGGCGGAATGCGTTCGACAGGAGGCGAGACGCGTTGTTGCGGTGCTGGACTGCTCGGCAGTGGTTGTTGCTTCGGCGGGACCATGGGAGGCGCGGTGGGGCGGCCTTGCTGATATCCATCCGGGATCATGGCAGACGGCTCGAGGGCACCTGGTGGGGGACGCATTGGCACGGGTTGCCCGAGCTGTTCCATAGGATAACCAGGTGCTGCTGGCTGGCGAGCACCGGGCGGCGGGCCTCCCGGGTAGGGACCGGGAAGTGGCTGCTGTTGCTGTCGTCGATCATAGGATGGTAGAGGTTGTTGCGATGGCACTCTGCCCGGCGGGAATTCTCCAGGGGTTAGCTCGGCGCCTGTAAGACGGAGATGATCCAGTTCTCCAGAAATCTGCCCAACAGGTTCCGGAGGGGCGATCGACGGCTGTGGGCGCGTCTGTGGGCGCGGTGCGGTCATACCAGCTTTCCCACCACGTGCTCGATTGATGTCTCTCCAGTCGCGCAGAAGCTGGTTTGCTGTTTCCATTGACATGCCACAGAAGTCAGGAACAAGGTGAGCACAGTTCGCATGACAGGTAATGTCACATTCAGTGCATCGACGGGCATTCTTGCGACCGAGAGGGAGCATAGAACCACAATGACAGCACCAGTTGGTTCCAATGTTGGTAATGGGTTCGAAGCGGTGAGGTATACGATGGTTGATCTTCTCTTCGTCGCCCTCCTGTGTCTGGCCTCAGTATAATGTAGACACGAAAAGCGAACCGTAAGTTGACTGACCCCTGCGTTGGACTTCGAGATACATTTGGTGACGACCTTCTCATAACACTTTTTATGACATGTATAGCGACAGTCCTCACACTGATAACCAGTGGCGTTCAGCAAGAACTCGTTGCAGAAGGCGCAAAGCATGATTTGGTAGAATTGTTTCTGGACAAATTTGTGGCCATTCATTTCGTGAATCTCGTCTTTGCGCTTCCTGACGGCACCTTGACGCCCTAGACCACCAGGAGCATCCAATGGCCGCTTACGCACATTCTCCTTGACTGAATGCGGTGGATAAGTCGCAAGAACGACACATGGTAGTTGTGTACCCACTGAAGTTGATATGCAGTGCAATAGCACCTGCAGGTTCCACCGAGAACCATCCATCGATACCCTCAGTTTGCGCACCGGGCGGCATAGGCCCCCCAGATGGCCCACCTGCAGTGTTTGCATGATCCGGCGCGTAATAATCGCCCGAGGCTGAGCTGTGATGTCCAGGCTGTCCGGCAGCAGATCCAGGGGATTTGTTCATATCGCCAGCAGTCACCCAGCCGCCTTGGCCATTCTCCATGTTGACCTTTTGTCTTCGAAGTGCCTCAACAAGGTCGTTGATTCTGATCCACAGAAGCCCGATGGGAACCGCGTGCGGTTCACTGACCTGCTTGTCGTATACGGCGATCTCGACTTCGTTGGCCTTATCAACTGTGATCTCGAAATCCTCATTCCAACGGTCGGTGCGCGACGGATGTGTACGCGCGCGCTGGGTCCCCTCGATCTTCATTGACACGTATGTATCGGCGACTTGCTTGGACGAAGACCGAGAACGACCAGATGTAACGATTGGTGCATGATCGAGCTCGCGTGCACCCTTGATCGTGACCTGTAATTTGCCCGACAAGGGTTTGGACCTCAGGTTGGCCTTGCGTTCTCCGTCCGGCCCCTCTGGAAGAAGTGTTCATACAGATGATTACAGAACATATATGCAAAGCACGTACCAGTTTCGTCCTCATCGTCGATTGCTGCATCGTCCAAGACGTGTAGGTTTTTGTATCGCTTGAGAGCAGCTTGCAGAAGCTGAATCTTCTTCTCGGACTCGACGCGCTTGCCTTCCGCATCGGCACGAGACTTCTTGTCGCCATCAGCCTGATAGAGTTTGACCATTTTCTCGATGCCTTTCTTGTATTGGAGTTCGACCTGCAGCTTGAATTCGAGCTGGTGCAGCATCCGAGCGATCTTGGCAGTTGTGTGCGGGGAATCTGCCTTGATCAGATCTAGATTGGTATAGTTTTTGACCTTGGGTGGCCCGTCAGTGTCCACAAGGGTTGCTGAGCGCGACTCGGGAGAGGATTGTGCGCGGTCGAAATCAGCAGAGAACCTGTCTTTAACGTTCTGAGTCGGCCTTAACGTAGGAGATGCGCCGGGGCCTGGTGAGCCGGAGGATCGCGAAGCATCATCGCGCTGCGACTGTTGTAGCTTGCGTGCTTGGAGCTCGCGAAGGGTATCCTCGAAATAGGAGAGGGAGCGCTCTGCCTCCCGAATCTTTATATCGTTGCGACGCAAAACATCGGGATTGGTAGTCGCTTGGCGCAGGTGCTGGGACGCCTCAAGGAACTTGCGTTCCGTCTGAATGCGCTTGTAGACATCTTGAATTTTCTGATCCAGCTCGTGGGCCTGATAGAAAGACATATGGGTGAGCAGAACGGAGTGCGAAAGACGGGTTCTACCATGTCGATGTATGCGAGCGGGAGAGGCCCGCTTGGATAAGGAGTGGACTAGAGATCGGCAAGGACGAGAGCGGAGGTCGACGGCGAGACGAGAGCCAGTCAAGGTCGGAGTGAGTCCGATATCAGGATTGAGCACAGGCGAGGTCCTCGATCCAATTTGACACGCCACAGCCCGTCGTCTCCCACGGCCTTTGTCTCTCCTCCACCATGCCCTCAATTGCCTTCCATTCCGTCGTCCCCGTCGATGTCGACGGCTTTTCTCTCACCATCAATGTCGTTCACACCCTCTTTGTTGATGCTCCGTCTGAAATCGTGCACACTTTGTCGCAGCCGCTCCCGCCATCAATAGACGTCCATCTACTCTCTGACCTTGTCTTCTCAATTGCCGGTGTCGTCGACGGCCAACCAGTTCCTCCAAACCAGCTGACTCAATCTGCTGTTCTTCGCCACCTTCGCACATATCTTAGAATGGTGCGTTCATGACCGCCTATTTCGGTTGACTGTTTCGACTCAGTCTTCCTTAGAATTCAGCCTTCCTTGGGGTGAGCACCATATCTCAGGTTTTCAGCGAGCAGCTCGATGGGATACCGAAATGTCTGTTCCTTGCCTGTGCTCTATTTGTTATCGTCTAACGATTCGCCAGTCACTCTTACTCCGGCCTGTTCGATCCACGCCGACTCGCCACCCCGTGTTTTGCTCACCTCTCTTCATGTCACATACGTCTGGAAGCGAACTACCCTGGACTCTAGTAATTTCCCGCCTTCTGCACACCGGCTGCTGATTGGTTCTTGACCCGTGCAGATGCGCATATATATGCCCGGCAGCTGCTCCTGCCTTTACAGCCTGTACTGGATACTGCAGTCCAGAAACTAATATGTGCGCATGTGATCCGGTTCGTGCACTGGCCAGTTCTCTCGTCATGAAGCCTCATCGAAATCCTTAGGCGTTACCCCCTTATTTTCGGCCCGTGGCGCTTGGTATGTATGACTGCGTCTCCCTCGGCGTCACTTGTTTAGTGTTCAATCCAGAAATTCGCGTCGGAGATGCAGTTATTCTCTCCAGTCGCTTCATGTCTTCTGGAAATCATCAATCGCTCATGCAGTTCAAGATTCAGGAAATCATGCCGTCGACTTCTTCTGGTAAGATTTACTATGCAGGCAAACTTCATCCGACATCGAGCCCGTTTTATCATAGAGGACTGCCGAAGGGATTGCTGCCCACCGCGACGAGTTGCTATCCTCCTTGACGCCTATATCCTTCTCCGCGCTAGACCTGATCTCTCCCTCTGCGCTGGTTGCCGAGGAGTTGGCTTCCGAAGATGATCTCGTCGTGATCTGTGCTGCTCTAGAACGTGTCTTCAGAACATTCGTGCGGCCTTCCCAATTCAAGGTACCGTTCTTTCTTGCTGTCGCGTTCATCACGACTCCAACGGCCATGTTTACCTCCAGACGATCCCTTCAACGTCTCAGCCTGATTCTGCACGCGAAGCTCTTCTTGATCTGCCTCCCCACGCGGTCTCCACTGACAGCAAACCCGGACAACTGAGTCCTGCACCGTGCTTGTCTGTGGATGATCTCGACCAGCCTATGGTCTGCGAGATCTCCGATACACCTTCGCTCTTCGACGACTTGCAGCTATGCCTAGACTCTGGCGAAGACAGTTCCTCTGACAGCTGGACTCTCGACCCGAACGATGACTTGTGTTGGATGCCTATGCTCCTTTCTGATTCTGAAGAAGCTCCGAAGCCGGAAAACAGCGCTGCACGTTCTGATTTTATGATCCTCTCTGACGACGAAGGCACGGAAGATAGCAAGATGCTCAATACTGCCACATTGCACAATGACGTACCGCTCGATGATGATGCCTTTGATCTTTTCTGAAGGGGTATCCGAATTTGATAAATGCCCGTCTTCTTTGTAGAGTTGTCGCGATGTTCCAGGCGATATGAAGATTGCATATTGTTTTGATCGTGGAGACGGTTTTCAAATGTATGCCCCTTTCATTAATAGACTGCATGTGGATCACCATCGTGTCTGCGAGATGTCCAAGGCAAAACGTATCTGCGACAGTAAGAAGCATGCAGGCGTTTACCCGTCGCGATCTCTGTTGACCAAGCACACCTACTTTCTTCAAGTATCGTTGTCTTGTGCAAGCTGTCCTTGGCGTCTTTCGAAGCAGCTGCTAAACCATCTTGCTCAGTGCTCAACCTTGCTCGACGTCACCCTGGTGTAGCAGCCGGTATTCCTACGCAGCAAGCCCCTGAACGGAGCGTGGATGGAGCGTGTTCGACATAAATTGTCCCGACTTGCCAGCCACCAACCAACCACCGACATCGAAAAACTGTAACCCCACTGCGCAGATGGGCGATTCTCGTCGAGCTTTCTGCGATCTCGATCAGGCCCTGAAATGGAGATCCCACGCGTTATCACGACTGAGGTACTAGTACTGATCTCTTTCCCCGCAAAAGGAAGGCGCAATATGCGGGGCTGCAAGCTTGAGAGTCTAATTGATCTCACACGCAGGGAAAACACCCGTTCACGCAGCAGTCAAGGCCATTGCGCCATCGACTGGAGCGTTGACGAACTTTGGCGACAAACAGACGCTCGAAGTCGAAGCCTTATCATCTATAGGCGACTTAAATGAACGAACATTTCATGATGGCTCGAGGACGACCGCTGCGTTGCTTCGGATCGCCTGTTTTTCGTGCTACGGTACGTTCTTTCGCGCATCGCGTACGAAGACATGTCCGTGCCAGGAGCAGCTGCTGTCCCCGTTGAGACTGCGCCTTCGGCGACCGCCGATTCCTCTCCGCGATTCTCGGAAGCCCGAGACCCGGAAAAGATGTTCGGCAGTCCTGACGAGACGGACGAGTATAGTCGTAGTTCATACGACGGGTTTGATACGCCTGAGGATCGTAAGTTGCTCAGGAAGATTGACTTGAGGTACGTTATGGTGGAATGTTCCCCAATCCTGGTTGCTGAACGTTATATGCGCAGGTTGCTTCCAATCTTGACTCTGCTGTACCTGTTGAGCTTCTTGGATCGGTGAGCGAGCTTCATGAGTAGGGAATAATCTCACACTCAGCCGAAACTTTAGGTCCAATGTCGGGAATGCAAAGTAGGCTTCTTCGCTGTCTTCACATTGTCATTCACGCAGGCTGATGTCCGTGCGACCAGAATCGACGGCTTGACAACGGTAAGTATATCCTATTGATAACCGGCTACGGCTGATGACCTTTCGCGCGCCGGTTTGAAGGATATTCATGTCTCCAACTCCGCCTATAACACGGCGCTTGCCTTGTATTTCATCGCCTATGTCACGTTCGAGGTGCCCGCCAATGTACGTTTCATTAAGCCCAGTCCTGCTCGATGTTCCTAATACCTTTATGTCGTTCTTCAGATTATGTACCCTCACAACTTTCTATACGCTCTCGTGCCGCATGCTGACACCATTCTGTAGCCTGAAGCGTTTCAATCCGCAATTTTGGCTTCCTCTCTTGACCTTGACATGGGGCATAGTCTCGATTTTTCAAGGCTTCGTCACCAACGAGTCGAATCTCTTCGGCGTTCGATGGCGTACGTCCGTTCCCTCAGAAAAATGGACTGTCTGCTTAACCCTTTTTCAATGACAGTGTTGGGAGCCACAGAGGCTGGACTTTTCCCTGGCGTCGTTTATCTCTTCTCTGTCTACTATAGACGGTCAGTGGAAATGCCCGAGGAACTATCGGTAAACTAAATTGAACCCGGATATCCAGAGGTGAACGGCATTGGCGCGTCGCGATTTTCTTCGGCGGAGCTGCCCTGGCGGGAGCATTCGGTGGTACGCAGTTCTGGTTTCAGAAATGTATGAGCGGACACACATGTTCCGTTTGAACAGGAATATTGGCCTTTGCTATTGGAAAAATGGACGGCATTGGCGGCAAACGTGGTTGGGCATGGTAAGCAAAAGATCGCTTTCCTTTGTAGCTCGGAACGTCATATCCTTCGGGCAGGATCTTCATCCTGGAGGGTCTTATGACGGTTGTTGTCTCCATCTTCGGTTTCTTCTGGGTGCCGACGTGGAGCTACAAAGCGAAGTTTGTGAGCACAATTCTATCTTGTCAAGCCTACTGCAACAATTGACATTTCCATTTCGTAGTTGACGCCAGAGGAGCGAGACCGTCTCCAAGCACGCCTTACGGCCGACTCTGATGCCGGGCGTAAAGAGAAATTTTCCTGGTTCTATGTCCGTCAAGCCGTTACCGACCCTCTGGTATGGGGCTACGCTCTACTCTTCCATGGCTTCGCGTTTGTGCTGTATACGCTGAGTCTGTTCCTGGTACGTTCTGCCGCTTCCACAAAAATTCTGGCCATCTTACATTTCTCGCAGCCCACAATCATCAATGACCTCGGGTTTGCAACGTGGAAAGCCCAGCTGTACGTGTTTCTCGCGGATGTATCTATCTTCTAGAGATACTGATCATGTCTACTCAGGATGACTGTCCCGCCAAATGCTCTCGCGGCACTTGGCATCGCCGTTGGCGCATGGGCGGCAGCAAAGTCAAATTTGCGTGCGCCATGGATTATTCTATCTGCCTGCATCGCGATCATCGGTGCGTTACTTCAGAATTCGACTCGAGTAGAAACTGACATCACAGTAGGCTACATCATTATGGCCGCCACTGAGAAGGGTACGCGTCCGTCTCTGGTTTTGCTACCAGAGTCTTATCCGAAGGTTCTATGCAGCTGGTCCGCAATACTTCGGGGTGCATCTCGCGAGTCTGGGCGTATACACCGGAAATGCCCTTCTCCTCAGGTAAAGTCGCCCGCGCTAAGACTCCGCCCAGCGCTCACTCACGACGTCTCACCAGCTGGCCCTCCGAAAACATATCGGGCCAAACAAAGCGTGCCGTGGGCGTCGCGATGCAGATCACCATCGGCGACTGCGGCGCTATCACCGGCGTCCTCATCTACCGCCCCGCATGGGCAGCGCACCACTTCCGCAAGCCGCACATCATCGCCATCGGCTATCTCTGCTTTGCCATCGCCATCGCCAGCGGCCTCTGGTACTGGATGGCGCGCGAGAACCGCAGGAGGGCGGCGATCCTTGCTACAGGCGAGCATGCAGACGTCGACCGCAAGATAGCCGAGCCGGATCTTGACCTGGGTGACCGCGACGTCCACTGGAAATATCAGGTCTGAAGTTGTGCGATCTGCAGTCCGACAATCTTTCTTCGTGTGGGGTCCCGACTTATTGTATATCACTATGTATTGATGTGATGAATAAGCTAGACGAAACGACTCGCTTATTGTACCTGTTCCATGTATATTAAGTAACATTTCCTGCGATGCCCGTTCGAATGAATGATTTCCCGTATAGCCGTCGGATTTGCACACCAAGTTAGACCAAGTTCTACACCACGGTCAGAATTTCTACCTGAGCTGCAACTGCAGCAGGATGTGCAGCCGGGTGCCTGGTCGTCTGTCTTGGCCGCCGGAATGTACAACGGGGTCGATCGACGCTCGGGATCGCGGGGTTGTCAAATATAATTATATTGGGGACGCCCCCGCGATTGGTCGTCTGGGCATCGGCACCGCAGCCTGGCGGTCGCAGTGGTTCGCAAGATTGGCAGTGCGTCAAGGGGGCCACCCCCCCTCCCCTCGATATTTCAGGCGCACATCGCTTCCGACATCCGGCGACGACGTGCACTGCAGGCGAGGCACGCGGAAGGAAGGGCCTCCGCAGGCCTCGGCCGCTCGGCCGTTGGATATTTCTGTGGCTGAGCACACGGCTACGGGTAACTTACGAGAAGGCAACCACCGATGTCCACGCTGTGAAGCGGTACATGTCCACAAGCCGGTGACTGCGTGCAGGCATGGTGACAGGAATTTTTTGGCAATGCACGGAGGGGCATCGAGACGTAAAACCGATCTCATGAACTGCGTCAAAAGCACATGCCGGTCGTTGACAAATTGTTCGGCTCAGCTGCAGCGCAGTGCGCACAGACCCCACGTCAACGCTACAACTTCAAGATTCATCCCGTTCGTAACAGCATATAGTTAAAACACAATAAAAATGCAACGGTTGGAAAGAAAACACTTAGTTGGTTGACTATTAGAGTTTTGGATATCCAAGATGTAAGTATGTATGGGAATGTATGGAACAGAGGAACATATGGAACAAAAAAGTCCGATGCATGATGAAAGAGTGCAGGTGCATGTGCATGCTGTCCAAAAGTACAGTCCGTCCTCCCATCCATCGCCCACGACGCCCAAACCGCCTCAAGACAAAATGCGCCGCAACGGTCCGGCCAACTGTGGGCATGGCATTGTGAGTGCTCCATGGTCCCGAACATGGAAAAGTGAGGATTGGTGGAGTACGACAGGAGGGTGGTGGACATCATGACGGGGTAGCAAGATATATTACCGAAGCAGCGCGCGACCATGCTGTCCATGCCATGAACGATTGTGATGCCCCACGCCTGGCCAGAGGGGGACGAAAGCCCGGACAGCATATGAAGGGTAACTAGACAACAAAGGGGATGATGATAATGAGGAGGAAAAAGGGCATCGCACGCGGAGAACGGCAAGTGTCAGAAGGCAGGGGTTATAATGCAGGCAAAGAGGTATGAAAGTAGTGAGATGATGAAGCCCAATGATACAAACCCAGAGAACCACGAGTCAACAGATGCAAGGAAGAAGGCGAAGTAGAAGCAGCGGCACACCGAAAGCGAGCGGCGCACGACCAAACTTTATTTATGATGGTTAACGCGGATGGTCCTGGACAGTCCCTTCTCCATCGCCATCACTCAGGGTCTCCACTCTCACACCTCTTGACGAGCTGACGCTCCGGATATCTCGCCCTTCCTCGGCAAGCTCGCGGCTGAGAAGCTGTGCGTCGTGCCGGTCTTGTGTGTCTGGGCTCTCGCCTTCTTCTATGGGAGGAGCAGCAAAATCAGGTTTGCGAAGCGCCTGTCGGAATGCGTTGGCCATAATCGCCGCGTCTGCACCCGAGAACGGGGCAGCATCACCTGCGGAGTGCGTGTGAGAAACTGTTGAGGCGCCATCTCGGGAATTAAGGGATGGCGCCCGGGCGAATGATGACTGCTGTCCAGCCTGCTCCATTAACGGCGATTGGGGCCCTTGCCCAGACTGCACATTGGCCATCATTGGTGACGCGGAGCCCATGGAGTTGCGCGAGCTGACGCGTCTGCGGCGTATTCGGCGCGCAATGAGGAATATCAGAACGCAACTCGCAACGATAGCTAGGAAACCAAGGACCACAATGACTGCAATCGCCCAGTGAGGGAAATTGGATCCGCCATCGGACTGAAGGTTGCCAGACGGAGTCGCTGATGAGGGAGACGGACTGACGGTCCCATTCGGGTTAGCTGTTGCCGTGGACGCGGATAGACTCGACTGCACGGACTGAGAAGAGAGGGACGCAGCCACGGAAGATGATGAGGCGGCTGCAACAGACGAGGCGGACGCGCGAGAGGACGTGACCGCATCAGCAAAAGTTGTCTCTGCAAGATCATCAGTTATAATGAATGTGCGACAATGAGGACTGGTACGCACGGACTGCTGAAAACGTCGACTGAGGGATCTGACGGCCATCCAATCCTACGTCTGCTCGTGTAATGACCCAGAAGAAAGGATACGAGATGTTGCTGCCTGACCAGCCCAATCCGCCATCGGGGAACCACGAGTCATTCACTTGTGCGGTCACGGATCCCACTAAGCCTCTAGGGTTCGTGTGATTGAGCATCTGCAGGATCTGCTGACCCGAGTCTCCATGGAAAAGATAGATGTTGACCAGGTTCGTTTGCGTGATGTCTGGCAGGTTTGTATTCCCTAGACAGACGTTTGTGAAGAGCTCAAAGACGTAACTGAAGCGCAGCACGTACAGACAAACGTTGCCCATTGGTGCTGGGGAATGACAGTGTTCTCGGTAGGGAAACAGGAGATGACATTGTTGCCTGATAGGAACAGACACTGTTGTTCTGCCTCGGCTGTGAAACATGGGAGGTGTGAGAACGTTGCTAATATGCATAGAGAAGGCCAATGCAAGACAAAAGCGAGGCCAAGGAGAGAGGAAGCTGGTTAAACGAGGACTCGGCACGTACCAACGCCAGACTGGTTGGCTACAATCTGCCTCGGAAAAACCGGACGACGATCGAAGTCGCGTTTTGAGCGATAGAGATCGACGGGCGGGGGAGTCTGCCTTGGCCAGGGCGTGTGGTGAGAGACTGGAGAGGGCATAGCACAGCTGGTAGAGCGAGGACAAAATGGAATAAAGTAGAGCTGGAAACGTGGGCGACAGTCAAGTCTAGACGCGGCGGGCAGTGGAGATGATTAACGGGGATGATGCGTGGGGCGTGCTTGGTGGCTGCAAGACGAGCCCTCTAACTTGCATTATCCAGGGTATCTGTCGAATTGAGCCTGTATGAGCGCAGGCGGGGACGACGAGGGAGGCGGGAAGGGAAGGGTGGCGACGACGACGGGGACGATGGTCGGCGACGGCGAGGGTGTCCGTCCTCAGATCAACTCCACCTCCAATTCTCTCAGGGCCCCCGCCAGCGGTCCACAGTCCCCAGCCACCGCGCTCCCGGCGGTCGCGCGTGACTGGGCTGCGTACGTACGTCACTGACAGATTCGAGGTCCGCCCGTCCCCGCTGTGGCATGCCCGGATCGGTGCCTACACTCGCCTCGGTCGTGAATTGGGCTTTGGGTTGCGCAAACCATCCCCATCGTCTTTCACCCTTCGCCCTCCAGCTCTTCCGTCGTCGCCGTCCTCATCCACCATGCATCCCGCAAAGCTCAAGAAGATCGATATCAGCGTGCGTCTTACTTCCTTTCCCCTTCCCAAGCCTGTCATCTCGCGCCGCTGCTGTTGCTCATCAAGATCTCTTGCAGAAACTCACGGACGAGGAGCAGAAGCTCTTCAGATTATACGGCAAGCTTCCGACGCACAAGAATGTCCTCACCAAGATGCAAAAGGTACGTTGGTAGCCTGCTGCGGCGCAATCGCACTTGGTGACTAATGCATCCTTCTCGCCATGGAACGTGTTATCGCATCTAGGATCGTAAGTACTTCGATTCTGGCGACTACGCCCTCTCGAAGGCCGGCGTGGCCCCGCAGAATGCCGTAGGTACGGCAATCCCGAACCCAGAGAAGTACGTCTCGTCCGTGCCTCATTGAGATCGCGTGTCTCATCAATCACCTGTATCCACAGCATCCCACACGCATCATCCCCTCCTTCAAGCTACCAGGGTGGCATCTCCGTCTCTCCCTGCAATAATCCTTCCACCAGCCCCGTGCGCGAGAGTGCGCTCGCCCACGCCGAGATGACTCCACCTGTCGAATCTCTTCCCTCTGCTCAAACCGAAGTGGCGGCGGACGAATCCTAACTACCGCCCCCATTGCACGATGTTTCGGTCATCGATTCTACGGTTACACAGTTCCCTATACTGCAGCACCTTCTGCACTATGTGAAGCATCCGTCACAGCCCAGCCTTGTTGTACTACGTTAGCATCACATTCAGCATGCATCGGCGTCCTGTGATCCATTTGTGCCGCCTGGTACAGTATTATGCGTTCGCCTCTATCCACAGCACCTTGGTGGTCGACATATTTATTTCCCCATAGTTCAAAACATTGTGGTTCGCAGCGAGTAGCGTCGGGTACCTCAGCCAATGTGATCGCTTGTGTTCCGGCTCGTATTGGAAGTGACATTTAATTTGAGTGCCCCGAGCCGTAAGTGCCTAAGCCTTCCATCTTCTAGCTTCACATTACAGCATCTGCATACGATGATCATGTATTGATGATATGAGGTGCTTTGTATCGACCTTTGTAGGCGCACAGCCGGTATTGGACCCGAACCCCAGGCTGCTTATCACAGCCGTAATCAGAACCAAACAGGAGATTCGGAGTGCTACCATACCTGTACAGTCTGCGCGTCCCCGCCATCCTCATCCTGCTCCCCGTCTACGAAAATCCACCTCACGACAGCTCACGAGAACGGCCGTAAAGTGACCCAGCCTGTAACTCTCGCCAAAGCAAAACCAAGCAGCAGACATGGTGCGTGCTGCGCCCTTGACAATTTGATAAGAATTGCGACCGACGCCCTTTCGTACGCCAGGGCCAAACTCTTTCCGTACCATGTGGGTCGTGTGTGGATCCTGGAATGTGTATGCCTAACACACTCGCCTCGCGTGCAATGCGACTGTCTTTGTAGCCACGACCAAGCATACCGAGTCGGGTGGAGATGAGCGGTTTTTGTACAGCGTATCGGAAATGCAGGGATGGCGAATAAGTGCGTTTCCGTCCATTCTTAGACCCCTTCAACCCTTTTATTTCTTCTGGCGGTTTCTGGCCGTCTGAATACACCGTGCACCATTTTTTTGGACGAGGCGCTTCCGAATTTCATGTCTTCTGACTCCGTTTTGCTCGTGTTGGCCAGCCATGGAGGACGCACATACCGTGGCTTTGCGCTTGGGTGACAGCGAGAATAGCAACGCGTTCTTTGCGGTGTACGATGGGCACGGCGGTACGGTCCATCACTCTAAGTTTGTGTTACCAAAATAAATTTTCGGCCCCCAGGCTCCGCGGTCGCCCGTTTTGCAGGCCAAAACGTACATAAACGGCTGGTCAACGAAGAGGCTTACCGGGAGCATAAACTCGAGGAGGCTCTGAAGAGGGCGTTTTTGGGGACGGATGAGGATCTCTTAAGCGGTGCGTCCCAGATTCTGTCTTTACCTTTCTGCAAGTTTAACCCGCTATTTCTTGCTCTAGACAGCACATATACTAGAGACCCGTCCGGTTGTACCGCCGTCGCAGCTTTGATCACGGCAGACGGTAAAATTTATGTCGTGCGTTCCGCATACTTATATGCTCTTTTCATGTTTTAACCATCATCTATGCGCAGGCTAACGCGGGCGATTCGCGAAGTGTAATCAGCGTGAAGGGAGAAGGGAAGCCGCTCAGCTTCGACCACAAGCCGCAGAACGACAGTGCGTCAGATCCGCCCGTTTTGTCCGCAATCGACGACTCATGACCTCTTTTACAGTTGAGAAGAACCGCATCGTGAATGCGGGCGGGTTCATTGAGTTCGGACGCGTTAATGGTCGGCTTCTCTTCCCCGCCGTGCGACGTGGTTCTGATACTGATACCGCGCGCAGGCAATCTCGCCCTCGCGAGGGCACTCGGCGACTTTGAGTACAAGAAAAACTACTCTCTCACGCCCGAGAAGCAGATCATCACTGCGAACCCGGACGTCACCGTGCACCAGATCACCGACGAAGACGAGTTCCTGATCCTCGCATGTGACGGTAAGCATCGCACCGTTATATGCGCCTTCGGGGTCGACGCTTAAAGCCCAACCCCACAGGCATCTGGGACTGTCTGTCCTCGCAGCAGTGCGTTGACGTAGTGCGGCTTCAGTTGTCCGAGGGCAAGGAGCTCCACCAGATCTGCGAGAACATCTGCGAGCTCTGTCTCGCGCCCGACACGTCCTCCGGCGCGGGCATCGGCTGCGACAACATGACGATCCTCATCATCGCGCTGCTCAACGGCAAGACGAAGGAACAGTGGTACGCGATGATGCGCGAGCGCATGGCGACGCGCTACGGCTTCGACACGCCGGACACGCTACCGCAGATCTACGACCCGCGGCGGCTGCAGGATTTTCGCCGGCGGCGGGACGTCTGGGCGAGTCAGGACGCGCACGACACCGAGAGCCATGCGATCGGGCACCCGAACCACTTCAGCATCCTGCAGGCCAATGGCATCTCCTTTCACCCGGGCTCTGGCATCATGAGCGACAGCGGCACGCTGATGTTCGAGCAGGACGACAGCGACGAGGAGATGGACGGCCAGGAGCATAATCTCTTCAGTGGCGGCATCGATCTCAGAGCCGACTCTCCTGACGTCACGAAGGCGCTGAGGGAGCGCTTGGACGAGTTTGAGCGTGAAGATGAGGAAGGCGAGTTCAAGCTAGATGAACACGACGAAGATGCATCGAAGGCATCAGGCGACGCCGCGGACGCGCCCTCAGGTTCCGCGAGCCATAAACCAGACATTGAAGGAAGCCCTTCGCAAAGACCCAACGGCAAGGCCGCAGAGTCAGCGGAGCCAAGCAAAGGCGGGGAAGAGCATCCGACACAAGTTGAAGCATAATCATCTGTTAATTACTGCTACTGTATCACTTCGACTGTTCCTGTTTCATCTTTGGGCCCCCTTCGACGCCGTGTTATTATCTATTGTTTTACAGTTATTCATGTTGCATGATTACTGTCTTTCATACCAGTGTATCCAGGATTGTTCATCAATACATGCCATCAGCCATTGTGCTACATAAATTCAATGTGCTTTCCCCCTTCATTCCTTCCCTCAATTCAATATGTTCCGCATCACTACCAGCTCCTGTTCGCACAGACACAGTACAACCGGCCGCTGCCCGTTCCTCAAAACGCCCACACCTAGCACAGATCCAGCGGACCCATCGCCCAAACTAAGAATGGCCTGCTTCGCGTGGAGCTCGCCAGGTTTCGCCAACCGATAGATGTATACATGACCGCCATAGTTGCCCTTGCTGCTTTCGAAGGCAAGGACCGCCTGAGGCGACACATGGTATGTGAAGCGCATGTCCTCTTTTGACGCCAGCACGAACGCCAGTGCGGCGTACGTGGCGGTGTGCGCCCAGACAGGCGCGCCCCCACCGGTTAAGAGCGTGTAGTCCAAGCCATCCACGGCGCGCCTGACAACCAGCGAAACGGCCGGTGGCCGGATGCCGGGCATTGGGAGTGACAACACCTGGAAGGGTGTGTCTGCGCCTTTGGGCGGCACCCACAACGGGGTGCCACCGTCCTCTCCAATCCATGTGAGATACAGCGCCCGTCCCACGGCCTCGTCGATTGTTTCGTCCGCCTCGCCCTCGACGCTCGACAGACTCGGTCTTCTGGCGAACTCGACCGCTCCTCTCTCTGGCGCACCGGACGTATACTTCTCCATCAGCTCGAGCATCTTGGTCAGTTCGGAGGGATCGACGGTCTCGGGGACCTCCGGCACATCGGGCGAGTCCGAGAAAACCTGCAGCCACCGCGTCCCCTCGTTCCGCTTCTGCAAGTACAGCATGAGCAGGCCGTACTTGGGCGACGCCTCCGCGTCCCAGGTCCAGAAACTCGTCGTCGGGACGATCTGGTCCCAGAGGTCGACGCCGGAATAGCGGAGGAGCAGCGATGCATCGGCCAAAGCGCCGAGGTGCGCAAACTTGACGCTCGAAGGGGAGAAAACGATGCTGATCTTGCTGACGTCGGTGTCTGCGGGGAGGGGGAAGCTAAGCGTGATTTCGCCAAGTTCCTGGGTCCATGCATACGGCGGGAGTTTGGGCTCGTCTTCGGATGGGAGGGTGGTCTGTGGAGCTAGAGTGGGCACCGAGGGCTCAGAGGTCTCGTTGAATGTGACAATTGTCTCTTCTGAATCGACAGGCATGTCCTCCATGGGCTTGTCTTCCGTCAAATAAGAGGAGGGCCCAGCCAAAAGAAATGATTTGAGCGAAGGATCGTAGGAAACGAACGATGGTACAGAGGTCCCGTGTCGATGCCATTTGATCGTCATGGTCACGATTTCGTCGCCCACGGGAGAGATAGGCAGTCTGAATTGGGCGGCGTAGATGTCGAATTCGACGGGAGGCGGCTTTAAGGATGACTCCGAGGGATGGGGTTGTCCGTGACGTTTGGCAGATAGTATGACGACAGCGGTATCATCCGATGTCTGTGCTACTGAGTGTAAGCGGAACGGAGGAGACTTCGGAGACAAAGCCCGGTCCACGTCCACAGGAAGGTCGAACGTTCCCCGAAGAGGATCTTCATCAGATGAGAGATCCAATGCATACAGCAGTCCATGCCCGTCGGAGACAAACGCAAATTGAGAGGTAAGGAAAACAATGGACGGGTAATCGTTCTGAAATTTCGGTGCTTCTGAAGTTTCCATGGATTGTGGGAGCTGGTATGCTATTCGGAAGGACGGTACAAGTGTTACCTGGCGGAAAGATCCCATTAGGAGGTTTGCAGCGACACGGATTACTGTGCTCGAACATACAGGATTTAATTCAGTTAACACAATTCTGAGCTCGGAATCAACATAAGCAGCCTTTTGTGCGTCTGGATCTATGGCGAGATGATTGAAACGAACCCGGCTTTCCACTTCTTGGAATGAAATAGGCGCTCCGCCAGACGCAGTGACCTGGTTCGGTCGG
Organism: Hericium erinaceus; assembly: GCA_006506795.2. NCBI lineage: Eukaryota > Fungi > Basidiomycota > Agaricomycetes > Russulales > Hericiaceae > Hericium > Hericium erinaceus. The sequence goes on from CM021163.1 coordinate 2,010,229, forward strand.
TATACTAGACGATGAACAGCAGTCACTTCATCTTGCGGAATAGGATCTAATACGTATCCTTCGAACTTTGGATTCAGTAAGAATCGATTGGGAGGGGAGGGTAGTATAGTCGCCATTTCTTGTGAATGTTCTGACCAAGTCCCTGTCTGGAGGCTTCTTGTACGAGACAAACACTGCCAAATAGACCAAGCCTGGACCTACTCCGGGCTCAAGCTTTCGTGGCGGTGAACTGTGCCGACCTATGGAAAGATGTAAAACTTGTGCCTCTTTCACAAGTGATCATGCTATGTGACAAGGACATATACGCAGTTGTCAATTTGCCACCATATCTTGGCAATTAGATTTGGGTTGAACTTTGGCAAAATGCATGAAATTGGTAGATAGCCCTCTTGAGTCGTACAGATCGTGGATTTGTAAGTAATTGTAAGTTTTCGATATAGCGGATGGGTAACGTGGACGAAAATATGGACATATCATGCTGCGCTAGCTCGAGGAGCTGTCTGCCGCTTCCGGGCGTGTTCTATCGAGTACGTCCGAGGATTCGGCTGAGCGAAGACTTCGTCAATTTCCTCCAGGGTGAGCCCCTTCGTCTCAACCAGGGTGAAGTAAATCACGAGGAACTCAAAGACATCCCAAATCAGGAAAATCAGGTAGACTGCAGGTGTAACCGTTAGCAAGCATGGAATGAATTGAGTCAGCTGGAGACCTGCCTTTCCATCCGAGCTTCTCTAGAGCAACGGGAATACTAGACGAAACAATTATCAGTGATGATCGGCTTTCCGGATGTGATCTTACTCACCCAAAGGTGTTGATGCAAGACGAAGCTTGTGCAACAACGTTAAGGAAAGCAAGGCCCTTTGCACGCGCCTCGTAGCCGAGCACTTCTGCTCCATAAAGGGATTGCCTACGATATACTTTTGGTCAAGGGTATGATGCCAAGAGTCGTATGCAGTGCTCACATTGGCGTCCAGCCAAAAGAGAAGATCACCATGAACAAGTAGATGAACGAGATGCCAGCATTTGCTCGCACTTGATTCCCGTTCCCATTGTCACTGAGAAGACCTGTCACAATGGCCAGGGTGACCACGCAAAGACCGGTCGAAATCAAAAGCAGCTTCCGCCGCCCAATGTGGTCGACCGATGCCGAGCCCTGCGAGCAGAAAATCAGTCCTTGACCGCGGCTTAACAGAATGCACTCATACGTACAGACAAAGCACCGATGAACGATGTTACGGAATTGACGAAGTTCAGTGTCAGCTGCCTGTTTTGCGACACAATACCGGCATTCTTGAGAAGGACTGGAAGGAAATAGGTGATGAGGCCATTTCCTGAAAGCTGCCCGAACGAGCCAATGAGCACGACCATCCAGGCGCGGTAGCGATCTGCCGCCGTGTGGAACAGAGGGCGGAAATCCCAAAAATGCTCTGCACGAATAGAAGAATGAGTGCAAGTCAAAAGATTCTGCTTTGAGTAAGACGTACTGTCACTTCCGCCAAGGACGATCTTCTCCTTAATCTCCTCCATCTCAAGGTCAATCAGAGGCGAATAAGGATTGCCGGTGTTAGAATGCAGCTTGGCTAAGATATCGCGAGCCTTATCGACTTTACCAATGGTATATAGCCATCGAGGACTGAGAGCAGCGGTTTTCAGATCGACTTACACCTATTGTGCTGATAGACTTACGATTCAGGGCACAGGAAGACGAAAATAACGTTGAAGGCCGCGGGGATGATCTATAACATAGCCGCTAATCTTGATAACGGTAGTCAGGGATAAGCTTTGTGCAACGCACCTGAACGAACAACGGCAGACGCCAGGATAAGTTGTTGTTGAAGTTGCCGGTCGAGACCATCATGCCCGTCGCTGTCATCTGTCCGACGTAGTAGCTGATCTTTTTGGATTATTATCGACGTACAATGGCGACATGAATCACTCACAAGGAGTTTAAGAGGCCCAAGAAGAGACCGCGAGTCTGGGGCGGTGTTATTTCAGCAAGGTACGACTTGGCGCACGCTCCTGCGGTTCCCGACCCAATGCCGGTCAGGAAACGACCCCCGATGAATGTGGCTTGATTTTTAGCCGTTCCCGTGATGATGGCACCGACACTGTTAGCCGCGGAAAATAAGTATGCGTATCGCACATTTTGGATACGCAATGTCACGAACATTAGGATGGAATTCCCCGTAAACATAGCGACGCGCCGACCATACCGATCAGGAATAATGGCTAGCTCGGGATTCTCTCAGCAATTGGGAACGGATATGCATAGTTGAACACGAGCATACCAGAGGGAATAGCACCGCTAAGTGACGATAGTGTATATCAATATTGTGGATCTGAGCATCGGTGGTATATACTTACACGAGTGATCCACTGTAAAATTGCGTCAGACAGAGATACATCGATTTGAAGACAATGGTGAAACGCACACTGTGTAAATTCCAAACACAATCCTGCACGATAGCTTGGTAAGGGGCATCGCACATGTACACTGAATAACGACTCACCCAGTCTTGGCTCCAGCCGAGCTCAACCCAAAGAACTGCTGGTATTGCGCCATGGAATTGACACCACCCATAACCTACATAGATTAGTCAGAACGAATCCATGCTATAATTGCTCTTTTGCAGATCCTCACCGTGCCATCGAACCCACTGTCCCCGGAGCAGCAGCAGATGCATAGCACTATGAGGTACATCTTCTCATATTTCAGCGGGATCCATGCATTGTCGCATGCGTAGTCGGCATACCTGGATCGCCCGCCAGCTTCGTGGGTTGACTCCCGGGTCTACAGCGAGAGCGGCGGACAACGCCTCTTGCCGCTCCTCAGGCGTCAGGACCTTCTTCTCGCTATGTTCGACATCCGCTTTCTTCAAGTCCATTGATCCGGCCTTCTCGGGTGACGAGTGTTCGACGGCGGCCATGGCTGCTCCTGCACGAGAAGAGAGTCGAAGGAACAAAGAGCGGCCTTCGACAAGGCGTCTTGCAGGTGTTCCCAATGGCGTTTATAATTTCTGACAGGGTAGGGGCACTCGTTAATCGCAAATCAGGCGACCATGCCAAGAGGTGCGCTTCTGTGTGTATGACCTACCCGCACCGCGTCGCCCGGGATATGCGTTCCTAGCCGTGGTGCTATCCGCAAACGGAAAACGACTGCATTCCGAGCATCCGACAGACACCCGAGTTCTCGCCGATAGCGGAAGGGAGGGAAGGGCAGAGTGGAAGATAACATATCTTGGCATACGACAGCGCTTGATGATGGGAGAATACTTTCATTTTCCCATCTGGAAGCATGGGCGGTCCAAAATACAGCGTTTTTGGTGGGACATGCCCCTCATTTCGAGACAATAGTCTAACCGACGCTAAAGAGCAAATCGTCAGGTTCCTGCTCGAATCGATAAATCGGTATTACCTATCAGCATATATACACATCTCGAACGAATAACTGCAGGATACATCCGCCAAGCACTGGTCACGGACGGGCCAGAAGCGGGAGTTTATCAGGGCGCAGCGCCACTGCGAAGTCCGCTGCCTGAGCGAGACCTATCAGAACAGCCAACACTTGACTTCGTAGACTCCAGGTACAGAAGCTTTAACCAGGGCAATGCTGACCATGGGGCCGCGCGCCTAATAGAAGACCGTGATTACCCTAAACAAATCCCCGAAATACTGCTGCCTTTGGCGGACTGACCTGCGATCGCTGGAATGACACTCGATGCAATTGCGATGTTTTCAGGGCATCCGATCGACGAGACCAGTGGCACGAGTCGCATGATACATAGTCCGACTTACTGTCTCTTACTATGCCAGCACGTCTCATTCGTCCGAAAAATCACCGGTTGAATCACTGGGCATTGAGGGGCCCCGCATGCGGGCGCGGTGACAACTTTGACATCGCGTACGACCGATGCGCGAGCGCCGAGCGTCCGGTCGCAGGCAAGGAGCCGTGGATAGACGTGAACACGAAGACGCAGTCTAGGAATCTGTGATGCCGTTACACTCGTCGCTGTGCAGATTCTTTCAGCTGCTCATTCTACGACGCCAATTGGAATGACGCTTACATCTTCGCCTTGGGCTCAACATCTTCCGCGCCCGACGCTATTGGTTTCTACGCACTCCCATCCCAGGCGCGGCATACTTCTGGCCTATCCGCGTTGCATCTTTCCGGGGACAGAATTCGGCTCGACTCGACATTCTGCAAATTGTGTTCGACATTCAAAGAGTTGAACCTGTGTTCCCAGTGAAAACATCAGTAGCTGTACTCTTGGGAAACAATCTTCATCATCATGTCGTAGAGTGCTGAAGCTGCCAGCGGCAGCGCGTGTGCAGGATCTCTGGCCCCGTGGGTAATGAAACTGCATGCAACTCGCACGCACAAGTTATCGAGCCAGGGAAACCTTGCTATACGTACACAGTCAAACGCAAAAAGAGCGGAAATATGGATGCTGCACAAATCAACGGGGCGGTTCATCGGGGCGTGAATCTGGAATACATATATGGGGCTGAAGGACCGGGGAGGAGTGGGTTATTACAGAACGTTGGAAGGAGATCACACCATCGGCCACGGGGAAAGCGTCATGACGGGCATGTCATGCCATGTCGCGGATGCTCGAGACATGCGGAGAGACTTCTTCTCTGTCGGCAATTGCGAGGAGCACCTTGCCCAAACGGCCTCGTCACAAGGCTAGTCGGAGCAATGTGAACATCCAGAATCCCAGTCAGAATCGTGATCCAAGCCATATCACCTCCGGTACGATTCTCTCTAGTTCCGTCATGAACTGTGCCTCAGGATTCCGCCACTTCATGGAGATTTTCTGGATGATCTTGATCTGCTGGCGCGCCCCCAGCTGCTTCAAAAAGACTTCCTGAAATCATAAAAAAAATTGTTGCTGCCAGCCAGCACCATCATCAACTGGAATAGAGTTGAGTGTCGCCAGGAAGGAAGGAAAAAGAACTCAAGACTCGGAGTCCGACGCGCGTAAGTATCTGCATCCGGCCACGTGAGCGTCGTTCTTATGGTTCTTCCTGGGCTTGGGAGTCTGTCTTTGCTCGACTTCAACCGTGTCTTTCCTTTTGATCGTCATGATGTTGCCCAGTCCATGGCAAGTTATTCTCGGAATTCATCATTTCTGGTTAATCCTAATCATGGCCCGGGAGCAGCCCAGCATGAATGCGACGCAGTTGAAGGCTGCACCGTCCCTTGTCCGAGGCAACATTTCTCGCGTATAACCTACTCAACGCTACTCTACGGCGGGTGATTATTCACATGGTAGCGCAATTTCAGTAAATGATTCGTAGCCGAGATGATCTCTGTATGGCCATTCCAGCGCCTGCCCTTACGGATTGAGGGAGTGTCCAGTGTTTCCCTACTCGCTCTGACTATCGTCCTCCTGGTTCTCGTCTGAATGAAAATCCCCATCGCTGAAATCGCCGTTGGGACCGTCGCTGAAATCGCTGTTAAAACCATGGTTCGGGTCGTCACTAGGATTGAGGTCCGAGCCCTTGATTAAGCTGCGCTGAGATATATCATCCCACTGAACCTCTGGCACAATCTTCCTTAATTCTAAGATAAATTGTTCCGAGCCCTCTAGATTCGATGACTTGAAGCAGATCGTCTGGATGGCCTTGATTTTCTGACGCATCTCCAACTGCTTCAAGAAAGCCTTCTGAAATGAAAACTTCTCCATGTGATTGGCACCATAAAACGGGACGCGGTTGAGGATGACACGAGTCAGATTTGGGAGGAAAGGTGCTTCCTTGCAGGCGTCGTCCTGGGGTATGCGCGCGGTTAGCGCCTTGCAAAATGTGAGCATCTGCGACTGTTCCCCACGAAGTTCGGCCACATCAACCGCGCTACATCTCCCGAAGGCGTTGATCCATCTTTGGGGTGTCCAGTCCGACTGGGAAGGCCGAATTTCGACATGGAGGTGATGGATATTCTCTACCGGGAATGTGTGACACCAGTCGACTAGAAAATCTGACGAATCCGGTAGAGAGTACTGGGGAATGGGCTGGCATTCCAGAATATGTTTGATATCGGTTTCTTCGCCATCCTGCCGCCGTGAGATATGGAAATCAAAAGTCGAACCGCTGAAGTTTAGACTTAAAGATCGTATAGGGCCATGCTCTCTGTTCGCATGTGCATGGAACAGGGAGCCAATTTCGCTGACCCATTGTGGCCTTCTCTCGCCGCAGCATAGGCGTAAATTGCAGGAAGAAGGGATTCTGATGTGGTTGAGAAAATCTAAGCACCGGGTTGCATGGTTGTATTCCAGGTATAATGCTTTGAGGTACGGCAAGTCTATGATGCTCCCATGGGTAGAGTGTCCAGATCTGCGAGGCAGACAAGATACGAGATCCAATGTCTGCAAGGCAGGCATATTACTCAAGCCGTGTAGCAACTCGTCGAATGGTGACATGGTAGATATATCATCTAGCGTTCTTGTCACAAGCTTTCTATTGCAACCGTTGAAGCAGACCCTGAGATCTGTTAAGTTGCGAAGGATCGGGGCAGACCAAGGAATATAGACGTTGCACAAATCGACAGAGCGAAGCAGAGGTGCGTGATTCTGGAATATGTGTGTTGGAAGCCAAACAATTGTGCCGTCATCCTGATGATTCAAATCCAGACGTTGCAGGACGCTGGCAGGAGATGACAGCATCGACCGCCGTAACAGAAGCTGCAAGCTAGAAACTTCGTCTACGAGAATCGTAAGGTCGCGGATGCGGGAAACGTGCTTGGCGAGCTCCCTGCCGTGGGCAGCTGTGGGGATGCATTCTTCAAATGAGACTGAGATCGGGGCCGATCTTCCACGGGTAAGTACGGCTTGTAGCCAAAGTGCATTGAGCCCGCGAATGTTTGTCCAGATGTGTGGATAATGCAGGGACGTTTCGCGCCAATTCTTGCAGACGTGAGTCACGCGTAGCCAGCCAATGCACGGCTTGTCGTCTGATGTCTCAGAATCCATGAACGGTGAGTCCATGTCGGCGCAAAATAGAAATATTCTGGCCAGGACCTCGGAGGGCAGGCGAGAGATTGGGACCAGGGTATTGCGTTCAAGGCGTAGTGCACACATGGCCGCATGCATGGCTGTTAATTCATCGTCTATTGCTCGACGAACATGATTGATTGCTTCACGGTCCTTGAGAAAAGGAGCGCTCTGCATCCGCGAAAGCCTGGGTTGAACGTATGCGGACCAAAAATCATGTGGGCTGTATGCGCCGATGTCAGTGACCTCTAGAAGCAGTATGTAGAACGGCAGAGCACGAACTCAGGAATTGGATGACTTTGCATACTTATTCTCCTCGAGACCAAGAATTTTTCTCAATATACGATAACAGATGGGATTCTGGAAGATTATGAGACGAAGTGTCCAGCTGGTGTGAAATCTGCGATGAGAGACCTACTATGGATCAAGAAGTGTTCTGCAAAGTGACAGTGTCTGCACGACTGGCGATCGCGAGCAAGAAAGAACGATCAAGGCTCAGGTGGGCAAAGGAGTACACGATGTCGTCAGACGAGTCAATCCTACTAAGATCTGAGGACAATGATTGATGCTGCTTTTGGAAGAGTAACGTCGACGATGTCGATGAGGTTGAACGTTGAGCGCTGTTGAGCGTGCTAGTCACGCGGCGGCAGCGGCACTAGTGATGCCGGCGCGCTGCCGCCAGACAAGCTCAGGGCTCTCGTCGATGTAACTTATGCTGGATTATAGAACCGGATGGCTCTCAGACACACATGAAAAATACATCGCGGTGAGGTTGAGCGAGAAGGCATTCAAGGAATTTAATAGCGGGCCGACGCAGCTGCCGGAGATGCGAAGTCACTGCGGCCCCGATGTGTCTACGCGCCAAAAGTCGAGCGACACAAATGAGGTATAAGACCCACGGCACAGGTAGCGGGAATTGCGCTATCGTCGTTCTATGAAACGTCCCTTCAAATAGAGGTACGCAGAACTGGACATTAAGAGTGGTATGTACGAGCACCACGCTCGGACCATCCGAACATAACCTACTATAACCCAAGCACATCCACCGACACGCATCCTCCTCCTCGAAGAAAAATCCCACAACACAGATCTCAGCCAACATCTATCTCTCCACAGCACCTTCCGATGCGCGCTCCGCAACCGTCGTCAGAAAGCGCTCGACAACCGACTTGCCGCGGCGCAGATTCGCGAGCGCGATGCGCTCATTCGGAAGATGGGCCTGGTCCTGCATAACACTCAATAACCCAACCCCACCAATCGGATACAAAAATGAACGCACGGAACACTGGCCCATCGGGAGATGCAGCGCGGGGCACGCGAATTCCTTCTCCAAGAACGGCACAGACGGAATCGACTAGCACAGCTCCAGTTCAACAACACACACATGAAAACAAGCACAGAAGGAGACGTACCCCGCCCTCGCGGATCCGCAGCGGCTCGATCCCCCACTCATCGCGCACCGCGCGCTCGAGCGCGCGAAAGTACGGGTGCGTAAGATCACCAAGCCACCAGTCCGCGCTGTGCCCGAGCGTGACGCGCAGCTCGTTCGGCGACTTCAGCGCCGCGAACGACGCGCGGAGGTATTCTGCGAGCGCGTGGCCGATCGTCTCGACGTCTTGGTCGGGTACGATGCGCACGGAGACCTGTGCAGTCACGGACGCGGGGATGACGGTTGTGTCTGCGGAGTTGGGATTAGTATTAGGAAACGAGCGGAGAGGGGGAAGGGACATACTGCGCGGCCCGGAACCCTGGACGTAGTGGATCGTGAAGGAGGGCTCGCGCCAGCGCGCGGCGAGCAGGGATGCGGGCGTTTGCGTCACGCTCTCGAGGAGCGTGAACAGCCGGCGCTCCTCGTCGTCCTGCGGGCGCACGCGGTCGTCTGCGTACGAAAGCTGTCAGCTGGCGCATCACTAGCTAGCAGATCAGCAAACTTACAGAAGCCCGGGATGACGACCTTGCGGTCATCGGTCGTAAGCGTCGAGAGCAGCTGGACCCTGTGCATAAATCAGCATTCGCGTCGCATGAGAACATTCTCCATGCGACGTACATATCCTGCATCGGCTCAGTCATCGCGCCACCCTCGATGCCCGAATGCACGTCCTTTCCCTCCGGGCAGCTTATCTACACACAAACACGGGCTCAGCGACAAGGAATATCGCACAAATAATATAAACTCACCTCGATCGTGCAGTGCACGACGCCGCGCAGACCATATGTGATGCATGGCGTGTCGCTCGTCAGCCACGTCGAATTACTAACCAAGATCGCATCCACGTCCCCAATCAAATCCTACACCACCCGCAACCCATCAGCCACGGAGCCCACCCATAAACGCGCATATATACGTGCCTTATGTCGCCTCACGGCCTCAGCGAATCCTGCGCTGCCGGCCTCCTCCTCGCCCTCGATGAGGCACACAAGGTCCGCGCCGAGCCGGCGCTGCGCGAGCAGCTCGGCCGCCGCGCATGCGACGGCGAGCACGGGGCCCTTGTCGTCGGTGACGCCGCGGCCGTAGAGGAAGCCGTCGAGCGCGGTCATCGTGAACGGCGGCATTTTCCAGCCAGTTGCGGGCGCGGCGATTACGTCGTAATGTCTGAGCGGACGTTAACATTAGCGTTCAGGGACAGCAGCATGCGGGGTCGGCACAGTACCCGTAGAAAAGAATGCGCGGCTTGCGCTGCCCGAGGGCGGGTGGCGCACCATTGAAGGTTGCGAAGACGATGGGGTTGGTGTCGTCACCGGTGGATAACTATTTGTGGTGTTGGTACGCATGAATATGGTAAAGGAGAAGGCTTACGGTCTTTGCCTGCGCGCCGAGCTGGTGCAGGCACTTGGAGAGCCAAATCGCAGCCTGACGGCAGTCTTCGCGGTGCGCGGGGCCACTGACACTCGGGATGGATACGAACTTCCTCAGCGCGTAGATCAATACATCTGCAGGGATGCGATGAGCTCCTGGAATTGGTGTGGATAGCCGCAGTGGGACGCACCGTTCTCGGGCGACGCGATGCCGATCGGCGAGGCTGGGTCGCGGTGGTAGGACGCGCGAGGGGGCTGAATATTCCAGATCTGGAACGGGTCAGTGCACGAGCGATGAGAATGAGCGAAGGAAGCGCACCTTAATCGCGCCGTCATTCCCGCCTGTTAGTAGCCTGTATGCGTTGTGGTCGCGGGAAATTATGGACGAGAGGATGATGCCATCGTGCGCGCGCCACGACGCGGTGCAGTCGAATGTATCCGAATAGCGCTGCGGTAGGTCGTTACGAAATGGACTGGACGCGAGCGGGAACACGCACGTTTACTTGCCCGTTCGCGGAGAAAGTGTATACATCCGAGTGCAACACGCTCAATGAGAGCACATCTACGTTCTGCGATACTCAGTCCATGCGTCGCAGCTGGAAGAGAGGACGTACTTCGTGCACAATGATGGTGCGGACGAGCGTCCGCGTCTGCGTATCCCAGACCTTGACGTACCCGTCCTGGCAGCCGGCATATACGAGCTCTTCGCGTGTCACAAGCGAAAGCACCGCGCCGTGCTGGCACTCGAACGTATGCAGCAGCTTCGGCTCGGGCGCGCAAAGCCACAGCTAGCACACATTCAGCGAGTGGGCAGAGGACGAAATCGAACATATGCACGCACCTTGAGGGTCTCGTCACCACTGCCAGTGACAAGATGAACGTTGCCCTGGCCCTCGATTGCACGCGCGAGATCGTCAGAGCCTTCGCGGGTGCTGGGGACGAGCGTCATGCAGTAAACGTATCCAAAGTGCGCCGAGTCAACGACATTCGACGCGGGTATGCTCAGGATACTGCGCGGCTCAGGCACGGTCGGGTGAGCAATGTGAGAGCTGAGATCGCCGAGGTTGAAGCCAGTGCTAGACGGGGTGGGGGTGAGGAAGCGAGGTTGAGAGTCAAAAAACCGGTGGGCCTTGCGCGAGGGCGTGGAGGTGCCGGAGGTCGGGCCCTGGTCTGGACAGGGTTCGTCAGGGAAGTGGTACCATTGAAGTGAAGTGTTCTGGCAGCCAATGTAGAGGGTCTTGAGAGAAGGGGACCAGGCGATGGAAAAGAGGTCACCAGATTCGGTGTCGGGGTAGGGGTGGAGGACGTAGATTGGGGTATGGGTGCGGGTGCACCAAACCTATTAAAGAGTGAGCACGGGATGATACAACAACCAGCCATCTATCTCATGAACCACTGTGCCAAGGATTCATTAGAGAGTTATGCATCTGCTGCTACGGCCCTAAGCACTGCAGCGCGTGAAACCATCCAGATATACCCTTCCCTATATTGTGGGCTTGGTACAGGGTTCACGAGAGAAGAAGCAGGCCATCAAACAATCAAGAGGGACGAACGCGAATGGTACCGTCGCCGGACGAGCTGAAGAGCCACTGCTTGTCAGCAGCGTACTCGAGCGCGAGGACGCTGCCAGTATGACCGCGAAGATTTGTCTTGAGGGAGAACGTCTCGTTATCGTAGACCTACATCGCACGTGAGCTTCAAGATGAATGGAAGTAGGAGAATCACACACGGAAATATGCATGCACTGGCTGCCGGAGTAGATGTATCTGCCGTCTGTGGCGATGCTGAGGACGGAGTTGTTTGCCTGTTGGAGGGTGTGCATGAGAGAAGGCTGGGTGTTTGCGTCAAGAACAGTCTGCGAGAGGGATGCTGGAGCGGGCATGAAGAGGGAGGGCATGGGGGAGGAGAATGAGGAGGGACATACGGTCGAGGAAGTCGTGGTTGGCCATCGTGATATACAACAGATCTGGATTGGGGTAGGCGCTAAGACAGACTAGTTTCCGTGGCTCCTCGGTGCTCTTCTTCGCAACGGCCGCGATGGCAATGGGTTGGTTGACAGGGAAAGAGACAGCCAGCGCACCAGCTGTCCTTGAGCTAAGCTACGACGCAGCGAATGGCGGGAAAATGTCGAGATCGGGCGTCTGACGTCAGGAGTATACACCCGTGGGAATCGCCGAAAGTCATTCAGATCTACCAGACCGAACAGAGTGAACGCCCACGCCGTGCATATCCTGAACACGATGGCGACACTCACCGCCAAAGAAAAGGCATCTCTTTTCTTGTTCTCGCTTTCAAGCGCTGACCGGACTGTAGGGCGATCAAGCCTTCAAGGCTCGTGACTACCCTGCTGCAATCGGCCACTGGTCTGCCGCCATCATCGCCGACCGAAGCGACCCCCTCATTCCCCTCAATCGCGCCGCTGCATACCTCAAACTTGACAAGTGAGTGCGTAGTCTGTTGTTATCATATCTCCCTTTGCTTATGCTGCGCGTCAACTAGATTCGAAGATGCCGAGCGGGACTGCACCACCACGTTATCACTAGCACCAGGCAATGTCAAGGCTTGGTTCCGACGCGCACACGCGAGGAAAGGCCAGCTTATGCTTCAAGAGGCTATCCATGGTGCGTATCCATCTAACCTACTTTCCCGATCACACTTAGACCTCCCGATCAGACTTTCAGCGCGCCTACCAGCTCGACCCAGCTCTTGCGGCTGCGAAGACTAACATCGACGAACTGGTAAAACAACTCCCCGAAGGCGCGGAAACGGTACGTCCCAAGCCCAAACACTACTAAATACGCATTCTTACAGTGGTGCCACACGACTTTTCTGCAGAAGTTGCCTCCCCTCGAATTTGACCTGCCCCCGCTCGCCGGCGCTTCGAATACCCCACAACCACCCCCGCTCGGCACCGCCCTCGACGCACCAACACCGGCCCCCGCAACCCCCCTCCGCCGCATACCAATCACCATCGTCGAGCCCACCAACGCGCCGCCCTCCCCCCCCGACTCCGCACCGGAACCCACCTCACCTACCCTCGACCCGCTCGACTTCCTCGACCCATTAGCACATCTCGTAAACCTCGACGACTTCCCCGAAAACCCCGACGACGAGCCGCCCGCACCGTACTGGAGCGTCCACTGGTCGCCGTACCACTGGCAGAACTCCGCCCGCGGGACATACGCCCGCGCCGGCACCGTCACGTCGGATCCCGAGCCCGCGTCCCAGCCCGAGGACCAGGACCAGGATGCGGTGCGCGCGGCCACGGAGGCTGCGAGAAGGGCAGCCAAGGATGCGCTGTGGGGCGTGACGCCGCCGGCCCCACCGCCGCCGCCGCTCCCGGCGCCCGCACAGATCCCGCCCGTCCCCGCGCCGACGCTCATCAGCTTCACGCGCGCATGGGACGCGGCACACACGGCCGAAGCACGGTGGGCCGTCCTCGCTGTGCGTTTCTTCTCCTTTCTCCCTCCCTTTCCCGCTAATAACCCCTCCGCACAGGCCCTCCCTCCGCCCTCGCTCCCCGCGCTCTTCCAGAACTCGCTCGACCCAGGCTTCCTCAGCGCCCTCCTATCAACCTTCACCGCGCTCCTCGACGCGCACCCCGCGAACGACGAGCTCAAGGCGTGGATCCGCGCGTACATGGTCGCGCTGGAGGGCGTGCCGCGTGCAGGCTTCGTGGCCATGCTCGCGGGGCAAGAAGCGGGGCGTGCGGTGTGGGCCCGCGTGGGGCCCGCCGGCGAGGGCGGCGGGGCGCTGTGGGCGCAGTAAGGCGCGGGGATGATGTGCGTCGTGGTGTATTTTAGGTGTTTTGTGTATACCAGTTGCTGACTTGACACGCGCGTTGTATTCTCACATATTGTCGATGTGGCGACAAGTGAAGCCCATGCCGATGCCGACAGACTACCTCTTCTAGATGATTTGTACTGACCGCCAGACCTGAGTTAGAGCAGTGAGCACTGTGAGCGTCTCATGCCCACGTGGCCGGGCGTCAGAAGCATGCAATGCTGTAGGCTAGCCGTACACGCGCTGGCAGCGCGGATTTCGACTCGTTTATGGTCGTCAGTCCAGGCTTTCAGCGTTTTTTGCTCCTTGACCATCTCGACCATCAGCTTGTCGTTCTTTCTCGATAGCAGATCGTCCAGCAAAGGTGGGACGTCCCATTATGACCATCGACCGCTACGTCTCACGATTGCCTAGGATCACGCCGACATCGTCAATTGCGATTTCCCCGATCTTGTTCCCCCCCCCCCTTTCCCCGGGAGATTTCGTATTCTTGAGCTTCAGGGGATTAATCATGGAAAGTCGACCATTGTCAGAGTCAGTGCTCCTTCGCAGGCCAGGAATCGCATCACTGACGTCGCCGCATGTAGCCCGCAGGAGTTTTGGTCGGCATGTCTCCAATCAAGGCTTGCTCAGCTTCAGATAGCCTCTTCTCGCGGAAATCCCGATGCTATCGTCCTCGCTTTCCAGGCGATCGACGATGAACTGGCGGCCTTGCATCTGACCATATGTGCATTGCGCACGCGCCGCAACTCCATACCCCCAGTCTCTCGCCTTCCCTCAGAGGTCCTTGCCCATGTATTTTTATCGTGTGCGGAAATATTCCCGCCGTCGATGGATAAGCGATTGCCGTTGCCAGAGAAGCTCGGCTGGCTGCAAGTCACTCATGTGTGCAAAGACTGGCGCGACACGGCCTTGCACTATCCTCACGTTTGGACGAAGATTTGCCACGGGCTCAGCACACCTTGGCTAAAAGCGGTGCTTACAAGAGGACGGTCTGCCCCTATCTCCGTCACATTTGACTACTACAAAGACCCCGCGCCATTTGACAAAGAAGAGGTCTTCAAGCATTGGTCGCGAATCGACCGCATCTACACATCAACCCAGCAAGCTGACTTCGTCTTTGAATGGACCCATGAAGTCAGCCCAGTACCCTCCGACCACTTCTTAGTTACGGTCCGCTACTCACCTCAAGACGCCCCACTAGTAGGGCCTGGACGCAAGGCAATGCCTGTCCATCTCGTGAACAATGTAGCCTTGGTCGACAAAATCGCAGCAGAAGGCGTCGTTATGGAAGACTGCCTGTATAACCCCAACTACTTGCGCTCCGAGCAATGCAACCCCCAAACCGAATGGGCTAAATTTAAAAGGAGGATCTCCGAACACATTAAGAAACGTGCACAAACAGAAAAGGGGAAACTTAAAACCGTCTTGAAAAAACTCGATAAAGACACCAATATGCTACGTCAACAGCCTGACTTTGCCTCAAATGAGGACTCCAAAGCCCGAGAAGCACTGATCAAAGAGGAGATTGAACGTCTCCAAGCAAAACGATGCGGGCAAACCAGTGATATAGCGAAAGCCACCTGGGACCTGAAAGGCGAGAAAGTCAACAAATATTGGATTAACACAAATAAGGAGCACAAACAAAGGGAGCCGATACACCGCCTCCACAAACCGAACACCACCCCGCCGGAGTACGAAACAGACTCAAAGAAGATGGCAAACATTGCAGGAGAATACCATGACGACCTACAGACAGCGGGCCGCGATGCAACACGAACACTGACCGAGACAGAAAAGAACCTCACCGACGTTCTTGACTCCATCCCGAGCAACCAGATCCTACCGGAACATAACACCTCGCGCCTCCAGTCCGCAATCACGCCAAAGGATGTTGCTGAAGCACTAAAAATGTCAAAAAATGATACAGCCACCGGACTCGACGGACTGCCATATGAGCTATGGAAGAAACTACATAGCCAATACCGAAGCCACAAAAAATTAGGGAAACCGTACTTCAACCTGATCAAAGTGCTCACCGATCTTTACAATGATATCCAGACTTTTGGGCTCATACAGGGCTCCGACTTCAGTGCAGGTTGGATGTGCCCGCTCTATAAAAAAAATGACAAAACAGAAATTGCCAACTACAGGCCAATTACGCTGCTGAACACAGACTATAAAATCCTAACCAAGATCCTAGCTATGCAGTTAGCAGAGTCGATCCACTCAATGATCCATGAAGATCAAGCAGGATTCATACCAGGACGGTCAATTTTTGACCAAACCAGACTCGCAAAAACGATGATAAAATTTGCAGAGGCGACAGAAATTAACGGCGTCATCATGGCACTCGACCAAGAGAAAGCCTATGACAAGATAGAACATGAGTATCTTTGGAAAATCCTGAAGAAGTTCAACCTACCAGATAGGTTCATCGGAACGGTGCGATCCTTGTATGAGTCTGCCCACACACAAGTCGTCGTCAACGGACACTTTAGCAAAGCCTATCGAGTAACACGAGGAGTGCGACAAGGCGACCCACTATCCTGCTTGCTATTCGACATAGCCATCGAATCACTAGCAAGCCTGCTAAGAAACTCACCAAAACTGAAGGGCTTCCAAATACCTGGGACCACACGACGAGTCCTAGTCAGCCTTTTTGCCGACGACACGGCACTATACCTTCATGAAACTGACAGATACGACGACGTCGAGGAAATCCTAGAGAAATGGTGCGCCGCCTCCGGCGCGAAGTTTAACATTAATAAAACAGAAGTACTGCCGATTGGAACACAAGCTCACCGTGATACAGTCCGCACGACCTGGAAAATCAACCCAAATGATAGACAACCCCTAAATGCGAGCACAAAAATTGCCGACGACCGAGCCCTTATAAGATACCTAGGGACATGGCTCGGCATTGACATTGATGAGGCGACGCCCTGGGAAACAATCCTGGATCAAATCCGAAATGCACTCAACCGGTGGGCACATAGCCGTAGCACTATGAAAGGAAAACGACATGTTATACAAATGGTAGTCGGCGGGAAAACACAATACTTGGCGAAAGTTCATGGAATGCCCGAAAAGATCGAAGGAGACCTGCAAAAGATCATCCATAATTTCATGTGGGAAGGCAAACGCCATGCACCAGTCGCCATCGACCTTCTATACAAACCTATCGAACAAGGCGGCATTAGTTTGCTCGACATCAAAACACGAAACGAAGCGATCGAAATAACGTGGATTAAATCTTACCTGAACATAGGCCCCTCCCGTCCGACATGGGTGTACATCACGGACATCCTGATAAACAAGTTAGCACCGGCGCATTTCCACGGCCCCGCCACAATCAACGCATTCCTTCAAAACTGGTACCCACCCTTACAAGGGGCACGAAGTAAAGACTTACCACAAGAAATTAGCACCATGCTGAAAGTAGCCAAAAAATACAACACTACCTTCGTAGCACTCAAGTTAAGTAAAGAAGTGAAGGAACAGATGCCCGCCTTCTATCATTTCGGAGCAAGCACAACCAAAATGACTGAGAAACCGATATGCCTCCTTCAGAACCATGGAGTACGCACCGTCGCCGACCTCCTCACCGTGACCAGACGTCTCAATAACCCAACTACGGGACACCCACACTCTACCCGCAGAAACTGCCGATGTCTCGCATGCAAACGTGACAGAGACAACGACTGCTCCAACCCGCACGCCTGTGCGATGGAAGCAAATGTGATGATAACCCGTCTCAAGCCCAAGTATAACCCAATGAACGCCCCAGTACACGATGGACTCACGCTTACCCACCGCAGACGGAAGAACAATGTGACCGCGATTGCTTCCGATGGATGCGTTCTCTTTAACCCAACAGTAACCTGCAAAACAGCACTATCAGAATGTTTCCGAGTTTTTACTGACCCAACGAAAAGCTCGAATGAACCTGCATACCGCCTGACAAACCCACAAGGAGGACTGAACCTCCCCCATCTGAAAAGAATTGTCTACACCGACGGCTCCTGCGAAAACAATGGAAAAGTAAATGCAAAATGCGGTGCAGGCATATGGTTCGCAGAAGGACACCCCCAGAATGAAGCTCTCCGCATCCCGGGAGAAAAACACTCCAACCAGATAGGAGAGGTGGTTGCAGTGATACGAGCACTCCAGTTGACCGACAACTGCGCACCAATTGTTATCAAAACCGACTCACAATACGTGAAAAGTGGACTTACTGAACACTTAGCCAACTGGGAAGACAGAGGCTGGATCGGGATCGCGAATAGCGAGTTCTTCAAAGCAGCAGCCTACCAACTGCGACGACGATCTGTGACGACCGAATTCCAATGGGTCAAAGGGCACAACGGAGAAGTAGGAAACGAAAATGCTGACCAGCTAGCAGAGGAAGGTGTCAATAAACTTGACCCGGACGTCCTCGATCTCACAGTCCTGGACTCCTTTACCATGACCGGTGCAAGTGTTGCGACGATCACACAATCCATCGCCTACCATGGTATCAGCGACACAAAAAAAGAGATAACGCGAAGAACGACTCAACTAAATCTGGAAAGAGTAAGGAATGCCCTACTAGCGCTCCTCGACTCCATAGAAACAGATGCTGCCATATGGAAAGCAACGAGACACGACGACCTACGACTACGTGTCCAACAGTGGGCCTGGCGCAATCTACATGGAGTTTACGTCCTAGGCAAGAAATGGCTTAAAATAACGCCCCTAGCTCACCGAGCCTACTGTCCCTGCTGCGAGGGAGTGTTCGAATCAATGGAGCACATCGTCCTGGAATGCTCAGATAAAGCAAATAAACTCATCTGGGCTCTTGCCAAAAATCTATGGCCATATGGCGACGATACATGGCCTGAGATAATCTACGGCATCATCATGGGAGTCGGGAAAATCACAGTATCACTTAAGTCAAGACAACAAAATGCGACGCAGAACTCCACACAAAATGACGAACGTATCAACAAACCAAATGCCAGAGACCAAGGAGCCTCGAGGCTCCTACGCATCATTATCTCTGAATCCGCTTATCTTATCTGGGTTCTTAGATGCGCTCGCATCATCCAAGGGGAAAAACTCTCTGAACGTGCCATTAAAACACGATGGACAAGAGCAATGAACGAACGAATCACCTCCGACAGGATAATAGCATGTAAATTAAAGAAAAAACCAGCAATGATGAAACTGGTAAAAAATACATGGCATAACACCCTCGCTAATCCCCCAAGCGACTGGCATATCAGCCCCGAGGTTTTAGTGGGTATAAAGCCCCACACTGCCTGACGAAGTATCAGGCGTGCGTTTTCGCATTTTTCCTCACAGCACCGTCATCCCAAGTGGAGGGCGGTGGTTTAAGCTTTTAGGTGCAACTCGAGTTGTATAATCGTAGCTAGTTAACTAGTTACGCTCTGTACGATATAGCGAATCCTAATATATGGCTATTCAAAAAAAAAAAAAAAAGCATTGGTCGCGCATCCGCGACATCTACCTTGAGGTATATGATATGCCTATCATGAAGCGGATCATACCACCAATTCTGTCATCTCCTGCCAACGTTCTGCAAAGCCTTGCCTTAATTTACGAGTCCGACGCAACTCTTTGCCTGCCTAGGCACGTATTCCAGGATTACGGACCCGCGCTTCGCTCCGTCACTCTGAAAAACGTTTATATCCCTTGGTCTGCCCCAATTCTCCGCAATCTGACCGCTCTCAATGTCTACTTCTTCAGAGGTTTTGACCGTCTTGACAGAGAATTTTTGACAGGGACTCCGGACGATTTGGATATATCTGCCATGCCAACAATGGATGCGTTACTCGACTGTTTGCGCGGCATGTCTTCTCTTCAGACATTGGCACTTAGAAAATGCGTGCCTCCCAGATCGAGACATTCCACCGAGGAGAACATTGTAGATCTACCATGTCTCAAATCATTATGCTTGGACGACGACATTCGGTGCCTTGACGTTCTCAAACGACTCAGCATCCCGTCCTCCTGCAATATGGACCTAGACGTACACGGCGAAAACAAAAACTCACAGCTAATCAGCGAACTCGATTCCCTATTCTTTGCACATGTGACTAGAGAGACGAGTCCGTTGCAATCCCTCACTCTAAAGATCGATGCCGCATTTTTTGTTGCCAGAATCTTGCGGACAGGAAGCAATGGGAAGACTAAAATCACATATACACGAATGCCAATCTTCCCTTTCGGTGACGAGTCTTTTCCGGATCCGGACTTACCAGATATCGCAGCTGCCTGGTGTCACAGACTCCCCATAAAGAGTAGTATACGCAACCTGTCGATCAAGTTATATCTTCCCCGCTCGTATCAGGCACCACAAGACTGGATCAATACCTTAGGGAAGTTCGAGGCGGCAGAGCAGGTTCACATCTCGGGAGGCGGTCCTCAGACCCTCGCCTTCTGCACGACACTGGCCATGTGCATCCCCCAGGTCATCGCCGGTGAAGAAACACTTTTCCTCCCAAATCTTCGTCACCTCACCATAAACGGCACTATGCTCCGCCAACGTTCTGGTTTGGAAATGCAGCGCACTGTTGAGGAAACCCTCCCGAAACAGCTAGAGGCACGGCAGCAGATCAAGGCTATCGAGAAAGTCTGCATATTCTGGCTCGATCCCGAGGCACACTTTGTGGCAGAACTAGAGAGAATAATCCCCGAGGTTGTGTGGTTGGAGCATAATTTTGACTGGGATTCTGGAGATCCGAATGGCTCCGACTAGTCTCTTCGCCAGGCGGTCTGAGTCAACGGTGGAAACTGAACACTCGAAGGCTTGCCTTTCAATGTCTAGACAGACGGTCACAGGTTTAGGAACCGACCACGGGGGCGAGAAAGAAAACGGAAGCAGGAGCGGGAGGGAATGAGATGCAAATGAGAAGGCTCTCAGATTGTCACATATGGGATAGACCAGGAAGTTATGACAAGAAATTTGCCACAATTATGTACAACAACGAGACTTGTCTGGCGGCGGCGTCGCCGGCAGCATAATGCCGCCGCCGCCGCCCCCGTGCCGCCGCGTGACGACCTTCATCTGACGTACGCGTGTCTCTTTCAGAAGCCGCCATCTTCGTCCTCAGACCATAGTAGGATCGACTTATCTGACGACTTCGTCTGCTGCGTTGGCTATCTAAGCCTTGATCATTATTTCTTGCTCGCGATCGCCAGTTGGGCGGACACTGTCACTTTGCAGAAGACTTCTTGATCCACAGGTAGGTCTTTCATCGCAGATTCGCAATAGCTGGAGACGTTGTCTCACGAACTTCCAGAGTCCGATCTGGTTATCGGATATTGAGAAAATTCTCTGGTCTCATTCTCGATCTCGAGGAGAATAAGTATGCAAAGCTATCCAATTTCCGAGTTCGTGCTCTCCCGTACCATATCCTGCTTCCAGGGATCACACTGACATCGGCGCATACAGCCCGCATGATTTTTGGTCCGCATACGTTCAGCCTAGACTTTTGCATATTCAGAATACTCCCTTTCTCAAGAATCCCGGCGTCATCGATCATGCTCGTCGGATGATAGACGATGAATTGGCAGCCATGCATGTGGGCATGTGTGCACTACGCGTAGCGCGCAATACCCTGGTCCCAATCTCTCGCCTTCCCTCTGAGGTTCTGGCCAGAATATTTCTGTTTTGCTCTGACATGGACTCACCGTTGATGGATTCTGAGAAACCGGGCAACAGGCCGTGCATTGGCTGGCTACGCGTGACTCACGTCTCCAGACATTGGCGCGAAACGTCCCTGAATTATCCTCACGTGTGGACAAACATTCGCGGGCTCAGTGCACATTGGCTAAAGGCTGCTCTTGCTCGTGGAAGGTCGGCTCCTATCTCAGTCTCATTTGAAGACTGCATCCCCACAGCTATCCATGGCAAAGAGGTCGCCAGACATGTCTCCCGGATACGCGACCTTACCGTCCGTGTAGAAGAAGTGCACAAGATGCAGCTTCTATTAGGGCGGTCGATGCTATCATCACCTGCCAACGTCTTGCAAGATCTGACTCTGACTCATGAAGAGGACGGCACAATTGTTTGGCTCCCAACACACATATTCCAGAATCACGCACCTGCGCTTCGCTCCATCAATTTGTGCAACGTCTATATTCCTTGGTCTGCCCCGATTCTTCGCAACTTGACACATCTCACGGTCGGCTTCGTTGGCACCAGTAGAAAGCTTGTGACAAGGATACCGGATGATATCTCTACTATGTCACCGTTCGACGAGCTGCTACACGGCCTGGGTAACATCCCTGCCTTGCAGACTTTGGATCTCAGGGCTTGTCTGCCTCGCAGATCTAGACACTCCATCCATGCGAGCATCGTAGATTTGCCGCATCTCAAAACATTATACCTGGAATACAACCACGTTACGCGGTGCTTAGACTTTCTCAACCACATCAGAATCCCTTCCTCCTGCGGTCTACGTCTATGCTGTGACGAGAAAGAGCCAGAATGGGTCAGCGAAATTGGTTCCCTGTTCCACGCGCATGTGGACAGAGAGCATGGCCCCATACAATCCCTAGAGCTCAAGACCGGCGGCGCGGGTTTTCATTTCTATATTTCACGGAGACGGGATAATGAGGAAACTGATATCAAACACGGTCTGGAATTCCAAGTTGTGCCCCAGCGCTACACTCAGCCGTTGGATTTCGTAGTTAAGTGGAGTTGCAGTTTCCCAATAGAGAATATCCACCATCTCCATGTCGAACTCTTTTCTTCCAAGCCATATTGGACGCCACAAAGATGGATCAACACCTTCGGGAAGTGTAGCGCGGTCGAGATAGTCGAATTTGCTGGCGAACAGTCGCAGATGCTTGCATTCTGCAATGCACTAGCCACTCAGGACGCGTGCAAGAAAATATCTTTCCTCCCAAATTTGACTTGCCTCGTCTTCGGCCATGTCTGGCCCTACGATGCCGACCACAGGGAGAAACTTTTATTTCAGAAAGCACTTTTGAAGCAGCTGGATAAGCGTCACAAAATCAAAGCCGTCCAGACAGTCCGCATCAAGTGGTCGAGACTGGAGGTTTCGGAACAATTCATCGCGGAACTAGAGAAGATTGTACCAGAGGTTAAGTGGGAGGATGACACATCTCGGCGAAGCACAATCAAGGGCCCTGACCACAATTCTAATGATGATTTCCGCCACGTTTCTAGAAGCGATTCTGGCGATGATCTCAATAGCGACTTCAGCGACGGGGACTTCAATTCAGACGAGGACCAGGAGGACGAGAGGGAGAGTGAGTGGGAAGACACTATGTAGACATTCGCTCAATGAGTGGAGCAGCTGGAATATTGGCCTTGCGAGCTGTGTTCCACCTCGGCTACGAATCATTTCTGAAAATTGCGCTACCTATAAATAAATAACCACCGTGTGTTGGCCATATGAGTAGGGTATACGGCGAAACGATCGGCAATGTGATGCGGCATGAACTGGCTGCTCGACGGCCTTGCACACCCTGCATATTTCAGTAAATTCAGTGCGCTCAAGCATGCGATACGCGCGAGTTGGACATCGAGCCGCTGCGATCCAAGAAGGCCAGGTGCGCCATTCTCTTTGCATGCTGTCAATTATAAGAATCCACTGATCCTTGACTGATCCAGATCCCGTTCATGAAAAAAACGGGACTCGAGTTCGCAGCTCCTGCCGACAGGCCAAAGCTTCATGCGTCCTTTTATCTTGCCAGTTCGAGAATATAAATTGGCATGTAAAACCAGGCTCACCTTCCGCAGAACACAGAAAAGTTAAGAGTTGGCACAGTCGATTGATTTGTTGCATTGAAATGTATGGAGAGGGTGCCACCGGAGAGAGTTCGGAGATTACCGGAGACGCTGTTGTGAGCCGAGTGCTCTGGAGTGCTTAGTACCGTCCCCACATACCAGTCATACATCTTGACCACGTCTTGTCTGCGCTCGCCCCAGGAACTTACATCACCATTTCTCGTGTCCAAATCAGCCTACACCCCCGCGGACGCGGGGCGGAGCTATGTCAAACGGCAAGACATGGTCTGTACACAGCATCATAGGTATGTCTCTACTCGTATCGCATGACCAGCTGCATTCATGTATTTACTTGGCGTACGCAGCTGGTGCAGGCGGGGGTCTCGTCGCGAGCATTATGACTTGCCCATTGGACGTTTTGAAGACGAAGTTGCAGGCGCAGCATTCGGCGCGGGGGCATGCCGGATACAAAAACGGTTGGGGTGCGTAATGATTCTCTTGTGACTGGCTCAGCGAATGACCGAGTCTCCTTTTCCCTCCTGGATTGAAATTTACTTGGACGTTTCCTTGATGTCGTATAGAAATCATCCGGTCGATATGGATACACGACGGTGTGCGCGGATTTTATCGAGGCCTTGGTCCGACGATCTTTGGCTATCTTCCGACGTGGGCGATCTACTTTACAGTGTACGACAGCATCAAGGGACACTTTGGAGAGCCTCCGTTGGGAGGTAACCGTCCTCCAGATATCTATCCTGCGCCCTCTGCGAAGGGCTACCAACCCGCCATGCGCGAACACACCTGGACACTGCATATCCTATCTGCGATGACCGCAGGGGCGTCCAGCACTATCTGCACGAATCCATTATGGGTTATCAAGACCAGATTCATGGTGCGTGTGCTGTGGTCGCGTGCTTGGGCGGCTGGCTCATTTGGTCGCAGACTCAGCAACGCTCGGAGCAAAGGTATCGCAGTACGCTCGATGCGGCCCGGACTATATACCATAATGAGGGCATTCCCGCATTCTACCGTGGGCTATTCCCGAGTCTGCTCGGGATCGTGCACGTAGCAGTCCAGTTCCCGCTCTACGAGTATCTCAAACGCGTAGCCGGTACGTCGGTTCGCGCCCCAGCCATGTCGGCGCTCATACGCGTCTGCTGTTGTTTCCAGAGCGCCGCCACCCCGAGCGCCCTCTTTCATTCAGAGACATACTTCTCTGTACCGCCGTCTCCAAAATGACGGCCTCGGTGACGACCTACCCCCACGAGGTTGTGCGCACGCGCATGCAGACGCAGCGGGTGCCGCGCACGCAGACGAGTATGGTTCCATCTCAGTTTTTGGGCGTTGTGCGTACTGTAAAGGAAATCGTCTTCAACGAGGGCTGGCATGGACTCTATAAAGGCTTATCCATCAACTTATTGCGGACGGTGCCCAACAGCGCGGTAACCATGATGACGTGCGTCTGCTTCATCCCTTCTTTGGTCTATCTCCCCGATTCTGATACCGTCGAAACAGATACGAGTATCTGATGAGAGAATTACCCCGATGGACTGGGGAAACCTAATCATTGATCCATCCTCCGAGTATTTCGCGCAGACGCGCGTCCAGTCTGGCATCCCATTCTTTACTTACTTGCAATGCATCCTTTGTCTTTTGTATAGACTAGTTCGACACCGCTATCGCTGTACAACGGACGTACACCGTTTCCTCGCATCTGGTTTAGACGTATATCAGCATATATCCTGTAACATTACATGATACATGCAGCGCTGGCTTTTCATTTCTGCGATTCGTCGAGGCCTTAATACTACATGAGTTCACTACAGCCCATGGAAGTGTCGTAGCAGCCTTGATAGCATACAGATCTAGAAGCCCGAGACTCGAATACGGAGCTGCCGCTTTCATCTTCGCAAGATTTGGAACTCAGATCAGTCCGCCTGGCAGACGCGCTCACCGGTTCAGCGGCACATCAGCATCCCCACAGCATCCTTCCCCTCCTAAACACGCACCAGAACAACACACATGGACCCAATTTATCTGAACGGCCCTTCAGTGCCTTACGATCAGATCGAAATTGACGAGGAGGACGAGGAAGACCAGCTCGTCTCGGACCTCGAGAACGATAGTGTCGCGCACGAGAAGACGCCCGTCCACCGCGAAGCAAGCGCAGAAGCCCCGGCTCCACCGATTAACGATGGGGAGCAGCTAGAGCCGGACCTTGAGGACGAAGTGGAGGAAGGGGGCTCGACGGTGGCAGGGCCGGCGGCTGGGAAGCGGAAAGGCAAGAAGAGCGGGGTAAGGATACCGGGGCAGACACTCATACCTCAGATGCGCTTGGAGAACATCTTGAGGGCGGACGGTGCGTCGTGCGTGTGGAGCTTGTTCGCATTTTCTGCATGCTGATGGGCCGTGGTATTTTACTGCAGGTGAAACGGGACCCATGTCGAAAGAGGCCATCTTCGTACTTTCTATTGCGACCGTGAGTTCCCCGTCCTTGTACTGAGGGTTTGTTCTTAGCTGTCATACATTTGCGCAGGAGGAGTTCATTCAGCGTCTGATACGAGCTGGGCACGCAAACGCCTCTGCATCGAAGCGAAATATCATCAACTACCGTGACATGGGTACGTTTTTGTCTAGAGTGGAGCGTACTTGTTTTCACACATACGTCGACTCGCAGCGTCTGCTGTCCCTCATCAAGGCCTGTCTTTCCTAGAAGGTGAGGCTCTTAACTTATATTTCAACAATTATCGGCTCTCAACAAAATCTTCCAGACACCATTCCCACTCCCATACCTCTCCAAGTCGCTCTCGAGCGCCAGGCCCAAAAAGAGAAAGAGCTCCTGGAAGAAGACCCCGCCCTCCACGCCGCGACCACCAATCCCAATCCCAACCACACTCTCACCCTCGCCCAAATGACCCACGCATCCGCCTCGACCGACCCATCGCACAGGCGGAAATCCTCCGGCAAGCCGAAAACTGGCCACGGCGACCCCGAAGCCCGCGAGCGCGCAGAACGCGAAAAGAAAGCCGCGAACGCGCACGCGCGCGAGCAGAGACAGCGCGATCGCGCGGAGGCCGCCGCGACACGGCGTGGCCCCGTCCCCGTCCCTGCCGGCGCCAACACTGGCCGGTCTTCGTCGTCGACGTCGGAACGGCAGCGGTCGACGCGCCAGCGCGACAGTCGCGGGCGGTACAGCAACTCCAGCGCGTCTGGTGGGAACGGGCGCCGTCGATCCGAGCCGCAGCCGGGGTCCGGCCGGGACGATAGCGTGGGGAGTCCTGCTGCGAATGGAGCGGGTGAGGAGTCGAGGTCGTTGTCAGTGGATCAGGATGGCCATTCGGCGTCGGCGCCACCTGGAGGGGATGTTTTCGGCGCTATGGGAAGGACGATATATTCGGCACGGTAAGATAGGTGACGCTGGACTATGAATAAAACAGGTCACT
Organism: Hericium erinaceus; assembly: GCA_006506795.2. NCBI lineage: Eukaryota > Fungi > Basidiomycota > Agaricomycetes > Russulales > Hericiaceae > Hericium > Hericium erinaceus. Next base: position 2,037,006 of record CM021163.1, read on the forward strand.
TACTCGGGTCTTTTGTGTAGAAGCTGAAGTGTGCGCAGTCAACCACCATGCCATGATCGCACTGGAAAACACTTTAGTACGTCAACACGCCCTGTCCAGGCGACTTATATGGATCTTACACGACGTGTTTTGCAGGAATTGTCTGCTGGACATGAAAGAGAGCAGTCCGCAGCTTCGGGTACGGTCCTCATGACAATCTTCACGACCAGCAGTGTTGGCGCAGGAAAATACACTGCTCGCGACAATGCTTCGACATGTACTCCAGACGTTACGTCGACTATCACTATGTTTGCCGCACTCATATTCGTACTTGGCAACCGGAAACTTTTGGTCGATATATTCGATATACAGCAGTGAGCGCATTCTCAGCTTGACCGCGACGTCTAGGATTTCCCCTGCAACAGTTCGAGCGGCTGAGTAACTCACGTTGTTTTCACACTCATCCAGGATCAAACGCTAATCAGGAATCTGGTTCTTCGTGCTGCATGTCTATCACGAGAGCCAGCAACCGTCCACATATGATTGCGAGATGGACCTTGTGCCTTTGTCAACAGATGGCGCTAGCTGCTTGAGAAATGACCAGTCTCACATCACTATAGGTCGCAAGGCCTTCGGGGCGCGTACGCTGACGATTCACGCCATGAGTTGGCATGATCCCTCAGACATTGAACCATAACCTAAAGACAGTTCTGAAAGGCGACACAGCAATTTCATGAACATATGGTCTCAATATTACAGTACTATTATGCAGTTCCTGAACGTTGACATGAATCACCGTTCTGCAGGTCTCGTACTTGGTCCTGCAGACGACGTATGTCCTCACGCGCCGTATTCAACATGCTTTCGTAGTATCCGGTCCAGGATTGCAATGAGGACGTCAGCTCTTTATTCTTTTCCTGGAGTTCAGCATTCTTCTTTTGCAGGTCCGAAATGTGATGGTAACCTTGATATGGTTTTTAGCAGAGTGACGACAGAGAGCTGAAAATAACTTGCCTGCTCTCAGGACTCGCCACTTAGCAGCCGTCTCCTTCCTGTCGCCGAGAGACTCAAAAGCATCATTTGGAGTTGTCTTTCGTATTTTGTCTGACCACTCTTTCTCATGCTCTTTGAACAGTTGCCATCGAATATTATTATTCTCCGCCTGGCTTAGTGGTGCGATCCTGGCTTCGTCGTCCAGATCGGGCTTTTGTTTCGTCAGTGATCGCAGTGAAGGTACAGGTCGACGGTGATGTATCGATGGCCTTATGGCCGGTCCAACAGATACGAATGGGGGGTCCCCCGAAGGATTTGGAAGGTCATCAGCGAGCGTTCGATTTATATGCAAGCCCAAGGATGAAGGAATACTCGGATGGCCTGCTGTGGGCCGCCCAGCCGAATTTGAAGACAGACTTGCACGCGGGTGGTTCTGCATCACAGATATGCTCGTCTTGCTGGAATGCATCTCACTTTCATCCTGGAAAGCTGATTGTCCGCTGCTTTGTGTGACGCAGGACATACTAAAAGCAGGAGAACTTTGTCCTATGTCATATTCACCAATTGCGTCGATTTCATCTTCACTCATTGGTGTGACTGGACGTGGCCATGATGCGGATGAATGGCTAAATGTATTCGCAGGGTAACTGTGGACGCGTGACCCGTGTCAGAGATGGGCAGAATATCCAGAGAAAAATGAAACTTCATACCTGTGGACGTCGCCTGGAGGACTCGCTACTGCTGAGGTAAACGGAATAGTCTGCTCTAACGTATTGTCAGGAACAGGCGGATAGAAATGGTATTGTGCATGTCCATCGGTGGGAGACCGTACCGTGATTCTGCCAGCAGAATCAAGGACTCCATCGGCAGGCAACTGAGACGGCGCAGGGTGCAACGCCAGTCCGCCTACCATCCCCGCCGCCTCTTTCTGTCTTGCTGTCCACCAGAGAAGGTTATCTAGACCTTCTGGAGACAGTTCGTAGCGGCAGTCGTCCATAGCTTGAGGAAATGGTAAATGCGGGGATATAGAATGAGTGCAAGTCCTCCGAAATCTGCATGTACTTTTATATATGTTTGAATGGTCATCGTCCCAAGAGTGAATAACGCGCTACGTAGGGCAGCCACCGGCCTTGCTACGGAGACTTCCCAGCTAGGACCGTGGCCATCCAGTTTTGCTGTAGCGCTACAAGGTGTAGCGAAGGCTTCAGCATCTTGTCATCACCGGATGGAACAAGACATCCGCACGAACGATGGCCATAACTGTTCAGAAATGTAGAAATGTATTTGTCTCAAGGAAAAAGTACGAAGCCCGACGTAGTCATTGTTGAAGGATGCTGTGATAGCTGGGGCCCAGCGAGACCTTGCAGCGGCATCTGAACATCTCTGCAGAAGGTGAATGCGTAGATGTTTGGAAGATAAGGAACAAGGGTAAGTATACGGACTTTGAGTTGCGACTCGGTCCAGTCAATTCCTGGGTCAGAGAATGAATGAAATGAAATGACGCGCCTGAGATTAAGGCAGCAACGAGGCGAGAGAGAAATTTCGCAGGTCGGAGGACCGCCTCGGCGTGGATGTCAACACGCATCTTCAACATATCATAGCTACAGTACGGACGAGATGGTGTGCAAACCAAATAATTTAGGCCTAGGCATCACATGTAGAGAACACTTGATGCGCTCATACCGCCGAGACTTGCATCCCGAGTTTGTTCGCAAGCGTCTCCATATACACCTCTGTAATGGATATTGTGAATCGTAGTTCGTCTTATGTATTCAATACACATACCAGTTGCGTGCCGCAAGCGCCAATATTCAGCAAATAATTCGCCCAGTTCCGCCTCGCTCTTCTTCGAATGCTCCGCCATCTAGCAGTCATATTAGCCCTACCCTCTCCCGACGCACAGAAGCAAGGATGATAACGCACTTTACGCTCAATGCCATCCGCCTCGCCGCGCAGCTCCTCGACCTGCCGGTCATTGTCCCGTCGCTCCAACGACATCTCCTCGTACTCACGCTGCAGCCGCTCGATCGTCTGCGTGCTCGCCGTCCGCTTATCCTCGACATGCCGCTGAGCGCGCTCCAGCTTCTCGTGGGCATTTTCGAGCTGCTTGTGCACGCGCTATTGGGCAGAAAGACATCAGTAACAGAAGCCAAGAGGGAAAGGTCGAATGCAGCGCACCTCGTGTCGCATCTCGAGCTCCGTCCGCTCGATCTTCTTCTCATCCAAATTGTCTTTCGTGTCCGCCAACTCGCGCTGCGACAGCTCGAGTGCGCGCACCTCCTTCTCGATCGTCTGCAGCTGCTCGACGGACGCCCGCACATCCTATCTCGCACGTCAACATCTCCCGCACAGCGCACAAGGTCGGAACAAGCACCTTCTCGATGTTGAGCAGTGCGCTTATCTTCGCTTGCAGCTCCCGCGTCTTGGCCTCGTGGGCGGCGAGCGTGCGCTTGTCCTCCGAGGCCGTCGCGCCCATCGTACTGATTGTACGCTTGATCCGCTCGGGGCTCTGTACGATGCGCGCACGCGTTCGCGTCACCGCGTCCGCTGCGAGTGCCGCGTCTGCATTCATGCCCTCCTGTATTTCCGTTGTCAAGCTTTCAAAACAGGGACAGAAGGACAGGATGAATACGTACCTTACGCTGGAGCACCGCCATCTTCTCCGCTTTGAGCGCTTCGATGTCCTTGAGCAGCGTGCCCTGGATCTCCTTCGTCGCGATGAGATGCGCAGTGATCGCCGCGTTCTCCGCGCGCAGATCCTCGCACAGCGGCTCATCCTCTGCTCTCTGCGCTCTGTAAAGGACAATTAGTTTCATGCTTCGCATTCACATAGACACCCACTTAATCATCGCGATCCGTTGACGCACTTCCGCGAGCTCGCGGGAGACCTGCTCGCGCTCGCCCACGAGCGCAGCGCTCTTCTCGCGCAGGCCATTGACGAACCCTTGACACTGTTCGGTGAACTTGATGAAATTAATGAAGGCGGAGAGAATCGAGCGCGTGCGTTCGCGTTCGGGGAAGTAGATGTCCTTTGCGCTGAAGTCATGGATTTTGGCGACATTTGCGAAGCGCGTGCTAGCGTGCCAGATCAGCTCCCGGCAGTAAGACAGAGTGGAAGCAGAAGATATACATGTGGTAGGTGAGCAGGTTCATGGCAAGGCTGCCGGCGTAGATGTCCTACTACCCAGTCAGCCATCCCAACACGGTCTCAGGACCATAAACTCGGACTACACACCGTATTCGGCTCATCAAGGGACGCCAGCGCAGCTTCTAGTGGGCCCTCAAGCGTCTCCTCGTTGATCCCGCTCACTTGTTCGACACAGGCGGTGTAAACGCGTGTGACAAAGTCCGACGTGGGCTTGACGAGCTGCTGGGCATTGACTTGCAGCCCCCACGCCTGCAGGGAGAGCACGATCTCTCCGGGATCCATGGATGGAAACCAGTATTGCTTTTTCTCCATCGTGGGTGGTGGGCGCGAGCGTATGCTGCCGCAGTGTAGGGTGGAGAGAGAAGAGGAACAACGCGTCGTTGCACTGTCGTTGCCCGCTTCGACTTCGTGCGCGTCTAGATCTCGTGATCGCGTCGCACTAATGCGTCCACGTGCACCACAGGCATGCACGCGCCACGGCTCGTACTAGCTTGGTCCCCGCGACTCGGAGTCGTGTGAGTACCATGTCAAGCCATGTGCTCAATACCACCTCCATCTGAAGAGGCGAATCCACCCCGCCAGCCACTGGAAACCGAGAAGCATCCCAGGAGAGTCATTTCGAAGCTCAACCTCAAATTCCTCCCTTCCTTCCTTCCTTCCTTCCTTCAATATATCACGGACACTAATTTGTAATCCAGGCATTATGAAGCACTGAACACGGGACCTCCCCCCTCCCCCATATATGTGCGACGTCGGCTCCATACACCACCGTAAACGATGGCTACCGAAACCCCCTTCAAGATCACCGTCTCTGACGCGGCGCTGAGTGCGCTGCAGAACAAGCTCGCCCACGCGACGCTCCCAGATGAGCTTGACGAGGCCGGCTGGGACTATGGCGTTCCGCTCGCTGACGTGCGCCGCCTGCTCATGCGGTGGACGAACGGGTATGACTGGCGCACGCATGAGGCTACGCTGAACGCAGAGCTGCCGCAGTTCACGCGCGACATCGAAGTCGACGGATTCGGGATGCTCAATATCCACTACGTGCACAAGCGCAGCGAGGTCGACAGCGCAATCCCGCTGCTATTCGTACATGGCTGTGCGTTGCGCCAGCGCGTTAAGCTTGCTGAACACTGACGTGTAGAGCAGGGCCCGGCAGCTTCATCGAGGTGCGCAAGATCCTGCCACTCTTGACCGCGAAGCCGCAGAAGGACGACCACCCGAGCTTCCACGTCGTCGCGCTCAGCCTTCCCGGATACGGCTTCTCAGAGGCACCACGCAAGAAGGGCTTCACAGCTGCTCAATATGCAGAGGTATATATTTGACTATAATCTTCGCAGCGAGTGTGCTGAATGGGCACGAAGGTTGCCAACAAGTTGATGCTTGCGCTCGGGTATGACGAGTATGTGTCGCAGGGCGGCGACTGGGGGAACCTTGTGCGTGGTCTCTGACTCTTCTAACCCATCATCGATTTGATCATGCACAGATCACAGGAGTTAACGCCAACATGAACGGCCCAAAGCACGTCAAGGCTTGGCATACGAACGGCGTATAGTAAGATCCTCTTCCCTGCATCCCTTCGGCCCCTCTCACCTCCAGCAGCGGCGGCTCTCCGCCCAAAATCAGGACGCCTTTGCGCTACCTCCGCTACCTCAGCACGTCCCTCAGCGCCGCCGAGAAGGCAGCGCAGGAGCGCAGTCTCTGGTTCTTCACCCGTCAGAATGGATACCATGAGGAGCAGTCGACGCAGCCGCAAACGCTGGGGTATGCGCTCGCAGACTCGCCTGTTGGGCTGCTCGCATGGATCTACGAGAAACTGGTGCAGTGGACCGACAGCTACCCGTGGAAGGACGATGAGGGTATGCACCCGCCCCCGCCCCCTTCTCTACGCGAAAAAGTGCTGAACGATGCACACAGTGCTCACATGGGTGTCGATCTACCTCTTCTCGCGCGCGGGCCCCGCGGCTTCGCTCCGTATATACTACGAGGTGAGGGCCTGGTTCTCCATGGGCCCCGTCGTCACGCGGCCGCCGCCAACCTCGTCAATCCCGTACGGACTCTCGCGCTTCCCGAAGGAGCTCACTCACCAGCCCAAATCGTGAGCCCCTTTCGCTTTCCCTTACCTGCACGCGCTGATATCGCGGAAGATGGGCATGGTCGTTCAAAAATCTCGTGCTCGATGCGGAGCATGAGCGGGGTGGGCACTTCGCCGCACACGAACAGCCCGAGGCGCTCGTGGGCGATGTGCGCGCGATGTTTCGCAAGGGCGGGCCTGCATTCGGCGTCATCAAGGGCAAGAGCGGGTATCCATTGTGACTCTGCGCGGTGCAGTTGACTTGCACATCGCTGCAACACTGAATAAGATAGTGTTTGTTGGGTCCATTTTCACACGTCTTGTGCGTATAATATGGCGTATTTGATGTCTCTGACAGCCCGAGGGGACGTTTTCAAGGCTTTCTTTAGTCAAACTTAGATCACGCGTGCGGCGTTATTCTTCAATCCAATCCACTCTACATAATTGCACTTTAGCCGTCTCGTCGATGCGTAAAACCATAGGTCAAATCACTCCAAGTGACCATTGCATGACTCAGATGCTTCCGGATAATCGAATATTTGCCAGCAACACTACCGTATCAATATGTGCGACTCAAGAATCCAGCTCGCTCTGACCAAGCGAAGCGGCTATAGTGGTTGCTTTTGCCATAACGCGAAAAAAGAGGGACGGCGCAGTTCCCCCTAGTCTTGACGCCCGCATGACAATCACAACGGATTTCCGCCCACGACCGTTCATATCAGCGATGCGAGGATTCGAAGCTCAATGTCAATAATAAGAACACCAATACAGAAATTCTACAGCATCTGAAAGGGTCAAAATCAGCACAAGCCAAGCCAACCCTACGCCGGTTCATGATTTGGCGCTCTTCCCGGTTTTCAATTCATCCTCTAAGACCCAACAATTTTGTCCGCCGCCGCCGCTCATGGAACCAATTACACGATAGGCTCTTGATTGGCTTTATAACGATGCAGCTGGCTGTTGTCACACTACTGACACATCGGGGCGCGTCTTCTCCGCCGGGGGCTTTTCGGAGTCTTCTGCCCGTGGACCGTAGAATTCCCGGATGCGCAGGTAAACGTCTGCAGTAAAACTCGTCACTACGAGTATCCCTGTTGCGAAGATCACGCCAAGGGCTGTGACAATGATAGAGATATACAAGCTCTACAGGAAACGGTATGTGGTTGATGAGCACAAACATGATTAAGCCAGCCTGGGAGGCGTAGATGCACGAACCTGCGCAGATGCATACGAGAATAGGACGAAGCCGATTGAAAAGCAGGCAACAGCCACCGCCAAAAATTTGGACGGCCAACGCTCGACCGATAGCCTCGAGAGCGGCAGCCTATATGGATGGCTGGACATAATTCACAAAAGGTTAGATGAGCACAGTCTCGGGTCCATGACATATCAACTGATTCGTTTGAATTTCTCCATGCTAGCCCAAGTAAACAGATGCCTACAGCAGTGACACTGAACACCATAGATATAAACCAAAAGGCATTGACGCAGTTCGCAAGGGCGCCTCGTGTCTGATACGAGAGTTGGAGGGTTGTCGCAGTGACTGAGCTAAAAAAGGAAGCTCCTGTCATCTGGTTGAGGAGTTGGTCTATCGCATTTTTCCCATTCACGTTCGCTAAGGCGCAATCAATAGCAATCCTTTTGAGACCTGCATTGCCATGTAGCTCACCGGTCGCAGAAGCATTCGCAAAAGCCTGTCCTAGTACAATGACATCATCTTTGAGTCTTTCCAGCATCTCTTTCAGTTCTTTATTGTGATGGAATTCTTCTAGATTTACGGATAAGGAATCTGCCGTTGCTAGCTCAACAGTATTGGAGACACCCACTCACCCTTGAATGCCGCCAGGTCAGATGAGGAGTGCTAGCATGCAAACCGACCGTCAGGAAGGTTTCCCGCTCGTGCTTGCACCAGCTACTCATCCTTCACTTACCTTGAGATCTTCAACTAAAAATCGGATGTACCCTGGTAGTTCTTTGTGACCTCCAGGCTGAAGATGCTGTTTCCCTCCGCGAAGACTCTCTGCCATGTTTTCCAGACTCTGAGAGAGTCTCGATACTTCCTCCAAAAAGCTCTGCAGTTGTCAGGTGAGGACTCGAAAGTACGTAGGAGCCCTAGATAACTTGACCTGCACGCATCTGAACCCAGGGGTCTAGATTCTCCCGATTAGGATCTACCGAGTAGAGATCCTTCGCCCTTTTTTCAAGCAATTTCCGCAATGAATGGAATGGCGATGATCGCGCCATGGCTATGATCTTCGTGGTTGACTCGTATGACACTTTCGCAAAGATGTCCAGCTATATGGGACTCATCACTACTGTTGCATTCTTCGATGGCTTGTGTTGAAAAACAAATACCTGTATTTGAGCACGATTTATGTTACTAACAGACCTCCCTGTCTGACTTTCCATAAAATCTGCAGATCTGAATGCTCACAATATGCAGAGCTTTCTAGCGCGCCTCACTTCCGAACGAGGCGAGCCAGCTGGTCGTCTTGACGCTGCGATTTCGTATGTTCAAAATTTTGTAATGTTAGATGACTCCAGCAGCTTACATCTCTCGTCCTCTCCTGCGATACGCACATCTCCTGCAATGCGCACATCGAAGTAAGCGGTGATGAACAGACGTCGCGATACGAAGTCGATGACGTACGAACAAGTCTCAACACGTACGGCGGGCTTTCCACTCCATCTCCACGTTCTGGAAGTTCAGTATTATAATTGCCAGGTGCCACAGTCGAGTTTTCATTTGTAATGCGCTCAAAGTCGCGCCTGCTGTTGATCTCCCCGTTGACTGAGAACGGCATATGGTGGACAATCGGAAACTGAGGTTCAGGATTACTTAACGGCCACTCACCGGACAGGTCCTAAAAGGTCAATCATGTTGTGGATGTATATCGGAGTCACAACGTCAAAGGTAACGTGCACAGTACATACGATTGACAAGCGAGGCACCTGCGATAGCCTCCAGGTGGATATCGTACGCTATGGGAGTCGAAGCACCACTCTTATTCGCTCGGAATGCTGACGGAAATACGGTGTCAGCCAGTCGTCACAAATAGTGGTCGGAAAAAGAAAGGAAATATATTCCGCAGTGGTCTCGACTGTCGACGGAAATCCATCACCTATCACTTCGGAGCTGATCAAGCCACAAGTCTGTCCTGAAACTATACGGACATTGGCAAGGCAGCGGGCTACATAGAACGCTCACGGAAATTGCACGGAAACATCGAAGACTCGCCGTCTCATGCAAGGAAGCCTCCGTCCTTTGATAGACATACTATCGCCATCGTCCTGATAAGCGAGCGTGGCGATGGATGATTTGAAGTTAAAAGCAATGGCGTGTGCGCGTCAGGTTGGAGATCAGTGGAGACAATGCATCGAAAGCGCAAAGCATGCAATCGAATCGTGCTGAGTTGTGGGACATACCTAAGAAGATGAGCAAGCTCCCTGTATCACATCTATGATTTTCCAACAGATTATGACATGAAAGGCATGCTGAATGGTACAACTTGTCAACTTGTCAGATTCTACCCATGGAGACGAAGAGCAAGGACGCCAGGACAGCAGCGTCTTCCGGCCCCGAAGTTCGCGGTAGGGCCAAGTTACAGATCGGGGATGCACGGATGAATAGACACACGAGATGCATAATAAGGTGAAAGCAGCGCACCAGAACGTACCCTGCGATCGTTTTCTTTCTACGTTTCTCGCTTCCTCGGGCGTTAGCCCGTCTGCAGGTCACGCGCCATCCTATACCTATCTCTTCACTGCCTGCGCGTGGATACATTGTCTGCTGCTATCCTTTGCCAGGGGTACCGATTCCGAGTTGCTTAGTCGCTGATGAGGCTGCGCTGAACGCAGAGCTGTATAGTCCACGTCCGAGATCGAGAGGCAAACACTTCAAACGCGTGGTGGACAGCGCGCAGCATACTTATACATCAGGACTAATAACGATACATTTGACTTGAATGCCCATCTTCACGAAATAGGCCCTGTCTAATCCGCTAAAAATGTGTTAGCTGGAGAGGCGACGATGAAAGTAAAATTCCTCGAACTCACAATCATCACTTTTAACGATGTGCTGATCAGAGCTATATACTAGGCTACAGGCTTTGAGGGTTCTTTCGACGAAGTCGGAGAAAGGTTTCTCAGAGAAACGTCGTATACGACTGTCGGATTCGACGATGAGCACACTCCTTCCTCGAGTTAGAGAGCAGTCACAAGCGCACCTTCTTCTATTTTTTTGATATCATATTTGAGGCTATCAAATCTTCTACGCAGAATGTCATTTTTGAGGTTGAGCTGTATTGCCAATGTTACGATGAGAGAAGAAACGAAGAAGTGAGCAGACCATACCATGGAAAAACCGGCGAAAAGGTCCTTCACAAACAGAGATATCCTGATTGGCGCCTCGAAATCGCCTAGGGTGACGGAATTGACGGCTAGCCGAGACTGTTGACGCTGTCAGCGACAGAAGGAACAGCCGTGCGTGATAAAACCGACCAATTCGTTAACCATGGTAATCAACCCGTGAAGATAATCTTCGACCGTGAGAGTGAACCGATCCTTCCACTCATCCTTGACTGTTTGAAACGCGAGATTCCTCGGTCAGATGTCCGAGTGCACAATGGGTTGGTAAACATACTGCCCAGTTGCGCGCTGACGCTCGGCAATGACAATAAAGTCCCGTTTGCTAAATACTCCACGAGGACTGCTGAGAAGATGGCTGAGCGAAGCGAGTTGCTCCACATGTCCTTCCATCGCCAAAACTGGTTTTCAGGGATGATCCCAACCAATGCGCCCGCGGTCTCCTGATAGCTGTGGAGGATCGGACGGACAGTATCCAAAAGCGCCGGTACTGGAGCCGAAGCCGATGGTATCAGGCAAAGCTCGTTAAACGCGATGGTATGGCACACTTTCGGGCGTAGGGGTTGAATGAATCTTGTTCAGCGTCCCTACCATCAACCTGGCCTTTTTGTCGAAGTCGTTGACATGTTCCTTGATTTTCTAGTTTCAAAAAATCAGGAAAAGGATGAAGGACGTGAATTGGACCAATTACTTCTCTGAGCTCCGCATCGCTGTCGAGCAACGTGTTGATCTGTTCCACGCCTTGTGGATCCATGGAAATGTCGGTTCTGCGAGATGCTGAACCTGCTGAAGTTGGTCGGATTCGGTTGAAGCTGGAAACGTTACAGAAGTCGTGCGACTCACCTTCCAAATAAGGAAACTGATACGATAGCCAATTCGAGCGGAGTAAAGCACCTGAGGCTCATCCTGACTTCACTAGTCTCTAGCAACGAAGCTAGTGCCGCCCAGAAGAACTAACAGACCCTTTTTCATGCAGTAACGACCTCTAACGATTATAATCTATATATGTTGTACAATTCCCCGCTTACCAGGCCCACCGCAATGTCTAACTCGACCCAGTCCTCGGTTACTCTTGCGGCGCTGCTTCCAACTTTGCCGTATACCCTGGCCTATGGCCTTCCGCTGTTCCTTCTTTCTTTACCGCTGACATTTGCGGGCCCTTTCCTGATAGTAGACAGGACCTTCTCATTTGCGCCGCATGACGACGTTCCACTGCCTGGTGCGTTCGGGGTTAACAAGACAACGCGAAAGCACTTCTATCTAGAGGGTGGTGTAGGAGGATTAGCCGTTGGTTGGGTCTTTGGTTGTGAGTGCTGATCTCTTGCGCTGTGAGCCGTGCCAGGTCTAATCACCTGTTTTCTGCAGTATTTCTGTCGTCCTTCCTAGTCCTCGTAATCCCCAACGAATCTGCCTCACCTCCACTCAGCGCCCCGTCCTTTATCGTGGTGTGGTTACTTTCTGCCATCTCGACTTCTATCCTTTCTGGCCGATTCAAATACGCGTCTCTTCTCTTCGCAGGGATGACCGGTGGGTATGTACCCGCTCTCACGCTCAGTGATCTTTACTTGGGCTTATCTTCGCTCAGAACAACCTTCGCGCTTGCGCTGGTGATCGGCATGCATCCCGCCTTGAGTACGCGCCGAATACTCCTGGCCTTCTTCATCTGTCTGTTCCCTCTCATGACCCTTCTGCCATTCCGCACCCGCCTTATCTTTCTGCGCATCTCCGCGGCCTCCACCGGTGCTTTTGGTCTCATCCTCTCCATTGCCCTCATGGCACACGCGGAAGCGTGGGGGAATGTCTGGGAACGGTTGTGGGTGAGCGATGGTGCTGGTTGGGGCACGTCTGTTGAACATGGGATGAGTGCTGCATATTGGCTTCTGCTCATCGGGGGCTTCGTTTCGGACTGGCTGCTCCATCGAGTATTCGGAGGAAATCCCGATCAGGTTAGAGATGCATCTATCCACTTACTTGCTCACAGATGTTAATCCTCTTGTGCAACAGAAATGGGACAAATATCTGGCCGAGTACACGAGTTCACTTCCTCATGATCCGAGTCGCGCAGGTATTTTTACGCGTCCGACTCACAGCATCTGGTCCCGTGCACTGGCTTTCTTCCACATCCACGCGCAGCCATCGCCCGCTGTACCCATGCCCGAATCGGGGCCATTTTATCCCATTTTCCCATCTTTTGACGCCGATGGTGCAGACAAGAAGATGCCCCTTTCGTTTGAGGGGGAGAAGGCATTTGAGTACGAGAGACGACCTGCCTTCCTTCGTAAACCTTCGCACCATCCTCTGACTGAGCTGCGAACACTGGCGGACAAGAAACAATCAAGAAAACGGGACGCAGTGAAATTTCGTCCTATAAAGTCAGAAGACTCGTACTCTGATTCCGACGATGACGAGACAAAGGTCGACGAAGATACTCTGTCGGATGCACCTCCCAAGCCATTAGCCTCCTTGCAATCCATCTCATCAAGGACGCTGAGTGTCGGCTCCGTATCGGGATCTCGCGATTCGAAGGGTCAGGAACTGCTTGAAGCTCATCTGGAAGAACATGGGCGTAGGATTGGCTACCCCACCGGGGGTCAGTACATTCCAGCAGGAGGCCCGTACGAGGAGGACGTTACCAACATGGCGAGTCTCCCCTCATCCCCTACCCCCCTTTCAGCCCCCGGCTCCACAACCACCGGTGGACCAATCACGCTCACCCGCCAGCCCATCAACGGCGGAATTACCCTGGCAGCGCGCAGCATCAGAAATGGGACAACTTCTGGAGGGATGTAACGCAAAGAGCTGGTGAAGGTATGCGATAACGTGAAGTTTATCTTCGTCTGGGATGGCCTTGTTCTTTACTCTTCGTTATGTATGTTCAATGATCTCTTACGACCTCTTACGACCCGTCATGACCCGTTTTCTGTCCTGAATGTTATTGCAGACTATATCTATAGCTATACCGATATCGTTTTCGGAAATGATATCATTTTGTTCCGTATCTTTGCGCTCTTTCCCATCAGCAGCCCTTTGGCCCGCATGGTTGGATGGACATCGAGCCGTGGTCAAAAATAGTCCCTCAGATGATGGTCATGATCTCGCCGGGTATGGTCCATGATACGCGATAGCGCTCCAAGTCACTCCTCTCAAAAACATCCATGATGAGACGGCCATCATTGCACTGCTTTTCGACAGACACGGTCTTGCTTCCAGCGTAGTAATGGACTGACGCAATGCATCACTGGCGATCACTGGCCGCAGATAACGGGGGCCCGCGACGGCGACCTCTATCAAGGCAGAGGCGGGCTATATTGGTGCGTTCCGTAATGTATTCGGGGGACTTCTCTATTATTATCGGGAAAGCTTTCTGAAGTATATGGAGAATCCTTCCGGAGACGAAGAAGTCGTCTGAAGGGCACCAGCGGCATTGGTAGCGCTTCGGGTGCTCTTCTTAATAGAGCAAAAAGATTCGGAGGCAATAATAGCGGCTTCGTCTTCAACTGCCCACGTCAAGCAAGCCGCCGGGTTTGCAGTAGCCGGAAGGAATCGTGGTCATCTGCTGCAGTAGATGTTGCAGAAATCTCCCGGGAAGAGACCGCGACATTGCCTCCGACTTCAGCTGGCTGTTCCTGTCCCTACGCTCGCAATCGCCACGAAGTAGCACCTCATGTCAGTTATGATAATTAATCTGAGAAGTTATTGAACCATAAAACTTAACCACGGCGTTCAACACCCCTACAGCACACGGCGCTTCCCTGGATGAGTACAATCGTGTTGAAAACTCAAGAGAGTGACAAGAACTTACTATCTGTCGTGCCCGTCGCCAGGAGTAGCTGAGATGTCGACTGACCCTTCGACATGCGATGTTTGACGTCTGACACTTTCTCTACTCAAAAGCTATCAAGCTTCTGTCGATGCGCCAAGGACTGTAGAGTGCCTTGGCTCTGAGATGGTGAACTACCTTGGCAAACGTCTTGGCATACCTAAAATGCATTCTTCCTCAATTCTTCCTTCTTCTTTAGAGCACGTAGCTTAGCCGCATGCAGGTCCGTCACCAGAGGCAGGACGACACTTGTTTATGCATGGCCGTCAAACGATGTCGAGGGCAACTTGGAACATGCTGAAGTGGATTATTTATTTAACGACGGTTATCATATATTGAACGCTTAACTTATTGAAACTATCTATATTCGTTTACTTACAGTGAAACAAACATTGACAAGCCGTAACTAGCCGTTGTTGACCACAACCTCATCACGACCTGCAGCTTTCCTTCCACTTGCCTAGTACTCGCCTGCAGCCTTATGCAGGCATAGACTCCGAACGAGTCCAACAAGATCAGAGCCCTGACCAGAGTCTAGATGAACTCAGTAGCCCATCAAATCTGGAAGGCGGCCGATGTCACTTGATGCTTTAGTATGACGCCCTATGACTATCACGTCGATCTCCCGCTCGAAGGCCTTCGAACTTAAATAATCGTATGCCGGTTACGTCTAGAAGAATAGCTGTAAATCATAAAGTGAAGATTTTGGTGGGTCCTTACCATTGATTTGCTGGATTAGGCCGTAGTAAAATCTGATTGAGCAGTTTTGTGAGGCTGGTCCAGGACCGTAGGAATCCACGGCTGTCTCCCATGGTGGGACATTAGCGACTACTGAGCGAAGGATCAGTCGCCGTTTTCCATCCCTCAGGGACGCAGACTACGCAACAAATGGGGTACGGGCCGCCGGGAAAGGATGTACCCACGAAGTTCGCTCGCTCGGTTCCCACCCCTGCGTTCGACACTGACCAGGGTACCTGTGCTGCATTCGTCTCTTCCGCATGGGCTGCCTGCTAACCACGCGCTGCCTCTACATCATGTGCAGTTCTCACCTCGGTGATGTCTTCAGACTTCCCATCTTGCGCCCCGAACAATTACCCCATTCGCGGTTGTGCACGACACAATCGTCCAAGTCCCACTCCATCGTCGGGTTTATTGACCAGATCAAGGCGAATCTCTACCAGCCAGTGCGCACAAAAGGGCATGTACAAAAGGGCTTATACTAGGCGGCATCTGGTGATTCAATCCGAAATGACCGCAAGACGTAAGGCCATCCTTGATAACCTTACCTCTTTCTGATTTTGAACAGTACCATTTACCAATTGTGATTCTTCTGCCGGCAAAGTCTAATTTTATACGCTAGTTTCGAGGGTAACCAACGCGCGGAGGATGCCATTCTCGGCGGTCACTTCTGAAATCAGCGTCTCTTGAAGAGGGGCCCGAGGTTTCGCTGCATCTCGGGTCAGTACCATGCGCTCTGCTGCTCTGGCCTGATTCACCCGTATGCTTCCCGGGAACTCTAGGGCTGGAAGGTGGTTGTTTTGATGAATTCTGCTCAGTTCTCTGTTCATGTTCGCCTGTTTCACCATAGGACCATATGGCCATTGGCAGCATCAAGCCCGTGTCTCTCCGGGAGAAGGACTCGTCTCCTCAGAGACCCGATGCCTGCCAACAACGACGTTGACCAAGTGACCAGAAAACAACTAGATCGCATTACTGCATGGGGTACTTCTCACAGTCCCTTGATACTTTGTTAACATCAAGTTCGCGGCGGAGCTCATTGATTTTCCATCTAATGATCTTCGTGACGCATGCGGGATACTATCACGGGCAGTCTCAAAATCTGGCGCTCAAGCCTCAATCAGGATGATTTTACCTACCCGAGCAGCGCCTAGTCAATGAGCGATCATGTCGCACGAGTATTTTCTGCTATGGCGGCAGAACAGAGTACCAAATTGTGTATGTCGTTACCGTTGGCGTCTTATTCTGTGCTAATTATAACTCATTCTCGTGAGGAATGACGCGGACATGCGAGGAACTATAGTCTGACGCTCCGCATCATGCGGAGTTAGGTGCCCGTTTCACGTTACATGCATGCGGTCTTCGCCGTCCTTCCCCAGATCTCTTCCTCACGTGTATTTTATTTCCTAATCATGGGTATGCAGCCCATCTTTCGGACACGTCTGGACACGTCTGGGATATGAATTTTAGTGACCTCTGCATAAATCATCCATATTCAACTCGGATCCGCGTAACAGAACCGTCTCCTGGATTCTCCGTACTCCATCCAGGGCGTCCATCGTCTTGCGGGGATCGGACATGAACGGAGCTCATCCATCTCATCCTGACATGGGACTAACGAAGCGTCCCTAGACTACCCGGTCCACGCTATGTTGGCTACAGTCGAGATGTGTCGCTTCCATGTCTGGTGCTCTCACACGACGCCATGCTAGACACGATCGTACAGGTGTTCAGCGCCTTATGTTCGCTGGCTGGACGTTTTAACCATGTTTCTGGCGTATAAAAGGACGATCTAGATGCCGCTGAAAGGACAAGGATCACCCTTCCCAGCAACTCGACCCGACCAGCACGATGAAGTTCTCCCACACTTTCCTGTCTCTCGTCATCATCGCTGTCTCAGTCCATGCTGCACCTGCCGCCAACAGCACGGCTGCATCGATTCAATTGAGCTCGGCATCGAGCCTTGCATCAAGCGCGGTAAGCTTGGCATCGTCTGCGGCTGCTGATCCATCGAGCGTTGTTGGACCTTCCGCAAGCACTGCTGAGCCCCCGACGTCGACGTCTGCTGCCGAAGAGCCAGCGGCCAGCGTCACCGTGGCGCCCGCCAGCAGCAACCCGAACGCACCAATATTCCCTCCAGGGTCCGATGTTCAGCCCGAGGCAATTCGGGGCAGTCTGGGAGCCACCATCCTTGGACCTCAGAACGTGGCCATCGACCAGCAGAATCCCGACTTGCTTGCGCCTCCCACCACGGACCACGGCGACGTGTACGTGTCTACTTGATTAGCCTATAATTCCTGTGACTGATGTGCCGTGCAGGGGTAACGCAAAGTGGCCGTTTGGTCTTAGTCACAACCGTTTGCAGACCGGTGGATGGGCCCGACAGCAGAACAGTAAGCCATCCTTATCTGGTGATCTCGGACCTACAGACTCACAGGTGTATGATAGTTGAAGTGATGCCGCTGGCAACCCGTATGACCTATCCTTCTCCATGAACGTCCACGCCCTCATTTGCTATTTTAATAGAAATGGCAGGTGTGAACATGCGCTTGGAAGCGGGCGCCATTCGGTGAGTAACACATGTTCCGTTTATTCAGCACCTTGCTCATGAGATGTTTTCTCCTAGGGAGCTTCACTGGCACAAGACGTCCGAGGTGCGTTGAAATTTATCTCTGCGAGAAACGTATTCCTCATCGAAGCATCGGGGCCAATAGTGGGCTTACGTGTTGAAGGTAATTTGGCCTCGTCTTGTCATCATGTACCCGACATAGCTCACTTTTTACCTATTCCTCCCAAGGGCTCTACCCAAGTTACATCTGTCAATCAGGACGGGCAGAACTTTGTGGCGACGGTGGTAAGTCTTTCCCATCTGGGTCTCTCACCGCTATCTGATATATTTCTGTAACTGTAGAACCCCGGTGACCTCTGGTACTTCCCTCCCGGCATCCCACACTCTCTGCAGGCCACCAATGACTCGGCTGATGGCTCTGAGTTTTTGCTTGTAAGCCGTTATCTGCTGTACGAGTCGGGCAGTCGGCTCACAATACGAAGGTGTTCGATGACGGGGCGTTCAGCGAAGATGCTACGTTCCTGGTAAGTTCTACACACGATGGGACGGCAGCGGATCAAGATTTGACTCGGACACTGTTAGTTAACGGATTGGCTCGCCCATGTCCCGATGGAGGTCCTTGCGAAGAATTTCCAGACGAACATTACCACATTCGATCACATTCCCTCGGAAGAGCTGTATATTTTCCCCTCGGGTCCGCGCTTCCGCTTCTTGTTCTGTTTTTGCGCACCTTGACGCCTTGTCATGCAGAGCCCCCGGCAGATGATGCTCAGCCCCCTTCGGACCCCAATGGCCAAGTCCCGAACCCGTTCATGTTTGCGCTCTCCAAGGTCAATCCGACGCCTCTCAGCGGAGGCTCTGTCAAGATCGTCGACTCTACGACGTTCCCTGCCTCCACGACCATCGCTGTCGCCGAAGTCACTGTCGAGCCCGGTGCCATCAGGGAGCTCCATGTCAGTGCCTTTCGCACTCCACCGAGGCTTCTCATTCACCTAATTTTGTCCACAGTGGCACCCCACGCAAGATGAATGGACCTTCTACATGTTTGTCAACGTTCCCGTGGGTTGAAGCCTAGAATCTGACATCAGCTCACGCAGCTCCGGCACGGGTCGTGTAACAGTCTTCGCGTCACAGAGCAACGCTCGTACTTTTGACTACCAGGTGGGTTGAGGGCCTCAGCCGTTGACGAAATAAGTTCTGACAGTTTTCACAGGCTGGTGACGTTGGATACGTTCCCGCTTCGTTCGGTGAGAGTGCTCCGATATTGATGTCGGTGACAGAGGACTCACACTTGCGAACAGGACACTACGTCGAGAATGTCGGCAATGACACGCTGCACTTCTTGGAGATCTTCAAGACTGGTACGTGCCATTTAGCCTTTGAATGCGATGCTTCGCTCAACTTGCTATAGACCGTTTCCAGGACCTTAGCTTGAGCCAGGTGAATTATACAATAATCAGAAACGCGAGGTGTATCTGACTGACGTGCTTGCAGTGGCTCGCCCTGACGCCGCCTGCGCTTGTCAAAGCCCATCTCGGGTTCTCGGACGAGACCATTGCTCACCTCAACAAGACGAAGCAGATTGTGGTGGGCCCTCTGCACTAGAATATCGGTCTCGAGCGCGATTCAAGGGATGCCGGGATATTTATTCACGGTGCTGGACTGTGGTCTCCGTTCCTAGATTTCAGAATGAGTTCGACATGCTATGACTTATCTGACGATACGTATAACGGCCGAAGTATGAATTGATATTTTGTTTTCCCTGAATTTCCGTGAAAACCGACGGGCTCGATCAGAAAATACGACACCGTAATTTATTCAAATTCTCTCCATAATTGCAAACTACAGGATACTCAGCCTGTCCAATAACCTGCATCGCGATGGTCATACTAAGAGCGGTTGGAGACTTATGGGGCAGGGAATGCGCCAAGCCTTCATCTTGTGGTTTCAAGAATATCTCCAGCGTCGGTAAAATGTCCCCTCCGTTAGTTTTCAATGCTGAAGCGGGTGTCTCCGAACCGGTCCCCCGGTGTTTTACAAGGATAACCAGAGGCCGAGATCGACCGCTACTTCATCCAGCAGAAAGACACCAGGGCGGTACGCTGAGCAGACGTCACGTACCTCGATAACTCCTCCCGACGAAGGAACTCAATGTGCCTTGGCGCGTCCTCAGAACTGGAACGGGGCCAGACGGCCATCACATATGCAATTGGCCGAGAGCGATCTCCCTCGAGATCCTACGTTTTCCGCTTCTTCCGCGCGCCGCCCTCCTCCTTCTCGGTCTCGCGCTTGCTCTTGATACCCATCTTCCGCATATGCTCCTTCTTCTCCTCCTTCTTCTTATCGCCGAGCCGCGCCTCCTCCTTCTCGAGCTTCTTCTTCCGCGTAAGCTTCCGCTGCTCCTGCGTCGCCCGCCGCTTCGCGACCTGGTCCTTCCGAATCGCGCGCATCTGCTGCAGCGCCGCGAGCGCGCGGCGCTCCTCGGGCTCCATGACGACCGCGCGCTTCTGCAGGTACGTCGCCTTGCCCTGCGGCTTCATGAGCTTCGGCTTCGACGCGTACGGGAGCGCGGCCTGCAGCTTCTGCGGGACGCGCAGCGGGTTGAAGCGCCGCCCCGGCCGCTCGACGGGCTTGTACGTCGAGTTGACGTCCTGCGGCGCGGTGAGGCCCTGCGCGCGCCGCACCGCGCCCGTGAGACGCATCCCGGTCCACGCGGTGTCGTTCGACAGCAGCAGGGACGTGACGGGGTTGTAGTACTTCCGCGGCTGGATCGGGTACCAGGCGCGGAGGAAGACAAGATCTAAGAAAAGCGCGTGTCAGAGCGCCGGCGCCAGAGCTGGGTGGATACGTACCGCTCATGAGGATCTTATCCTCGAAGGTCGCACGAAACGCCCCGTCCGGCTTCGGGAGAGCTTTCTTCACCTGTCCGCGAATGCCGGACACCGTCTTGATGTTGGCGCCCTCGAACTTCGCGACCTCCAGCGCGGAGGTGAACATCTCCTTCACGAACGCGGTGTTCTTGAAGATCTTGTACGGCACACCGATGAGCTTGAGCTTCTTCACGATCTGCACGGAGCGGTCGATGTCGAGCACGACGCCCGTCGCGGACACGCGGAACGCGGCGGTGTCCGCGCCGACCGAGTTGAACGCACAGAAGCCCGTATTGGGCAGAGTCACGGGCCCGTAGAACGTCGCGTAGCAGTGCATGTGCTCCGGCGTGTACTTGAGCATGCGCATGCGGATCGAATGGTCGTCGAGCGCGTAGATCGGCGTGGTCTGGAAGCGCCGCCAGCCGAGGCTGAAGATGAGCGGGTCGTTCGTCTTGAGCGTGCGCGTGTGCCACCGGTGCCGCTTGATGCGCACCTGCACGAAGCCGAACGCCTGCTCCGCGGGCAGCAGCCCGCCGACGATGAGCGGCCGGTGCGGGTCGAAGTGCTCGACCATCTCGCTCGGGACGTTCGCGAGCTCGATGCGCACGTATGAGCCGGGGCGGTGCCCCTCGACGAGCGCGCGCGTCTCCGCGTCGGCGTCGGCGAACTCGGCGCGGTTGAGCGCCTGCTGCCGCGCGATCTCGTCCTTCTTCTCGTCGTAGAAGTCCTGCTTCGCCTCCTCGGGGTCGTCATACTGCTCGTCGAACTTGCGCTTCAGGGCTTCCTTTTTTGCGGCGAGGGCGGCGGCACGCTCGTCCTCTCGGTTCGTGGGTGCAGGTTCTTCGGCTTTGTCGTCGTAGTCCTCCGCGCCCTCGTCTCCATCTGCATCCTCGTCATCTGAAGCCTTCATGTCGGCGTCCAGGACGTCATCGCCTGTGATGAACAGATGCCGTATTGAATCCAGCATGTCCTCGCTCTCCCACTCCTTCAGCTCCTCTGTGGGGGCGTCCAATTTGGTCATGTCGAGCACTTCCACATCATCAGTTGCTGCCTTCTTCACAACAAACAAGGCATCCTCGTCCTCCTCTTCCACATCCTCCTGAGCTGCAGACGAATCGTTTTTGATGACCTCCGCTGGTGTGAGTGCGGTTGAATAGATCAACTTGGTCCAGTCTTTCCGCCGCCTCCGCCGTGAACCCAATTCGAACGACTCTGCTGCCCGCTCGGCCAGGTTGGCCTTCCACCGCGGCACGTCGTCTTCCTCATCCTCATCCTCATCCTCATCCTCGTCATCCTCCCCTTCGCCGCCTTCTGCTTTCCGCCTTGCCGCGTCGTCGTCGTCGTCTTCCAAACCCATGTCCGAGTCACTGTCTGCGTAGGCGACGTCCCCATCTTCATCTTCGCGGAATGACAACTGAGCCGTTGACCGAAGCCCTGATCTCGGCGCCGAACGACCTTCGTATTGACGTGGCGGTGCCTCGTCCTCGTCGCTCGCCTCGTCCTCATCCTCGTCAAATTCAGCTTCCTCATCGTCGTCAGCGTCCTCGTCATCTTCATCATCTAGCTCGGATGCCTCGTCGCTATATGTGCGACTCGACGATGGGTCCATAACGAGATGCTGCGATGAAGAGCCCAGAAGCTTGATCTGGCTACGCGCAATCGTGTCCTCGAGCGTATGACCGACATCCTGCAAGTCCATTACCATCTGCTCTCCCTCGCCTTGCGGCACTGCTAGGGCAATGAGCATCACAGTAAAAAATCAAAGAAACCACGACGCACCGTCCGCATTGCCGCGCGTGAAGCTGCCGGGCACGTTCACCCATACTGCATCCTTGTCATACACCACGCCGCCGACATCGCTCATCGGCGCATGCACAAGCAGCTTCTTCTTCTCGCTCAGTCGGCGCCGCTTCTCGCTCGCCGCGTCGGGCAGCGGACACGGGTCGCCGAGCACCTGCACGCTGCGCATCTCGAGGTCGCCGACGCCCGGCACGTGCACCTTCGTGCCGAGCCGCAGATTCGTGCCGCGGAGGTAGCCGTACACAGTGACGGTGCGCTCGCACGCGCCCTTGGACGTGCGCACGGTCTCGCGCGGCGTGAGGTCCTCGAGGCGGTCCGCGAGCAGGTAGGGGTGCGCGTTGCGGAAGACGAGCGGGCGGAACTTGATGACGCTGATGAAGCGCGAGAGGTTCAGGATCTCGTTGTCGGGGTAGCGCCCGTTGAGCACGCCCGAGAGGTAGAAGAGCTTCGCGCCCTGGTAGATCTCGGTCCAGAAGCGCTTTTTGAGCGCTTTTTTGGTTGCGCGGAGGATGGCGGCTTTTTTGATGAGGTCGAGGTGGGTGAGGACGCCGATGACTTTGGGGAAACCGTGCGATTGGAGGATGTTGAGGAATTCGAAGGTTTCCTAGGGGCCTGTGAGCTACGCTATGAAGAATCTGTGTGGTCTGCGCACCATCTCGAAACCGAATGAGCCGTCGATCATGAGCAGCACGAGGTCCGCAATTTTGCCAATGTCGATCATCGAGTTGAGGTCGTTGTTACATTCGACGAACGTGAGACGCCGCTTCTTCCCACTCACGACAGTGACAGGCCCGCGAATGTCGTTCAGAGTCTGCTTGGTATATCTTCGCACCAGACTTTTCACAAGCGTGGACTTGCCGACGCCGGGCGGACCGACAATGGCGACAATGACGGGCGGAGGCTGGTCATCTGGAGTTCGGTCGACAAGGGGAACGTGGAGACGAGTCTGGTTCTTCTCTGCAGTACGACGGCCCTGCTTTTCTGCTTTGCGGCCGGATTTAGGGGCGAAGGCCTGTAAAAGCTGTTAAAAGGTAGTTCATTGGCGGAATGAGGATATCGTACCCTCGGGTCATTTCCCTTCTGTCTCTCCTTTCCCTTGCCCTTATCCGCCTTTTTCTCTGCGTGTTTGCTAGAAACTCTGTGCTCCTTGTGTTTTCTATCGTCCATCGTGTTGACGAGAGTGCAGGCTTTACAATGCCAATTTGGAGCACTCCGAGTTAAGGATGGATGGTCCTGGCGGCGCGCTCAGGTATGGCGCAAAATTCGAGTCCTACAAGTCAATGCAGGAGATTCGCCTCCTATTTGCACCTCGTGGAGTGAAAAAGAAAAGGAAGGTGAGTGCAAGAAACGGAAGACGTTGAGCACTTGGGAGGAGCAGAAAGTGAAATTTCGAGTTCGGGTTAAGGTTGACGCGAGCACGTGAGGAGCGCGTCTGTGGTTGACGGCCACCTCGCCGTCGCTTTTCGTTCAACTCTCTATTGTCCAACTCGTCTCCCGCCTCCTCCTCGCCGTCCCCCGTTCGTTCCCTCCCTCGTCCTTCTTTATCGGCGGCGATACCTATTCTCTACGCTATGCGGGGCTCACGGCGCGAACTCGACTTTAGCATTCGGGGCGATGAAATCGAACAGACCCGCATCGCACTCGAACAAAACCTCCAACACACAGACCTCTCCCTTCATCTCTCTTCCGCTCACGAAGTCGACCATTACGACGACTCTGTTGAGTATCCTCGCCATTTCTCGGGCCCCGAAGAGCCCGGCTTTTCATTCCGCTCAATGGAGCACGACGAACGGTCGTTCATATCTGAAGACGCCTACCGCGGTGCCCACGCATGGTCCTACCGCAGCGGTGAAGACGAAGAAGGCATCCACGCCTATGCCGGCGGCGAAACGCTGTCCACCGCAGCGCACCACGCCAGCGCATTGACGCTCAGCGCCGGCCTGGGCGGCCGCGGCCATCGACGCGATGTCAGCCTCAGCGGCGCAGAGTACGACCCCGACCGCCCGCTGCAGGACCTCGTCGCCCACGCAGGTAACAAGCTCTTCGAGGACGACGGTACCCGTTCTCGTGCCCACGTCGTAAGTGATCATTAAATTTTCGCGAATCGTGATCTCCAATCCGTCGCCCCGTCCGCTGCAGTCCGACTCGGTCCCCTTCGACCCGCTCGTCGTCGACAGCACCGCCGAGCTCGACCGCATTCTCTCATCGCAACACACCCGCGCAGCGGCCCTCCGCTCCGCCTCGTCGAGCTCGTCGTCCAACTCTGGGTCGTCCGAACCCGACACGCCCGATCCGACCTCGCCGACGACCTCTCGCCCCAAGCTCTCCGATGCGCTCTCGCACCTGACGTTCTCACCGAAGCGTCCACGCTCACCTGCGCTCGTTATCGCCGGCTCGCGCTCGTCGTCGCCCGCGCTGTCGTACACACGTTCGCACCGCTCCCGGGCGTCAAATCCTGTCATTGAGGAGCGACAGGAGGATGAACCCACTCCGCGTGCGACGCGGATGCAGCAGCCCGCGATCAAAGTCCGCCCGCCCACGCCGTCCACCGCAAACTCGAAGTTCACGAAGCTTGCACGGGGCATCGCGCGCGACATCCAGCAAGAACAAGAACAGAGCCGATGGGACTTTGATCCCGACGGCGAGCACGAGCCGGGCGTGCTCGCGCAGAGCACGGTGCGCGCCAGGAAGACGAAGCCCCCAGGTCTGTCGAGCTTTTATGAAGCTGATTGCAGGCGATTAATGGATTTGCGCGATGATTTTGTAGGGATCCATGCGCCGGCTGTCAAGTCGCCCTTTGGAAATGGACGCGCGAACACGAGTGCACGGCAGGCGAGTGGGGGCCGTGCGACGGTGCAGCTGCCGGACGTCACGGGCATCACGAACGCCGTAGAGAGCCCCGCGAAGGGCGGGCTGCAGTACTACGCCTACGAGGACGACGCGGACGAGTATGGCGATGGCAAAGGTCCGTGCCCTCTTTCTCCACCGCCTGGCATGCTCTAATCGTGTGGTGCAGCACGCCTCATTGCGTCGCTCGGCGTCGTGCAGACGAAGCTCGCACACCTCGACGCGGAGAACAACGCGTCGCGCCGGCGGATGCGCGAGCTCGAGGGCGAGCTCGAGGTCTGCAAGCAGGAGGTGCGCGCCGAGCGCGAGCGCGTGATGCGCCATGAGGAGACGCTCGCGCGGCACGTCGAGGCGGCGCGGCATGACCGCGACAAGGGCAAGGCCCGCGCAGACACCGAGAGCGCGGAGGACAAGCGGCGCTACCGCGAGGCCGTCGAGGAGAAGAAAGGTGCGTTGCCCTTGCCCGCTTGCGCGCGTTGAAGCAGGCTGATGTCTTTGATGGAATGGACAGCGCTGGAGAACCTGATCAACACGCTGCGGACGCATATGGCGCGGCTGACGACGGAGCTCGCGTCGCACCAGAGCATGCTCGACGAGCTGCGCGGCCTGCGCGAGGCGGACGCGCGCACGCTGCGCGACAAGGTGCGCGAGGTCGACAGGCTGCGGGGCGAGGTCGAGAGGGTCGCGATGGAGGTCGAGGTGCTGCGCGGCGTCGTTGAGGAGGGCCTGCGCGAGCGGCGCGAGAAGAGCCAGGTACATCTGCGCGAGGTCGACGAGCTAAGAAGGCAGCAGCGCCAGGCGGAGGCGCAGCGGCAGCAGGCGGAGGCGCAGCGGCGGCAGGCGGAGGAGCTGCTTGAGCAGCATCAGGAGGCGGAGCGCCAAAGAAGGGAAGCGGAGGTGCGTGAGGAGGAACTACTTCGGGAGGAGGAGCAGCGTCGGGAAGAGGAAGAACAACGTCAGGCAGAAGAGGAGCAACGTCAGGCAGAAGAGGAGCAGCGTCGCGCGGAGGAGACGGAGGAAGAGGCACAGTCCACAGAGATGGAGGTCGACGAGGAAGAAGACACAGGGCCCGTCGCGCCCGCCCCGCGGCGCGCGAACGTCACGATGCGCACAAACCAAGCGACGCTCGGCTCCTCGCAGATCGAGCCGAGCACCTCGCACCGCTTCATCAACGACACGGAGCTCGAGCGCATCTCGCAGGAGATGGAGGAGCGCCGCTCCGAGCGCTCGGCCTCGCAGCTCTCCGCGTCGCGCTCGTCGCTGCGCTCGCAGAGCAGCCGGCACTCGCAGCGCGCGGCGTCTGCGTCGCTGTCCGGCTCGGAGCGCATGCAGGCCGCGCCCGAGAGCGACTTCTCTGCGCACCTCCGCGCGCAGGCGCCGTCGCCCGCGCACCTCCGCGCACAGGCACCGTCGCCCGCGCCGTCCACGCGTGCGGCACAGCGCCTCCGCCGCCACGCCTCGCAACCGCAGGCGGAGGACGTGCGCCCAGGCGCGCCGACGCCCGCGCACGCCGTGCGCCCGCCCGACGCGGAGCAGGCACAGACGCCGTTCCCGCAGATCCGCGGCGCGAAGCTCGAGCGGCTGTTCTTCTCTGCGCCGGCGCACAACGCGACGACGTGCCGGATGTGCAATCGCCGGCGGCGGCGGCGGCAGCAGCAACAGTCGGACGACGAGGACGAGGGCTTTGCGGAGGGCGAGGAGGAGGGTGCGCCTGCTGCGCGCGGGCAGGGACAGGGACAGGACCGAATGCCCCGGAATCTTGATTTCTTGCGGAAGGACGCGCCGCAGGATAGGTTGCCGCCGCAGACGGTGTTGATGCGGGTGGTGCGGGAGCTGGAGGACGATTTTAGCCATTATAAAGGGTGAGTGGTTTCGTTGGTTATTGTTGGGGGTGCGGGGCTGATGGTTGGTGAATGGGCAGGATTTACACGGAGCTTGCGGATCAGTATAAGCTCATGGATCCGGCTTCGAATGTCGTGAAGAGAAATGTGCTCGCGGAGCACCTGCGTGAAGTCATTGACGTGCTGGAACAGAAGGTGTGTTGTACTGGAACGTTTCGGGATGCGTACTGTAGCTGACAACGTTCGTTGCAGGGAGACCAGATCGCGTCGCTCTACGATCTGCTGTCCTTTGAGGACAAGTTGGCCGCGCAGTCGGTGGTGCCGGACAGAGCCCCTGGGCCCTCGACGGCAGGCAAAAGGGCGCTGAAGAGACACACGACGCTCGCATAGCAAAAAGGGAGTGGACTCGCATTTTAACTGTATCTAGACTCGCTATCTTGGCCGTGAGCTGGTTATCTGTGTTATGGGGCCCCGAATCGCAGCATGTTCGACATGTTTTCTTACAGTATATAGCCAGGGGTCCGTTGCAATTTTGTGTTTATACGTCGAATCTGTCAGCTTCTCGCGCAACACTTGTTTATCTTGTTCATCTATCGACCCGTATATGATCGGTCTTAGTGTTCTTTGCCATTGTTTCATAGCCGCTTTAATAGCATATAGAACAATTATTATTATTTCCCTGCGTGTGTTGGACTAGATGTGCACAGGAAGCAAAGTCCGGCACTCATCGAGGCTCGTTGGAGAGATAGCAGTATGAAGGATGAATCGTGACAGGACATCTATAAACCACACGATTTCTGGATATGCGGATACGGCATAGGGAAGAGAAAAGAAGACGATGGTACTGGTGATTATGCGAATGCCTCGTCGAGGAACTGCTCGATCTCCTTCTTGTGCTGGGTCTAAAGCGCGCATATGAGTACAGACGCGCGCGACGGGAGCTGGGTCTGCTTACCTTGCTACCGGTCGCGACAGAGCTCGTGGGCTCCCGGCCGGCGTAGATCGGGTACTTGCCCTTGTGATGCTGGGTCTCGTTGGCGGCGGTCAGGATGCGAGGGCCGACGTAGGTCCATGCACCGTTGTTCAGAGGCTCCTCCTGCAACGGGTAGTCAGCAAGCCTATTCATGATTAGGGCGCAGATGAAGCGTACCTGGCACCAGAGCAGATCTGCGTTGGGGTAGGTGTCGAGATGGGGGGTCATCTGAAGATATTTCGCATCAGTATTGTGTTGGTCAATGCGGTATGAGTACGCACCAAGTCGTAGGGGAACGGCGAGACCTGCTCCACACGGCTGATCGCAACGTCCTTGATTCCACGGTCCGCACGGGCCTGGAGGAGAGTGTAGTAAACTTGGCCTAACGAGACCGTAAGAACATAGCACGATGCCGCTGCGACCATTCACGTACCAGTGCACAGAATGTGGCGCCTGATCTGCTCGGGGGCGAACAAGTCTTCGGACGCCTCAGGGATATACCTCTGGAAGCTAGTCTCCGCCTCCATGTCCGCGAGGCTAGACCTGGCCAACGGGTGACGGAGCAGAGATTTCGACCAGAAGCAAATGAGCTGTCGACGATGCCTCAGTATCGTTGATCCGTACAGACAACCCAAAGACACTCACAGGCTTGCGGAAATCGCGATGAATCTGGCGACGGAGGGCATGGAACTAACGATCATGGTTTAGGCATTTGGCAACGGTCATGGGTATGATACTACTCACGTAGTTCGCGGGAGTGCTCGGGTAGACGATCTGCATGTTGCAATCCTGATGCTGCCTCTCGATCTTTTCCGGGCTGGGGTAGATCGTCGGGTGGTCATCACAAAGCTGCAGGAAACGCTCCATACGTGCACTCGAGTGCTCCGGGCCCTGACCATCGTAGCCATGGGGCAGGCTCATGACGAGACCCGTGCGCTGAAGCCACTTGCGCTCGCCGGACGCGATGAACTGGTCGATGATGCACTGCGCGTTGTTCGCGAAGTCACCAAACTGCGCCTCCCAGATTGTGAGGGCATCAGGCGAGACGAGCGAGTAGCCCAGCTCAAAGCCCAGCGCGCCATACTCAGACAGGGAAGAGTTCGCCACGACGAACTTGGCCTGATCCGAGCCAAGGTTGCTCAGAGGGACATACTGCGCCTCGGTCACCTGGTCGTGCAGGACGGCGTGGCGCTGGGAAAAAGTACCACGTTCGACGTCCTGGCCGGACAGGCGGACGTGTTTCTTCTCGAGGGCGAGCGAACCGAAAGCGAGCGCCTCGGCAGTGGACATGTCGATGTTCTCGCCATCCTCAACGGTCTTACCGCGGTTTTTGAGGATACGCGCGAGGTTACGGTGCACGTTGAAGCCGCTGGGATACGACGAAATGGACTTGCCGATATGCTTGAGAACGGGTTCCTGTACACCAGTAGGGCGAGTGGGGAGTGTCTCCTCGGCAAGCTGCTTCGGAGACGGGAAGCCCTGCCACGACGCGGAGAGCCACTCCTTGCTTGACGGGACATAGTCCTTTGCAGCGCTGGCAGCAGTCTCCAGCATGCCCCACACCCACTTCTTGTGCTCTTCAATGTCCTTCTCTGTGAAGGTGCCACGGCCGACAAGGAATTTCGTATACTGCGTCAAGGGCGTGGGCTGCTTCTCGATCGCCTTGTACATACGCGGCTGCGTGAAACTCGGCTGGTCCGTCTCGTTGTGTCCGTACCGACGATAGCAGACAATGTCGATGATGACGTCACGCTTGTACTTGGCACGCCAGTCGGCGGCAAGCTGGCAGACGAACGTCACAGCCTCGACGTTGTCTCCGTTGACATGGAAGATGGGTGCATCAATGCTCTTCGCGATGTCAGACGGGTAAGGTGTCGAACGCGAGAAACGCGGGTCGGTGGTGAAACCGATCTGGTTGTTGACAATGAGATGAATAGTTCCACCGGTGCCGTATGACGGGAGGGTGTGGAAGCCCATGGTCTCGTACACGATACCCTGACCAGCGAAGGCAGCGTCACCGTGCAACAAGAGACCCATCGCGGTATTGTGGGTAGTCTCGTCATTTTCGAAATGCTGGATAGCACGGGTCTTTCCGAGCACAACAGGGTCTTCGGCCTCCAGATGCGATGGGTTGGCCACTAGCGAAAGAGCAACCTTCTTGCCAGAGGGAGTAGGCCGGACGTAGTTGGCACCAAGATGGTACTTGACGTCACCGGCGGGGAAGTCGTCTGAGTTCTCAGTTCCGCTGAACTCGTTCAAAATGGCCTCGATAGGTTTGCGAATGACGTTGGCAAGAACGTTAAGACGACCACGATGGGGCATGCCCAATGTCACATTCTTAATCCCATGGTCAACCGAACGGTCAATCAGAGCCTTCATACCCGGGATCAAACTCTCGCAACCCTCCAGTCCGAAACGCTTCTCGTTGGGATACTTGCTCGCGATGAATTTCTCAAAGGATTCGGACCAGATGAGACGGTCAAGGATCATGCGCTTCTCTTCGACGGTGTAGTTCCACGGTTTTGGGATTTCGATGCGTTCACGGATCCAATCGCATTCGTCCTTGTTGGGTATGTGCACGTACTGAATACCAACGTGACCACCTGTGACGCGCAAAGCGGAGAGGTCAAAAAATGCCGCTATGCAACTGCAATGAATCCCTTACAGTAGATTCGCTTAAGCGTCTTGATGATATCACCTAGTTTCATCGTTTTCCGGTCTTCCGTCGCGAAATGCGGCAAGATACCAGGGCCCAGAGTGATATCCTTGTCAAGATCGCGTTGAGTGAACCCATAATGGCTGAGTTCGAGCTCTGGGGGATGCACGTCGGTGAGATCCGCGTCCAGAATACCTAGCGGGTCGAGGTCGGCAATGTGATGACCGCGCACTTGGTATGCACGGACGAGAAGTTGGACCTAAAGACTTTGGTCAGAGGGGGCAGGATGGGCATAGCCGGCGTACGCACCTTCAGATGATCGTCCAGCTGAGCACCCCCAGCAGCGTGTAGCGCCGGTGCACCGTCCGAAGGAGGAGCAGGCAAGAAATTCGGGGGAGGTGTGAACGCTTGCGGCCCGAGACCCTTCTCCAGGCCCTTGAAGTACGCGTCCCAAGACGCATGCACCGACGACGGGTCCTCTCTCCAGTGGCGGTACATCTCCTCAGCATAGTAGGTATTTGTGCCGGTTGCGAAGGGATCGTTAGAGGAAGGAGGGGCAGCAGCGGTCGCCAGGTCACGGTGCTGCAACAGAGGAACCTGGGCCATCCGGGGCAACCACACTCTGCTGCCCGCAGTGCGGACGTGCCTCAAAGTTTGCCTCTGCAACATGTTAGCACACCGTTTGCTAAGCTAGGGAGAAAGAAAGCGACAATCGCGAGCGCAGCTAGCGACGCGGGAGTAGGAGGAGATGGTAGTGGTTGGTAGTTGAGAAGAGAGAAAGCCAAACGTCACTCGGGAACACCCAAAGCTATCCCGGCGTCGGCCGAGCCTTGCCGCCCCGAAGCTCAGGCGGCTTCAGGCCCAACCCTCGCCGGCATACGCTACAACCATGGCCAATCATTAGTCTCCGAACAAATCTTACACAGAACATAGTCGCAGCCAATCATAGCATTCCGTCCAAAGTGATCTCGTGAAAAATCCTAATACATATGCACTATCTACGTACGACCCGACCCGTCTAGTTAAACTTCACTGTGCTCGACTTGTGCACCCCAAGCGCAAAGTTGACGTTCAGCTGAGTGTCCATCTCCCAGTTCTCGCCTCCGAAGATGTTCTCGTATTCATCCGACTCGTCCTCCCAGCCGCTGCATCCACCGGCGACATAGACCAACGGCAGGAAGTGTTCGGCGGTCCTACGAACCAATAATGAGCCTTCCTTCCGAAATCTAACCGAGCACGCGTCGCTTACGGGTTGCACTGGAGGAAATGTGGGTGCTCCAGCAGCCGCGCCAGTGATCGGCCTAGCTGTGGGCCGGAGTTTCTGAGCACGGCTTCCTTCATCGAGATGCCGAAACCCTCCAGGTCCATGTCAACTGGCTTTGTGCGGGTGAGCGTATCCTGGTACAGCAGCATCATGTGCCATGATACAGTATAGAGATTGTGCACGCCGCCGCCGGTGCCCATGAGCAGGATCTTCTCGTTTCTCAAAGGACGAAGCGTGAGGCCGATCTTCAGGTGGTACCACGGGTCGAAGCGGCCATTGACCGAGATGACCGTCATGGGAGGTGCGTCGCGCCAGTCTGGGTACATCCTTCAGAGCGCAGAATTAGACAGACCTAACAGATGTTTTGCTGGTTTCTTACCACCGAATGGGGATCATGACATCCTGATGCCAGATCGCCTACTTATGGTGTTAGATTTTATATTGACATGTCTAGATGCTGCACACGAGCACACCTTGTCGTTCAATGATACATTGAACCCAGCACCCGCCAGTTTTTCGCGGCAACGCTCGGCCAGAGATGGGCTGGCAGGGATCTTGTATTCATCATACCACTCTGCATATTATGAGTCTCCGACATGAACAATGCAGCAGAATGACTTACTCAACATCTCCGGTGGGACGAACGAGACCATGTCCTTGCCGGGGTTAGGACCAGACGCGACTGATGGTGAGCCTTAGCGCTGGCTCTGATGCAGGACAGGAAGTACATACTCTCGATCTTATCCTCAACAGTCTCCCAATGGGCCGCTACGGGACAACAACGGGTCAGGCATACGTACGCAGAGGACATGTGTAAAACGTACACATCCAGACGATACCCGTGACCCCCTCGCGCCTCGCATACTCGCCAATTTTCATCGCGAAGGCCGTGGTGTCAGTCTTATCTACCAGCGTACGCGGCGAGCCATGGGAGAAGAAAAAAGTCGCAAGCGGGTTCTCCGATACAGCGGACATGCTGAGCATAAGGATGCAATCGGCGACAGCTGTTTCCCGATACTTTCCTATATACTTCGTCAAAGGAGTTCGGCATTTGCGGTGGAGCGGCAGCTCGAACGCGGCTCGACTGCAGAAGGATTCACAAGCGGATCAGTATGCTGCCCACGAGGCACAGCGGAAATGGATAGACGCGGAGTTCAGTCAAAATCCGAATGGATCTTTACTTAGGCGGACGAGTACAGCAATGCTCTATCCACGTCGCGTTGCGGCGTTGCTGAGTCTCACAAATGAGGTGTTGAAGTACTCACGCGACACGGACAGATCCGTAGAACTTAATGCCAAGTAAGCTATGACGATAGTAGGGAGCACTTTTATTGTGACGCTCTTCTTGAATTGGTAAGAACCGGAACGTCGGATATGAACGACTTAGGAACAGCAGATACGCCCCGTGCATAGATATTTGTGGTATATACCTGCGATGCGGGAAAGAAGGGTTTAGAAGAACGGGCCGACAATGATGGACTAGAAGACCTACCAGCTCGTCATAAATGATTGCAGGTGATTTTCTGTCAACGAGAGTTGACCCTGGATGTACTTTGATTACCTGTAGTGAAATGTAAACATGCGACGACTCGATACAGGAGAAGACATGATATACCGAAGGTCCCATCGCCTGCTTGTACGTCCCGTCGGGCTGCAAGAACGCTGCATGCTGCACCAGTCCCCGGACAAGGCTTTTCAGCACCGGTGCCTCATCATCCCCACACGACGGCCGCCAGTCAATCTTCTGTCGCTCGCAGACTCCCTCGAGCTGCTCCCGGATGTCACGCGCCTCCCGCAGCGCACGCTCATTGACATGGTTATTCCTGCACCATTCTCGGCGGGCGCCCTTCCCCTCGGATGCGCACACTTCGTCGTATGCACGCATCACGTTCAGAACGGTAAGATGGTCGCCCGCCGGATGCCGGAACTTTTCGCGCTGTGACGCAGCTGTCTCCCGTTGCGCCGACGAATCCGGAAATAAAGGAGCCGAGGCGGAAAGTAGGGACACGATGGGTATGATCTCCGCGATACAGCCATTGTCCACTGCTGCGAGAATGATGGCTGCGAAGTGAGGCTCGATCGGGAATGCGGCCATTGTCCGACCGTGGGCCGTCAGACGTTTGGATTGATCGATAGCGCCGAGTATCCATAAAGTCCTCAACGCGGCGCCGACTGTCGCAAGCAAAGATTCGTCAGGGCAATCTCGTCAGTCAAATCTCACTGGGACGTACTGGATTCAGGATCTGGTGGGTCCATGACATCGAGCGTCTCGAGGTCTTGTCCGACACATTTTAGTTGCAATAGTGCAGACGTCAAGCTACTTCGCCGGATTTCGGGCTCGGCAGAGACTGACATGGCATCGAACGCTTCTTGGGTGTATAGGCGGAAACAGCTGCCCTTGCCCTCGCGACCTGCACGTCCCGCACGCTGTGTCGCAGACGATTTGGTGATGTCCGTGGTAAGAAGCGTGTCGAATCCTGAAGCCTGCATAGTGAGCGAAATGAATTTGATACATAAATGATGAAGCCACACCGAATCCGGCGTCGCGGGCTATGTGCCGTTTTTCCTTTTGCTTTCCCGTATCTATCACATATTTGACTCCTGGTATAGTGATGGATGTCTCTGCGATGTTTGTTGCAAGGATGCATTTTCTCATGTCTGGCGGTGTTGAGCCAAACACCTTGTTTTGTTGAGCAAGTGCAAGAGAGGAATACAGAGGGCATATGAGGACCCCAGGCAGGTTTTGAGGAAGCTGGTTGGCATAGGCAGCGATTGATGATTCCAAGCTCTCGATGTCATCCTGACCTGTGACGGTAGTTGACGATGTGCCATACAAGAGCATTTCAATAGTACTTACCTGGAAGAAAGATGAGCACATCTCCTGGTCCTTGGTCCGTATGTATTTGGAAGAATACTCGCAATGCAGCATCCACGTAGTCGTTCACGCTGGCAGCGGCATGGTAGATGGTCACAGGGTGCTGCCGTCCTTTGACATACAACACCTTAGCCCTGAACATGATTCAGCATAAGCCGTCTCCACAGGTCCGGGGTGCAGAGACTCACCCATTGAAGAACTTGCTGAACTTCTCCGCATCCAAGGTCGCCGACATGATAACGACCTTGAGCGGATTTTGCTTCGCCTTCTGCTTCCCACTCCCAGCTACATTTCGCTGCACCAGAATTTTCTTCAGGCTTGCCAACACCAGGTCTGTCCTGAGCGAGCGTTCGTGCGCCTCGTCCACTATGATGACACTGTAGCGCTCCAGCAATGGGTCGTTCATCATCTCGCGTACGAGCATACCGTCCGTGAGGTATTTGATGCGAGTGTCTGGACCTGTCCGGTCGTCGAACCGCACTGCATATCCGACTACGGTACCCAGA
Source organism: Hericium erinaceus (assembly GCA_006506795.2). Taxonomy (NCBI): domain Eukaryota; kingdom Fungi; phylum Basidiomycota; class Agaricomycetes; order Russulales; family Hericiaceae; genus Hericium; species Hericium erinaceus. The sequence goes on from CM021163.1 coordinate 2,072,324, forward strand.
GGTCGCGATTGCTCCACGGACACACGCGCAGCGAGAGAGGTTGCAGCCACACGCCTCGGCTGTGTGACGGCAATCTGACCGGGGAAGTTTGCCTCGAGCAAGTACTGGGGTATTTCTGGATATCTTGACGATATGAACGACCGAATGCTTGAAGTTTATAAACGACTCACGCGTTGTTTTCCCGGACCCCGTCTCTCCCAGCAGAACAGTCACATCATTAGCCAAGATCTCTCGGACGATGGCCTCTTTGCCTGCAAAGAGAAGAAGGTAAAAATATAGAACACAGACTACAGACTAAGCAGACCCACCTCTAGCAATGGGGAGTGACGCTCTTTGCTCCTGCACGGACTTTTTCCTGGATTCGTCTGATTCTCTCCTGCTTTTCTTACGACCGGCATGAGGCGAAACACCATTCATGCCATTCACACCATTAGTAGCTGGCGCAGACGGCTCTCCGTCGTCATCGTCCTCCATGTACACTGCGGTGCGCTTCTTTGCGCCCTTCGCGGGGAACGGGCTTGGAGTGGATCCAGAGGCAACAGCATGGTTCTGCTTGCGTTTCTTGTGCGGGGTATGCTCGTATGCGGTGCTTGTGCTTGCAGAACGGGAGCGAGCCATGGTTGTGCTGATGGAACATGAGAAACTTTATAAATTGCGATTACCCAGCCCAACACGAAAAACTACAGCCCGTCCTCGTCTCGTGACCTGTCAATGCTCGCACGTGATACGACTCAAACGCGCCAGACCAGATAGGTTGACTTTGTGAGTGAGCTTCTGCTCGAATTCATTGTCCCTTTGACTCTTAAGCAGTCAGTAAAACATGTCTTTCCTTCGATCGATAAGCCCGCGAAAGAATCGTATCCTGAGATGCAGGAAGTGACCCATGATCACCCCATGTCAACTTGACGGCGCGGCCGGCATAATTAATACCAATTAACTTACCTACTCCAAAAACAGGAAAGAAGTATGAACAGCATCGCGATACAGTTAACACCAGTCATTAAATCAATTTATTCGTACACTACAACATGATCGTCCCATGATCCCCATCGTACCTTATTTCCACATATTGACGTTAACCATAACAATATTTAATCGCACATTCCACACCGCGAGATCCAGGAGGAAATCCCTTCAAGGGTGCAAGAGCACCTTGGTGTATCCCTCGACGCGCTTGTCGAACTTGTCGTACGCTGTGACGGCCTCCTCGAGCGAGACATTGTGCGAGACGACGAACGACGGCTTCGCGCGGCCGGAGATGATCATGTCGCGGAGATAGCGGTTGTACGTCTGATCGCCCAAGTGTCAATCTACTATCCATGGATCAGACGCGGTCAAGCGGCGCACCTTGACGTTGCACTGCCCAGTGCCGACCGTCAAGCCCTTCTCGAAGAGTTTTCCTGTAGAACGCGTCAGATAGCATCGAAGCAGCTATTTACGCAGAGCGTACCCCACGGGAACGTGATATAGCCCCTGCAGTGACATGATCAGCTGAGACGCGACAGCGAGGAGGACGCGATATATACGTACTTGGCAGAGTTCGAGTCGGGGGCGCCCGGATCCTTGGGCACATACAGACCGGGGATGCCGAGACCGCCAGTCGGGCGGACGACGGAGATGAGGCCCTCGAGGACAGCGTTGGGCTTCTCGGTGGTGCCGTCAGACGCGACGGCCTGGTAGCCGACGGCTGGATCGTGCCTCAATTAACATGCCAACAGAAGATCGGGACGGAACGCACCATCGACGCCGCGGTCGACTTCCTTTCTATAAACGACGGGCAAAGTCAGAATCGCTCGAGATAAGCAAGGCAGATACACGCACCCGCCGCGCAATTTCTTGATTTGCTCGGCGGGATCGCCTTTGCGGAGGTCGATGGGGACGGCGCCGATGCTCTTGGCTTTCTCGAGGCGCTCGGGCACGCGGTCGACGACGTAAACGTCGGAGGCCCCGCGCAAGATGGCGGAGTAGGCTGCCATAAGGCCCACTGGGCCCGCACCAAAGACGGCGACGGACTCGCCAGGTTTGAAGCCCTGCGGACGGCATAATTAGCGCGAGCAGGCCACCGTTACGAAAATACTTACCGAGAGTTGTACGCCATGCCAGCCCTGCAAACGGCATGATGAGCGGCTGGTGATGGAGCGATAGAGTGGTTTCTTACCGTGGGGAAGATATCAGCCAGTAAGGAGAAGGCTTCCTCGTTCTCTTGGCCAGGCGGCAGCGTCAATGCATTGTAATCCGCGAATGGAACCCGCACGTATTCCTGCGAAGGAAAAATCAGTCCTTTATCCCGAGACGGGAAAAATGGTTGCTTACGGCTTGTCCACCAGGATAGGGGCCCATAGCGACATAGCTTACGGAACTCTCGTTAGCACCAGAGGGGGGAAGAGTAATATTGTCGGCCTTACCCGTAGGCGCTGTGAAGGACAATGAAAGATCAGCTCAACATTTCACAACAAGAAATATATACACACCCGCCAGCCTGCAGGATGTTTACGAGTGAGAGATAATCGTGAAAGGAGAGCCAGCGTGACTTACGAAACCAGGATTGACGTTGGTGCAGAACGCCGACTTCTGCTCCTCGCAGTTCAGGCAACGGCCGCAAGCGACATTAAACGGTATAACGACGCGGTCACCCTTCTTCAGCAGCTGGAGGACGAATAATTGGCCTCGAGAAACAAAGGGGTGACGGCGTCTCGACGTACAGTGACACCCGGGCCGACTTCGTCAACGATGCCCATGCTGATTAAATAATTAGATACTGTAGAAAAGTTAATGAAATGAGCACGAACTTCTCATGACCGAAGACGATGCCGGCTTGGGCGGCAGTACGGCCCTCGTACATATGCAGGTCACTGCACCAGGAATAAGCCGTCGAAACGCAGGCGCAGCATATCGCACGTACCTTCCGCAGATGCAGGACGTCGTGACTGCGGCGCCGATGAGTGAGACGCTCCGGGGCGCAGATCGACGACATACCCCTGATAATCACATCGTCCGGGTGCTGCATTTTCGGCTTCGGGACGTCCTTTATGGCAACCTTGAACGGCCCCTCGTACACAACAGCGCGCATCGTGTTGGACATAATGGCAAGATGAACGGTAGGCGGGCAACGAAGTGTGCGTTCCTAAGCGATCGTAGCGCAACGGGGCGGAATAACCACGCGTTTTTATACGATGCAAGGCGCAGCGGAGAGCCTCCTATACCCCACGGCTGAATTTCCCCACACGACGATCAGCGGGCCGTCACATGGGGGCTTGCGCGACAGGAACTGTCTCCGTCTATGACAATCGGCCGGTTCCAGTTCGCACAGCGCTCCCGCGCACATAGAGTGCCTCCTCAACGTACCTCCTAAATGGTCGCGTGGGACGAACATACTGCACTAGCTGCACCCTGTGTGTCAGACGGCTGGCGCAACGCGCCGCGGAGTCGCAAATCTGACAAAGACGCGTCATGCGCGCCCGCACGTGGGACGCGTCAGTCACGTGTGCTAAGCGCGTATATTGGCGCACGGTGACGCGCTGGTCCGTCGGAATGCAGGCGACGCCAGCAGACGCCAGCACCACCGTCAATTCATCGCCTCAAGCCTGAATTCGGCCGCCATCAACGCCGCGATGTCCTAGGCGTTCCTCCCGCGCGGATCCAGGAACCGCATACCCTTACGCACCTCCAATGCATATCGCGGGGCATCACAGGGGCCCACTTACCTCAATCCAGGTGTGCACCCCGTTTTCGCACCATGGCTGCATCCACCATTGCAGAATCTGATCTGATGCAGCGCGCCCGGTTCTAGATGGAACGCTGATGCCGTGCGCGCGATGCGCCGCGGAACATGGTATGCACCACCGCAGAAGCCACCCCCACGCGCGCGCGCACGCAAAATGAAGCAGAAGCTGCGTCCGCTCTTCCGAGCCGCCTTCCATGCCCGCGCATCCAGGGAAGCGCGCCCGCCGGTTCTGATTCGCACCATTCAGCACCGCACTGCATGATGCCGACACTCACACCGATACATGCCCTGCAGACGGTGCAGCATGCATGATGACGCAGCCGCCGCGATTCCGAAGCGCGAGTGCCCACGTCTGCGTATGGCGCCGTGGGCTCCGTGCGACGCGCTTCCCCGCTTCGTCTTCCCTCCGCCGCTTCTGAAGCCCGTCCGCTTCCGCCGGTCTCATCCACACGAACCTTACTCGCAATACTGTACCTGCTTCGACGCAAGCCAGCACGATCCTCCACGATAGCTTCGGGCTAGGCTAGCCAACGCACGATCCTCAGACTCCGCGCGCGAAGCTCAGACCGAGCCGAGCCGAAGTTACTGTACATATGCCTTGCTCGGAACGCGCTGCGCTCTGCGGAATCCGGACAGCAGTTCCATCGTAGCTGAGGCCGTGGCTCGCGGAGATGAAACGCGCCGTCTTCCGAATCCGCTGTACTGTGAGTTTGCATTCGTGGAATGGAGCCCCGACTCGGGCTTCAAACGGGTGGCAGTTTCTGTCGTGTCGCGCGGGACGTCGACATGGCGTCCCGGCGTGGCCGCGCCGAGGCCTCGTTACACTTACACTTATAGCACGCGCAGGGTCGGTGCGTTGTGCAGCGACGGGACACACGCTCTGCGTCTTTGATGTCCTGCAAAATTACTTACAGTAACCGCGCTTCCGAGGCGAAGGCATCGCCATCGGGCGACTACTTTACTCGCGGACTGCTCTTCCGAGGCAGAGGCCCGATGCAGCCACGATGCACCGCATCGCCATCGGGCGCGCGACTGTTCTGTTCCAATTCCATTCTGCGCAGATGAACTCACTTCCAGTCTGATCCTGCCCACGTCCGAATGCGCGCATGCTACTCACGGATGCACGGACTCCAGAAGCCCGCACCCACTTCTCAGCAGCGCGCGGCGTGATATCATCATCGCACTTTCGCTCAGATTCGCGCGTGTGTCCTCGGGTGATGATCAGATCACCTGCATATGAGTGTGGTACGCCCTGGACGCCCCGATCGAGCCAAATGCATCATGGGCGGCAATGAGAAGCGAAGCGGCGGATGCATTGGGCAATAGGTTAGCACACGGACACGGATACAGGCAGGCCATGAGTAAGGGTATATTAGTGCTGACCCATCTATGCTAAGGTATGTGGCGCCGCGCGCGGGGCGGGCGGACTGGCGATACAGCGGCAAGATACGATGCGTTGTGATAGAGCAGACCAAGAAATTATGCGTACACACACGACGTACAAAGACAGAGCAAGAGCGATGCAGAGTGGATATGGGCGCCGAAGGGCAGGCCCGCGGGTTCCCAGGCGTGCGCGCGCATCACGAGGCCCAGGGCGGGCGCAGTGGGATGGGACGGAGAGGATGTGGGCCACGCCGTCACTGCGGCGTGTGGTACCCCGACCCGGGCGCGCTTGCGGGCGTCGGGGTGTGGTGCTCGCGGTCCTGCGCGGCGCCCATGCTGTACTGGTGCCCGTACATCCCGTGCCCGTCCGAGCCGTGCGAGGAGGACATGTAGCCCGCCTGCGACGACATGCCGGAGGTCATATATGCGGGGCCGTGCGACGCGAGCGACGCGGGCGTCGGGAACGTGTATGCGCTGCCGCCGCCGGACTGGCTCTGCGACTGCTGTGCATACCCGCCATAGGACCCGCTCGACGCGCGTGCATAGTTCCCGCCGGTGCCGAGCCCAAGCAGGCTGCGCTGCGACGCGCTGAAGTACGGATCTGACGCGTGCGTGCCGACGGCCTGGCTGCCGTGCGGGATGGACTGCAGCGAGAGCGGGTGATAGAGCTGCAGGCTGTCGGTCGGCATCGACGCGCGGCGGCCGCCTGCGAGCATCGGCGCGTTGGAGGCCGGGGGATGCGGGAGCGTGCCGCGATGCGAGGGCAGCGGATGCGTGGTCGCGGGGCCGCTCGACGGGCGGTGCGCGGGCGCGAGGATGCGGCGGCGGGCCTGCGTACCGTCAGTTAGGGGCTAGACAGAAAGGGATGCACGCACGTTGATCATCCAGTTGGAGACCTGGCTCATGCTGAGGCCCGTCGCGGCACACAGCTGCTTCTTCTCTTCCTCGCTGGGATAGGGGTGGTCGGAGTGGCGGTGGAGCCAATCTTTGAGGAAGTCAGTCGTCGGCTTGGGCAGCTTGCCGCGCTTTTTCTGGGGGCGGTCCACGAGGGACGCGGCGGGCGGGGGCACGGAGCCTGCATTCGGCGAGCGCGATGGTGAGGACGTGCCGGTGGAGGTGCTGGAGGGGAGAAGAAAGTCGGGCTGGCCGAGATTCCACTCGTCCTTGACACCATCAGACGTAGCAGACTGGGCGTAGGACGCCCTACGTTCAGGCTGGCCAGAGATGCGAGCAGCGTTGCCGTACATGGGGAGGACAGTGGCGGAGCTGTTATGTGAGGAGTAGTTGCCAGGCGCGTGGCGGATCGCGTCGTCGTACTTGAGGCCGGCGGAGATGTGTCCTGTCGAGTTGGGGCGCGTGATACCAGGGAGCGAGACAGAAGATGGGTTTGAAGACCAGTGATCCGAGTCGGGGAACTGCAGCGAGGGGAGGGCCTGGGTGCGAGAGAGACCGTATTCGGAGAGCGGGGACGTGAGGGTGGAGGAGGGGAAGGAGAGGGAGTTGGAGTTGCTGCTGGAAAGGGTGGTCGCACTGTTGAGTGACTGGTCGTTGAAGGAGAGGCCCAGCTGGGTCTCGGCGACGAGCTTCGGACGCGACGAGCGGTCGTCGTCCGGATACTGCTGGGGCGGTGGGAACTGGAAGGAGGCTAATGCAGAAGGGATGTTAGACGAGTGGCCGCGTGAGGGGACTCTGTTGCGGATGGAGCCGTCAGAAGAAAGGGTGGGCAGGGAAGCTCGGCGTTCTGGACGGAAGGGGTCGTCTAAAGCGGAGAAGATGGACGGAAGCTGGATCCTCGGGCTGTCGTCGACGATGGAAGAGGACGTGTCGTCGGCGCTGTCAGAGGGTGCGCGGGTGTCCCAGGCGGCGTGCTGGTCGAGGGCAGGGGCACCGGGGCGCTGTCGCTTGTTCTGCTGCTCGAAGGACGGGGACGAGGGGCGTTTCTCGGAACGGGATGAGGAATCCGAGTCTGCAGAGGCGGACATGTGTCTGTATTTATCGTCAGGTGCAGTGCAGGAGAATAAACAAGGAACAGACGTGGTGATGGCCGGAGAAGCAGTTCTGGGTACGGAGTATGGCGTCGGGGCAGTGGAGGAGGCAGAGAGTTCGAGGCACCTATAAGAGTCAATCAGTCCGTGTCGCACCATGCAATCAGCGAAACGTCGATCAGTCGTGTCGACTCTACGCAGACGCAAAGGCTCGCTCGGCTAGCGTGACAGCCCTTGGCCTTAGCAAACCCGCGTCCATGGCTGCTTGACAGCTGATGGCACGAGAAGCACGAACAGACGCTAGTCCAACGCACCTGTAGACGTCTGCCGGCAGAGAATCGCAAAAGCTGGGAAACGCGTCGTGGCCGGCCTCGGGCTTGAGCGCAATCATGGGGCGAGCACAGGCGGGCGGGGGATGGAGTGATGGAGTCTGGCTGGGTGGGGTGGCTATATATGCCGATATGGCGTCGTATATCAGCGATGGTGACGGCAGGCGAGGACAAGCCTCGAGGGCCGGGCGATGCACACTGGGAGAATTTCACCCGACCACCAGCTCGGCCCACGATTCCCAGCCTCCGCGATTTCGGAGGGAGATCTCGTTCCCTCTCTCCAAGGAACAGGCTGCTCTTCTTCTCTTTGTGGAAGACGCGCACATAGCCCAATCACGCGCCCTCCTCCCATCACTCCCGTCCAGTCCACGGCGATACAAAGTCACCTTCGCCCCGCTGCGACGAGTCATCGTGCTACAGAACAAATCACCTGCACTCTGCACTCCGCATGCACGCATGCATGCATCCCGAACCCCCTCGCACTGCAGGACGAAACGCGAAACACGAAAGGGCGCGACCGAGAATGGCTATATTGGACGTGAGAACCGCGGCGCTCTGGGAGGAGAGATTCCAGTTCCATGAAGTCCGGATCGAGGAGCCTCGTTAATTAACCCAGGCACGCATGCTCGCGGAGTCCCAACCCCGGCCAATAACCGGCGTCCCCCGGTCCGGCGCCGCCTCGGTGCCACCAGGATCGGGCCGCCAAAGTGCCCGCCATGCCAGCAACAGCACAACGCAATCCACCGCTGGCTGTACGCCGGCCCAGGCGGTGCCCTCCCCTCTATTCCCGAGCAGGCGCACTCTCACCATCACGCAGCGCGCCTTAGCTAATGCCGTGCCCGTCGCGACATCCCAATCCGGCGTCGAGCAGAACAAAGAACATCGTGTCAAAATATGCACCCATCCTAGATCAGATCCCGCCCAAACCCAAACCCAAAACGCAGTCCCTGCCTCCGTGCTCCCCGGATCCACCACCCACCCCACCCCCGCCCCCGCTCTGCCTCCGAGGCCTAGCCCGGCCCCGCACCCCGCGCACGCCCCACGCCCTCCAGAAACCGCGCCGCCTTGTCCTGCTCCTTCCGCGTCACCAGCACCCCGTCCAGCATCTTCACCCGCGCGCATGCCTGCATCACCAGCCCGCGGTACGCCAGCCGCCCCACGTACGCCGCATCAGGCAGGTCCCGCCGGAACTTCGCGTCCAGCTCCTGCCACGACGCGCTCCCCGCGCCCGCGCCCGCCGCCGGCCGCTGCCCCGGCTCCGACGGCTGCAGCGCCCCAGGCACGTCCTTCACCAGCAGGGGCAGGTACCACCCGAGCGTACAGGGGTTCATCCTGCAAAACCAGATAAGATCCCGGTCAGCGTGATGCGCACAGGCGCGGGAAGCGCAGAATCGCGCGCCCCGTGACACAATGATGCGTCTGATCGAGGCCGGCACGTACCTGAAGTCGACCATCTCCATGTCCGGCGCGCCCTTGAGCACCCGCAGCAGGCCCTTCGTGCCCTTCAGCCGCGAGCCGATGATCGTCAGCTTGCTCAGCCGCCGCAGGCCCTCGAGCGGCCGCACGTCCTCCAGGAAGTTGTAGTTCAGGTTCAGCACCCGCAGGTTCGGCACCAGTGCGGCCATCCGCGGCGGCAGCGCGCTCAGCCGGCACGCTGCGATCTCCAGGTAGATCAGGTTGTAGCACGCCTCGGAGAGGAAGTCAGGGGGCAGCGGGTTCCCTGTGGCGCGTCAGTCCGCGTCCGAGGGCCGGGCTGAGCACACCCACCGGACAAATACAGTCGTCTCACATCCCTGACGTCGCGGATGGAGAGCGATCTAAAGAAAGACTGATGAGAATGCAATGCATCAACGCGGACATGAAAAGCAGCTTACAGCCCTTTCGTGCCCTGGTTCCGCAGGCTGAGGTTTTCGAGCCGCGATAACGTACGCGCGTGCGTGACCTGCGCAATAAAGTTGTTGTCGGCATACAGCGTCCTGAGGTTCGGATATGGTGCCACGTCAAGTGCCTTGAGTTTGTTGGCGCTCAGGCGGAGAATCCGGAGCCTGCCCAGCGTGCCGTGAGCGTCGACGTCGGTGATCCAGTTGTTGTCTGCGTCGTGACAGCGGGTGAGAAGCGGAGTCAGTACACGGACGAGCAAGCACTACACAGGCAGCGGATGATGCGCAGGATCATTCATCACGAACCCCGCATCTGACAGGTGGCAATAAAGGATCGCCCAGCGCGCAGGGGGGCACTCACCCAGATTCAGCACTATCAAAGAAGGCAGCGAGCCAAGACCGCTGACTCGCTCTATCCTGTTCCGGCTCAAATTCAGCACCTCGAGTCGTGTCCTGTAGGTGGCGCAGGATGCAGCGGGCGCAAGTCCGAGGAATTGCGTTACGAGACGGGGTGACATGTGTGTGAGCGACAGTAACTGCGTCCGAGCGCAAGCACGCACCACGCAAAGCCGTCGAAATCCACCGCGTGGGCGATGCAATTCCCCTGCAGGCTGAGCTTCACGAGCCCGTCCATCCCCTGCAGCCCATCCAAATCCCGAATCCGGTTCCCGTCCGCGCGCAGCTCCCGCAGGTGCCGCAGGCATTCCAGTTCTGCGGTCAAGCGTCGGTGCGTGAGTCGCGAAGGCAGCGGCAAGACGTACGCTTCAGCGAATCAATGTTGTTGCGGCTCACATCGAGGTTTTCCAGGCCGAGCAGGTGGTTGAACGACGTGACCCGCGTCAGTCTGCGGGGGCGCGCACGCCTATTTAACCTAAGCTCAACATTCTGCCAAGAAAAGCACGCACGCATTATCAGCGATCGACAGCATCCGCACGGTCGTCGGAACCCCGCTCAGCCACGACAGCTGGTTGCAGTTCCTGCGGCACAAGCAAGCGACGTCAGCGATACCCGGCGCACTGACAGCGCGACCTACAGCGCCAGCGAATCGAGCCGCGGCAAAAACTCTTTTAGCCGCGCGACGCTCTCGATGTGCTTCCCCGACAGATCGATGCTGCTCAGATCTTCCCAGTACGGCTCGAACGGCTGCACGTCCGTGATCACCTGCACGAGCTTGTCGTGCGCGACGCCGAACGACGCCTCCGTGAGGAACGTCCCGTTCGCGCGGTGGCTCACCTCGGCGCTCGCGTGGCGTACGGGGGGATCGAGCGGCCAGCGCGTCGCCAGCGGCTGCATCTCGTCGCTCGCGGGCCGCCCTGAGTTGCCCGTCTTGGACGGTGAGTCGTCGTCGACGCCTGCGTATAAACGGTCAGCGACGCGCGGGCAGGCGAGCGGCGACGTACTGGTGTCCGCGAGATCCTCCATCATGTCCGCGATGCGCTTCGAGCGCGCGGAGGGCACGAAGCTCGCCGTGCCCGCGGGCAGCACGTCGCCGTCGGACGAGCCCGAGTCGTCCGACGCGCGCCCCAGGCCCTGGATCTGGCCTTCGCGCTTGCCGTCCGAAAAGCTGACGGAGCGCCGGTGCCGGTGTCTGTTGGCGGGGGTCCGGTGGCGCAGGCTGCCGTTCTTCAGCGCGGAGACGGGCGTCACGCTCGTGCTCTTCAGCACGGAGCGAACGGGGCCAGAGGTATTTGCCCGGGACGGGAGCGGCGTGGATGTCGCGGCGGGAGGGAGAGGCGTGTCGAGGAAGGAATCGGACGGATTTGGCAGTATTTGCGTTGGGCCGTCGTCGTCGTCGAGCTGTGGGTCGTGGCCGTACACAGCACCCTGTGCGCCCAGCGACATCGACGCCGACATCTGCGTGAGCTCCGTCACCTCCGCATCGTCGTGGTCCGAATCTGTCGTCTCGTCATCATCAATAATAAGCCCGTCCTCGGCCCCAGCATCGCCATTGAGAATCTGCAGCATATGCTGCGACGGCCCGTCGAACGAGAACGACGTGAGCTCGACCTCCTCCTCATCCTCGACCTCCTCGATCCGGCTCATCTCCACCGCCCTTGGATCCACCCCCGGCCCCAGCCCCGCGTCCTCGCCCGAGTCCTCCTCCCGCAGGCTCTCAATATCGCGAAACGGATCCTCGCTGTCCCCCTCCGCACTCGCCGCATACCCCCCGTCGCTGACCGGCCCCGGCACGCGCACCGCCTCCGCGGTCGCCTTGACCCACCGCATCATCACCTTGTCGAACACCATGCGCCCGACGCGCTCCGGCAGCGCGGGCACGTCCTCCGGCGCGATGCGCGTGATCTGCGCGGGCCCCGCGTGCTTCACGAACGACGCCGCGCTCCCCGCCGTCAGCGTCGTCCCGCCCGCCGTGCTGCTCGACACGAAGCGGTTCAGGTCCTCGTTCGCGCGGCTCCGCAGCGACGACGACGGGTACCCGCTCGACAGCATGTTCGCGGTCGCGGTCGTGGCTGGCGGCGGGTGCGCGCGGGGGTTCGGCTGCGAGACGGGCGACGACGCGCGCGGCGGCGTGGGCGCGGGCGCGACGATGATCGGCGGCGCGGGGAACTGCGCGTACAGCTGCGACGTGTCCATGGACCCCGCGGCCGAGGCGGCGTCCGTCGACGAGGTGGCGTCGTCCGCGCTGCTGTCGGGCTTGCGGAACACGGTGCGCGACGCGTGCCGCGTGCCCCGGCCTTTGTCACGCGGCGAAGGGGGGTGGTGCGGGCGGCGCGCGCTGCGCGACGGGTCCTGCACGAGCGATTTGCCGTCGCTGTGGAATGATTGCGACGGCTCGGTGACGTCGGCGCGCGTGCGCGAGGCGTCCGTGTCGACGGAGAAGAGGCGCTTCGCGCCCTTCATGTCGTTCTTGATCTGGGCCATCAGATTCGCGGCCTGTTCGCGGTAGCCCAGGGACGAGTAGCTCGTGCGCTTCGAGCCGGATGAGCCGGCGGCGGAGGCGTCAGAGTCAGCGGTGACAGGGACAGATAGGGCAGACTGCCGCGCTGGAGCAACGCACAGCTCTGAGTACTCATGTAAATTTGGGTTAATGAAAAAATCTCACCTGCAGTCGGCGGATCTGCGCGGGCTTGATGCGGCGTCCGATCTGCTCTGGCAGCCGGCGACTGGGCGGATGCGACTGTCGAGATGGTGGAAAAGTCGCGTGCCTGCTGCTTGATCTGTGCCATGAGCGAGCGCGACTCGCCCACATAGTCTCTCTGCAGCGGCACCTGCAGCTGCGGCCGCTGAATGACCGCGCCCGCGCCTTCGCCCTCACCATAATCACTCACGGGGCTCAACTTCACGCGCTTCGCACTGCGCGCATCTGAGTTACATGGTGTGAGGTCGGATACACGCGACAGCGCGAATGGTGACGAGGCGGAGCCGGCGGGGGTGAGGTTGCCCGTATTGCTCGTCGAGGGTGAGTTGACCGCTATCGAGTCGACCATCGCGGAGAGGTGGTCGCGCGTGAAGGTGTCGTACTGGAATTGGAAGAGGCGCAAGCGGGGGTCGGTTTGCGGGGCGCTGGGGATTTGGAGGGACGGGCGGCCGGGAGTGCTTTGCGCTTGTGGGAAGCCAGTCCCGCTCGGGGTCAGAGCGTTCGAAGGCGTGTGGCGTGGCACGTTGAAGGTAAATTGGCAGTTCATATCAGGCTTCAGCCCGTCGTCTGCAGCCATTTGATTTTCGTTCTCCTGCAACTCGACGGTCCGACTTGACTGCACGACATCTTCTTCATCTTGGAAGGAGAAGGACGCGGCTCTATGGGCCTGCGATAGGCGGGATGGGACGGTGGGGGCGGATGGGTTCAAGGGAGGAGGTTGCGTAGAGTTCTGCGGTGGGGATGGTGGCTCGAACATCCGTTCGAGGGGTAATGGACTGAAAAAGTCCTTGATCGCGTTCTTGCCGGGGGTCTTGGGCAGGATAGCGGCGGGCGCATCATGTCTGATGAGGAATGTTCCTGCAGCGTCAGTATCATCGGGAGACGACCTGCCTGCGTTTAGGGAGCCTTCTTCCGTTCCGTGAACGCGGATGGAACCGACAGGCACCGTGAAGGATACAGAGGAGCGACTGCCGCCATGTGAAGATGTCGTGGGTTCGTCATCGTCGGGCCATTCGTCAAGAAGATCATCAGTTTGCCATGCGGGCCTTGCTGTTGCTATGTCCTCCATATCTGCACATCGATGGGAAGGGGGTGGCCGGCGTGGATTTATGAAAGAGGGAAACACGAGTTCGGAGGTGCAGACTGGAGAACAGAGGCTCGACGGATCAGCTTGTTGCGTGGAGAATGCCACGTGATCGCGCCGTTGTTGGTCCAACTTTTTTTCTGTTTGCTGTTCGGCGCTTCTCCGCGCCCAGCGAATCCGATGTGCATTGCATTTTCTCCATTCTTCAATGCTGTCCTGACTTCTCATTTTTTCCTCAGGGCACCATTTGAACCTTGAGCTTAATGTTCTGTATTTTTTCTTCTCTTTCCGGACTTTGCACGGTGCCGGAGAAAATCTTGTCGGAGCGTCGATTGAGAGTAAGTTTTTGCTCCTTCCCGCTGATCCGTGGCATGTATTCATGGTATTTCATACAGGCGACGGGGAAGGATGAAAATCGTATCGTGTATAGTAGTACGCATGGTGTATGAAAAGGATGAAACATATGGTATGGACGTGCCTAGTGAAAGTGGACGATACAGAAGCAAGACAAGCTGCTCATACAGGCAGCGACATGAAGAAATTCGGATCGTCGGGCCAGGATATGAACGCCAAGCGTGGTTAAACTAGGCAGTGATTAAGGTATGAAAGGTATTGGTCCTTGTGAGTAGTCTGTATGTATAGTTCGGTCTTTGTGAGCATTGGCCTTGGGCGCTGCTCTAGCGGCTGACATTCATAGGTCACTAGGGTTCGCTGCATCATCGAGTACTGCTGAATTAGAAGCAGCAGCATGGAATGGGAATGATCCAGCATATGCTGCCATCCTATTCGTCATGGAAGGACATCATCAGCTAACGCTCTCTGGTACCTCGGGCGGAATGCTCACCGGGCAAGGCACACATCCACCACGGAGCCGCATAGCCGCACCCTGCTGCGTACCTTCCTCTAACGCCTTTCTATCGACCATCATGGATGTAGCGCGCCCCGGCTGCTTGTTGACGATAGCGCCCGTGGCCGCTGCATCGCGGGCGGGCTCTGGGTTAGGCGTTTCGCGATAGAGCGCAGACGGTGGGTAGGCTATGGGCGAGGGCGAGCTTGGGGTATGCATGATCGGCGTGAGGTGGTCGTGAGGGGAATGGGTGTCTTATAGGTGAGGACGGCGCGTTCGCAACGGGGGTGATGTCATGAGGCGCTTGCCCCTAACCCTAGACGTTCCTGCTGCGCACATCGATCGCGGCGTCGCTATCTTCGCGCCTGGGCTCTCCGGCGAGCTCTCTTATACTGAATTTCACTTTCACCTGCTGCAGACAACAACCATGACGACTAGTACTGTTGCTCCCTTTTCTCTCCGCGTCCAGCACGGTACGTTTTATCTTGCTCAATCTAGCCATGTGTATTCTGATATCTAATCATTCAATCTAGGCATCACCGGCGGCTTCGCCCCGCCCACCCCCTCCGCCATCCACGACTTCTCCTTCACCCCTAACACCGCGAGCAACATCCTCCTCACCTCCCAGATCCGCGAGCTCGGCACGCCCTCCCTCCTCCCCGCCGCCGCCAAGTCCATCCCCATCTCCGAAGAGACCGCCGCGCAGCTCGCCGAGCTCGAGGCCATCCTCCGCCGCCTGCCCGCGAGCGGCCCGCAGGGCGCAGACGTCTACGGCCGGGACGTCGGCATCATGTACGCGCGCCCCGGCTTCGAGTGGGTGAACGCCGCGCCGCAGGGCTGCGGCGGCTACGACGACGGCAAGTCCGGCGTCACGGAGGACGACAAGCGCGCGTTCCAGCGCGCGGTCGACATCGCGGACGCGCTCGTCAAGAAGGGCGTCGCCACGTAGCGGGCAGCGAGGCGGTGTGGCGACTTTGTAATGCTGCGTGTATGAGTAGTGTGTATTGCGAAGATGATTGCGGGTGCGATGTGCAGATGGGAACGGGCCCGTGTGCGGGGCTGATCCATGATCGGAGGCATGCGCGCGCTCCCGTTCTATCTCTACTTATCACCCGAAGCTGAGCAGCGCTTCCGACGTCTCTGATCGCCGACATCATATGTACTTATATGTGGGTACCAGCCTCGGGCCCGCTGCGCGGGGCCAGGAAGCAGCGCGGTTGTGGGTGCTGGATACTATCATGGACTCCGTTCTGCCACATGGTGATCTCCCACACGCAGATGCCTGGAACGATCCCTCTATTTCCACGTGAGGCCGCTGTGAAACACCCGCAGCGTTAGGTGCGTATCAGACTGGTGATCCACCAAGGCACTCTACTCCGTGATTTAGGCCAAACAAAGGACAGGGGATATAAGGCGCGCCTCCTGTGCCTCGGGCGTCGATGCGGCCTTGACCTTGCAGCCCTAGATCTGCAGCCCGGGCAGATTGATGTCCTATCACCCCCATGATGGGCGACGCTGTGCTGGGATCCTTGGATACGCAGAAGTAGCTAGCTGAGGCACCCGCTCGCATTCGCGGCGCGTTTCAGCATTGGGGGTGGGTCGCTTGCTTCTTGCGTTCAGATGCTTCTCACAGTGATATCGTGCATCGCGCGGTGCCTGAGATTGCTGTTGGAGGAACGGAGAGATCATGGCCATCGCCATCGGAGGATGTATGCATAGGTAGAATTACGCTTACGCAGAGCGGACGGAGAAAAGAGGACACGGCGTCGGGTGGATCCACGGCCTGGAATGCGGTGCCTGTAAATGCGACTGGAGGACTGGAGGTGTAGGTACGGATACCGCCATCATAGGGACTTCGCAACGAATTTTTAGGTTGATATGCGTGTAATTACGCAGAACGGATTCAAAGAGAGAATCACACGACCGCCCCAGGTGAATTCCGCCGCGAACTCGCCGAAAACATACGTACCTCACATCCACATCCACACCTTGCATTATCCTCGGTTTGGAGTGCGGTACCTATTGAGATGGAGATGGTCATCGTTCTGATGGACTAACCTACAGCTCTCCAAGCTGGTGTGCGTGTAATTACACGGAGCAGATTGAATTAGAGATAGACGCCGCCGTGAGTGTGACTCCGCGGGGCGACCTGGCCAAAAATATTGCACAAAGATCCATTCAGGAAGTCCATCGCCGAATACAATACAACTATAAACGTACAACATATCAAACGGATCACAGTATCGGCAGAGGTCACTTAACTGACGCACACTCACTCTTGACCCTCGAGCCCCGGCCAGGGATGAAGATGCTGATGCAAAGGTCGAGGCGAGTGTCCACTGTGCCAGCCTCAGCTTTGGGCGCAATGACAATATCACTGGGAGGAATCACAGATGCGCCGCGCCGCCAGGGTAGCCGTTCCTGCCCTTCACGACGCCATACGCAGGCCCGCCCCTCCCAAACATCGCGCGCAAGTCGCCCACGAGCGTCGCGGGCTGCTCGTGTGCAGCGAAGTGCCCGCCGTGCTCATGCGCCACATCGAACACGACGTGTCCGATGGTCGGCGCCCACCTGTCGACACATACATAATGTCACTTCGCGGGTGCGAATGCAAGACGGAGGACGGGAGACGCACGCTTTGGGCTGGTGCATGAGCTCCTTCGGGAAGCGCGAGAGGCCGAGCGGGATGCTGGGCCGCCCGCGCTTGTCGGGGTCCATGTAGCCCGACGAAAATGCTTCGTAGTAGATGCGTAAGGACGCGGCGGGACCCGCGCGCGAGAAGAGGTAGATCGATACCCAGGTAAGCACTGTGCGCCAGTGAGCACGCATAAAGCACGGCGAGGCGAGGAGCGCGCACCTTCGTCGTCGTCCCACGGGTAGCTGTCGGTCCACTGCACGAGCTTCTCGTAGATCCACGCGAGCAGCCCGACGGGCGAGTCAGCCAGCGCGTATCCAAGCGTCTGCGGGCGCGTCGACTGCTCGGCGGCGTACCCGCAGCCATGATCCGCGAACCAGCGGCTGCGCTCCAGGCCTGCTTTTTCGGCGGCGGTGAAGCGCGTGGTGAGGTGGGTCAAAAGCGCAATGGGCGTCCAGATCGACGGTGCTTTGCCGCTACGGGGAGGTGAAATTCGAAGACAGGATGGAGACAAGCACTAAGGGCATACATGGGGAAATTAGAGTGCCAGGCTTTGACGTGCTTCGGGCCGTTGAGATACGCGTTGATGTTCGTGACCTATGCGAGGTTAGATGGAGATGGCGTACTGCACAAGGAGAACGCACGAAGTGCCCCCAGTCGCCGCCCTGCGTCACGTACTCGTTGTATCCCAGGGCAAGCATCAGATTGTTGCAGACCTCCGCGTACTGGGGGCCTGTGAAGCCTTTCTTGTGCGGTGCCTCTGAGAAGCCGTAGCCGGGTAGGCTGAGCGCGACGACGTGGAAGCTTGGATGCTCGTTCTCCTTCGGCTTCGCCGTCAGCAGCGGCAGAATCCTGCGCACTTCGATGAAGCTCCCGGGCCCTGATCCAACATCAGTGTCTACATGACAGACACGGTCAAAGCACAACGCACAGCCATGCACGAAGAGCAACGGGATCGCGCTGTCGACCTCGCTTCTCTTATGAACGTAGTGGATGTTGAGCGTCCCGAAGCTGTCGACTTCGATATCGCGCGTGAACTGCGGCATTTCAGCGTTGAGCGCAGCCTCGTGCTTGCGCCAGTTGTAGCCATCCGTCCAGCGCGCGAGCAGGCGGCGCACTTCCGCTAGCGGAACGCCGCAGTCCCAGCCTGCATCCTCGAGCTCGTCGGGAAGCGTCGTATGCGCGAGCTTCTCCTTCACCGCGCTCAGCGCCTCGTCGGGGACAGCAATCTTGAAAGGTGTTTCGGTAGAAGTTTCGGTGGCCATCGTGTGCCTGTGGTGTGTGGGATCGATGTCGAAGTTGGGGTCTAAGTAAATAAGGAGGTGGTCGTGTCAGTAAGTAAGGAGGTGGTCAGTAAGGAGGTGGTCAGCTGCGCGGATGCTTTCTGAGGTCGAGGTATGGGCCCCTGTTCTGTCATGACGCCATTACCAAGACATTCTTCGCGTTCGGAATTGTTGTCTTCTGGCCCAGTCTTTCCCTCCAAATAGCCATCGTGGCTGGCTTCTCTTTCTCTTTTGGCTCGAGCATCGGTGGACCGAGCGCGGTAGGAAACCAGGTACATGTAGGGTTGGAGTCGAAGTCGCGACAACTCAAGTTGAAAGAAAGCGCCCGTGCGACGCGGTCACGAGACGTCCACGCCAATTCATTTCATTTTTCTTTGTTCTGCACCACGACCTCCAAACGACCTCCTGCACGGTCAAGACCCCTACAGAAAGCTCAAGAGATTGAGCACGGAATTGCACACGATACATTCTCACTTCATTATCCAGAAGACTTGATGGTGTACATGAACTTGTAGGTGAGTACTCTTTTTGCTTGCATGCATGGCCTTGGCGTAACAAAATCTTCCAATTGCTTGAACTAACCCGCACGTTTACGAGTCAGACTAGTATGCGGATAACCACGCAGGCGGATTTGGCTTAAGGGAAAGCATGCATTGCGTTTGACTGAAGGCGGCCTTGCAAAAACATCATTCAGAGTGTTATGAAAACCGATACGGGGTATCGACGTGTAAAACCTGCAAAATGGACCATTCCGTCGGCAGAAATCATACACTGACCAAAGAATATTCTCACAGCCAATGCGCAAGTCACCTACACAGCGAAGAATTACGACGAGTACCCGTTTTCGCCTTTCACGACACCATACGCGGGCCCGCCCTCCTCAAACATAGCGCGCAAGTCGTCCACGAGCGCGTCGGGCTGCTCGTGCGCGGCGAAGTGCCCGCCCTGCTCGTGCGTAGCGTCGAACACAACGTGCCCGATCGTCGACGCCCACCTGTCGGTATGTCAGCTGGCGCGGTGTAGAGATAGAGTGGAAGGAGGGCATACGCTTTGGGCTGGTACCGAAGCTCCTTCGGGAAGCGCGAGAGGCCGAGCGGGATGCTAGGCCGCCCGCGGTTGGCGGGGTCCATATCGCCCGATGCAAACATTTCGTAGTAGATCCGCGTCGACGCTGTGGGGCCCGCACGCGAGAAGAGGTAGATCGACACCCAGGTAAGCACTGCATGTCTCGGTAGTGAGCACGCTGAGAATACGGCACGGACGGAGAGGAGAGCGCACCCTCGTCGTCGTCCCACGGGTAACTATCCGTCCACTGCACGAGCTTCTCGTAGATCCACGCGAGCAGCCCGATGGGCGAGTCCGCAAGCGCGTATCCGAGTGTTTGCGGGCGCGTCGACTGCTCGGCGATATACCCGCGGCCATGCTCTGCGATCCAGCGGGTGCGCTCCAGACCGGCCCTTTCGGCGGCACTGAAACGCGTGGTGAGGTGGTTCAAGAGCACCAGAGGCGTCCAGATAGACGGCGGTTTGCCGCTACGAGGCGGTGAGACTCGAAGACAGGATGGAAACAGGCACTGAGGACATACAGAGGGAAATTAGAGTGCCAAGCCTTGACGTGCTTCGGACCATTGAGGTAAGCATTGATATTCGTGATCTGCGCAGGGTTAGGTGACGACGTCGTGCAGGAGACGCAGAACGCACAAAGTGCCCCCAGTCGCCGCCCTGCGTCACGTACTCGTCGTATCCCAGCGCGAGCATTAGGTTGTTGCAGACCTCCGCGTATTGGGGGCCCGAGAAGCCCTTCTTGTGCGGGGCCTCTGAAAAGCCATAGCCAGGCAGGCTGAGCGCGACGACGTGAAAGCTCGGATGTTCATCCTTGTCCGGCGGCTCAGCCGTCAGCAGCGGCAGGATCTTGCGTACCTCGATGAAGCTCCCCGGCCCTGCTCGTGCATCAGCATCTATATAGCTTGTCTAGCAGGGATCAAGCGCAACGTACAGCCATGCACGAAGAGCAGTGGAATCGCATGGTTGACCTCACTTCTCTTATGCACATAGTGGATGTTGAGCGTTCCGAAGCCATCTACCTCGATGTCGCGCGTGAACTGCGGCATCTCAGCATTGAGCGCAGCTTCGTGCTTGCGCCAGTCGTAGCCATCTGTAGCTATCCAGCGTGCAAGTAGTCGTTGCATTTCCGCGAGCGGGACGCCATAGTCCCAGTCGGCATCCTCGAGCTCATCGGGAAGCGTCGTGTGCGCGAGCCTGTCCCTCACCGCGCTCAGCGACTCGTCCGGGACGGCAACTTTGTAGGGTTTTTCGGTGGAAGTTTCGGTGGTCATCGTATGCGTGAGGGGTGTGTGGGGTCGACATCGAAGCAGGGGTAGAAATAAGTAAGGAGGCGGTCAGCTGCGTGTGCTTACGGAGGTCGAGTTATCCCCCTGTTCCACGTTCCACCATGACGCCATTACCAATACATTCTGAAGTGTTGCCTTCTGGCCTAGTTTCGCCTGTCCCAAATAGCTGTCGTGGCTGGCTTCGCTTCCCAGCTGAGATGCGGTGGATCGAGCGCGGTTGGGAGATCAGGCGCGTGCGGGGCGACAACTCAGGAAAGCGCCCATACAACGCGGTCACGAGACGTTGAGTACGCGACATCCGCAGTGACCTACCGTCACCGAGCGATGAATTGTAGCAGCCTCCCACAGGTGGATATTGAAAGAGAGAACATCGAACTCCCTGATACGGATACATGGACACCAGCTCACTTGTGTAATAGTTGAATATCGGACGGTTAACATGCGTTTTTGGATTAGACGAAAGAGCAGGCGCACGGTCAATCCGACTCGGGGTGAGTAGATAAACAGTTGCCAAACATCCCGAGTTCCCTTGTTGATTCCTTATATTGAGCGCAGCCTTATCTTATGGGGCTTCGCGCGTCGATGAGTCGGACGAGTATGCGTGTAATTTCGCAGTGGATTAGACTGAAAAACAATAGGTCTGGCTGGAGGTACTTATGCTTGCAAAGCCATCCATCCGCACCGTCAGGAAAATCAAATATGGTATGTCATACGTGCAAACATGTCGAATCGACCATTGGGTCGGCAGAAATCGTACTGACAAACAAACACTCTCACATCCAGTATTGTGGCGATGTGCAAGTTACTTGCACCATGCAGAATCACAATGGATACCCGGTCTTGCCCTTGACGACGCCGAATGCAGGCCCGCCCTTGCGAAACATCGCGCGCACATCGCCCACGAGCGCGGTGGGCTGTTCATGTGCGGCGAAGTGCCCACCCCGCTCATGCTCCGCATCGAGCACGAGACTTTTGAACGACCACGCCCATCTTCCGCGATATGAGCGCGTGCAAATATGGGAAAGCGAAAGGGGCTCACGATTTGGGCTGGTGAATGAGCTCCTTCGGGAAGCGCGAGATTCCGTACGGGATTGACGAGGTCGGCGGCGGCCGCGTGACGACGGCGCCCATGGCCATGGAGGCCCTTACCTCGTAGTATATACGGAGCGAAGCCGCGGGGCCCGCGCGCGAGAAGAGGTAAATCGAAACCCATGTCAGCACTGCGTGCATCGATCAGCACCTTTACGCACAGAGAGGGATAGTGGGGCGGGCGCATACCCTCGTCGTCCTCCCACGGGTAGCTGTCGGTCCACTGCACCAGTTTCTCGTAGATCCATGCGAGCAGCCCAACAGGCGAGTCTGCGAGTGCATACCCCAGGGTTTGCGGCTGCGTCGACTGCTCCTCGAAGTACCCATTCTGCCGGGTGAAGAACCAGAGACTGCGCTCCTGCCCTGTCTTATCGGCGGCGCTGAGAGGCGTGATGCGGTAGCGGAGGTAGCGCAAGGGCGTCCGGATTGTAGGTGGAGAGCCGCGGCTGCTGGAGGTGAGAGGGGCCGAAGGGACGCAGAGAAGAAGAAGATCTTACTATACGCCGTTCGTATGCCAGGCTTTGACGTGCTTTGGGCCGTTCATGTTCGCGTTAACTCCAGTGATCTGTGCATGATCAAATCACGATGGTCGGTTAGAAGAGTCAAGGACCACGCACAAGGTTCCCCCAGTCGCCGCCCTGCGACACATACTCGTCATAGCCGAGCGTGAGCATCAGCTTGTTGGCAACCTTCGTGCCCATTCAGCACACGTGCTGCGAAGATCAAGCCGAACACACACCTCTGCATATTGCGGGCCTGCGAAGCCCTTCTTGCGTGGTGCCTCTGAGAAGCCATATCCGGGCAGGCTGAGCGCGACGACGTGGAAGCTCGGGTGCTCGTCCTTCTGCGGCTTCGCGGTCAAGAGTGGCAGGATCTTGCGCACCTCGATGAAGCTGCCCGGCCCTGCTCTACACATCAGTGTTCAGCAAGATTAACGCGCGCGCTCAACGCACAGCCATGTACGAATAGCAGCGGGATAGCGCTGTCGACCTCGCTGCGCTTGTGCACGTAGTGGATATTCAGCGTCCCGAAGCCGTCGACTTCGATGTCGCACGTGAACTGCGGCAGCTCTGCGTTCAGCGCAGCCTCATGCGTGCGCCAGTCATACCCGTTGGTCCACCGCGTGAGCAGGCGGCGCATATCAGCGAGCGGCACGCCATAGTCCCAGCCTGCCTCGTCAAGCTCGTCCGGGAGTGTCGCATGGGCAAGCTTGTTCTGTAGCGCACTCAGCGCCGCGTCGGGGACGGTGATCTTGAAGGGGATTTCGGTGGCCATCGTTTACAGTGGTGTATGAAGGCAATGTCGCACGTATATAAGGGAGTGGGAGGTCCCGTGTTCAGTGCTTCATAACGCCTGGATTACAAATTAGTGTTCGTGATATATTGAGGTTGAGCTTCGAAATGACTCTCCTGGGATGCCTCTCGGTTGCCAGTGGCTGCCGGGGGGATTGATCTCCCCAGTATTGAATTGGTATTGAGTACATGGCTTGACATGACACTCACATGGCTCCGAGTTCGCGGGGACAAAGCTAGTAGCGGCGCGTGCATGCGTGCGGACTGGAGAACATTGGACAACCCGGAAAGTCCCATAACCGGCACAAACTGGCGGACGCGTTATTGCGACGCGATCACGAGATCTAGACGCGCATCAAGTCGAGGCGGGCGGCAACGACGCGTTGTCTCTCTTCTCTTCTCCACCCTACATTGCGGCGGCACACGCTCGCGCCTACCACTCATGATGGAGAAAAAATAATACTGGTCCCCCTCCATGGATCCCGGAGAGATTCCTCTCTCTGCAGGCGTGGGGACTGCAAGTCAACGCCCAGCAGCTCGTCAAGCCCACGTCGGACTTTGTCACACGCGTATACACCGCTTGTGTCGAACAAGTGAGCGGGATCAACGAGGAGACGCTTTAAGGTCCGCTAAAAGCTGCGTTGGCGTCGCTCGATGAACCAAATACGGTGTGTAGCTTACAGTTTTGAGAGCATGTTCGACTGGCTGATCCGGCGGTAGGACATCTGCCCGGCAGCCTTGCCATGAACCTGCTCATCTATCATATGTAGAACTTCTGCGTTCTCTGCATCTTGCTACTTGGAGCTCATCTTGCACCCTAGTACACGCTTCGCAAATGTGGCTAAAATCCACGACTTCAGCGCAAAGGACATCTACTTCCCCGAGCGTGAGCGTGAGCGCACGCGCTCGATCCTCTCAGCCTTCATTAATTTTTATCAAATTTACCAAGCAGTGCCAAGGATTCGTCAATGGCCTGCGCGAGAAGAGCGCTGCGCTCGTAGGCGAGCGCGAGCAGGTCTCTCGCGAGCTTGCGGAAGTGCATCAGCGAATCGCCATGATCAGGTACGTGTCGTCAGTGGGCGGCATGTGAATGCGATGCGTGACGCTAATCATCTCACAGGGCGCAGAGAGCGGAAGACGAGCCGCTGTGTGAGGACCTGTGCGCGGAGAATGCGGCGATCACGGTGCACCTCATCGCGACGAAGTAGATCCAGGGCATGCTACTCAAGGACATCGAGGCGCTTAAGGCGGAAAAGATGACGGTGCTCCAGCGCAAGGTGCGTGTTCATCCTGTCTTCCTATCCCTGTCTCTAGAACTTGACAACGGCAATGTACATAGGAGGGCATGAACGCGGACGCAGTGGCGTGAACGCGTGCGCGCGTCGTGCAAAGCCCCGAGCGCATGAAGCGGACGATCAGTACGATGGGCGCGACAGCCTCGAAGGACAAGCGTACGCTCGCCGCGCACGAGGCCAAGACGCGCGAGCTGCAGGCGAAGATCAGCGCGCTGCTCAACATCGAGAAGGTGCTTGTTCCGTCCCTGTGCGCTGTGCGGGAGATGTTGACGTATGAGATAGAATGTGCGGGCATCCGTCGAGCAGCTGCAGAAGATAGAAGGAGGTGCGCGCACTCGAGCTGTCGCAGCGTGAGTCGGCGGACACGAAAGACAACTTGGATCAAAAGACCGAGCGGACGGAGTTCGATATGCGACACGAGGTGCGCTGCTTTCGATCTTTCCTTCTTGGCTTTTGTTACTGATGCCTTCCTACGAGATAGCGCGTGCACAAGCAACTCAAAAATGCCCGCGAGAGAAACTGGAGCACGCTCAGCGGTATGTCGAGGATAAGCGAGCGGCGAGCTTGCAGACGATCGAGCGGCTGCAGCGTGAGTACGAGGATATGTCGTTGGAGCGGCGGGACAACGACCGGCAGGTCGAGGAGCTACGCGGCGAGGCCGATGGCATCGAGCGTAAGGTGCGTTTTCATCCTTGCCTCGGTGTGTCGGGACAGGGTAGGCTGATGCGAGTGCTAGATGGCGGAGCACCTGAAGAAGAGCGAGGCGGAATTGGGCTAATTATTCGTTCGAGTATTGGCGCTTGCGGCACGCAACTGGTACGTGCATTAAATGCATTAAATGCATAAAATGGTCTGTGATTAGAAATACGCATCATAGAGGTATACATGGAGACGCTTGCGAACAAACTTGGGATGCAAATCTCCGCGGTTTGAGAGCGTAAAGTAGTCCCCACTTATCATGCTTGGATTTAAATTATCTGGCTTCATCCAACCAATCTGCGAGACTGATATCTCACTTCGCTGCCGTGTCTCAGGCGCGCCACTTCATTTCATTCATCCTCTATGCAATACAGAAATTGACAGAGCCGATTTGCGACTGCGAAATCCGTATCTCCTCACTCCTTATCTTGCAACCATTGAATGTCGTTCTGTTCATGCATGAAATCCACTTATAAACCACTAGACATATCAAACGACAAAACAATAACGACAATAACAATTAGAATCCGTGATAGATTGTAACGTATCAAGAGATCGGGCGGCGGCAGCCCCGGAAAACAAATAATGGTATGTGACGCGTGGAGATCACCTTGAATCATTTCCTGACTGCCCTGTAGATGGGAAATATTCTGTTAAGCACAACGATGCGGTCTGCTAAAATGTGAAAATGCGTACTCAGTAACTCGGTTCATCAAAAACATCCTAGAGGTCATGGTATCATATAGCCCGACAACTGCTAGAAGAGTGACTGCCATGTTTGGCGTCATCGCTGATGGCCCTACCATCTGGTGAATCAGCGAATTACAGCGAAGAAGCAAGCTCAGACGCACCCCTCGCTTTCGGATCCAGCATGCAGGAAAGGGCAAATAAACTCCCTTCCAGGAAATCTCTTCTGGTGCGAGGCCCGCAGTTTATCCAGACTGGTAAACGGTCAGAAAATGCCTCGCTATTATGCAGGAAATAGGTGGACCTACTACCACTTCCAGCCTTCCGGTCCACCGTGCTTCTCCCAGACCACACGTTCGATATCTCGCTCCCAATAGAGTTGCGTCGGCTTGTACTTCATATAACCTCCCATAATCTCACACGGCAGGTATTTCAGATCCCATGTTGTGACCTGCACGATGCGGGTGACAAATGCGCAATGAGAACGGAGCGATGACACGTTCAGCAACTAGGCAAGCATCTTTACGCACCCTGTACTGCTGCTTGGCTTCAGTCGCTGTGACCTGAAAAAGACAAAACGTCAGCATGAAACCCGGTTTCGGAACCGCGGTACCCACCCGATCTTCATGGCCCAACTGTGACTCGGGCCAAGTGGCGGGATCAGTAGGAGCAGGCTTTGGGAGACGGACAGGCTTCTTCGGTGCCCTTTTCCGTTTCCCGCCTACCATCTGAGGTGACTGCAGTTGATTTCCATCCTCCGCATTCCGAACGGCGGTCCGCTGACGCTTGGATGGTGGAAGTACCTCATCGCTGGCGTCGCCAGGGCTGGTGCGCTTTTTGCTGTTCATCGCACTTCTGCCCTGTGGAAGGGTCCCTTCGGCTGGGTAAGAGCTATGCTCAGCGGCAACCGCTAGGTCGACCGCGGGAGCTGCAGACAAAGGGTAGTGAGACTGTGCAATGTTGGTCATGAGGACAAGCCTGGGGGAAATTGAAACTCGTCGTAAAGGCGGTATGAATCGCGGGCAGAAGGAGGGGAAGGAGCAACAAGGCGAAAGCAACAAGTTGAATTCGTCGCGAACCTATAAGGCCTCCCACTGTGCGGAAGGAAACCTAAAATGCTTAGTCAGGGATGTTGAAGT
The DNA here is from genome assembly GCA_006506795.2 of Hericium erinaceus. NCBI lineage: Eukaryota > Fungi > Basidiomycota > Agaricomycetes > Russulales > Hericiaceae > Hericium > Hericium erinaceus. The sequence goes on from CM021163.1 coordinate 2,099,122, forward strand.
ACCGTTCGCATCGTGTTCAGCATGACGGTGGAACAAGCAGCGTGGATCGTCGTTGCCGTTGGATAGAGCGACGTGAGCGACAATGATCATGTTAAGTTGGGATATTCACCACCAGTGTTGCGTTAGTAAGTGGACATCGCAAGGCCTGTCGATCTTACTCGGCATCATGGCGGGCTGCCGAATATCTCCCTATGTCCCGGAGTTAGGCGGGTGACATTGAATAGTTTCGAGATGAGCAGCCATGCCAGGCTTCCATTCACAACGACCTGGCCTCATGCCCTCGCGATTCATGATTGATTTTGACAAGTATTCTACGTACAATCTCACACCATTGAGACGTGCGCGCAGAATGAAAAACCTACTCAGATACATTGTCACTGGAACGTGCGTTCCGTCTGCACGAAACGACGTTTCGACGTGATACATCCAATCCTAGGCAGACTTAGGGACAAGCTGATAGATAGGATCGTCTTCACCGCGCATCTGCTTATCTGCTTCCGTCTTCGTCACTATCTTCGTCACTCTCGTCGTCGCAATCACTATCCTTCTGCCACCTGACTTCTGGTACGATCTTCTCTAGCTTTTCCACAAAATTCTCCTTGCTGCTCCGAGTCTGCCATCCAATGGAGACCGTCCGAATGGTCTTGACCTTCTGGCGGGCGCCGAGGTGCTCCAAAAGATCCTCTTCAAATGGAATATGCACTATCTCATTGACGCGATCGAATTGGATACCGTCCAGGGTGAGACGATTCAGGTTTGGGAGGAAAAGTGTTTCATCGCAGGCCGTGTCCCCGAGAACGCACGTGACCAATGCAGTGCAGAATGCAAGCATCTTGGGCATAAGCCGACCAGAAATCACTTGCGCTGAATGCAATGCAGCGCTGATGTCAGTAATCTTCCTTATTTACCAGCGAAGCATAGGACAAAAGTGCACTGACTTTGGAATTGGCTGACTTTGCATCGTTAGTCCCGACAGATCAAAGACTAAGTACCTTTCAGATGCTATTGAACCGAGGTTAAAGAGACAGACGGTAGAAGACTGGAATACTGACGAACCGTGAGACGTAACGTTAATGTTCAAAGGACCGTTGTCACAAACCTCGGTTGGAATTTTTGAGAAAATTGATGTACGCGCTTGTGACCAAATTCTAGCTAGTGATCCGCTAAGGCGATGACAAAAGGAGCAGGCAACGAACTTGAACATCGGCGATGATCATTGGAATCTTGCAACGTTTGAACGTGCTTCAACGTCGTCGTTGCTTTGCCGTTGCCATTCACCGGCAGCTCCACCGGCACAAACTGGCGGCCCGGCGCGTAGACAGGTGCACGTGCCCCTAGCATCTGACCACGTGGCCGCGTTTCGCGTTCTCATGAATCTGAAGATCTGGATTATTCGCTTCGCCCAGCAGTTGCTACCAATAATTTTCAAGGAGTATGTGCTGAGTATACCCGTAAGGACCGATAAATTCGTCCACGACAAGTGACAGATACACGAAACTAAAAATACAGATATTGGAGCTTTATCTATCTCTTCCCGGAAACTAACACGATCAGGTTTCATTTTGCTCTGGAACGGTACGGGCACTGCGATGCTGGAAGTTCAGCGGTGAGCAGAGCGCGAACAGACACTGACATACTTCAGACAAGGCGTGCACAGGCCACCGACCCACAATAGAGATCCTGAAAAAATGTATGCTCCACAGGGACAATTCTTTGTGTATAAGAAATCCCAGATTGGAATTGTAAAAGGCGTCCCGGGATGCTTCTTCGCATATGTTTCTCTCAGCCTATTCAACCTGATCGCGGTGTGGAAGGACCAGATGTGAGGAATTAGATAGCTGAGCGTCGTGCATTCGATTTATACTCACTTCCACTCCCAGCCTTCGGGTCCGCCGTGCTTTCTCCAGGCTCGGTACTCGACATCGCGAGTCTTGTAAAGCTTCATTGGATTCCAATATGCAGGTCCATTTTTTCTACGCTCTTCATCGTAGCTGAGGTCCAGAAGGTCATGCGGGGTAAGCTGTCAAGCAACAAGTTAGACGTGTCGGAGGACAGGGGAGTTGACAGATTCAGGTCACGCACCCTATACTCCTTCATGGCTGCCGTTGCACAGATCTGGGGACACGATTAGGAAAGGAACATCCACATGATAACAAACGTACCGTGTCGAAGAAAGGCACCCTCGACTGTCGCCAAGTGGATGGGTGAGTGGCAGATGGTTTCGGAGGATGACCAGGCGTCTTCTTTTTCTTTTTCTTCTTGTCCTTTTTCTTCTTTCCACCAACCTTCTTTCCACCAACCTTCTTTCTCGGAGAGGGCGCCCGCCGACGCTTCTGAACACCCTCAGCGGTCGCCTTTTTTCTGCCATCTGTCCGCTGCCGCTTGGAAGGGATGGGTGATTCGGTATCTTCAGCGCTCGTTTCTCGACTGCGCTTTGTCACCCTCGCCTCAGGGCGAGCAGGCTGTGACGCGGATTGCTGCGTCTCTTCGGCTTTGATTTGGGCTGTAGGACTGGCATCCTCTAGCTTGACCGAGGTCTGACCCTCCTCGGTCTTTATTGTAATCTGTGTCTGCTCGGTTTTGACAGCTGTCTTCATCTCCTCTGACTTTACTTCCGCTTTAGACTCCACCTGGGCGGATGGAAAGGCATTGAGCGGAGCCCGCGGAGGGCTTGCTGCCGTCCTAGAACGCAACTGTCTGGTAGCGGTGTGTACGGGCATCTCTATTCAGCGGGTAGATGACCTGAAGAGCCTGGGTGCGAAGGTGAGAGGGATTAGTGGGTGAGACATGCTAGCGGGACTTGAGGAGCGCGGATATAGATCCGCTGCGCCGCAGCGGAGGGGAACCTAAATGTATTCGGTACCGACCGGCATGTTCCTGGAGTTAGGCGAATAGCATATAGCGATTTGACGGTGTGTGGTGAGTAACCTTGCCAGGCGACTTCGCCTCACCTCCGGTTGCGGCCAGCGCTATGATCAAATTGGACAAGAGTCATACATAGCATCTCGCAGATAAAATAATGCAGGACAAGGATCGGTAGGTCATTACTCCCCCACGTATCTGACCTGTGGACGAGTTTTGAGAAATCAAACTTACTGACTTACAGCGAAGTGCATGACAAAAAAGATGTACAATAACCTTCATCGGTCGAAGGTTTAAACCTGTACCGGTTATAAATAGCAGACATTGTGGTGCTCCATGATCCGCGCCTCTTCGACCTGTCCTCGGGCTCCGAAATTTCGAGATGATAAAGCTACGCTTCGCAGGTTGCGTAGTCAGATCTACAGCGGCATCAAGGGCGCCCTTGCCGTCCTTGTTGAGGGTGTGGTGTCGTCCCGAGTTGCCGTTTGGTACATCGACCGCCCGGGGTGATGACTGTTTTGAGGCTATAATCCTTCTTGTCTCCTGTCTGGTATACCCGCCGATTCCGCGAAAGTATCTCGCGGTCCAGTACCTCTTCTACACAGCCTGGATCGAGTCACGCTGTGGCAGCCGCAGCAGAGCATCACACTCGCCTTCCCATCCAGGCTTCACCGATGCTTCATCAAACATCTTCAAAACTTTTACCGCATCCCGCAGATCCGCCGCCGCCGCCTGGCGCATTTCAAGCTTGTACATGCTCCATTCGCGATCTTCGTAAGTGAGAATGAGCGGAGCCCTGAGCTCAAAGATAAGCTGCCCAAGTAAGCTCGTAGAGAAGATGTCCCTGAGGCGCGGGCTCTCTCGCACGAGCGAAGAGATCTGCCTTGGGCCGCTGTGTCGCGCCACGGCGAGTAGCAATTGAGATTGAATTCCTTATTTTTCGATGTAGTGCTCCAGAAAAGGCCCGGTCAGGCCTGTGCGTATAAAACGCAGCCAGCGATAGCACAGGACCCAGAAGAAGGATTCCGGATCGCGGCGGAGTTGAGGTGGAAGAAACGGATCGTCGTCGGCCCGTAACGATTGTCTCGGACAATGCGATTAGGAAAGAACGGCCAGGTTCCCTGATCATGAATGAGTTCCGTGATTGTGGGGGAAGCAAAGAGTATACCTGTCGTTGACTGTAACGCACCAGTGTCTGTGGTTGGCATAAATCCCGACTGACCAGCATACCGCTACCATCGCTATGAATGAGTATTTTCCCTGGGGCGAAACCATCATGCAGTTCCCCCATTCCCCCATTCTGTACTGGAAATTTGAATGAACTGCGATGAATAGGTTCAGAGGCAGTGAAGTACTTTTCACCTCATGGATATCGTCTTCCAGATTCTTTGAGAGATCACAGACGTGGTTGTAATGATGGGGTATCGAAGTCTTGTTGACCATGCCGGTCGATAAATCAAACGTCTCTGAAATAGTGAAGGAGAATTGCTGGGAAAGGAGGAACATGTCAAAGGAAACGCTCACTATCACGGAACGTGAAGGCTTTCGAAAGGAAGAATGCGCATTGATACGCGACGATAAAAACGACCACAGGCAGCGCCGATGTGATCGCGATGCACCGTCAATAGCCCAGAAACCGAAGCTCATTATGCCCTGTCAATAAATTACAACATTTCCTTAGATCTTCCCTTCGATCCTACAACTTCGACTCCAACAGCCCATCCACAGCCCTCCCCATCAACCGCCGTCTCCTGCGCCTCTCCTCTCTCTCGGCTTCCTTCACAGCCTCACGCGCCCACTCGCCAACAGCGGCTACGAACTTGTTGACTTCTTCCTTGCTCAGTCCCGCGTGCAGACACACTCTGACGCGGTCGAGCCCTTTGGGGACGGTCGGCCATGTGATGGGGCGCGCGTTCATCCCGCGCTCAAGGAGGAAGGCCGAGAGGGGGCGAGGTTGCGAAGTGAGAAGGGGGATGATAGGCGTTGGAGGAAGGTCTGATAGAGTCTGCAGGTATGGGGGGAGGGAGACTATGGTGGAAGGAATGGTCGCGAGTCCTAGACGGAGACCGTTGAGGAAGTGGCTTGTCAGATCAAGAAGTTGAGTAGCCAGCTGGAGAAAATGTCAGACCTGGGACCACGAAGCAGTGTACGACTTACCTTCCCAGCTGTTCCATCTTCCAGCATGTCGAAGGAGCACCCAGCGGCAATTATATTTGCATGGCTGAGAGAGGTCGTATAGATTAGTGGTCGGGCGTAATTGATCAAATAATCGCGCAGTAGGGTATTCGTCAATATTACAGCTGCCATAAAAATTCAAAAGGCCGATCGATTAGAGTTGGATGGATGATACGTACCGCCAGTAGCAGCCAACGCTTTCCCGAACGTATGCAGTCGCGCGAGGACCTTGTCCTCAAGCCCCATCATCGCAACCACACCCCGGCCCTGCGGCCCATAGATCCCCGTCGCATGCGCCTCATCCACGACGAGATACCCATTCCCCCATGGAAACAGCTCCTCAAGCAGCGCGACGATCTCCGTGAGCGGCGCCATCGTCCCATCCATACTATACACGCTCTCAACCGCCACAAACACGCTCCGCCCGCCCTCCCTAAACCCCGCGCGCTCGCCCAACAGCCGCTCCAACACCGCCCTCAACTTCAGCACGTCGTTGTGCCCGAAGGAATATTGGGAGCCGGCAGCGCGACCCGCGCGCACGCCGTCGTGCACAGACGCATGTATATACTCGTCGCACACGACCGCGTCGCCCTCCTGCGGCACGCACGCAAAAAAACCCGCGTTCGCGTCGAAGCCGGAGTTGAACAGCAGCGCCGCGGGCGCACCGAAGAACCCCGCGAGGCGCGCCTCGAGCGCGGCGTGCGCGGCGCCGTTCACGAGCAGGCGCGAGCCGCCCGAGCCGAGGACGTCGGGCGCCGCGGCGAGCGCCGCGAGGAAGTGCGCGCGGAGGGCGGGCGAGGTCGAGAGGGCGAGGTAGTCGTTCGAGGAGAAGTTTTGGTAGGGCGGCGCGGAGGGGCGGCTGGGCTCGGGGAGCCGCCGCCGGATGAGGCGGTCTTCGCGCGAGGCGAGCGCGGCGGCGAGCTTTTGGTCGAGAGACGGCGGTGCGGGCATTTGCGCGATGGTCGTGGTCGTGGTAGAAGGAGGGTATCGGACTGTCAAGACAACTTGGCAGAATTCATTCTAGCAGCGAAAAGTCCGAGTGAGGGTAGAAGTCAAATTCTGACTACTATACACGGAGTCAGGCGCCCGCTCTTAGCTCTAGTCCGAAAACGGCGGCAGACACAGATCCCTCAAACCTCAGCCCACGAATGTATCCTGACGATGACTGGTGTAATAATAGTACATGTGTGCGCATCCTAGATCACAAAATGCCCATATATCCCGATGAAAAGATAAAAGTGAATCCCAAATCTCAGATATGTCACGATGGCAGATCCATGGCCTCCAACTCCTTCCATCCCGGCAAACCTATGAGGGAGGGTAATTCTGCCCATATCTCCTCGCGATGGCGCGTCACGTCCTGTCGAAAGGCACGTTTGCACACACTGCAGATCGTGACATCTTCATCGATCCACTGCACCGCTTGCATCATGTTGTGGTACGGCCCTGTCCTAGAGGTAAAGGACTGCGAGATGTTATATGCCAGGCGTGAAAACACGCGGGAGCAGTGATTGGGCACGCCTTGGCAGTTCTCCTCGGCGGTACGTTCGGCGCACGTCCGGCGGATGAAATCTAGGATGAGGTCTATGCGATGTTGGTACATGAGTGTGTAGTCTTTGATATCTTGGATGGCGAGATGTGATGAGGGGCGTGAGGGGTGTTCGACGGTCAGTTTGGGATGGTCAGCCTGCAGGAGGCCGTGAAGCGGGTATATCGATAGAAAATAGAGTGCCGATGGCACGATGATCCTCACGTTGGTTTCCCTGGCGAGATTAAGGACGTGTAGCGGGTGGACGTAGGGGTACGTCGTGCCATTGATGAGTGGAGCTGACAGAGCAAGGGCCACCATATCGTCATGGCCCTGGAGGGTATAAGCCCAGGTCTTGGTGAGATGTCGGATCGCTTGTGTGCGGAGGTGGGCGATGAAGTATTTCGTGGACAGGCGAAGGATGCCAGCGCAGAAGAAAAAATCCTGTACGCTGTTATTGGCGAACTGACTGGCACGATCTTTGATCAGAGTGTGCAAATATGGAACAAAGTTCGACGAAGCACTCACACCCCATCGTACAATGCCTTGATCAGATCGGAGAGCTCAATCGGAAGATCGTACATGCGCACGACCTGGCAGCTGTCGAGCATCTCAGCTTCACTCGCAGGCTGCGGCATCTCAAGCAACGATCGAAAGACTTCGGAGTGCCGTGCGAGCACACCCCGATGAACTTTGAACGCTACGAAGCCATCCTCAGTTTCTGGATTCGAATCGATAAGCAGGACGATGTTTCCATCGTCGAACCAAGGATCGCCTCGACTCTTCAAAGGTACATCGCCGTGTGTCATGTTCCAGGCTGCGCCTGCGTGCTACAAAGACATCCCGAGTGATCAGTGTGTGTTTGGGAGGAAAACATAAGAGAGACAGACTGGTTGGACTGATCGAGTCTCTCGCTGAGACGCGTCTCGGTTATTTGGCCTTGTGTGCCGATCTTATCTTCTTGCCTTCAGCGTCAATCTGCTCTGCTAATTGTCACCTTGCTTTCCTTGACGCCGTTATACGCCTGCGCCCAGTCGTGGACCCATGTCGGGCGCGAGCACCCCGCGCTCTCGGACGCCCTCACGACGCGCTCACACTCCCGGCACAGGCCCATCTCCTTCGCGACTCGTCATACCACCGCCGAGCCTGCGACCGACCAATTCCCTGTCGTCCATGCGTGTCCATACCGCGGGGCCCAGTACGGCGTCCCCGCCTCGCATAGGATTCTCGAGCTCAGCCTCCTCGGTGCTCAACTTGGACATGGGCGAGGGGATCCTCGTGCCCGAGGCCGAAGCAGAGGCAGAGATGGTCGACAGCGAAGCCGTAGGGCATTCCGGGTCGCGTGTGGCAGACGAGGAGTCCAAGAAGGTGCTGCGAGATCATCTGCGGCGCACAATGAACAAGAAAGAATCTCAAACAGGTGCGTCTTTGCTCGACTGACGCCCGCGCACTAGTTCACAGGTGCGTCAGACTTGAAGTCGCGGAAGATTCGCAGGAGAAGTTCAGGGACAAATGTCGAAGAGATTTCAGCTGAACTCTGTATGGTGCTTCATCCCTGCAGTGACTGACGGACTGATGCATACTTTCAGCTGACGTGTTTCCGCCTCGACGATACTTCGTCCTGACTGATGCTGGCAAACCTGTCTTCACGAGGTCAAAATAATGCCCTTTGTGTTCTTACATGGCCTGATTTACCTTAACAGTCAACATGCCGAAATGGACTCGGACGAACTCACGTCAACGATAGGCATCATACAGGCTATCATTTCTGTCTTCCTTGACGATGGAGACAAGCTGCGATACATAAACGCTGGTCATACCCGCATCAACTTCCTCCTACGGTCCCCTTTATACTATGTATGCGTATCTTCATGGGGCGAGCCCGAATCAGTGGTCAGTGCTTCATCTCTCTCGTGTATCTGCGCTCGAATGCCAACTGACGATCGAACGAAAGACACGAACCCACCTGGAGTATCTCCACCTGCAGATACTGAGCGTCGTGTCTGCAGCACAACTAAAGCGGATGTTCGAACGCAGAGGAGGCTTCGACCTTCGACGTCTTCTACATGGTATAAGTGCCGAAGGCATTGTCTTGTCAGATGCGACCTTCTAACAGGGTACTTCAGGAGCTGAAGTCCTTATTCATTCCTTACTTGAAAGACTGCAACTGGATCCTGCGATGAGCACATCGTCACTGCATTGCCTCAAACTCGCGCCAAACATCAGGATGCGGGCGGCTAATGCGCTGGTTCCAACGTCCAAGATGAAGGTCAGTATGTGAGCCTACGTTGGTCTTTTTAGATGCTCAGAGCAGTCAGGACGTCATGTACATCATCCTTGTCGCGCAAGGACGCGTTATCACCCTCGTACGACCGAGGAAACATTCCATCCATCCGTCAGGTCTGTTTTTATGTACAAACCATGTTCGAAGGTCCTAGTTCCTCACAACGGAATGGCAGACCTACACGTATTGCTGAACACCGCACACTCACCCTCAATCGTCAACTCCTCCGCTTCCGCCTCCTGGCTCCCTCTATGCCTCCCCAAATTTGACCCTGCAGGCTTTGTAAATACTTACATCACGTTCCTGCAGCAAGACCAAGACCAGCGCGCCGACAGTACGCCGCGGGAAGGCAGCCCTCTCCCACCATCAGAGAGCACCGAGACAGGCCCAGGCTCGCGCTCCCCAGAGCCCCAATCAAGCGATACAGCATCCCGCAACGAACCCAGCCCACAGTCCAGCCCGCCACCACCCGGCTCCGGCGTCGGCCTGATCTGCGTCAGCCGAACAGGCGACTTCGAGTCCATCCGCGCATGGTGCGACACCGTCGTCTCGGTACCCACTCTCACTCCCATCCACCTTCCCCTGCCACAGTCCTAACCCGCCCACAGACGCTCGAAAGCGACGGCACACTCAGCGCCATCCACAAGGCGATCCGCACGCGCGCGACGGAGTACTCCGCCTCGGAGCTCGGCATCCCCGGCCTGCGGCACTTCATTTACAAGGCGCGCGCACACGTGCAGATCACGGTGCCGCTGTACGAGGCGCCATACGACGACGCGCGCGAGCAGCGGCGGCTGGTGACGCTGTACCAGACGCTGCACGATAATATCCATGCGAAGTCCGGGCAGGATCTGCCGCTCAAGCTGCAGTACATCCGCACGGAGAAGGAGAGCCTGCTGGGCTGGGTGCGTGGCTTCTTTCGTTGTGCACGAGTGGATGATGTTGAAGCGGATTGGGCAGATCACACAGCCGTTCGAGATGTACATCGCGTTCTCGCCGATGCTTCCGAAGAGCGCGGCGGTCGGGGCCGCGAATGCCGTTGCGCGGTGGGTGAAGCAGGAGGAGGCGCGACTGTTCCTGCGGGATGCGCCTGTGTTTTGGTGAGTGCGCAGTGCCGAACATGGCCGGTAGACGTCGTTATCTGACCATGATGCCTTTCCAAGATGTGGCTGTCTGTCGGGGGCCGGCTGGCCATGCTTGCTATATTTATTCGCTTTTCTACCGGGATACCAGTGTACTTTTGCATATCCTACCTCTTGGAACAGGTATATTCTGTCAAGGTCCTATTGTAAGGCTACTCGGCCTCTGGAGTATATGGGTGGTATTTGCTTCGGCTTGCCTAAACCTCTTTCCCACTCTAGATGACACCTTGCTGACGCAGCTCTTTCATCTCCTCCGGACTATACCCAAGCTCTGCAAGTACCTGTTTGGCAATTATTAGAACCGACGGAATTCTGATGCATGGTTAGACATCGTCCACGACGGACGCACCTCTTCTGTATGCTGCGACAGATACGGCGGCGCACTGCGCACAGGCATCTTCTTACCGTTGTACGTGACGGCAGGCCCGACCAGCTTGATCTTACCCGCGCGTGGATGCTACAGACTCCAACCCATTAGCAAACAGCATTCAACTGCACAGGCAAATACAGACCTCCACTTCGACGACGACTCCGCGCGCCTTGGCCTGCGGATGATCAAAGGTCTGTTTGATGTTGTTAATTGGCCCAAACGGCACGCTACGGCCCTTTGGTTAGCTTCGTGGCTTTATATGCGTAAGAGGAGGGCTCACCCAAGTCCGGTCAGCCGCTCAAGCCAGTGATCGCGCTCCTCTTGCATGAGCGTGTCTGTGATGATCTGCAGGATCGCCTCGCGATTTGCGACGCGTGCAGCGTTCGTGCTGAAGCGGGCGTCATCTGCGAGCTCCGGACGCTCGAGGATATGGGTTGCCAGCAGTTTGAACTAGAGCAAGGGCCATGAGCATTTTGCACGAATGATTCAGTCGCGCAGACGAACCTGCCTGTCATTCCCAGCACCAATCATAATATACCCGTTCTTGCACGGGAACACCTGATACGGCACAATCGACGGGTGCGCGGTACCATGCCGCCCCGCCTCCTGCCCCGCAATGAGGTAGTTCGACGCGATATTCGCCAGCCCTGCGATCTTTCCGTGTCTGAAAGGCGCCGCACGACGCGCAGGAGAGGGCAGCACACACCTGCGACTCGAAGAGGTTGACATCGATCCAGACGCCGCGGCCCGTCTGCTGGCGCGAGAGCAGCGCGGCTAGGATCGCGCCGTGCGCGTAGAGCCCCGTTGCAATGTCTGTTGCGGCGACGCCGACCTTGGCGGGCGGGCGGTCGGGTTCGCCGGTTCTGCTGGGCGTTGAGAGATGCGTAAGGGGCTTTCGTGGGGACGTACATGTGCATTAGACCTGCTTCGCCTTCGATGACGACGTCGTAGCCGGCGGCTTTGCGGTATGGTCCGGTCTGACCGTAGCCTGGACAAGAATTCAGTCACACCAATGAGCTCCCCATATCTCAATTGCACATACCAGTGATGCTCGCGTAAATCAGTCTCTCGTTGAGGGCTCTGCAGTCCTCCCATCCGAGGCCCATGGTACTTAACTTGCCTGGTATATAATTCTCCACGAGCACATCCGCCTGCGCGACTAGCTTCCGCATGATCTCCATCCCCTTCTCAGTCTTGAAGTTCACCGTCACAGAGCGCTTGTTTCGGTTGGCGGCCAGAAAGTATGCAGACTCGGCAGGAAGGTTGGGCGCGGGCGCGTCGGGTACGAGAGGTGATGAGGGAGGGTTCCATGAACCTGTGATACGATACACGGGTCAGAGTAGGATGAAAGCCCTGGAGATAATAAGCGCACGGGTATCGTCTCCACGGGTCACCTCTTCGACCTTGATCACGTCCGCGCCGAGGTCAGCAAGGAGCATGGTCGCGGTCGGTCCCGCAAGGACACGCGTTATGTCCAGGATCTTGATTCCCTTTAGTGGTGGTGGCATGCCTTCGCCCCCAGGTAGTGAGGACGCGACATTCTGGAGGCATCGCGCGTTGCGTATCTGCCTGACTCGGAGGATGCGAGATGAAGCGAAAGGCCTGAGCGATGCCCGTGCTAGCAGAATCATGTTTCCGTGCCGATGTCTATAAGGAACAATTGGATATCTGCTGCCCCGTTGGAAAAAGAGAAAAGGAATGGAGTCGTCTTACCTGGTCGTGCTCTCTATAGCACGTATTGAACAGACCGTTGAACGACGTTCAAACGCGATGCGGGGAAAATCGAAGTGTGGGGGAGCTGTGACATGACGGCAAGTCGGGCCGGCGCATCCCGCGTCAATTCGGGTCCGAAACTCCGAGTCTTGAACTTGTTGTCCTCGACATCACTTCATCGCTAGCGCTGCTTTCAATGATCTTTACTTCGAACTGTCTCGTTTCATGCCTAACCATCCCCGCGCGCCCGCGCGCTCGTTTTGAACTGAAATGCATTTCTGAAGTTCTACCTTTCGGATCATTTGAAGGACGCCAGGCTACGTGTGCACGACCATTGTGATGGCCTGTGCTGCCCACAATTTCATATTTATCGACTATCGAGTCTGTCGTTAATGCAGGCCATTCAAGGTGCGTTCCCAGAATCACTGCGTAAATTAACATAGTGTCACCGAATACGTGTGGTAGGTCTCCAGGAGCAATCGCTCTCTGCGATGATTCAGCCCCTAAGCCAAGGCATGTATCTATGTCAGTTCCCAGTTTCGCAGGAGTGTATGGGCATCATTTCCCTTGCCGTGCTCATAGACGACAACAGGGCAGCTCTCGGGCGCCGGCGTTTGCATGCGCTGCCTGATCCAATCAGCAGAGTTCGTGGTCACCGGAGGTAAAGACTCCTTCTAATGTCGAAAAAGTTTCTGCATGACCTCCGAGTACGCTTTGCCTCACGACTCGGGGATAGGTACAAGACTTACAGCATTCACTGGGCGACAGTTCCCGCAAAGGAAGGCCTTGTATTCGAAATGCTTATAAAGGCGGACGTACGAGTGCAAGATAGCCGTTTTCGATGCCCCAAGCAAAGGCAATGCAGGCTTCTAGAATCCCGCCTGCGTTCGAGGAATGGAGGCAATGCAGCTTCCGAGGGGGCAGGTGAACGCGTGTTGTCCTCGGTGGCTACTGACCATAGAGCTGGTGCTGACTTCCTGGATGGACCGGGCGAAGGTAGGTCGCAGCATGTGAAACGAGGTCAGACTAATATTGCATCAGAATGCTCACCAGGTCTCTGGAGAAAATGCAAGGTTACGAGGGACTAGAGCCCCATGATTCTATGGTCATCGCTCGTACCATTTCCGCTTTTGCCTGAAATGTCTAAAACTCCTTGCCTACAAGGAGGGCCCTCGCACAACACGAGGTCCGTTGCTGTCTGCGCTCCTTCCTAAAACTGAACAAGGACACTGGAAGACAGTCTCTTATAAGCTTTCGACAGAGGTTCAAGATGCCACTTCTCACCTCCAGACAATAGCGTTATTGTTTTTGACACCCACCTTGATTTTCCGCCTGCGATCTCCTCGATCATGCAGGCGTTTAACAACAGCGGCTGGCTTCACGACGACGAGCGCAGCGCTCTATTGTTTCCCATCCAATCACCACCTCCACTTTATGTCAACCCTCTTGATACCATCGGACATCAGCCGTACGACACCTATCCACTGATTTTCGAGGACCCCGCTGTTCCACAAGCAGAATACCTGCCCAGCCCGTTTGACGACGAAGGAGGTCTTGAACAACTTTTAGGATCTTCAACGTATACTCTAGTCAACGATGATCTAACTCTGGTGGACGACGACCAAACTCTTGTAGGCAGTAGCCAGACTCTGGTAGACGACGGTCAAACTCTGGTAGACGATGACCAACAATTAGATGCGAAGGAAATCTCTTCGGCCTGGGCGACGTACCTCCCTCAGCCGGATGCTCCCTGGGATACACCAGTCATACACCCTCCGGTACGTCCTCAAGCGTTTATGTGATACAATTGAACTGACCGTTTTTGTTATGCAGGGCGATATGATCTTTGACAGCCAGACAACGGTGCCGGATGTCGAGAACAATTACGACGGTCACCTGCTCGTAAGCATCCAACTGGTCCTTGAGATCTGAGCGACGCTCACCTAGCTCTGCATAGGATGCCGCCAACCCTTCTTTTCTGTCTACGTTACCTTCTCGATCCTGGGCGGAGGTATCCGAGTTGTTCGATGACAGCGCCCTGCGCTACAAGTCTACGCCCTCGCGCGAGGTGTCCCCAGCTGCAGTTCTTCCAGAGGCGAAGGAATTGCTCGGATACACCACTGCCCAGCACGAGACGCTGCCATGGAAGTTGCTGAAGGAATACGGTCACGGAGATTCACCAGAGGTGGATCTCTTTCCCGGCGTCCAGCTTCCTCTGTCCTTCCTTCCCTCTTATGACCCCCTCGGTGATCGGTCTTATGCTGGCTTCCTCGAGGACTATAAGACTGTTGCGCAGAACATGCCAGCGATCAAGGACGACCCGGACCTGCTCACCATTCACAATCCATTGACCTTCCTCACATCTTCACCTTCCTATGGTCGTCGCAGCGCTAGTGTCGAGAAGTTCTGGACTGTCAACGTACCTTCAGCTACGTCCCTCGACCAGCATTTGCAAGCAGGCGGAAGCTCTCGTCCGAGTCGGAAGCGGAGCAGAGACGAAGACAACGATGTCGAAGCGAAGCCAGCCAAGAGGAGCCGGGACGAGGATTACGTCGTCGTCGAGACCGCGCCACATCCGCAGAAGAGGAAGTTGGAGCTCGACGACGATGAGCTTGCCGGGCCTTCAATCAAGAAAGCCAAAACCAACGGTATCCCAGTACTCCGTACTGAGGAGCCAGCGCGAAGGGTCTCCCCTGGGACCCTTCGCCACCACATCAATCGAGGCGCGGAGTCTTCGCGTGGAGACCTCCCCACGTTGGACACCCGCGCCGAACTCGAGTTGTGCGAGGCAGAAGGGCCGACAGAGCAGCCATCCAGCTCTAGCCCCGAAGCCAAGCAGACTCAAACCACCCAGCGTGTCTCCTGCCCCAAGGCTGGATGCCCCAGGACCTTCTCGAGGAAGAAGGACTTGACGCGACACCTGGAGTCCGGGAAGGCCCACCCGGAGGAGAACAAACCGAAGTTCTCCTGCCCAGTCGAGGGCTGCGGCAAGGCGTACGGTCGCTCGGACGTCCTCAAGCGCCATCGCAATACGAAGCACGGAGGGTCTTGAACGCGGCAGAGGAGTAGAATGCGCTTCAGAGGACGACTCTGCGCTCGGGGTCGACGCGTGCCGAAGGAGATGGAGGGACAGTGTGCGGTAGGCTGAAGAGCTCGAACTGGCCTTTTATACAGCGCGCCACGCTGGACATCATCTTCCCATTATGGACGGTCTTGTATTCCGCCTGCGCCGTCAGGAAGCCTCGGGGACGATGACATGCAACGCGACGCATCGACTCCTGCGCCTTTGTACTTCCCCTTGTTCCCGAACTGGCACTGCTGCACCAAGGCAGTCGAAGGCTCATTCTCTTCTCTTCTCTTTTTCGATTATCGCCTATGCTTCTCCTCTTTTCATCCTTTTGCGTATTCGATCTCTTTGGCTCTGTTTTCCGTTTATCTTCTTTGAATTTTGAGCTCGCGCACGGACGCTGAATGCCTAACAAAGGACATTACCCTCTACCGATTAGCTTGTACACGTACCTTCTTCCTTGAATAAGATCAGAATCCGCGCATAGACGCATTGTACATGCAAGGTGTCGAAATGCAGATTCATTTTAATGTCGTGCATGTCATGGGAAGTCTGTTGAAAGACACTTTCACGAAAATCGAACGTAATAAATGATGGCGGAGGCTGGCGGGCCACGTTCGGGCCGCTGACGGCGCCTCCAACGTCTCCTCTACGCCGCCTCGCCTCGCCCGACTAATGTTCGTTCCAAACCGCTCACGTCGTTCGATTGACGTTCACGACGAGTCCGAGTCGACTATCTCAGATTCAGGGTGTCTGGAACATTTCTTTCTTCACTTTCTTTCTCAATGCGGCTCCATTCAAGGTCTTTCTTATTCAGATTCTTACTGCACTGTAGGTGAATGCATCATACAACCAGGGGATCCTCCAAACGAAATGCGAGACGGGACTGAGCGCAGGTCGGACTCAATCTCTCAGTATCCAACTGTGTTCCTTCCTTCATTCCACAACTCACGGATGGGAGTACTTTCGATTTCCTGAACTCTCCGGATACGTATCTCTGTACTTATTCTCTGTGGCAGATCTGTTCATGGTGTCCACGAGAGCGCGCTGACATCCTGAACCACCTCGCTCATATCTGATTTGCTTACGAGCACCTTAAAAGCTTGCCGTTAGATGGTTTAGACGTCTTCCCTGCTTCAACCTGCTGCTCGCAGTGTTCTTATTGTTGTGCTGTGTCTAGCGCCCAAGCTATGTTCAATCCACCACGACGAACGGATGTATCTTTCTTTAGTGCTGATGACATCGATAGCATCCTGACAATTGTATCAAGTCAACCAATTGTTGGATTCGCGGTAGGGAGTATGTGGCTATGCGGATAGTGAGTATCTTTCCTCGCGAGTTTATGCATGAAATCAATTCTAATCGTTCTTGCAATTGATTTAGGTATGGCGATTTAGACAACTCCTGCGGAGGTAATCTTGTTTCAGTGCTTCTCAAAATCCATCACCGTCGTGCAGAGGCTGAGGTGACAATAGCAGTAATTGTGAGTCGTCGTCGTCGTTGTGTTTCCATCTGTTCAATGTATAGCATTCAAGATTGCTCAGTATTGTCTGGTCAGGAGTGGCTGCACGAAGCTGGCCATTCAATGCTAAGATCCAAACTTGAGGCTCCATTATGGTCCTAGATACCCGCTGTTCCTCCTCAGTTTACTCTACTGGAAATATTGGCGCTGGCCCGCCTCTATCTATTCTACGACAACAAGTCCATTACAATTAATTGACACCACTTTGACGATCTCGACGGTCTTATCACGCCTGTTTCCAACGAGCAAGGATGTCATCTCAACGCTCTGATCACGAGACTTCAATCTATACCACGTATAATGGACAAAATAATGTTTATCCTTCGTAAGTCACGGGAGAATTGTTGTTATACGTATCTCACCGTATATCACAGTGGAACCTCAGCAAATGTCGCAGTAACGAACAATCCATATCATTTAACGCAATCAACGTCACCAGCACACACGAGTTCGGATCTTATCGACATGAACAATCCCACAAACTGGGGTATATACGATGACCCTACTCAGCCGCTCCGAAACCTGACATGGGAACCGAAATCGTCATCAGCGACTCAGAGGTCCGAATCATCTCATCTGACGGCGAATTATAACGATTTCTCCCATCAAATGATGCCTACCGCGATGAGTGCCCAAATGTCGGCCCCATACTCTCCATACCGTCCAGCTTTCGATAAGTCTTCAAGTAGCTCTCATAGCGGCCCCGCCCTGCGAACCTCTCCACAATCGTCATCCGGGTCTCTGCAACGAGGGAATCATGTTCATCTTTCCCAGGAATCACCAACTCCATCAATGCAAGCCATTCCGCCCGCTACCCGTTCCGCACACCAGGGCATTCCGAATCCTTATGTTGAAGCGGCCACGCGCCCCATGCACTCGTCGAGGTCCACTGTGCCATCGAGTCTCCCTCCACACGGTGGAAGCTCCAAGCAACTCCTTACCCCTTCCAGAACACATACCTCTGCCGCATTTCGTCCACCCATTCCGACTGAATGGCACTACCCGCCGTCGCAGCCGCAGCGCACGGAGGCACCGCCAGTCGAGCCACGCGAGAGAAAGCAGCAAACGCCACGGAAGTCTACTAGAGGTTCGATGCTGGATGGTATTCCCAAGGTTTTTCGAGTCGTGAACTCGGGGCCGGGGCCGAGCTCGTCTGGGATGAAACGAATCAGATCCCCGGCCAGCGACGCTCAATTTGTCGGACAGTTCAGAACTACTGTCCAAGACGGCGCGGATGATGGGGATAGGATCAAGAGTAGAAACAAAATCGAACTGACACTTGAGGAGGAGATACAGCTACAAGTGAAGAAGAAAAGGGAGGCTCAACGTGAACGACAACAGGCTTACCGTGACAGCACGGGGGACGCGTTCGACGAGCTTCACAAGGAGACATATCCTGACGAAGAGAAGTCTACATTTGTGCGATCTGACCATGTAAAGCAGAGATGCATGCGAGATGGTGAGTCATTAATTTATTCGTCACGTCCGACTTCATGGCTTAATTCTCTGCTGCACAGCTGCGCGACAGCTCAGGGCCTTAAGAGCAGAGAAAGCAGCGTTTCAAGAAGAAATACAGCAACTGAGAGAGCTCACACATAGCCAGGCGGAGCAGATCGGCGGTTTTCTCACAGAGCTTGGCACTCTGCTCCCATGACACGATCATCGCATAGCTATTTATTAAGACGCGGGACATGGGGACGCTGCTTGCTCCGTGGGTCCGACGACATCAGGAAAGAATTGTGTCCGTATGAGGTTATTTCCACCATCACGAAACGACGTACAATAATGCTTCATGTATACTATGAACTAAATAATCAGAGTCCTGACTGGGAGCCGCCAGAGCCGCCAGAGCCGCCAGAGCCGTTTCCAAAAATCAGAATCTGAGCTCTTGCAGACGCTTCTCTGCAAACCAAAAACCGAGCTTCAGAACGCTCTCGAGCCCGCTGCCTCTCTTCTGGGTCCAATATCCGTTCGATTGACTCTTGAGATTCTCGTTCCTGCTTGCAACGCCAGTCCTTCACCTTGAGATGGAGCCACTTGATATTCTGACCGTTTGTCTCTGCCTGTGTCCTGATAGCGGCAACGTCCCGCCTCATTTCCCTGAAGTCTGCGATCTCTTGGTCCAGACACTCGTTCACTGAGGCAAAAATCAGTGGACTGTTTCGAAACGTCTGAAATCTGAGCAACAGTAAGGAACATGCAACTTACATCCCTTGAATGTCTCTACGCTGTCTTTGCGAGACGTCGGCCGGGCATCTGGGGGAAATGGTCCCCACTCGTATTGCGCTTCCCTGTATTCTGCATCATCCTTCAGAATCCGGGTGCGTCCGGCAACAAGTGCCGCCTCGCATGGATCTCTATGAGATGCGGCAGAGCTTGAATGACCGGCTTTCCTGCCCCGGTGACGTGCGTTTTCGGCTTTGTATGTCCTTCGCAGATTCTTCTGAGGTTGCAGTGCGGTCGGCTGCGGTGAGCTTCCTGAGAAATGGCCAGTCCCAGACTGGTTGATATGAAGGGATGACATTCCCGAATAGAGGTTCGGAGGTAACGCTGAGCTCGCAGGGGGCGGTTGATGGGACATGTTGGTCGGCAGCAAGGCAATCTAGTCTCGGGCGACAGCACGTTAGCGATATTATATAGTTCATATATGTCAAAGCGAGCCTACCTTCCTCTCCGGGAGGGACGCGACGAGTCCTCGTTAAAGCGATGTCAAAGCTTTATACCGTGAGTGGCAAATATCGCGCAGCAATAAACGGAACAAGGCCCACAATATCCGCATGGCAACCTGCTTCGAATGTGAAGTCTGGTTATTGTTATTGACATGTATGTATGAGCGCTACGAACAGGTCACCATGGATAAAGCGCATCCTTCATCGAGTACAAGGAGCAAACAAGCGCCGAAATAGATATTGCTCAATCAAGTCTAAGTCAAGGTATCAGATTGTTGTACAAGAGCAGATGGGCGAACTTGGGTCCATAATCGTAAATGCTAGATCTAGATGATTGCAGTGCACGCACTTTGTCCCGAGAAAGTGTAGCAAGTCGAGCACGCACTGGCAGCCTCCGTTGGGCAGCGAGTTGGCAGACCACGCGGCGTACTAACGCACCTTGATAGTAACTCGTTCCGTGTGCCAGATATTGCCACCATAGAGTGGATTTCAAAGAAAGCGAGTCCAAATGAACAACCGTAGCCCGTGGCTAAACCGTTCGTCGTGTCAAGAGGTAACTCGGATGATAATGATCATCTTGGCAAGTCCCCGTTGAGTGAACAGATGACTAAGCACATATGTACCGTTGTACTTGTCGTGACCGCTTGGTGACCCCAGATTAGACCCTTCCTCCCGTCGACTACTATGCGTAAATCCATGAACTTTGTGCCGTTGAGTACATCAGATCCAATGCCCGCAGATTCAGAGGCCAAGTTCGGCTTTGGGCCATGGAGTGGATGACGCAGGTCGCAGGTGAGTCTCCGCGACCGCAGCGTTTCTATCCACATAAGCAATTGAGTAGCGCTTCCGCGGGTCTCATATGTGGGCCTCTTGTTAGAGGTCTTGCGTTGGCTCGTATACTTTCCTCAGACGCACTCACATCTGGTCAGTCAGCCATCATGCTTGTCCATACGAATGAACCATTTTCTGGAACTGTGGGCGTTGCACAGCCGCCTCCTGCTCCTCCTGTCACTCCTGAAGAGGCCATCGAAACGGAAATCAAGACAGAGGATATGGAGGGCATCATAATGACAGACTTGCCCAACAAAACTGAGGAGACGGAGATTTCAGTAGATTTCAAGAACTTAGCTATCACGGAGGTCGAGAAGACAAATAATTCATCCTCTTTGGGCCCCAGCAACTCCGCCGTTCGCCAGCGATATCGTGAACTAGGTAGCAATACCGCCGGAGGATTGTCAGGCGCAAGGCGTCAGCATACCGCTGTACAACCGTACGGACAACGCCCGCAGGCTCGAGCTTATGGCAACGACGTTCGCCCTCCGAAGCCTGTGCCCACTGACCCGTCGACCTGGCCCGAGTCTACGTTGAATCCTTTTGATAGGGTAAGGGACTCGCTCTTCAGTTCGATTCTGGCTAATCTACTGCCCCTATCTGCCAGATCAGCGCAGGACATGCCAGGAAATACTATAGGGTACGTGGTAACCGAATATGTGCTGAGATATCCTTGTAGCTGATCACTGAATCCTCCTCTCAGCTTAGTCAAGAGGAGCTCTCCGGGTTGAGGTTCATCGTAAAGGCGAGCCGGAACAAGCCTTACGCCGCACGCTGGAACCCAATGCACCTATACAAGACCTACGAAGTCGAGCGTCTGGCTTGGGAGAAGCACGGCGGGCCCGATGGTTGGAAATGGGAGTAAGTGCGTTCACTTTTATCTATACGAATTATTCTGATGTTGCCCTCGCAATCAGATTGGATAGGCTGCGAGACTTGTATGCGAAAAACCATCCGGGGAAGCGTTTTGCTGCTCCTGATTCAAGCCGACGCTCCAGAACGGTTCCTCAGCGTGTCAATCAGGCCCTCGAAGAACTGTGAGTGGTTCATCCATCTAGCAGGTCTCAATGACCCACCTTCCCGCAGCCTCAATGACGATTCCGATGAAGCGTATATTATGGACGATGGCACTGGCTGCTGTGACACTTGTGACAACATTTGTGCTGCGTTCGCATATGTTGGTCAGTGAAGGTGAATTTGTCTTTCACCTCGGCGCTATCTATCTACTTACCGTTTACGGCGTATCTGCACAGGTCGTTAAGGATTCGTGACGAGGAATGGGC
Organism: Hericium erinaceus; assembly: GCA_006506795.2. Classification (NCBI taxonomy): domain Eukaryota; kingdom Fungi; phylum Basidiomycota; class Agaricomycetes; order Russulales; family Hericiaceae; genus Hericium; species Hericium erinaceus. The sequence goes on from CM021163.1 coordinate 2,120,568, forward strand.
CATGTTGTTTTAGTGTTCTGGGCGTTCTGCTTGTACAATGTATAGTAGGTCTGCTTGTCTCATGTAGCCTTGGTTTTCCGGATCAAATACTTGTGTTCCTCTGTGGGTGCTTACTTGTTCAGTGGACTCCAGATCTACATGATGGTGATAGATGGTGATCGGGGGAAAGAGATTAACCGGGATCTCCGCGACTTTGCAATTTTTATGTTTTGTTTTCTCGTCGTCGTCTGCACTCTACACCTTGGACGCTCATAGCGCTCAAACTCAAGCATGCCAACGCAATCGAAAGTTACTTGCTCGAATCCTTCGCCATCCGCAGTACTCGAGTAGTGTGCGCAGTGCGCTCCCCATCTGACTAAGCGCCGCTGTGACGACGACCCCTCGCTTGAGGAAATTACGGCATTCCACGAATTTTCTTGGTCTTTCTAGCTTATCTCGCCGTAGTATTTATCACTCTACTCCTGGCCAACTGATTAGCACCAGCACTCGCACCTAAGAGCATGTCAACATCGGTCGAAAGCTTGACGACGCCCGGGCGCAGGACGAGCGCCCGATTGAGCGCACAGGCTCCTGTCGTGCAGCAAAAGCCAATCGCTCCGACGCCGGAGTCCGACAAGGCTCAGCAGGACTCCAAGGCGACTGCACCTGACGAGGCGTCAAAGGCGCTCTCAGCTGGTATAGATGATTCACAGACGGTTGTCGAGCCGGTCACGTCGAACAAAGGCGGAAAGCGCTCTTGCGCTGCGGATGCGCAGGATGTCGTTGAGGGATCTGAAGATGCTAGCAGTTCCACTGCTTCGAAACGGAAGCGCGCTGGTTCCCAAGATCAAGATGAAGACGCTGAAGGTACACCTCCTAAGAAGGGTAGGAAGATATCCGGGAAGGCCGCTCGTCCGAAGAAGCCTGCTCCCACGGATGAGTCTACATGGCCTGAATCTAAGCTTAATGAGGATCGGACGGTAGGTTTCTGCTTTCCGTATATCTGTTCATCTACTCACATTCGTTTTCGTCCAGATAACTGCAGGGGATGCGCATAAATTGTATAGGGTTCGCGCTTCTTATTTCCCATTATCCGTGCCTATACGTTCGTCTGGAACGTCTCTATTAGATCACTAAGCAGGAACTCGATGCGTCCGAACTCAAGTACACCACGAAAAGAAGCGGGAACGGACGCGGCGCATTCCGGAAACCTATGCACCTTTACGTTGAACGTGAAATCGAGCGCTTGGCTTGGAAGAAGCATGGTGGACCCGAAAGCTGGAAGTGGTAGTAAGTCTTGTGCACCCTTGCTCCTTCTAGTGTGCTCAAGCTGACCTCCTGCTAGCTTGGACAAGCTGAGGGCCACACATGAGAAGCAGCATCCGAATAAGCCTTTCCCTCACCCAGGACAAATCGATGAGAGACTTGCACGAGCCTTCTATGCTCCTATCGAAGCGTGCGTTCCATGTCTTCTCTCTTTTGATTACCGTTTACCAATATTGGCAGTGAAATCTACGATGGAGAAACTTATGCTGACCCTGATGGTGACTATGAGTACCGCTGGGACGATGATTGCTGTGAGACATGCGCCAAGATTCAGGCCCTGTTCCATGGGTAATCTTGCATCTGACCGACGAAGGGAACAATTATATGATGCCATCTTGCGATGTATAACTTGATCAAAGAACTTTACGTTGAGACGTATCGTATAGCTGACCTATTATCAATGCATCGTAGTCGGATATGTCTGTTGAGGACGTGAGCAAGTACAGCAAATAGCAAAATGATCTTCGAGGATTCTATCTTCGGGATAGCACCGCTGATGCGGACCACAACGTAGTTCGGATTCCAGTAGCCAGCTTGTATGTACGTATAGTGAGACAACGTGGAGTCCCAAACCTTTGATCCATCCAGCCTCATCTGTTAAGTCACTTATGTACATAGTACAGAAACCATGGCACCGACATGCTTGCTGAAGCTTTACATTAGTCGATCGCGTCCAACCATTCTAACTCTTTGCGAAGCCGCTCAGCGTGAGTCTCCTTCCAATTGGCTTACAAGGAGAAGATTAGTGTCGGTGCACGGCATAATGGAGCTCAACGACCTACCCGCACGAAGCGTTGCCTCGTCCTTGATAGCACGCTTGTGTCCCGCGGAAGCGGCCACAACCTGGCGTGGATCCTTCCAGGGCGCAGAAGAGCCTGCGTACTCACTCTTCCGCGGGTGCTGCGGGTGCTCAGCCTTGGACCCTTTAAGTAGAGCCTTCTGAGATTGGCCTGCATAGCCAGTGCCGGCCTGGCCGATTTGAGGGGCTAGCATCCCCGGGTTGAGAATCGGAGGTAATCTCGGGCTTACTGGGGGAGTTGGGGGGAAGTACGACATGTTGGAAATGGGTCGACAGTGATTTCTGGCAAGAAGGTATCAGCAGTACGATGGCTTATGAGTCGAATCGGAAGTACCTTCTCTGCAGAGGTGACAAGCTGCAATACGATGGCTCTATGCTCAAACAGTCTCAGATATTTATAAGGGTGGTGGTAAACATCACCGACAAAAAGGGAACAAGATCCACTATAACCAAGTAGTGGCCTTGTCCATGTTGGCATGTCTACGTACAGCTGCGTACGCTGTCAATAGCCCTTCATAGACAAAGCCAATACCTCATTGGGGATAAGAAAAGACATTCACTGGCGTGTAGGTGAATCTGCATAGATCTCCATCCTTAGTTTATTGTCTAAGTGATGATGGGAATGATGGACGTACATCATAGCTTACAATTCTTGCCAGGCATTCCGGTCTTCCTTCGTACATGCATTGTTTCGCACTCAGTCTCATCTGATCGCTGATCAAATGCAACGAGCAGATGCCAGCGTAAGAGTACAGATGTGAACACGAGAGTCGAGACAGGATTCGACAACTTCAAGTTCGGGACGGGCACTTATCCTGTATTCGGCAAGCGCCAGTGATGCCAGCGGCCAGAGTCACTCGCTATGGTCGTACTTCAACCATGTCGAGCCCATCGTTGTTGCCGTCGTCCCTATGAAAGTGTCTGTCACTTCAAGAATCGTCATTCTGTTGTGTAGTGAGTGCCTGATCTTTAACTCGTCACTGGGCACCAGGTCATTCCTTTATTTTTCATCCCTTGTTCTGAAATCAACAGTACTGCGTGCGAAATATCTTTTATGCTTAATATGCATCCTCCCTATCTTTGGGTCCTTTCTGGTGAGCTGCCTTCAATTGGTGTTCAGCAGCAGATCCAAACTCCACCTGTGGTTTTACTTCTCTTTCCTATCACAGTTTCGTCAAGTCTAGATACTATTTCTTCAACGAGGTACATACCTTTCTTTTCCATAATACAAGGCCACGACCACAGACAGCTCTTGTTCTCAAGCTCATCCACTGTCTCTGTACCCATTTCGCCTCCCATCTTCACGTCACAACGACCTCATTACGATCTGTCATCCTAGGTTCCACGATACGACTCTAATTATCCTGCAATAACATTGCAGACAGCTCAATAACCGATCCATCGTGGGTGTTACTACATCATTGTCCACCGCCATTAAATATGGACATCCTTCAATCGCAAATTCTGGAAGACCCAGCTCTGTTCGTGGATGCTCGAAATAGATGGCATCACCGCGCACAGTGTGCCAGCTGTACCTCAGTCAATGTGCTCTTTCCATCATACTCATTGCCCGCACAAGGCCTGCCTTATGGTGCTGTGTACGCTCCAGCAAGTATCATGTGGTCTCCGTCGATGACGGTAGTGGCGGTGATGCGAGAGCCTGAGAGTGCATCAGGAAAAACCGGAGTTTCACTAAATCAGATGATGTGCCTATAGAAGCATTGATGTGCCTATAGAAGCACTGATGTAGATATAGAAGCACTGATGGTAGCTACCGGTGTTTTCCGGCTGATCCTGTAGCTCTTCTATTACATACTGTATGACTGCATTCAGGTCCCATAGCTTGTCTTGTCCTACCGTAGTCTCCTGTAGTTTTCTGTAGTGACACTGTCTTTTTAATCCATTATATTGCTCAAAAGTCTTTCAAAAGTGATGTGAGACTTGTATTTCATCATATGATCTGCCAGTTTTGATTACTAATGTGCTATCACCACTAGTGACATGTTACGCACACATATGTGCCTCTAAGCAAGTCCTGCTCATACTGTGTGTCTGCATTTTTTTGCGGTTCCAAGGCAAGCAGGAAATAACTCAGAACAAATGTGAGTGTATTAAAATACTCTTGACTAACACTTTTCAACAAGTCTAGGATAACACCCTCGTATAGACGACTTCAAGTTTCAAAAGGTATGTGTGGCTGACGCTTTGACACCATAGATTTTGATGTTGTGCACCAAGCACTACACCGATTTGCATGTATGTACATGCATTCGAAAGCTACTGATTGCCACTTTCTGGAACACCAGAAATGTTGCCGGTGCGTTCACTCATTGTAAAGATATCCTCAAAACATGTTCTTGCTGACAGGTTTTAGAGATTCTATTGTAGTGCCTCGAGTTTTTCACCCATCAGGGCGCACGATAACTCGTTCGAAAGCTCTTGATGAGCTCCTTTTAATGAGATAAAGTTTTTCGTGGTATGTCTAATATTCGTCATGATATATCCAATTTTTGCTCATAGGGACAATTTTTAAATCTTCTCGGATCAGGTTGTGTAGGGCACCGTTCGAAAGCTACGCTCAACCGCATTCAGGAATGTCTGAAACGTCAGTGGTGCGTGTTCTCGTTGTGAAGATATGCCAAAACTGCTGTTTGACCCCCATTTTCAGAGATTTTGCCACTGGTGCACGAGTTCTGCACCTAACGTAGCATATGAGGGCTTGTTTGGACGCTACGAATAAGAACATTCAGATGAGCCAAGAAGATATGTGGTGCGTGCAATATTCATAAAGTTATATCACTTTTTGTATCTACTAAATGTTACTTATAGCATTCTGGCCATAGCGCCTTTGATATCCAACAGATCATGGCGTACAAGGCATCGTTCGAAAGCGACGATTCATCCGGCTCGGCCCGTACTAGGTACGTGTTAATCAGATGAAAACTGATGTTTGTAGCAGAGAAATGCAGAACTCTCCAGGGGACCCGGATACTCTCCCACGCTCCTTGCAGCTAAGGTGCACAATAGGGCAGAACACAGATGGCCATATCTGGCAATCTGATTTCTGCCAGCATTGGACAAGTGTAAGTCAGTGTAGAGTTCATATCTATAAACACTGAAGGAAATTTTGTAAGTAATGTAACTTGCAATGTTTTTATTTTTCGTGTAGGAGCCAGAAACCAGATTGCCAAATATGGCAATCTGGTTTCTGCCTTTGGTGTTGTTTGGCCTCAGGATTTGCCAGCAGCGCGTCGTCTTTGCCACTCTTTCTAAGTCTCTTCTCTCTCACTCTCTCACTCTCTCATTTCTCTCTCTCTTGTTTTATTGTAAGTCTGGTATTCTTTTGTTCTCATCTCTTTTCAGGTTAGAAGGGTGTAAGAGAAGGCTACAAGAGTGATACTGGTACATTGTATGTATGTTTGTTTTTATTTTATTGGTTGTTTCAGTGCTGACATGCTTGCTCATCTGTCCCCTACCTGCCCGCTTGCCCATGCAACCATCCACATGCATGCCTGCCTGCTTGCCTGCTCACTTGCCTGATGGCTTGCCCGCTTGCCCGGTGGCTTGCTTGCTTGCCCGATGGCTTGCTTGCTTGCCCAATGGCTTGCCCGCTTGCCCGATGGCTTGCCTGCAATCTGCTTGCCTGCCTGCTCATCTGCACACCTGCCTGCTCACCTCTGTACCTTTCCACTTGTTCACATGCTCATCTGCTCACCTGCTTGTTTGCATGCTCATCCACTTACCTGCTTGCCTACATGCCCACCTGCTCACTCACATGCCCACCTGCTCACTCGCGTGTCTGTCTGGCCTATGTATGTACTACAGTAGAGGGGGCTGGTGTTTATATATCTGTGAGATGACAGCACAAGTGGCCTAATGTAGTATGGAGTAGTGATTAGCTAGCTCATGTTATGTAGTTATTCTTAAATAAAGTTTTTGAATGTTCTGATATATTGCAATTGAGTGAAATATAAGGATATCAACAGTTGTTTATACATTGAATTGTATAACTACTATAAAGAGATTCATTACTACAGTAGAGACATATTCACTACAGGTCACTATGGCTCACTATCAGAGCCACGGTAGTAGGAGGGGTCCTACGAGTACTACAGGAGCTATGGGAGCTACAGGTCACTACGGTAGGATTCTGATCACTACTGTAGCTCATGGTAGCCCACTGTAGCTCTTCCTGTCTTTCCAGATGGAGAACCTGCTGAATTTGACTACTTAAAGGTAAGGAATGGCTGTGACTCATTATTGTTTCCCTTTTCCCCCTTGCTTTGACCCCTCTACGGCAGTAAAACACATGTGCCACTTCCTATCTCGCCCTCCCTGATTTTCATGCCTTCATCATCCCAATCATCAGCTGTAGGACAGGCTCCGCCAGTCACGGAGCAGCTACTCAATGCGGACGAGCATCAGCCAGAGACAGAGCCCATCATTCCTGTCGAGACTGCAGACGTTGACGATGCATCGAGAAGCAAAGTTGCAGCCAACGTGTCTAAAGCCAAGAAAGTACTTCGACAGACAAAGTTGTGGAACGACGAGGCACCTGTCGTCGTGAAACGGCGGATCACAAGGAAGTCAACCATGAAGATGCCAAGCACATCGCAAGAGAGCGAGTTGCAACGAGCGGAATCATTGATGGAAGGGATTGAACTGGTGGAGCTGACAGGTAAGAAACTTCGGTCTGCGGTGGTGGACAGAACAGCATCACCGTCAACCCAATCTCAAGGGAAGAAGATGCCCAAGACAAAGACAAAGGTGAAACATGGGGGAGAGAGAAAAGAATGTCAGGTCATGACAGCATCTACAGATGCTGTCCCAATTTCGCAGGCCAGTGGATCTCAAGGAACAAAACGGTGTCACCAGATGCAGCCGCATTCTGATGATGCAGATGATACAGAAAAGAAACAGACACCATCTGAGAAAACTGAATTATATATAGCTGCAGGTTATATTATAGGTGCTATCATTGAGCTATAAAAGCTATGTAGCTTGCTTATCCAGCTATGTAGAGCTATGAGAGCTTCCATAGCTTCCATAGCTAGTAGTGTCAGCCATATAGTGTTATCATAGCTTTCATAGCCAACAGTTTGAATTATATAGCACTATCATACACTATCATACTTAGTAGGTGAGCTATGACTACTGTGAGTACTACTAGTACTATGTCAAGTCAACTAGATACGAAAAATTATAAGTCAAAATTAATCATATTCAATGATATTACTACTACAATCAGATGTACTACAAGTATTGTAATGGAGGTACCTAGTTATATGCAGTCTGCAGGCAGGCCATGTGCCGCTGGCGGGGCATGACAAAACATGCGTGCACGAGGCGCGGCGGGCCTGCGTGACGTGGCGGACCTGCGCGTGGGAGAGCGGGGATGGGGGGCCCGTGCGCAAGTCGTTAGACTGCGGCGGGCTCATGCGCGGGGGACTGGACCGCGGCGGATCCGTGAACGAAGGGCGAAGAGGATGCGGAAGGTGCGGGGGCCGTGCGCAAGGCACGGAGGGTGTGCACAAGAGGCGGCAGACGGCGGGAAGGTGCGTGAGGCGCGCGGGAGGCGTGTGTGGGGCGCGGCGGATGTGTTTGAGGCGCAGGCGGCGTGCAGTAGGGGCGCTGGGCGCCGGGCCCGTGCACAATGCATTGAGGGGCGTGCGCTACATGGCAGACCCATGCACCACGCAGCAGGCTTGCGCGCCGGCGCCGGAGGCACGCGAGGGGCGTCGTTGCTTGCCGCGAGCCCGTGCACGACGCGGCAAGCCTGCGCGCGAGGCGCAGTGGCTGCACGCGGGAGAGCAATGCAGGGCGCGAGCTGCGGGGCCCGCATGCGAGACGTCGGGGTGCGGCGGGCCTGGGTGTTGACCGTGTGTCTCCGGGGCGTGGGGTGTGAGCGCTTGTGAGTGCGGGACGTTGCGTGCGCGGGCGGGCATTATGCGCATGTCCGGGATGTTGCGCGCGCGTATCTGAGGCGAAGGGACGTTGCGCGAGTGCGGCGAGCACGCGGGACGTTGGTCTCGGGTGCGGCAGCCGTTCGACACGCTGGAGACACGGTCGGGGCGTTGAGGCGTGGCTGGACGCGTGGCGAGGACATCCGAGTCTCGTTGCCCGTGGCAACGAGACTCTTCGGCGCGCGATGAGCGGTGACATGGCGAACGCGCACGTCGCTGATGGCACACAGATGGTGCGGAACGACATCCATGCGTCGTCCGTGGTCGTGCGCGTAACAGGGGGGATCGGGGTGCGGGTGACGTCGTGGTTTGGGCACGGGGTGTTGAGGTTGCACGCGCGCGCAGCAGAGAACGGCAGCGGTGGCGGCGTTGGGAGCGCGGAAGGGGGCGGTTGAAGGTGCGGGGGACGACGGGGACGTGGGAGAGGAGATGGGAGGCGCAAGGGTGTCGAAAGAACGAGTGTCGCTCGAAGACGAGCGACACTCTGCGTTAGTGCAAATGAACACGAAAGAATAATGTTTTTTACTTACCTGCAGCCCCTCAGCTTACTAGATCCCCGCCCGATCCTTCTTGACTGTCGACAGAAAAAGAAGTGAAGCGAGGCGAGCCGGAGAGGGACAGACAGAGGGAGGGAGGAGGTGAAGACTGAGCAAATGAGAAGTGTCGACGCGAGTTCGGTGCTTCAGCCACCGAACAAGCGAAGCTAAGTTGTTCGAGCCTCAGCAAATCAGATAAAATCATACGAATTCAGAGAAAATGATTATATTAGTAAAACATACACTTAATCAGAATGCATGAGAATGATATGTATCTACTGCACCGTGAATCGGTGAGTAGCAGCATCGACGTAAGATAGACGACACGCAAATCCACCACCCCCCTGATCATTACGTAATGTGGCGTGGGAACCGCCAAATTTGGGAGGACTGTCGGAAAAATGGGATCGGGATTAAAAGGCCATTTTATGTAAAAGAAGGGAAAACAGTACAGCCTCAGATTACAATGATTGTACACTTGACTGCCGAGATGATAATCTATCTTGTTATCTAACCGCCGAGATTGTAGTCTAGATTCTAATCTACCTTACAATGTGGGTTGTAATCGTCAAAGATAGATCTCGCTAAATTGTTATCTGGCCGCGAGATTCTGGGACGAAAAGAAATATGTGGTCATTTTAATCGACCGGCAATCTCTCAATCCCCGACCCCGCCTTTTTTTCCCGGTTTTTCTTGTCTGGCAGCTCCCTGAGTCGAACCCCTCACCTTAGGACATTATAATCTACCTACGTTGCTCACACACATCCCCCTCGGCCACGCAGGCATGTAATAGTGTATATATGTAATATATCATATGGCATTCGCGACATTAAAATGTAATTATAATGATTCCACTCGATTGTAATGGTCAGCACAAGGCGAGAGGAGCGAGTCGCGATGCCAGGTCTACAAGGAACTACGCGAATGTTAAGTCCGCTCATGGAGCTACATAGTAAGAAGATACTGTGAGGGAAATCGTGAAGAAAGCTGCGTGTATGGTAAACTCGTATGGACTGTGATGCCAGGCCCCGACATCTAATTGCCTCCACCGCGGGTAGACCGTCGAGTTGCGGTTGCAGCTCCAGCAGGTTTCTTCGCCGGAGCGGCCTTCTCTGCTGGAGCGACCTTGTCCGCGGGAACCTTCTTTGTCTTGCGTTGCTTGGGAGCGCATTTCAGAGCCTCTACACTGGATGATTCTTCAGTGACGTGTGCCAATGCCTCGAGTGCCGCCATAGCGTTGGCTGTCTCAGCGGTGATAGGGCCAGCGCGTCTGCCTCGGGTTCCGGAAGCTGCGGGGGGAGGCGGGGGCATGGCGCGTTGCATTTCCGGAGCTGGCTGCTCATCGCCTGCACTCGGCGTAGACTCTGCGGGAGCCTCCTCGTCAACCATCGGCATGTTCGCGTCGCTGATTGCGACGCGCCGCAAGCCGGCCATAATGCTCTCGTACTCGGATGTGGTCCGTACTCCCTGGGCCTCGTCCGTACCCAACAAGGCACCTGATTCATGAGACCTCCCGCGCAGGCGGAGCTCTGCGTCGAACCAGTCGATTAGGGCGGTGAATGTTTTCATGTTGCCAGCCAATCCATCGATGATCATCCGTTTGTAGAACATGAAGTCTTGGGCGTAATTGATCTTGGAGTGGCGGCCAATGGCAGTGAATTCCGTGTCGTGTGTGCAGAGAAAGCATGCCTTGGATTATACAACTGTAAGTTCAAATCGGATGTATAGCTACAGTAGATCACTCACAGTGGTAGCGGCAAAGGCAATCATCCCAGGCGTTGTCTGGGGGATCTCCCATGATTCGCCCTTGGTCTGCTTAGACTTTGCTTTGTCCGGCCGCCCTTGGGTCGTCTTCGCGCCAAAAAGCGCACATCGCAGAAGCTATAGAGGCAAAATGAATACGTTAGTGGGATGTACACAAAAAGAAACAAAAGACTGCACCTTGGAAAGCACCGGTGCTTTGAAAACTAGAGGTAAGTCGCGCTCCCTATCATGTTTTCCAGAGGGATGCGGCGGGAAGAGAACAGGAGGCAAGATAGCATAGTCAAAATGCTTATCCTCGTCGTCGGTCTCATGCTGAAGGGTAGTACGCCCCAGGAGTTCAATCAACCTCTCAGACTTCGAGCGGGCCTTCGCGGAGCTGAGCATCGTACTTGGCAAGTCAAGGATTTCGCCGGCATTTGTGCGAAGGCGATAGATAGTTGACGATCGTTGGTCGCCAAGTGCATCGATAAACTGCAAGTGAAGGAACAGGTGAGCTCAGGCAAGTTGAGAGGCGTCGAAAATACAAACCGTAGAGCCAAAACCTGGATGATTTTGCATCGGATCGTGAAGCTTCACCGGCATGAATTCATATATTTCTGCGATCTGACCAAGACGCGCGGACTGTTCGTTGTTGAAGCGACTGCGGCTGATAGGTGCGACGGCCGGTGCGGGGTTCTTGAAGAGAGCGGTGTTGATCCAAGGCTCGACGACCAAACAGTACTTACTTCCGGTGTCACGTATCTCTCTATCCATCTCGCTGAGCTTGCCTTTGAGCCCACGGGCCGCCTTCGAGTTCGCTTTTTCAAGCGCCTTGAACCTTGCCTCTAGATCGTTGTGATCGATCTGCAGCTGCTGCAGCAGTTGTTTATAACTCTGCAGACGAAGCTGAGTGAGCTGCAGGGCCTATGGAAAGAGTAAGGCAACGATCATCAGGAAAGAGCGACAACAGGACTCACTTTCTCCACTTCTGCCTTCGTCGCCTCTGGCCGAGGAGTCTCGATGGCCTGCAAACTAAGGAGCTCGATGATGGGGTCGACCGGCTCCTCTTCATCCTGCTCTTCGTCCTCAGAGGCCTCTGCAGCGGCGGCGCCGATGGCATGACTGTCGTCGCCGGTCTCCGAGTCGTATAAATCTGAGCCTGCCATATGAGGATAGGGATAGCTGCAGGAAACAGGACGAGAAAATGCCCTACGGCCATCGTCTAAATTCGAAGGTTTATATCTGGACCATAGAGATAGGAGGCGCTTGTCATCGTGTTAAGAAGCATGTCACAGATATGTAGAAAAACATTGCGCACCTCATCGCTTGTCTACGATCAGTGTCCTTCGATCCCCATCTACCTGTGAAGGCTGCCCCATTTTCACTGTGTTGGCCGCCGGAGGATTGATCTCGTGGCTAAGGCATTCACCGAAATGGAAAAGAACACCTAATGAAACATGCCAATCAAGTGCGGCATGCCTACACTTCTCGTTATGCATTGGCCACATGTCCTCAGGCAGCGTAGTCATAAGCGCTATGTGTTGCTGATGCACATGTATCAAACCATTGCAACGTCGTGGTGCACCACTGTAGACAAAGTAAATTAAGTGATCAGAAGCTTCTGAATCAGACCTGATGAGCGGAGCGCGCAGCGCGAAGACTGATGTACCTGCACGTACTGATCCAGCAACTCAAATGATATACCCAATATTGGGTGCTAGCGGACACGGCGAGCAACATAAGGTCTTGACGAGGCCGAAGCATGGTCAATGCAGCGCTGCAAGATGCAGCAGCGTGAGGGTGCGTGATGAGCACTACAACATGAAGGCTGAGCGCGGCAATGATAGAATGAATCTGGCCATGGTATTCATGATCAATGGCCACCCAGTGAGCGCCAAAGGCAAAAAGAACCATGAATCTGACGTGCCTGTCTGCGGGTGGATAGGAAGTCTATCATCTTCTGAACAGCGCGAGTGCCATGCATATTCAGCGAAATGTTCACCGAATCTTGCGCGACAGATTCGCAGATCACGTTGCGCTGCTCATTGGTGGAGTACTCCAACAGCTTCTGGCAGAGGTAGTTGCCGAAAGGATCTGTTCTGCCTGTCAGCTGACCGTAGCTGTGCACCGTAGAGGGTACCGACCTGTCATCAAGTCCGAACGTCTCGCAGAAGATCATGTCGCGGTGCTGAGGGACATCCTCTTCCAGCTTCTTCTGCAGGTATCTGCATCTGTGCTGCTCCTTGCACAAGCTCGGGATTTCGTCCACCAGATCCTCCAGAAACGTGCTGGCAAAGCTGCACAAGACACTTAGCATCCGCGCGTACACAATGGAGACCAGTCGCTTACATACCTGAGCTTACCAAGTGGCTGAGTTTGATGTCATAGTTAGGCTGGGTGTCGGGCAGCGTCGAGGAAGAGGCTGTCGACACAGGCGATGTGGATGTCGAGTGCGATGAGGAGGCGGTATCGGGAGGGACGTCGCCATGGAGTATGTGATGGACGAGTTGGGCGATATCGATGGGGTGCTAGGCTTGGGCGGCGAGGTGCGGCTGGGGCCGAACATCGGTATCGAGGTCGAAGCACTCGCGTTCGGGTGCGGGAAGGGAGCGGGAACAGACTGGGGGAGGTTGACGGGAGGGTATGGGCCCGGGCCACTGAAGTCGTGGCGAACCTGCGTCTCGAAATCGCGCAGCGTCGTGGGCTCGACGTTGAGCTGCCACTCCAAGTAGCTGCACATCTCGCGCTCCATCTGGTTGATGTCGCGCAGAGCGAACATCCCCTAGCCGACGATGCACCAGGACTTGTTCGAGTACGTGTCGTCACAGTTGATCTTGGACGCGATCATGAACGCTGAAATAAATAATCGGTGTCCGGAGGAGCCCTTTGCCGCAGGGAACCGAGCCTTGAGGCACTGCAGAAGGTACAGCGCAGCGAAGGTGACTGATGAGTGGAGTCGCGTTCGGTGGAGGGCATAGGCAATGGAGTGGTCCAGTCGCGGTGTCGGTGTTGGGGGGGAAGTCGACAACATAGGGGGGATGGACTGGGTCTCCGGACAGGCGAAGAGATGGGAAACAAAGCGAGCACACAGCCTGGCTTGCTCGTGGCCATGGAAGGGATCGGTCGTGCTCGACGCCTGGATGCCAAATAAGGAAAAGGTTGGGGAGAGCGTACGAGCGTACGTACCGAAGAAGCCGTGTTGTGGGCCGTTGGCAGTGCAAAATCTTCTGGACCTTGTAAGAGGGAAGGGGAGGCACGCGCTGTCAATGAAAACATGGCCGGCAAAATGCCTGCGGAAAGAGTAGGGAAGGCAGAATGCACTTACTCTCCTTTTGTAGATCTCGACTACCTAGTAAGTTCAAATTGAATGTGAAAGGGTGAGGCAAGGAGTTGATAATGAAGCAATACAAAACTATCCCGCAGCCGTAGGAACACAGAAGAAAGGTATGTAATAAAAATCAACGAGATCGAGACTCACGAATCCTTTGTACCCGAAGTAGCATATCCGTGTCCACGACATCAAGGACACAGTATTCTAAGTCCTTCTTCACTTCTACAAGAAGTGCTCCATGAATGATGGACCATATGAAGAAGAACTCTGCAGACTTTCGAGGCTTTGCGCGGACTCGACATATGCCCAGTTCTTCGTCCTTCTGACTGAGCGGACCTGTCGACGCATCATAGGGATGCATTAGCGCTAAAGGGTATTTCGTGTCGCCAACTTGGCAAGTAAAGACACAGATTAATCTTGCGAAGATATTGCCTTGCACGGTGTCGACGATAACGCAGTCATAGCGGGGGGCGCCTTGGAACTTTGGACTACAGCGCAAATAGTCCGTCTTGGCTCTCCAATCGATCATAGACTCGTACGTGACCTTGAGAAACTGATACTCCTGGATCTATATGAAGACTGAGTTGACACAAGACGAATTCAATTTGCGTGGTTGGCACGTACCTTGTCGGACTTGAGGAAGACTACGTCCTTGCCATCGGGCAAAGGAATACCGTAGTTCTCCAGATTGCGCGTAAGCCACAGCCCTAAGCGCTTGCGGAAGTTGGGAAATGCCTCGTCATTCTTCAAGGCGGCCGCCACTTCAAATGCTTCAAACGAGCACAAGGCCTTCTGTGAGCCAAGTACCACGTTCTCAGCCGAGAATCGGCGAGATCTTGACTTCTTCGCTTCGCGTACTTGGGCCTCAGGTGCCCCTATCTCTGCGAGTCGCTCAGCTTCGAGCTTTTCTTGTTGTTCCGAGTACTGGATACGGCTTCTGATGTATGTTGCTACGAACTGTTGGTGATTATTTCGTAGAATCTGTGAGATTGACAAAGAGTTAGAACATTGAACGGCTGAGCAGGTAACAAAGAACAATGCAGTACCTGTTTGGCCACGTCTTTCTTGTTGGTTAGACGTACGTACGCCGTACGGAGAGGACCATGAAGCTTCTCGTTCAGTTTTGTGTTGTAGTTCCGATTCATGCCTTTCTCTTCTACGTTATCGAATGAATGTTGATGCCAGTGCATCTTCGGGAAGTCCCACGACTTATCATCGTCCGGCATAAGGCGTACGTATTCCTAATGGGTCGTTAATTAGAAAACTTCCGTTATATCGAGTTAAACTAGTACAGACCTGGATCAATTCACCAAATTTTTTCAGCTCCTGACGGCCAGCAGCAATCGTCTGATCTGTGTGTACCTCGAAGGCCATGTAAGTATCCAATAAGGTAAAGCTCCTTATACAGCGCAGGAGGGCCCAGGAAGGAGAATCGCTTCTCCGCTTGATGAGGTTATAAGCTGCGAAGACCGTGACCTGAGAAAGGCATTCAGGCGACAGGCACAGCGTAAGTATCTCGCCCACATACCTTCGCCATATCTTCATACTTTCCGCCATCAGAGAACGAGATCGACGCGATGTTATTGAAGTGATTCAGACCACTCCAGGTTGGAATGAGGTCCGCCCTGTATTGGATGAGATATATCAAGTAAATACGGCTCTCACGGTGATCATGACGTACTGTTTCTCAAACGTTGATAGCAACGTTTTATCGATGCTATCGAGTAATGCTTTGAATGTGACCCAGAGGTGGTCTTCGAACAGGCCACCATTATATGCGTGGAGACGATCGAAGCTAAGTGCATGATGAGGGTCGGAATTCGCGACGGTCCAGAACACGTTCTACCGCCGCCACAAAGACGATCAGCAGCGAGATAGTGGTCGTAAGAAGAACATTACTTACGTTGACATTGCGCAGACCAAAGGTCTTAAGATGCTGCTCAGCGTCCTTTGCACGTTCCATCGCCCGCACGTCGTTTACAGCTTTCTTTGATTGCGCCGCGGTGCGCAGATTGGGCGGTTTAGAAAGGTCAGCAAGGTCCTTGGACTGTACATAACAGATCGGGCATGGGCGCTTGCTCTGAAAGCCCCGAGTGAGTGCCATGACGCATCTAAATAAGTTCGAAGTCATTACTATTATTGTGTCTTGTAACCAAAATAAGGAAAACCTACTGCTCTTCGAAGTCCGCAGACAAGATAATTATACATGGGAAGAGTCGATAGGAAGTGCCATCAGGAAAGCGAAATGTGTACCCAATCTTGGACAGATCTGTTATTGACTCGAGTAGTTGGTAGAACGCTTCATGCCAGACAACTCGTTTGAAGTTCGGCCATTCGGGCTTCCCTTGCTCCGATTTTTCCTCATGAATCTGTCGATAAAATCAGTTTCATCTTACCTGAGATGTGGAATAGAACTTACAACCGGCAACCAACCGACGACGCGACCGCCACCAAGGCCGCTTCCATTTCGGATTTCGACAGGGAGATTTGCGCACCGGGCGACAACCGGGTAGCCCATCTCTTTTCCGAATGACGAGAGCTTTGACTTGTCAGCATAGAGAATGAAGCAAAGCGGTTTTCCGTCTTCTGGAAGCTTCGACTGAAATGTGCACAGATAATGTATAAATTAGAGAACTACTACAAATGACAATACATGTGATATAAGGCATACTTGTATATCCCAAAAGTCATTCGCTGTCCACGGCTCGTCGTAGAACCGAACAAAAGCCTTCCCGTCAAATTTAAAGAGCTTCTGGGCATCCCAAACGAAATGCGGGGCAAGTAGAGGGTCCCGCAGTAAGTCTGTGGCCCAGTCCCACAGTGGTCGATAATACACGTTGTACTCGCGCTGCTCGTCACGGTAGGGAACGGAAATGACTTTTTTCTGCATCTACAACTTCGAAACGTCAGTGAATAACTAACACGTGATAATGTGGCTATCTTACCGCAGTGAGACATTCGGAGGCGCGTTCCCACATCGCCTTGAGATCTGCGAAATTCTTCACGTTGAAAGTATCTTTGCCTTGTGCGCAGGTACGGATTATGTTGATGAGGCGTTCACACTGCTCTTCATTGAGCGAACCATCGAGGGCGACCTCGGCAAATGAAAAGTCTTGACGGGATGGGAAGAAGGGCCTCCAAGGCTCCTTCTCGTAAGGTATTGACGTCTTGGCATCTTCATATTGCCGGCCATACTCCTCGAAATGCTTAGTCTCTGGCGCCTTGCCACTGTGTGGATGATACGTGGCACGAATATCATCCACGAGCACACTGGGGTGTTCGGGTGGATCCACGACCTCCGTGTCGCCTGCGACAGGTCCTTCAGAGAGCACCTCCGCTGTTATCATATCTTCAAGGGGAAAGAAATTTAATTTCTAGTTCAAGTCAGCGCTGAATTATACGCACCAAAATCAGGGGGCTGCAGGACAGGAAAAGGCCCGGGATTAGCAGATGAAGACGGCCCCGGTACGGGTGGTTGCGCTGATTCAGAGCACATAGGCTCCGCAGCTGAGAACGTCAAATGATCAGTTATGCCGTTCGACGCCAAATGAAAAATTCATTACCATCCGCCATTTCCTTCAGCAGCTTCTCCTCATACTCTCTCTCGGCCTTCAGCCGCTCGCGCTTCTCTGCGCAGGACCTTTCATGTGTGGCCTTACCCTGAGGTGAGACTAGCCTGCCGCATACCGAGCAAGGACTTTGTTTAGGTTTTCTCTGGATCGAGCTGCCGCTCGAATTTTTTGATCCTTTCTTCTTGCTCGGGGACGCGTACTTCGGCATATCTGAATCTGTCTGTTGAGGATTCAAACAAAATATATCAGCAGAGGATAACATAGATGACAGGCGTGAAATGGACTATACCAAGGGCGGGGGGGAAGAGGTGCAGGGCGCTGGGAAGAAGGCGTGGGTGCAGGGGTGAGCAGCGACCACGATGAAGCCTGCAAACTTCCACGATGAAGCCTGCAAACTTCCACGCTGAGATATCAGAGCATTCTGATGTAGATTGCAACGAGGTGCCTGCCATACTAATAACGTTTCAATTTCATTAAAAGATGATCCGAGGATTATAATCTTCTCCGATATCTAATCTACACAAGCTGGCGGTTTAAAGGATCTTATAATCTCGGGCAAGAGATCGTGATGATCTTACAATCTCGGTTATAAGGACATTGTTTACGTCAGGGATTTTAATGTCGATCCAGTTTCTCCGACAACTGATACATCCCCCACCGAGAATTTAGCTGGAAACTCCCCGGCATGTGGGGGGAAAGGTTCATAAAATAGTAGGCACTCCATGCATGCATCATTCAAGGCTCAGCAACCTGCAGGGATACCAGCAGCAGTCTCCTGACTCATCTCGGGGGCAGGCTCGCACCCCGGTCGGAGCGGGTGCATGAACGTTCCGTTATCTTATCTACTCATCTAACCCAAATAGGCTAAGATAGCATCATGTGATGGATTACATAAGTCACGTGACCCGCCAAATGTTGTCGGGCCAAATTTTGGAAAATGCACCGGGAGCATCGGAAAGCACAGAAATGCACTTTTGGGAAGGGTTGGGTTGGTTCAGGTTGTGGGCCTTATACAGCCCCCAAAATCTCATATTTCCTCGAAATTCTTCCGGGCATTTGTGCCCATGCATCCCAGGTATGCATCCCAGGAGGTAGTTTTATGAATGTGTGAGTGGCCATGGAGGAGTTGTCGTCGCCGTCGAGGGTCCGAGTTGCTTACATAAGGGGTGGTGGATTTGCGCGTCGTCTATCTTAGTAAAGTCTAGCGCCCAGTCTCTGACGCGACGCTCGGCAAGCGCCCGGCAACCACAAATCCCGGCTCTGCCCGGGATTCGTATATAAGACTCGCGTGACGCGCGTTACCTCTTGCTCTTTAACACCTACCATCCTCTGCCACGTCGGCACCTTCGCCGTCGTCGTTTGCTTTTCCGTCGTCGTCGTTTGCTTTTCCGTCGTCGTCGTTTGCTTGCTCGTCATCATCGTTTGCTCGCTTATCGTTGTCATTTGTCTGCTCGTTGTCACTGCTTCCGTTGTTGTCGTCGTTGTCTCCTTTAAGGTAAGCCTTTATTCTTAATATCTTATAGCTTATACTAATGTCTTTATACTTACTACAGTAATACTTTAGTCTTACTTGGTAAGTCTTATGTTTTACATTAATGTATTCAAATTGTTTCAATAGGATTTCACTTTTTTGTTAGTTTGGTAAGTTTTTATGTCTTATCTTTGTGATCTTTTAATATTAATATCTTTTTATTCATTTATATTTTCGCTTTTTATAGTTATTGTAAGTTTGTTATCTTTTGTAGTTATCTAGTAGTTTTTGTAGCTTTAGTCATGTTTATAATAAAAGTGTATAAAAATATAATCTTTTCAATTCTCAATATTTGTGACTTTGATATATAAAATAATTGAGCTTATAATTTTTTATATTGCATGCTAGAACAACATATTTGATAGAGATAATATAGAGTAGATAGAAATCTCACCAGCTAGATATAATATAACAATAAAGATATGATATATAGTTGGTATAGCTTTTATAGCTTCCATATACTACAATGGCTATAACAGCTATGATATCTTATACCCTATGTTATGATAGCTATGGTAGCTATGATAGCTTATACCCTATGCTATGGTAGCTATGGTCAGCTATGATAGCTATGCATGAATTACTTGACTGCTATGAGACTGCTATGTAGAAAAGAGGACAGCTATGGACCTAGGAAAGCTATATAGCCTACATAGTGTTATATACCAGTAGTAAATTTCTCAGATGACCACCGAAGAAAGTGCGAAAGACGAAGGCAACCCAGGCAGATGTATCTCTGGCAACCGATCCCTCGACATGGCCGCCGTCTCAGCGTCTCGACACAATGACGGTTCGTTCACTTTGTGCCTGTCTTCTTACCTTCTGACTTACGGTTTGTTTTTAGATATCTAAGCAGCATGCTTTGAATTGTTACAAGGTGGTTCTCCCTCCCTTGTGATCTATTCCAGTCCGTGCATTAAACTGACCTTCCTGAAGTTGAAAAAGGAAGAGCTTGCCATGCTCGAGCCCATCAAAACAATGTGCAAGAAGAATGGCGAGGAATGGCCAATGCATCTATGCAAAGCAGCTGACATCGAGCTTATTTATGGTGGACCGGAAGCTTTCGAAGCAAAGTACGTCTGTTGTTGCTTTAGAGACCCATTGATGTCAGTATTCACCGCCCGTAGGCTGAATGCAATGGAAGAAAAGCATGAGAAGCGCAAAGGCTCTAGGAGGCCGTTCAGGCACCCACGCTGGAGAATAGAGACAGCCCAAACTATAGAGGGTCCATTTTCCAAAGAAAGGCTGTGCCTAAGCCTAAAGTATGTTAAAATTATGTTTCATCATTCTCCAATCTTTGATTTGGACTCTGCCTTCCGTGAGATGCAAGCCAGCTGACCTTTTGTAGTGAATATAATCTCCAGTTTACGATCATAATGCCTCCACCTCCCAGTGGGCTAGAGACTCCATTGTAAATCTAACTCCCCACCATCTCTAACCATGCAGCCCTCGATAATGCAACAGTGCATCATGGGAATCTTCGAATTCAGTTTGTAGGACAGTATCTGAGCAAAATTTAAATCATAGCTGTTTGTAAAGTGCACCCCAATGCCCGGTGTTCTATGGGAATTTGTCTTGCCCGCGATGTGTTCATGCATCCGTACGAGTACTTGTGTACCGTTGTGGACGCCTGTCGACCCGTCGTCATCGATCGACACCGCCACTAAGCTCGCCTCGATCGACGATCGCTCGATCAGATCTCCGCGATGCAGCACTTTCCTTTGCCGTCGACGCGTCCAACGTTCGGGCGCTCTCCATCTTCAACGTCGACTCCTCGCTCGCCGTTCCCGACAACGACTCTCGAACTGTGCTGATGCCTCTCTTCGGACTCTATAGCCCATCGTGGGTGTGGGAACACATGGAGTCTTCTGGAAGGCACAGCCTCACAGCGACGTATAAATTCCCTGCGTACGCGGTTCGTTTCTCTCTTTCCCTCCACTTCCAGCCACGACAACGAACAGCACACAGCCTACGAGTTGGACTTTGAACTCCATACAGCATGTTTATTTCTACGAGAAACTCAGACATTGTGGCGTCTCGCTGCGAGCTCGGCCCTAGAGACAACCAATCTGTCGTCCCACTGCAACCGTCAGCTGCAACCACTGCGCACTCTGAGAACGACGAGCACGCGTCCACGGTCCCACCTCCACCTGACTTCTCCTTAGAGCTCTTGCAGGAGGATGACTCCTCTGACGCGGACTCGGGGGACCAGGGACCGTTGACGCAGACCCAGTTATTGGGCGGCATCGCGAAAGGACTGAGATTGAAAGACGAACCGTTTAAGAGACCAGCGCTGCCCAAGGACAGAGTGCTGCTGAAGCAAACGAAGTTGTGCTTCGATCGCATCAGTCCTGAGATAGTTGAGGGAGCGACTCTGAAGAGAAAGAGAGCTGTAGCGAGAGATAACAAGCCAATGGTGCAGACTAGTCTGGTGGAAGATGAGAACGCGGAGCGCGACCCCGCAATTTGGGGAGAATCGGAGCTTTTACCTGCAACTACGGTGCGTTGCTTTGTTTCATGTACAAGATAAACACTGACTATTCCATGCACATATGTAGATCAACAAGACGTGGGCGATGAATTGTTATCATGTAAGTTGTTCATCTCTCGTTTGCTTCATGAATCATGCTGCACTGATGGGTCTTTTACAGTTATCAAAGTCCGAGATAGAGGAGCTCGACTTCGACCCCGTGCCTAGGAAAGATGGGACAATGCATTTGTACAATGCGCGCGAAGTCGAGTACCGGGCGTGGCAGAAATATGGCGGTCCCAAAGGGTTCGCAAGAGCGTGCGTCTTCACGTCCTCTGCATGTCGGAATTTCTAGCCTTAAATCGTCTCGATAGACTTGAGATTTTGAAGGACAAGCATGAACGGAATCACCGCAGGGGCGTGTTCCGTTACCCCAAGTGGCGGAGATTCACCGTTCGACGCCGTGGCAAACCTCACGTCGTCGAGATGTTGGTCTATGATCTGGAGAAGAATATAAAGTACGTGATAATTGCAGGACTTGGTTGTTATCGAATCTAATGCTTTCCGTCCAGTGAAAGAAAGAAGGGACGGACAGGAGTGGGGAGGTCTGGGAGAAAGGTGAGCACTTTGTACTGCAATCGCTTTCTTCTTACTGAGCTCTTCTCGCAGTGGGCGAGGACGCATGGCGTCGGGCGCAAGTAGGACTCCGAACATTTGAAGAGGCCACAGCGCGAACGTGAATGGAATGTAACCTGGATGGATGTGGATGGACGATTTACTAAGGACTTTGGTTTTGGAATCGCATGTGACCTGTACACGTACTCATAGGTTCAACTGCTCTGAATCGATGCTTTTGAGCCATGTTTCTCGATGAGGATAACTCAGCTCCGATAACACGACATGAATGCATGAAGCTTCAGTCGCAGACGACACCACTGGCATGATAGCTAACTGATCATGGTGGTCAGTTGGTAGGGTGGCGTACCTTCCATGAGAGCGCCGAACAGCGCGCGCTCCACATTCTGTACATATGATGACGATGAACTTCTAGCTTCGATGGAAATCTGTAAATTTGGGATCGCTGTCGGTCGTCGACGACAGCTTAAACCTGCTCACCTCGCAAGCCTCGCATTGACAAGAGTAAAAAGAGCGCGAAATGCGCCTCTACAATGCACGGGATGTGGAGCGACTTGCATGGAAGATACACAATGGTCCTCAAGGCTTGAAGAAGATGTACGTGTTGTTGTTTTCCTCTGGTTTCAAATAATGACATTAACTTTCATCAGGCTGGACGCGATGGAGAAGGAACACACACGCAAAGGCAATAAGAACCCCTTCCGGCGTCTGATGAACGAGCGAATCCTCGTTCGTGGCGCGGATGGAGGTAAGATAGTTAGTGAAAGGCTTATCCGGAATAAGTGCGTCCTCATTGCTTGCTCCTGGCGTGGCTAATGACTTCGTGTATAGAATCTAGGTATATGACATACGTGTACATGGACCAACATGTGTAATAAAGCCGGACAAGCTTTCGCTGCTCCACATCACGAGCCCACTGGGAGGACGACACGACGAGGGCTATTCGCAACGGGATCATCCACGTGAGAATCGCTTTCTGTACCATCCGCAGCGGATGGACAGATTAGTGACGCGGTTGAGGGGAGAACATCATTGAGAAAACCAGGTAAGAAGTACTCCATGCGTTCGTGGGTACTATTCCAGAGAGTTTTCTGGTCATCTCTTCTCGTATCCTCGGATGCCGGTGGCGGTACGAGCATTGCGGCTGCATTCATAACTAGAATCACGTTCTTGAGCGACTCAGGTATAATTTCGAACTAGCCAACGTTATGAATATAACTCTTCAATGAACCAAACACGCAGTGACGCACCGTTTGATCTGTTCTGTCTACGGACAAAAGCCGATCGGCGAGGTCTAGTATCCGCATCCACAAACGAATTTCCGAGCTTTTGCTCATCTCGACCTCGCGGATCTTGAAACGTGTGAATGCCTTGAAGAGAAGCAATACTGCGCGCAAGCGTGTCTCTGCTATTTCCGGATTGAAAGAAGCTTGGAGCAGTTCATCAATTAGGGGGAACAACACTTGATCGAATAGCTCGTCGACTTCGTTGTCGTTCGGTACCACGAAAGGGCCAAGTATAGCACGTGAAAGTTGAGAGAAAGCCGCACTTCTAACCTCGTAAGAAGCATTTGTAGATTGTCGGGCTAATGATATGAGCACTGGCAAAGCCAGATGACGCCAACCTAGAAAGACTAAGTGAGATGCGTAGAGTAGTCATAGTGAGAAATGTGTACATTTAGGCATTGCTCCGCTTGATGCATCAGTCAACGTTGGTAACTTTGTTATGATGTCAAACAGAAGGTTGACAGCTTTTACTCCGCGATCAATAACAGGGGAACTGTACGACCTTATTAGTACCAATGAGTGATACCATGTGGGCGACATTCCCTACCTTGCTAAGTCCGACACTAATCGTCGCTTCGAGTGGTGTTGTGCGACTTCAACCACGGCACCTCCTGCTGAAGCAAAGTCGTCCAATACGGCAACTAGACCGGGAATGTTGTCAGAAGTGAGACCCTGTTCCGGTCCTTGCCCAATTAGGTCATTGATGAGGTCAAACGATGTCCGAGCAGCCTCGAGATGAGCGATTGTTGCCCGAACCAGGGCGAAGACAATATTCCACTCAGTTTGTGACCTGGTATACAAATTACGACGTAGTGCCAATGTGAATTATGGAAGCACTGACCTCACGACGTCTCTGTGCTTTTGAAGGATCAAAGCAAGACCGGATATAACTTGTTCTGCAACTAAATTGGCTACACTTGCGGGTAGTCCGCTTAAAAGATCGAAAGAGATATAGATCTGGTCGCGCAGCGACGGCTTTACCAAAGAGTTAGGTATTACCAGCAACCCTCGGAAGCAACACGCACCTTGGTAGCCAGAATTTGGCAAAGACGCAACAACGAGACGACAGCTCGTTCGACTAGAAGTATACTGTATGAGGTTGAAGCCGAGAGTACAAGCCTCAGATGCTCGAACACGATTGGCCTGAAAATGCATTAGGAACGAGGTCATCCACAGTTGCTAAATACGTACCAAGTTTCGTCGATGTGCTGAGGGGTCTGACAGACGATGCTGATCATGGTCTCGAGTAGAAACACAGATGCAGGATCGTAAGGCAGCGACCGGCTGTATCCTTCAGGTGAAGACAAAGCAGCATTGTCTGAGTTCGCTACGTCATCAGGCTCGTTCTGTAGCCTTGCTACCGTGCGATCATACGCCAAAGCTTCCAATGCGCGAACGGCCGCTACTAGGGCGTCGACGTCAAGATGCCTAGAAAACATTCAATTTTCAAGAAGCAACAATAAGCGATGACTGACTGACATGATCTGTGCATATAGTTCGTCCAGTTGACAGGTCGTAATACAGTCAATAGCGCAAAGCGTGTTTTCCTTGTTGGATTCACTGGCTGATGGTATTTGGTCCTGGTAGGAACTGTATGGTGTCATCAAGTACGATGACAAAGCCGACAGTAGACCATCGCTCCTCGCTGGCGGCCGATGCGGTTGATTGTTACTTCCTCTGAGAGGTATCATGGAAACTCCGCCGAGAAAATCTTCCATCTGAAGCATTCGTGTTGGAAGTAGAGAATGCATGAATAGATTCTCGAACATTTCAAATATCTGCTTCGCGGTGAGAAAGATCGTGGTCAAAAAAACATGGTCGCTCACCTGTGTCCAGCCTTCGCGGATTGCGTTACCATTGTGGTTTACGATCTTGAATAAAACTACAGCCGCAAGCTGTCCTTTGAGGTTGGCTCCAAATGTGACGGACAACGTCGAGATTGTTAGTTCCTGCCCGTCGACTTCGATGATGGGATAGATTGGCACTTCGTGCGGTAGGCTGTCGGACAGCAAGCCTGTCGCCTGAGACAGAGAGACAACAACGTAGTCAAAGACATCTGGCATGCCGAAGTGCCCGGCTAATGTCGCACATTGCCTAAAGCCAGTTATGGAGCGCTCGATGATATAATCATCGTCAAACGTCATGAAGGCGTATGTGATAGCGGAGATTACTGGTTTCCAAACAGAGTTGAACATCTCTTTATCGAACGAGGATGTGTTGCAGATCATAAGCTCTCCTGCCACCGGTCAATAGTTATTACATGGAGGATTGAAAAACTTCCTCACCCGAAAGTCGCGATCGCACGAGCAGTTCTTTCCAAGCGAATTCGAACCCAAGCTGTCCAGTATGTTCCTCTGGCATGATGATTTCGCGCTCGCGAATCGAATCAAACAATCCTTGCTGTAAAGCAATCAATAGTTGACCACAATGTATTTAAAGACTGAACGTACAAGATATTCAGATGGAAAATCTGATTTGTCGTTGACGCCCCTTAGGTTTCGCATATAATCTTCGATTGTCATTCGTTTCTAGAGCGTGGATGCGTCAGTAACTACATAGCAAAACTGCTTAGACACTCACTCGGATTTGAGGATTATGCTGGTCAGTATTCAGCATGATTACCGAATACGCCAGAACATGGGTAGCATCTTCACTTTTGATTTCGGCTGTAACAATCTCAGTGCGACATCTTGGGCAGGAAGAGAATGTCCCAATACCTGGCCCTGAAGCGAAATAGATCTGCGCAAACGTCTCGGTGATCCGAGCTATTTGCTGCGACTCCCCAGGCAGTCGAAAAGTTTCCAGTAGTTCGCGCATGGCGTCCGCAATGGGTTTCTACGGTAGACACAAGCGTAAGCTAAGTAGGGAATTATCTGGATCATGTTGAAGGACTAACCCCTTTGAAGTCGAATAAGCTGATGAAAGCTCTCAATACCTCGATATTTTCTGGCTTTGAAATGAAATCGCCAAGAACCTTCTTGTCGATTCTCGTGCAGTTCTTCAAGAACATGGCAAGGCTGCGAGGCGGAGATACATCCGGGGACAAGTCGTGGTAAATCAACTTGTTCTCTTCCAGAAAGGCCAGACCCGATTTTGGCTTTACGTTAAAACGAGCAGCTCCGGTCAAGACCAATTCTTTCAACGATTTGCTGTGCATCAGTTCTTCGGATGAAATATAACTCTAGCCCACATCAGTATTTTGCACACATTGCATGCTAACAGTACTCACAGATGGCCACGAAGTACAGAGCTAAGTAAGGTCATTAGTTTAGCTTCCGTAAGGAGAGAAAAGAGATACAGACGCCATCAGCACGCGCAGCCATGTCATTCACAAATGTCAACAATAAATCCAGACAAAGATGCTGAGCCGTTCTAGAGCCATGTTGCGCGAGCTCGCTGTAGTAGTCCGAGTACACACCCTTTGACAGGAGAGACATGCAATCAATAAACGTCGAAATTTTTTGAAAGCACTTACCTTTGTTAGGAGATCAATAACACGTTCGAAGAGATTCTCAGAATTGACGTCGCAATCGTAGTTCGTGAAGAGATCCACCATGAAACTTGGGTATCGAGAAATCTGACTCAAGGTCTCCAAAAACAGGTCCCGAGTCTCTCCGTGAGCTGGCTGATCGTACGATTTATGAGACGAGCTCGGCCCCCACGTCTCGTTACTGCCAGAGACTGACACAGAATTTGTAGATGTTGTGATTGGCGACGCAAACCGAGGCGCATCAGACATTCCGGGACGAGGACCCTCGGAAAGTGCGATTGGACCAAGCCTTTCTAGAGTGAATGCAAGAAATAGCTCCTGTTGAAGTTTGAGATGCTTTCGCATTGTATTCATCATTGTGGCGATTGTGCGTAACGCTAAATGGAGAATAGAGGAATTCTCAGACCGCGCAAGCTGGAACAGATACTTGCAGCCGTGATCAAGAATCATCACGCGGAGCGAACTGAATTCGCCTAGTCGAGGGCCAGATATTTCAAGAGCGGCATTGAGAATACCCAAGGCGATGATGCGAGTAGTGTCAGTGTGAATGCGTTCATTGGGGTCAAGAATGTTGACAATGACTCGCAATAGCTCAACTATCGATGGCAGACCATCTAATGTCCGAGAGCGCATCAATATATGGAATTTATGGATGCTGTACATCACACGTACATGCTAGCCGTGTCGTGTTATATGCCTCTGTAGTGTTGGGAATCCGTGTCATCGGACTTTTGGGTACATCGTCGCTAATTATGCGTTCCACGATCTGTAGAGATGGAGCAATAGGCAAATCTGATTCGCCAGTGGCACTGGATCGCACCAATTTGCGTTCTTCTTCTTCCGGATCCAGTCGGTGCAAACGAGAGAAAACCACTCTCACCAACGCGTGCATAGTCAACTCAGCAGAACGCCGCAGAGCTTCTAGAACCTAGATTCAATGAAGTGCAAGGGAAGTGTCCGTAAATAAGAACTTGCCGCTAAGCCTCATCTGCGCACAGATGGTCAATACAGTCTCCAGCATTTCGCACATCTCAATGTCGCCCAATAGGTCATTAACATCGCCGCATATACAGTCTTCAAACAAAGTCAGAATCCGCAGTAGGACAACTTCATCACCGGATGAGTCGCTGGCCTCGAATTTGCAATGCGACACTGCCGAGCTGAGTTCCGTAAGAGCCACATCAATTGAAGGAGAGCCAGCTGATATGATTCCGCAGACAAAGAAAGAGTGCAATGCGGAGAGTGCTGCAGAGGTGATAGGTCCTGTAGACAAGGAGGAGCGGAGTATCGCGAAGAACGGCGACAAAAGGATGGAGAGTGGTATTGTCTTTATGTCTAAACGCGACGACAAATCGTTAACAAGGAGCAGCTAAAAGTACAAAATACCCACCGTCTGCATTTCTAACTGCTCTTTTCAGCTCTTCGAAACCCGTCAAAAGATCATCCTCCGCATTTCCCAGCCGCGGTGTGTCCGAACGAGCAGATACTGTCTTCCTGAGGCCTAGGTTGCTGGCTAACACAGAATCCCGAGTGTGGATTGTCCGACTTGAGGATGACCATCGAGAGTTTTTGCGCATGACAGACGTCACAGCTAAGACCTCGGAGTAAAGGATATGCTTCGGAGATATTGTGCCTCTATGTTCATCGTAAACGATTTCTACAGTCGGTGGCATTGCAGAGGCGGCTGCAGGCTAGAGTCGGCAGCAAGCTGCGCGGTTGAGACTATCAGGGCGTATTGAAGACGCCGTCCAGATGTACGAGTCCAAAGAGAAGCGCTATTCACTTCTGGCAGCGTCCTGGAATGAAGACTTGAAGCTGGGAAGACTGTACTTAGTCACGGTGTTGTACTGGTGTTGTGCAGGCCCGGCTTGAAGGCCGGTTTGGGGACAGGATGGGACGGCTCGGCCTCACCTCTCGCAGGCCGAATCCCGGCCGGCAGGCCGCAGCCTTCTCGATTAGGAATATGCATGACGGCAGAGGCCGTTGCGCCACTCTCCACTGCCAGCGTCCACGAGCTCAATGCCCGTGCGCACCCTTTTTTCATCTCTTCTCGATCATGCAAAGCATGTGTATGAGGTTCACTGATGGAGGGCGCTTGGAGGTGCTAGGTGAGTAAGCCGAGTTTGAGCAGACGAATAAACTACAATATCGTGGTCTGAGAGCTTGAGAAGGTGCGGTCCATTAATTCCTCCCAGACGACGTTCCAACTCTCACTCTCTTCTTATTACCAGGGTTTATGTCATTACTTGACTATCATTTGCAAGTACTCATATTGAAACTCCCTTCGACACTCATACGCCGCCGGAACTTACGATCTCAGCCCAATCAGCAGACTCCGAATGCTGTCGCGCAACCGGCGCCGCCTTCGGCTGTTTCTGAAGGAGGCGTATCGCAAGAAGCGGGCGTGACATGGGAGCTCAGACAATGAAGCGAAGGAGGACGGCAATTAGCAGGCGGGATCGAAGGAAGTGATGACAGGGCAAGAAGGCAGCAGCGAAAGCTAGCTGCAGAGCATAATTATTCCACTTGGCGGGGAGACGAGGCTTTCGTCAAATACTGCGGTATGTCGTGTCTCCATCTATGTTCTTGGCATTATGGTAGTAACTCTTTTCTAGAACACCCCGACAAGGTGTACCTCCCATATCCAGATTGAAACGGAACACGAGAGCCTTGCCGGAGCGAGAAGCTGTAGGGGTCTAACGTGCTCTATCTCTCCATGTTTTCTTGGAACGAGTCGCATGCATTTGGCTTCTGATTGAACATGATCTGAAAGTCCGTGGCTCAGCGACATTGATGGTCACCGAAGTCGGTGTGGCCGAAGTTGAATTGGTCCGTGCTCCTCCGCGCCTAGATGTTACTCTTACATGGCACTGAGCAGACTTTCGACTCTGTGAGCTGGGTCTCAACGGCTCAATTTGCATGAATCGCCATGAACTTCCGAAAGACCACGGTAACTCTTGTGCTGCTGAAGACGCCGCCCTTGCGCGAATCTACGTCACGCTCTCGTTCTCTGCCACTACCAGACAGTTTGACTGCAATTGCAAATTGGGCTTGACTTCAACGCAATTTCAAATCTGCGCTCTCCGATCCATCTAGATTTCTTTGCCCCCGCCACCATCGAAGCCAGAGTCGATATTCCAATTCCACGGCGAGTCCCCCATCCATTTTCAAATTCCAGGCCTGGGCGAGGCGGCATTCAAGCAGACCAAGACTGAAATGGGTTTGTGGCTGGTGTGAAATTCGGTCTGCGCTGGACATGTGACAGTTGTGGGCGGTTGTTGCTGTGAACTTTGTGCGCGCCTTTCGAACTTTGTCTATGTTCGCTTTGAACTCTACACGGCGTCTATTGAACTCTGCCTCCCCTCGCCCGCCTCGCATGACATCGTACAGGTATATATACGTGGCACCCATGCCTGATGCGTGGCAGATCACCACTGCGCAGCATTCTTCATGTTGACTCCCCCACCGACACCCTTCACGTTGACTCCCCCACCAACACCGACAGCCCTGCGGGCGATGGGGCCGCCTCCGCCTCCGCTCAGAAAGCCTCACACAGCCCCCAACCGAGCCAATCTCGCATCCCACGTCTCCGCAGGCACCAAGCGTGCGCGCGAGGCAAGCCTCGGAGTTGAAGGCGGACGCGACGCCAAAGGACAGGGTGCCATTCGCGCTCGCATCCCAGGACAGGACCAACCTGCCCAGCCCGAATGGCAAGCATCAAGGCTGTCGCCGAATGCTACAGTACGCGAATCTCTCTTCGTCTTGACTGCATGCGTGTTGATGATCGTGGCAGACATGCGAAGACGATGCGAAAGAGTTGTACCATGTACGTATGCCCTCGCCTCCCGCGAGTCGCTTTGTCTGACCTTCCCCTTAGCTGAATGATGACGACATGCGAAATCTCAAGGACGGTTTCTGCCAAACTGGGAAACAGCATCTCAAGGATGTCTACAAAGAAATGTCAGTCGAGCGCGTCGCCTGGGAGAAGTACGGGAGTCCGGAGGCCTTCGAGGCAATGTTCGTCTCGTTCTCTTGCCGCCCCTGTGATTGATACTGAATCTTTCTATCAGGCTCAACGAAAAGGAAGCCGAGTTCAAGCTTAAGAACCCCGATAAAGAGTTTCCTCGACCAAAGGAGCCCGAGCCCTTCAAGCTTTGCATAACCTGCCGATGCGACCTCTACGAGGATGACAGCCCCGCGAACTTCGACAAGGGTCAGTGCTGCACGTGCGAGCTGTGAGTCCTAACTCTTTTCCTCCTACTTATCTGGTCAGCGAAAGCTCAGATTGACTTCTGTTGATCTCACATAGTAAAGCCTGGGTTATTCGTCGGAGGCAATTTGGTCAGTCGGGCCAACATTATGGCCAGGAGTATTGCGATACGTGTGGTGTGTGGCACTGAACTTCACGATGAGATTGCGAAGGGGAAACTCGAAGCCATAGCCCATGTAGTACGATCTACCTGTTAGAACAACTCATGTACTAGTATCGTACAGCGAAAATATGTAGAAAATATGATGACTTAACCGCGATGTCTGGTTTCGTTATCGGGGCCGCCTGACGCTGATCAGCGTCGATCATCCAAACCAGCGGGTTATGGACGTTTGTTGTCGCATCATGAAGCACGGCACCGCCACGATGGCGATGATCGAAATCGATACTGTACGGAGGCAAATCTGCGATTTGCATCCTCCGCGCCGGGCGCTAATTTATTGGACGAAACGGAAGGCAGAAGACTCCGTCGTCATCAACATCTCAATGCTGACCATCTCACTTGCCCACTCACCGCCATTCGCGACGCCCAAGGTCTTCCTGCGGCCACAGCATTGGACAAATCCCAGGTTCTTTCACGTAACCACAAACCCAGTCCGGGAAAGCGAGAGACATCCACAGGATCTAAGGCCCTAATAGTAATGATCTCACCAATACGACTTCGTACACACGCGTTTCTATGGCTTTCTGGCTTTCTCTGGACTCATTAATCCACACATGAGATCAATCACATCAAGTACCCACCCCTTCCTGAATTCTTGAGTCCGCAGTCGGTGTCATTCAGATCGCGAGTCGGTCACACGGTGCGATTGTAAGTGCTTTTGGTCTCATTCCGCATCAGGCGCACCATCTGCTTGCTCAAACTGGGCTGCTTGTTTCTGTAGATGCCGGCACAGGCACATGGCCGCTGTACGAAGGGACAAGGGGCCAGGACGAGGTACTGGCAGCGGGGTTATGCCTGCGCGGGTTTGGCAAACTATTGGGCGCGTGGGCTGGGCGGTGGCAAGTTGCGGTCCACAACATCGGCGCGCAATTGCTAAATCTGGGATCGTCCGGTGATCAGGCGCGTCGTGGGCTGTCCAGTCGTTAATACAGTACTTCAAGTCTACCCACTTCAAGTCCATCCACCTTAGCTCTCTCGAACCTAAGCCCGCTCGAACCTCTTTCGCAAAGCTTAGCTTCAGTCCTGTGGACTCACGGCCGATCTACAGCATCTCATATAAACTTGGAACTGCTTTCGGAAACCAGTCCTATATGAATTCATCGGTATATCAGCTCGAGCCTCGTCCCCCCTCTAGAAGCTACTTACATTGATATCATTCCTCGCAAACAACTAATCTAGAAGCCATGGAAGTTCATACCACCACGTCTTCACCACCCAGTATAACAACGCCAACAATCACTCCGGCAGGAGCTCTCATACCGGCCGGTCACGCCATGGACGTCATCGACCTGACCCAGGACGACGATCCCCCATACGTTGTGCATCCCTTCATGGTCACTATGGCTATTAACCACAAACACAGCACCGGAGACGCGCCTTCATCTCAATTCAATGACTCTCTGCGACGAGCAACCCTCTTGGAGGACGGCTGGGAATTTGCCGACCCACCGGAGCCGAACCCGACGTCCGCAGTCGAGAAGCGACCCTCCACAGAGCATGCAGAGCGAGAGATTGACGGGGATGCGTCGCGTCTATCACAAGCGAGTACCCAGACGCGTCAGATGCAGCTTGGATCCAGGGCAAATGTAGCTCTTGGTCTGCAGGAACCGACGAGATCACCGGAGGGGACGATCCGAGCAGTCGCTGGGACCAATTCATCGCAAGGAGGGATACAGTTGTCGCAGAGAGTCCTACAGTCATCGCAGAGAGGGACACAGTCGTCCCAAGGAAGGGCGCACCCTTCCCAAGGAACCCAGTCATCGCATGCAGGAACCCAATCGACACGAGTAGGAACTCAGTCGACACAGGGACGGACGCAGTTATCACAAGGAGGAACAAGACTGTCTCAGACGAGATTGAAGCTCAAGGGGGACATGATCGCTCTCGAGAAGCCCGATCCTTCGACTTGGCGGAAGTCTGCGCGCCTCCCAACTACGACGGTGAGCTATGCGCTACTCCTTCTACTCACCGGCTGATCCAACCCACAAACAGATTTGCAGGATGGATGCTTTGAACTGCTACAAAGTGCGTCCCGTCTTCACCCCAGTCCGGCGTGCGCAGTGACTGACCCTTGTCGCAGCTGACCGTTAATGATCTTGGGGCCCTCATACCCACATACAAGACCTACAAGGATCGAACGATACACCTTTACAGCGCCATCGACGTCGAGTTCGCCGCTTGGATGAAGTACGGCGGGCCCGACGCTTTTGAGGCAATGTAAGTCGATATGTACATCTGTTACTACAGGGTGCTGATTCGTCGACCAGGTTGGATAAGATGCAGAAAGAGTGGGAAAGAGGAAGGCGCAAGACCCAGTTTTGGCGTCCCGTTTGGAAGAAGACAAATCTTGGCATGGAAACGTTGGACTTTGAGCAGATGCCTCAGAGAATTTGAACAGCGTGCTAACTGCTGAGGCATAATCCAGTTATGATACCAGGTGTGGACGTACCGGATTGACGGACGATGGTTTTGACCTTGGAGAGACAGAATACAGTAGGCAGTCGCCTCGAGTTTACTCAACCACCGTATCTCAGGGTGATGATGGGCGTGTTGATGTGTTAGCTGAACGGTCAAATTGTGGATGGTTGAGGTGTATGGATGGTCGATGTGCGGACGGCAGATATGGATGGTGGACTCAACGGTGGCCGCGCATATCGCTGCCAGCGCAACAGGGGCTAGAACGCAACGCCCGATCGCAGATGGTTTCGGCAATGTCCGAGCGCGTCCTTGCCTTCTCCGACTTCTCGCGAGTCGCGACGGCTGCGTCTCGTCTTCAGAACCGCTCGCGAGTCGCCATCTCTGTCGATGCGGTCTACTCTCTTTTGCGACAGCGTAGTCGCCGTGATTCTTCAGTTCTACCATCAACCACAGTTGCGAGCATAAATAGGTACAGTAACCTGGCCATCTCGGTACGCATCCGCTCTGTATAGCTACCCGAGACAAGGTCTCCCGAACTAGAGCATCATGATTCTCCTCTTGTTCACTGACACATAAACGTCCAATAGATTCTGTCAAATAAGAACACTTACTTTAACAACAATGGCTTCGTCTACAGGTCTGTCCAGCCAAGCTGCGCAATCCGCGGCTGCGGCAGAGGCCACCTCCTCAGACGTGAAGCTTGCTACTACAGCTGCCCCAAAGGGCAAAAAGAGAGCGCGAAAAGCAAAACCCGAGGACGATGAAGAAGAATTCAAGGACGCAGAGCCCAAGGCGAGAAAACGTCGTGCTGCGCCGAAGATCAAGAAGACGAAGGAGGTATCCGATCCTTCTACGTGGCCGCCGTCGACGCTCTCGCAGGATACGACAGTAGGTTTTCTCAACTTGGGCTATATTTTGCTTTCTCAATTAGACTTGGACGCCCTACATAGATTAGCAAGGTGTACGCCAAAGACTGGTATAAGGTCAGCTTCGTTCGTTTGGAGCCTTGTTATGGATCATTTAAATGCTATAACTTCAATCCTTATAGCTCAGTGACAAAGACCTGGCACGCCTCAATTTCGAGTCCACGCGCAATGACAAGGGATATACCATGTATCTCTACAAGGCAGCCGAAGTCGAACGCATCGCATGGGAAAAGTATGGTGGGCCCGAGGGCTTCGAAAAGACGTGCGTCCAATCCATCTTTATTTCCGCTGGCTCTGGTCGACAACGCACGAATAGGCTCAAGGAGGAGGAAGAGAAATGGAAAGCCAAGCACCCCGGCAAGCGTTTCCCGCGCCCAGACTGGGTAAAGGTGAAGAAGTGCCGGAAGTGCGGGACCACCATCCGAGAGGATATCACAGTGTTCTTCGCGGGTGCTGTATGCAACACATGCAATCGTAAGGAGTACGTACGCCATTTTTTTCTTGTTCGACCTTCGGGATTTGGACGTCTTTGGGCCTTCGCTCTCGCAGATGTCTGATTGTCGTTTCTATAGGGAAGACGCCATTGCAAGTCGCTCGCGATTTTACGATCAATTCGACCCTCTAGAGGGCCAGCTGGATTTCTAGGCCGTTCACTTGGCCATACAGCTCAAATCTTCACTGGTATTTTATGGTATGACTACAGCATTGGTATGTATTACAGACTTTATCAATTTGAACTTGAGAGTTACAAAGAAAGTTTAAGAGAGGCAGGGGGAACAGATATCACCGGGGAACTGGACCCTGCAAGTACGGAGCAAAGCACGAGCGATGTATGTTCTGAGCGTAGATCAAGATAGCACTACTCAGCGGGAAGTGTATTTCCTGTTTCTGATTGTCCCGTACGTCGCTCGGACCTCACCTTGTATCTTACTTTCGGAGAGCTCGCCGCACATGGGTTCAATGTCTAATGATGAGTCGATCATGTAGACTATATATTGTACAAAAGATATTCAACGCAGACCAGACATCCTGGGTACAGAAACGAACATACTAGTACACTGCCGCATAACACAATCCAGGGCACAGGATAAGCAGCAGATAAGGCAAGAAGATAGGTCAGTATAACGTGTCTCAGCAACTCAGACCAGCGCATCTTGTCGTGATGACAACGCTTCGCTATCCATGAGATGTGCGCGTTGAGGCCGATCCATGGGTCTCAGGTCGCACAATTCAACCTCCTCAACTTCTTCCACCTTCTCTAGATCATCACCGCCCTCCAATTCAAAAAACGTTCCTCTCAGCTCACCTCCGAGATTGCCGACGGAGAGGAAGGTCGAAGCCGTCTGCTGGCTTTCTTCCGCCGTCCTCTTGCGCCAGCGTGTTGTACCGAGATCGGACGAGCTGCGCCGAGCGCCGAGCGCCATACCAGGATCGCGGGACCCATCCGACTGGCTTTTCACTTGGCGCAAATTGAGTTGGAGGCGCGCGATCATAATGGCGGTCACAATCTGGCTAAAGCTGAGACATGGCAGTAAGCACAGGCAGCACGGCCTACAACCCTTGAAAAAGCTCTACCTTGCTCCCACGGCCTTTAAGTCTTGAGTAGCACTCTGCGCATAAAGGATCCACCCGCGTCGTAAGCGATTTGGCTAGAGTAACCTATGAATTTGAACTCACGAAATAGATTATGGTGTTCATGAGATTCGCGCTGAAGATAAGTGCGAAGTATATACTGCCATCGCGGAGGATGACCTGCACAGTACTGCAGATTAAAAAATCAGTAGGATGGTTCAAAGGGAGCGGAAAGACGGACCTGCTGTATCCATTTACAGTCCTGTACCGAATGGTTCTCCAGAGCGTGAGAGAGAAGATGCATGAGTCTGTCACGATCGGCGCTGCCCAGAATGCTGCGAACCCCTGGGTGCTACCCGTCAGAACACATCCTAAAGTGTTCATATCAGGTTTCGAGATGTGACTGAATGCCTCATCGTGACATACCCGGAAAGCCCGGCGGAAGGGGAACAGCTAGGAAAATCAGTGCTCGCACTGGGCTGACGATCAAGGACTGATACTCACGTTCTGAAAAATGCAGCGCCCAACCGGTAACAACGATTTGACCCGATATGACCAGAAGGAGAAAGGCCAAGACGAACTTATTCCGAAGGTAGAGCGCATAGATACGGAGGGTCATTATAACTATGGTCCATGCACGTATGAGTCATCGATGATACAGAAGGAACGGTAAGACGCACGTTCCGCAACTGATGGATTTGGGTTGTGAAGTCAGTTAGAGTGCTGAAGCGTTGCATTACGGTAAAACCTACCCACAACGAGAGAGAGCGTAGCACCGCCAGCAAATGGTACATAGTGTCGACACCTATTAGGGATTGTGAGCAGACAAGACCTCGCTGCTAGATTGTGAACGAGGACTGACAGCTAGAAACAAAACATCAGGTTCGACTGAGTAAAAAATAATCCTCAGATGGCGCACCGACTCTGACCAAGTGGTCTCATGAAATTCTAGAGAAAAGTAGATCAGGCAAAATCCACTATTCATTGTCTCGGATACATACCAACTTGAATGATGATAAATTGGCAATGCGTGATATACCGATTGAGATAAAAAAGCAGGCTTGCGAATGTGAAGGGCTGCGACCAAATTTTGTCGACTTCCTCGGAGAATGTCAACACTAGAGTGGAATCAAAAAGAAAGGACAAAAATTGGATCGATGATGCGAGCTTACTGTGGTCATATACATACAGAACATATGCTGCAGTTTGAAACTGATAGTTGCCGACGCTTGTGTATCAAATCGTTAGCGTGGACGGCTCGATAATGAAGGTTGAGTTGAACATACAGGTGGGCGAATGCAGTAGCAGTCGATTCCATTATGCACTGTGAGATATATCCTAAACACGACAGATCGAGCTTTATAGGTACATACCAGACGCTGGCGTCACTGCAAAGGCTCAGACTGGTCGCTCGTGGTTCAACGACGAGTTGTAGCTCAGATCATCAGCGCTAAGCCGAATCGATGGGAATCAAGGTATCCGAGCATCCGAAGGCTCCAAGCAGGGCACCTGGGTGCACGGCGTGCTCGATACCAAGGGCCAAGCCATCCACTGGGTTTCTGGAAACACGCAATTTCCGATGTAGTTCGCACTGCCGCAGGGAAACCTGTTCCTAGGTTGATGACATCGAACAGCTATTGTTCAAACCACGGCCCTGTTTGCAGGACATGTGAGAGAACTCCGCAAAGTAAAGGAAATTCAGCTGGAAGATGAGCAACATCCAACACCTACGCCGTGGGTATCATCTTACTCGACAATAACTCCCGATCATGCGGGTGGAGCCGCGCTGTGTGTTTCTTGCGATCGCGTTAATACGACCCTGCCACGATGATGAGTATCAAAAAAGTATGAATGGCAGATTCAACACGAGCACTGGACTGTGGGAGGCCGTCCCTCTCGATATATCTTCCACACGGTGTTCCTGGTGATGGGTTGACCAGTGATGGAAGCCGAGAGCTATGTTCCTCGAAATTTCATCTGACATCCAGGGCCTGCATTCAAGATATCAGAAGGTAGTGAACAGCGTGCTCCAATGGCGTCCGTTTCGTGGGTCCGGTGGGGTTCAATGTTACTCAATATCGACGTTGAAGAGTCCTGGTGGTGCCCGAATCACATGCCTTGCGACATTTAGGCGCTCTGCCTGAGAATCATCAACCCGCTATCGCATTCACAGCTAACCTATCGAGGTCATTTCTTCCCTACGTTGGCATCTTTGAAGTTGTACGTTTCTTCGCTTCCACGATCGGACGTGTTCAATGGTTTTTTCGACAGTTTAATGGTCTTGACGGATCTCTCTTTGACTGTGGTGTGCCAGAGCTAAGCCTGACACCAGGCCTTACCATTAATTCGTTGGCCTTTTCCAACAAAAGTTCGGTAGTCGTCCTTCAGCTCGACTTCAGGCCGTGTTTCAACTGACACCCAATTTTGACAGTCGTGCTACACGTTGAAGCTCTTAGTCGCTGCCAGAAACGTGTTGTCGATGCCTTCCGTTATTCCGTGGTACACATGCGTAAATGGTTCGGGAGCACTGCGCTGTTGATCATCAGCGCTAGATGTGAATGAGCGTGCGAGTGAAGTTTCCTACTCTAGGCTCTAGTTCTTCGTTGGTGTGGTGACTCGTAAGTGGGTGTCTGGCGTCGAGGTCTGTAAGCCCACTCTGACATTTCACTTTGGCGCTGAGAAATTGCTTTAAATAATTGAACGAAGCAGATTCTATAAATTGGAACATTAAGTCGCCATGTTTGCTTGGTTCAAATCCTGCCTCCCATCTGCTCGCTCCCCTCGCAAACCTCCTGCTATGTTGTCCAACGCGAACTCGGCACAACTCACCGCCCTCGCAGATCTCATATCAGACAATGTAAAGACAATAATTGCTCAGTATTCTGCCGCAGGCCGAGCTGTACCAGCTCTCGATTCAACCATTTCCGACCCATTCGATGCACCGGAGGCCGCACCACCCGCTCTCGCCCAGGCGGTTCGGACGATCGAAGCAGCATGCGCACAGCTCACTTACACTATTGCTAGCCCTGGTCATACTTTGACTAACGTAAGGATTAATATTTTACTCAGCATATACATCTTTTAATGTTTCCTATCCTGTACAGAAAACCTTTGCAGTAAGCCACTACTTTGCCATGATACGTTGCTCATACTCACTTGTTCCAGCATCATGAAGTTGCCTGTCTGCTCGTCGTCTGCGATGCGAAGATCGCCGACTTGCTCCTCGACAAACCAGAGGGCGTACACACATCTGAGCTTGCTAAGCAGTCAGGAATCGAGGAAGGCAAACTCGGTCGTGTCCTCCGTCTCCTCGCCACAAAGCATTGCTTCAATGAAGGTCGTTTTATTCTCGTCTTTCATTGCACGCTTATCTCACGCTGTTTCAGTTAAGCCCAATGTCTTCGCTAACAACCGCCTCAGCATGAAGCTTCTCTCCACTGACCCGGTATCCGGTTTGATTGGTCATGGGTATGCATTATATCTGATGCAAATCGCTGACCAACTAACTGTCTGTCACTTTCTGCAGCGCTGACGAGCTGGCGAGATGCTCTCCGTTCTTGAGCGAAGTGCTCTCTGATCCTGCAACGGCTACATCCTATTCGCCAAATGAAACAGCTTTCGTTCGGGCACATCAATGCGCTATCTTTGACTTTCACAGCACTGCAAGTCTTTAGCACGTGCTCGCGGTATACTTAGTAACTGTCTTCTTTATACAGCCTGAGGGGAAGAAGCGCAATGACGTATGTCTCGGGAACATCTTGCCAAACGAGCCAATGTCGTTGACATGTCCCTTCTTCAGAGATTCGCCCGAGCCATGGCTGGCTGGGGCGAAGTCACTGGAGCCGGAAGTCTTCCCAAAGGCGTGCTACCGTCTTGATCATCTCGTGCTCTTAGTTGACATCTTACGTTGATAGTATACCCATGGGCAGCCCTCCCGCAAGGTTCGACCATTTGCGACGTCGGCGGCGGCAATGGACAATTCACTCTCGAACTCATGAAGGCATTCCCTGGAATCAATGTCGTCGTCCAGGACATTCCGACTGTCATCGAACAGGGTAAAGAGGTACTTTTTTCTTGCGGTTGAACTGCTGCAGTGACTCATGATCATTCCAGCTGTGGTCCAAAGAGTACCCTACTGCAATACAGAATTCTAAGGTCAAGTTCGTACCATTCAACTTTTTCGAGGACGCGGCCGAACAAGGATGTGACTTCTACTATGTAAGGACAATGTAGTATCATAATGGCTCTAGCATTCTAACACTCGAGTTCTTTCTGTAGGTCCGCCATGTCATGTGAGTTCAGTCTTGAACCTATCGCGGAGGAAGTTCATGAGCCCTAGACACGACTGGCCCGACGTCGAATCACTGAAAATCCTCAATAACGTCCGAAAGGCCATGCGTCCCTCTAGCAGGCTTCTCATCCGTAAGTCTTATCGTCCCGCTTTCTCTATCCAACGCTCGACAGCCTCTGTCATAGATGAATTTGTACTCCAGCATGTCACCCGCGATGATCCCAACCTGGCCATCTTTGATGTGGTGCGTGAGCTCTGCAGTGGAGGTTGCATGATGCTGAACATGCTATTCTAGGCCCCCGCACCGCTCCTGCCCAACTACGGTATGGCAAACGTCCGGCGGTACCAACAGGACATCAACATGATGGCTGTGTTCAACAGCAAAGAACGCACGGTCGATCAGTTCATCGATCTAGGGTAGGCGCTTGCATTACTGTCCATCTACGAGTCCCATTGAACTTGACGTTGTTGGGTTTACGCAGGACCAATGCGGGCTTCAAGCTTGTCAAGATATGGGACTCGGGTGAGACGGCGCTGCTTGAGTTTGCTTTGGCATGAGCTGGATTCGACGGACTCGCGAATTTCGAGTGTTTGCTACTGTTCATAGATGTTGCGTCCTTGTTGAATAGACCAGTGAATTTAGTGCGCAACGAAGGCTAAAGCCCGAACGTCATCTTGAACTCCGGTACAGGACATTCTGGCAATCTGAGGGGTTCGGGAACATCCGAGCGCTCAAGCCCGCCCGGCACCGAAATCACAATCCGCTGCGCCGGCGTCGGACAGTCCGTTGCATCCATCTTGCTTTACACTGTTGTTCGTCACCTCGTCGCTGTCACTCGATAAGATCTTCCATTTTCTAGAACATCTCGGCTTTCACGAGCCTCTAGTTGCTCACAGTTCCACACTTATGAACATAGAGTATAGGTAGTCTCCGAGCAGACCTCACCCAGAAGATAGTCGTTCTGTGTTAAGGAGGTGATCATGGAAATCGTGTTGGGCAAGTCTCGCGACGGGCCGGACTCAACCGCGTTGTTTCCATTTTGAGAAAGCTCCTTGTCTTTCGATGACTCCGGCAACAGCGAGCAGCAAACTTCATGCAACTCGGATCTGAAGTCTCGAGGTAATAGTCTTGTCTTTCTATGCTGAGAGCACCACCGCATCCTTACTGATTATTCACATTAGATTCGCTATGTGATATCAGCGACCATACTTTGATTCCCGGGCAGCGAGGGCAACACGATGATCATAAGTCCAGATCACTTTCAAGTCGTCCGAGATAGGCATTGCTTGTCACCTATGCAATGTCACATGTCATGTTCGTGTCGCCTGCATGGATCCTTGGAAACAGAGCGTTGTTTTCAAAAACAGGCAGGTGCATACAGCTGGCCTTTAGCGTCATGGATGCATACAGGTCCCGAATCCGACGCATTGTCTGCACTCGAACGTCTTGTTCTCGTCAGTCTCTATGCTATGCACCTTTGTTCTCAGAAAAGTCGGATGATGTTCGGTTGCGCGTATTAAATCGATACGTTCAAGCTTGCAACGTCAAAGCAATAGCAAGCAACGAACCAAGATGGCTAGCAATCCTCGTCCCACTAAACGCACTAGGCGTTCCGTCTCACAGCAGGCAGGTCCTTCAAACGTATCGGCGGCTGGTCCTCCAACATCATCTGGTGCAAACGAAGGGAGTGGGCATGGGCCGCAGCTGGGTGCGTTCGAGCAGGGATCGGACGCATGGTCCCATGATTATAATCCGGTCGCCGAAGCACCGACGCATGATGCCAGGCAAGTCTATAGCCTCTGCTTACCTCGAGACTGACTGATGTCTGATCCCACAGTGGTTATGGAATATATGCAGCATCCGCCGCCCAGCCATCAGCGATCAACAACACTGCCCCGCACCCGATGAACGAGTAAGTCCATACTACACCGATGCTCTTGTGTGCGATATTGAAGTAATGTGCTGCAGCTGCGGGGCTCCGAACCAAGCAGGATATCCGCCAAGCAATAATGAACATGAACTGTGCGTTGCTCCACTCATCGCTCTGACTTCGGGCCATTGAATGTGACTATCGTAGACAATATCAAGCCCAGCCGACCCATGGCTCATCCCTATCACTTCAGCAGCCTCTTATGCTCGACCCACGCGGACCATATGCCATAGCTCAGGGTCTACCGCACATCTTCATCGCAGGTGCATCTGCTCAGATCCAAGGCATTCCAGCGGCATACTCCACGACTTCCTCTATCATCGATCCTTCCCTCCTGCAAGCTGCCGAACCATGGTCTCATTTACCAGCACAGTCTGTTCCAGATTCAGTTGGTAACGATGCATCAGGGCCCACAAGCTGCAAGCGCAAAGCGCGCGACGAGGACACAGACGCCGCAGGGGAAGATAGTGGAGTTCTTGCAGCAGCGACACGTGACCAGGGACAAATCGACCTGATACTATCGTTTCTTAAAGGCAAATGCAGGGCGAGAGACGAGGGCGCAGGAGCTGCGGACGGCGCTGGCTTGTCTGCTCCACAATCAGGTCCTGTATCAGCGCTACCTGATCAAGGCCAGGTTAACACCGTAGACGAAAAAAAGCCAAAAACAAAGGCGGAGAAGGCACAGGATTCTAGGAACACGAAAGGCGATCAGAAACTGGTCATAAACGGAGAGCTCTGTAGCGATCACAAAGTCTATATCAAGCCGGGGACAAAGAATATACCGGAGAAGAAGATATTCGAAGGAGGCACGTCTTCGCATGAACATGTTGAACACATCATTAATGACCGCTTTTCATTAGCAATTGCCTGCCTCCGACAGCTGAAGTGGGAGCGCGTTCGAGCAAGGGCGGAGTTCGACCGCGAGAGGGCGCTGTTTGGAGCGAATCATCTCTCAGTTGTTGATGCTCTAATGAAGGTTCTGGAGGGAAAAGAGAAGGAGTGCGAGGAATTCAGAAGTAATGAGCATAAATTACTCAACAAGATTGCGACACTAGAGGATGAGGTTCGAAGGCTGACGAATCTTTAAACTGTTCATGGTAGACGACGTCATCAGTCATCTGGAAGAAGTGCGGATTATGCTAGAAATCCGTGTAATAATAATGTAGCAGTCAATGTTTCAACTTCGATGACTCAGTACTCAGTGCCCCCGCGCGCTCCGATAAAGAAGACTACGACTGCTACACTGGACAACATTATGTTCTACGACCTTCAGCCTGGCCTCGAGTTGACGGTCAGATCTCTCCACCTCTTCATCCGTCCAGCCATATTCCCTGTGCAGTTCCGCCAAGTCGATCTCTCCTCGACGTTCTCGCTCAGCAAACTCTTGCTCGCGTTTCCTCCGAGCACTGAGGTGGTCTTGTAGAGCGTTAAGTCCAGCAATATAGCCATCGAGATTGATTTCACCGCGTCGGTGACGTTCCCACAATAACTTCAAGTCTGGGCATTGCGCTCTGAATTCTCGACGAGAGAGAAATGGGGGATCCGCGTCTGCAGAAATATATAGGGCACTTCAGCAACTTTTCTTCGCACGAAATCGCAGATAACGCACGGGTATCTATTATTTTGGGAGACATTGAGGCAGATGAGTCTTCGGTAACGGCGTCAGCTGTGGACGACATGTTCGTTAAGCCTTGGGACAAACGTTAGCATACCATAATTAAGCGGCAGCTGGTCGGCAACACGTACCCCGTTCAGAGAGATAATAAGTGATCAGTCTCATGCCATCCGAAATCCTTTATATGCCGTGGCGGCAAACAGTCCCGTGGCAAAGCTCATGCATGCATGCATAGCGAGGACAAAGCCACGAGGCATCAAGGGAGCGCATTGTGAAATGCACTATTGTGGCTTCATGCACTGCCAGTATCCAGGAAAGCGGAATGGACAATTGATGACCCAATAATGGGCATCCCTTTCGGTGTGCGGCGTCAAGTGGCAAGAGCTACACAATACGTAGACTCACGATACGTAGACTGACAGGCGTCGCGATACGGACATCGGATGCCTTACTTCCTCACCTGGCTGCAGGGGCGTCGCATGTGGTCTTGAATCTCAGATGCATTAGTGGTCGCTGCAAACAAAAGTAACCTAATCTCTCCAACGCAGCGCTACGTCTGCGGATACGTATCCCGTTCACATGCATAAACCTAGATCTCGTCGAAAATGATCAATCCAGAGCCAAGACCTTGCTAGGCTGTCAGTCTACGCACTCAAAGGTCATCTCAGTGTGATAATCGCGCTTTGAGTCGTGAAAAGTGGC
The DNA here is from genome assembly GCA_006506795.2 of Hericium erinaceus. NCBI lineage: Eukaryota > Fungi > Basidiomycota > Agaricomycetes > Russulales > Hericiaceae > Hericium > Hericium erinaceus. The sequence continues at coordinate 2,165,118 of CM021163.1, forward strand.
TGAGGCAAGTTGGAAGGGCAGTGAGACGAAGTGTAGGCCAGGCCGGCGAAAGCCGAACCGTTGATCGAGACAAAAGTTCGCTGCACAAAAAACTCGTCCTCGCGCCACGAGTGACTCTCGTAGCAACCCACAGACAATAAGCAGACCGAGTTCTCCCGTTCCTCGTGACAAAACAATCAGCAAGGCTGCAGAACGCTTTCAGCTCACGTCTGGGCATGGATCTTCTCAGGCTAGTAGATTGGGAAGGGATGCGCAAGGGACGTACAGTATCTGAGTCTCACGCCGACATTTACTATGATTTAGTACGTAGTACCGCATTGCAGAAATTTACTTCTCTTTGTTTGCCGCAGCTAATGATTGCATCTGATGACAGGGCCACACGTCGTACGTCTGCTTCCAGATGGAGCATTCGAGGGCCATATTTGCGACGTCGGCCAGCCTACGTATTGTGTTGCTGTTGTTACTTGACGCCCCGCACCCAAAGGCATGCCCATAGCTGGCTTATCGATTGCCCATTCCATCTTCCTGGCTACTGGCGGAGCACGGAGCCACGTTGGTACAATGCGGTGGACGCGTCAATGCGTTCCCTTGACGCTCGTGTTTTTGTCCCGTCTATGCATATGTGAGCTTTGCCACGGGCCTATTTACGGCTCGCTGGCCACGGCCACGATATATAAAAGATTTCAGCAAGGATCGCACACAGGTTTTGACCAGATAGTATACCTTGACTTCGAGGCAGGTCCGTGTAGCTTCCCTATTGCCGCTAGATTTGGCTGACTCACTTCGTCCAGCATTTATCACCACCGTTTGATACTGCGCTGGCGTTGGAACATGTCATCTACAACTGATGTTCTCGCTCAAGAGCCGGCCTCCTCAAGTTCACTTAACTCGGAGGATAAAAAGGATAAATGTAGTCTGTCTCCACATCTGCTATCGGGATTAACAGCTTATCTGCTACTCTGTGTCACCCAGCACCGAAGGATGGCCCTCCGTTCATGTCTCGTCGAGAGTTCAGGGCCCAACTTCCAGACGTTGTCCAGCTGAAGGAACGTCACCTACGTGGTGAAACTACTCATGAAGAGGTAATGGCTGCAATTCAAACGTTCAGTGACTATTGGCATACGTTGAGGACACGCGAGAGAGCGTTCGGAGAAAGAGAGCGACGGGGCGAAGTCACGCAAGCTGAGCGACAAAGGGAATACGGCTGGACCGATGAGGAATTGCACAGCATTCGCAGTGATATCAAGATGAGCGGAGAAGTTTTGTCGCACAACATTGCGTCATGCAAGGATCGGATTGTCCTGTATAGAAGTTCAGGAGGGCATTGACTCGGTATGTGACCCGCGCGTGTCTTGACGCTTCAAGCAATATTAACGGAGATTTCAGATAGTGCTACACTGCTATATCACGTTTATTTACGTTTTGACTCCTCAACCGCCCGTTTCACTTGTTTCAGTTCTTCCTGTATTTCTCCTTTCTCAGCTATCAACCTACTGCACTCCTCGTCTTTCGCTGCCAATGCTAGCTGGAATTCCAGCATGCGACCCTCGAGGATGTTTGCATGTGTTCTCTCTCGCTGAAGTTGCTCCTCGAGGTTTGAGATATAAAGAATCGCTGACACAATTGCAAGTAAGTATGCGTGCAACAAGTCCACCCAAAGATACACACACACCTCCTCTCACCGCTCCTACATGGGGAGCCTTGGGATATTTCTTGTCTTGATATTCATCGGGTAGCCTCTCGTTCAGCTCGACGTGTATGTCTCTAGTGGTTCCCCCTTGTTTCTTTGCGTTCTGGGCATTCTTTTCTCGCTTCGCTTTGTTTTGGACCTTGTGCTGTCCTTGAGGTAAAGGCATCGACATCGTAGCAGCGGAGCTACTACCCGCCGCCGCTCCTGTGGCCTCGTCTCTCGCCTTGCCCTTGCCTTTGAGGTGCGCTGGTATCCTCTCAAATTGTTCTCGGCCAGGCTCCGGTAGTGAAGGGACCCATTGTGGAGCAGATGAACCTTCCTCCGCAGCTCCGGTGTCCTCATCTCTCACCTTGCCCTTGCCCTTTCTGGTTCTTAATACCATCTGGTGACTAGATGGTGCCGACAAAGGAGTCGAGCCACCTTCTCCCGCAACTTCAGCGTCCTCGTCTCTCGCTTTGCGTTTGCGGCCTCTTGAGGCACCTGGCGCACTATTGACCTGAACTTCGCCAGAGCGCGCTGCTGAAAGAGCCAGTTGTGAGATACTTACTTTGTCTTCTAACAATTTCGTTGGGCTTCTCATCTAAGTAACCACAATCTGTCAAGTTATCAAGTTTGTTCCTTGCTACCCGCTCGCCCATCGTCAGCCGTGTTATGGAAGCACGAGCGATCTCCGTATCCAAACGTCAAGAAACAATGATGCACGGCCGATGAAACATATCAAACATATCATAGAAATAAGCTTTGTCGTCTCTTCCATTCAATCAGTGACGACGCTCATGATCAACCCATGGGGAAATGCGTCCGTGAGCCTTTCAATCAATCTTGGAAGTAAATCATGCAGACACGGATAATCTGGTGAGAACGTCCTAGATACGACGCAATGAACCATATCATCAGCGCCCGGCGTCGCTCGATATCACTTCGACGCTCGCCCCACATGGCCCGCGTAGTTCATCACGCTCTCAGACAGTTCAAGTCGGACGCCTAAGAACGGAGATAATTGTGAAGTTATATTGATTAGTGGTCTACATCAATTCGTGAGCGGCGCTGTCGGCGGCCAAGGTTACAGTACATTAACAAGCGTCAGGTCTCGAGATGGAATACAAGTATAATGGCAAGATTTGATAAATCAAAGCATAGAGCATGTTTGAACGAGAGCAGGCAGTTCTCAGCCACGGAGACATTAGATGACAGGCGATGGCACAAGTTATGCGTCGTTGAACTAGTTGACCATCAGCAACCTCGCAGAAAACACGGAACGACTTTACTCACCTGGACGACCATCGACGTTGGGAAGGGCGTGATGACACCGTTGATGTCCACGTACATCTGCTGCGGGATGCCACCCACGGTCTGTGTGAACCTGCAGATCGCAAGAACGATGAGTCTTCTACATGATCAATCGTGCAAAGATACCCAACGGACCTGTTGAGCCTGCCAGATTGCATGTTCGCCCGGCCCAGGTTCTTAAGGCTAAAGATGGTGTGCAGGATGCGAGGAGTGACCTGTAGGGACATATAATCAGCACATGCCGACGTGATAGCACACAAGCGACGCACCCTGTCGAACAGCTTTGCATTCAAGAGCCTGGACAGACGACTCAGCACGGCTCAATATTAGAAATCAGGAGAAACGCACCCTTTTTGGTCAAAGCCAAACACGCCATCGGTGGATGCAGGCCTCAGGCTCTGGGACCACGACCCTGGTATGAAGATCCGTAATTTATTTGAAGGGGGTTCATGACTTACATCGAGGTTGGCCTCGATGAGGCTCGCGTAGACAGCCTGTCCCTCTGCTACCTTTTGACCACCAACCGTCGTTGACGACGCTGCGGTACGCCGTATGCTGAAGATCTACAGGATGGTTAGATTTCATCATCGTATGACCAGAGCAAACATACGGGAGGATCATTTCCTATAGTGACAATGTCAGAGGACTAAGAATAGAATAGGATGACTTCTACGCACTCAATGCCTCGTAAACAAGGTCCATCACCGCCTTGTCGCCATCCAAGGAGCCGTCGGCCGTATGCTTGACGATCTGAGTCCGCTGTGCCAGCCTTGCATCGTCCAGGAAATAGTTCACGACGTGGATGAGGGCTTTCGAAAATATCGGTGCAGTCGGAACGACTTCCGCAATGAGACTTGCCGCCAGGCTATCCGCCTTGGTGCTGCCGCGCTCCGCCGAGCTAAGCACTTTCAGGAAAGCGTCGCTGTGGTCGCTGCGGTCCCAGATAGTGTGGTCAATACGATCTTGGATCGCACCCGTGACCTGAAAATGTTTTTAGCACATTGCTATAGAGAGAAAGCAATGTACTTACACCTCCGTTGATGCGGGAGATGTGATTACGGACGCTGTCCAGAATCGTCTTCGAAACGCTCTCAGCCCGATCACGTAGCGTCCACTCGTTGACAGGATCCATGTCGAAGTAGACGAAACTATATCTGGGTTAGTACTTGATCTCGTGAATGGGGCATAAGGGCTTACTTCGATATGTCCTTGAACATGCCAAGCAGCTCTTGTTCCCTGAAGATGCCACGGGGATTGGCGTCGCTCTTGATAGGAAGACCGACCTATGCCATAGCCAATGAATATGGGATGAAATGCAATCAGTGTTGAGAACGACTCACGATATCATTTGCCAACCAAAGCGCAGGAAGCAGATTCAAGACATCCTTCACGATGTCGACATACTTCGTGCTGGAACCAACACCCTTGATCGCCTTCGCCGTAATAAGCGATGAGGTGATATCAGCCATGGACTTGACAGCCTTATCCACCTGCGCCTCCGCGAACAGCGCATTCTCCACCTGCGAAGACACGACCAGCGCCCACCCGCCCGGCGTGACGGGCGTGACGGGCGTCACAACCGTCGGCCCAACGCTCGTATCCACCGGCCCCAGCAGCAGCGCGACCTTCGCCCCTGCATCGCTCTCGAATTGCTTCTCGTCCCCGGCGACGCGTGCCACGTCCGCAAAGCCCTTTACGACGACGTTCGAGCCGACCGGCACCGCGGGCCGCGACCACGCGTACTTCGCGACGACGTTGTCGGGCAGCTCCGCGGCGAACGTCTTCATCGCGTCCGGGACCATGAACGGGAAGTGCGCGTACGCCGAGCCCGGCGGGTAATACTCCGGCAGGTGGCGGAAGAGCAGCTTCGTGAGCATGCCGCCGTACGAGCCGTCATTGTCGTTGACCTTGCAGTCCTGGTACCCCCAGTTCGTCAGGTTGAACGCTGCAAGATCAGTGTGTCAGTGAGCCGTCTGGACCGGGAGCGGCCCTTCGAGATACGCACGCGTGAAGTCGACGGAGAGGAAGCGGTCTCCGCGAGTCAGGCAGACCGCGTCGGCGAGAATAGCTCGCGAGATGGTAAACCCGGGGCATAACCCCGCACCAGGCATCGGCACCTTCGTTTTCTCAGCCTGCAAGCCCACGTGGAGTTCCAAATTGTCGATATGGTGGTATAAAGACTCCGCGGCCGTCTATCGAAGCGCAGCATGAGCACTCGGAAAGCAAGCGGAATGATATGAAGGGGTGGAATCTCACATAGATTTCGGGATCCGGATTCCACTCTTTGAAGGTGCCATATGCTAGAAGTAGATGGTCAGGCGGGCATCACTCTTCTTAAACAGGACATGCGTACGTTTTAGGCCCATGAACGACCTAAACTCGTTCAGCTGGTAGGAAAGTCAGCCTGCGAACCTTGGCACGGAAGGGACTATACGTACCGAGCACGTTCCCCACGTCCTCGCTTGCTCGATGCTGAGCAGCTCGATGACACGCAGAACCTCCGGAGTGCCACGAGCCTTGAAAGCGCTCGCCGGAGCCTCCGTAGCATCCTGCAGAATCTTCGCGAGGTCCGCGTTAGAGAAACGGCCATTTGCATCTCGCGTCAGGCTGTCAGCGTGTGTAAGCGACTGTCTTGCACAAAAGAACAGTAATATATCCATACTTGCTGAACGTCCATTTCCTCACGTCCGAGTCAGGCTTCATGGCCTTTCGAGCAGCCATGGCAAACTCCTGAACCGAGATCTGAATGTCACGAGACATTTCTCAGAAGATGCCATACGCAAAGGAGGATGGGCACTGACTGTCTTGTAATCCGCGCCCTGGAATTTGTTCGTGAAGATCTGCTCTGTCCACGCTGTGTCCTGCTCGGACAGCGTCGCGTGCCAGCGATACAAAAGGTTAAACTCAATAGACACGACATTGCCCTCGCCGCGCGGCGTCACCTCGTGATTCGCGTCGCGTATGTTCTGCATGGGCCTATAAGCATGGCAACGCATGTCAAAGCAAAGAGACAACGAACCATCAAGGGATCCAGCCGCCAGGTGTACCCGTCGCGGACGAGGCCCAGAATGGCGCCGACGTAGTCGCCGAGGATGATTTGCATGAAGAAACCGGCGTTGACGAGGCGCGCGCGCTGGAAGATTTCCTCATCCTGCGCGCGGCGTTTCGCCTCGTCAGCCGGCGGGGGCGTCGTGAAGGTCCCGCGCTCGTTGATGCTGAGTATCTTCTCGGCGATGAACTGCAACGCGCTCGATCAGGTATTCATGCCGACAAGCGACAAGCAACGTACATTATGGTTACGACTGAGGAGCACGAGCAGCGCGCAGACGGACGGCGGCATCATGAGCAGCCTGCTGTCCGCGAACACATCGTCCCACAGCCGGCCCGTGCCGTCCTTCCGGCGGATGCGGTCGACGTCCGCCTGCGAGCTGCCGTACAGCGGGCTCAGGTCGAGGTAGCTGCTCGCGTCGTTCTGCGTCCAGTCCTGCGTGTTCGTGTTGAAGATGCTGTGGATGACGAGGTCCGCGAACGCGAAGAAGAGCGAGGAGATGCCGCCCGGGTGCGGCACGAACTTGTCGCGCTTGAGGAGCGTGTCGAAGACGAGGTTCGCGTCCGGAAGACCTGCTGGAGATAGGCATTTGAGGGAGGGCACGGAGCGCGCGTAGGGCGAGCGGGCTTTGCCCATGTTTGGGGTTAGTGGGTTGTAGTTAGAGCCATCTGCAGAGCGGAACGCGTATGTGACGGGATGCGTCGAGTCCGCCTGGAGTAATGGCGGCGTCTGCCCTTGAGGGACGGCAAGGTATCCGCTTGGCGGATGCGGGAGATCCTTGTACACTTGGACACGCAGAGCCGATTAAGGAGCGACGGAAAGAGAGAAATGCACGAGACTCACAAAGGCTGATGACGAACTGTTGCATCTTCGCTGCGGTGGGAGAGTCCTTAGGGAGTCTCGCCATAATCGTCAAGAGTTTCTCAAGCTGGGTCGCCGTTCAGAACGTGTCCACGCGACATCTAGAGCTGATCTGATACGCACTAAAAACTTGCTGTCGTCGATACCGACGCCGTCCATGTTCATGAGGGCATCGGTGAAAGCGGGCTTCACTCGTGATCAGCGGTAGACACTACCAGCAGTGCCCGTGGACTTACGATATCCGAAAGTGAGAATGGATTGCCATGGTCGAGCACGTATTGGAGATCACGGATGTCCGTCTCCAACCACGAGTTTGTCGGGCGAGCACCGTTCAAGTCAACGGGGGCGACCATGTCCCCGACGAACTTGGCACCATTTTCGAGAGGCTTGAGGTTGATTGAGGGCATGCTGAGGGTATATAGTGGTATAGGGAAGTGATAGATGAAAATAGCATGATAGCGCGAAGGCGGTTTTATACCGCAGATTCTTGGAGAGATCAGTCAGTGCCGGTGCAGGCTGGCCGATCTGGTGGTTGGAGTCGAGACGAGCCTGAGGCAAATGGAGATCATCTCAGCCTAGCCATCTATCGCGATCTTGACATGCAGTCCGTTGCAGTCACAGTTACCCGAGCCTTCTCTCAATCATACTCCAGTCATACTCCCCCATCTGGCGCCCTTTGCTGTCCGTTTTGGTGCGTTTTCCCGGTCCACCGACGAAATAAGACATCATAAACGATGGCTGTCCCCCTGATGCATGAGCATCGACCGACAAACACCGCTTTTCTTCATCAAGTCGCCTACAAAGGCCCTTGGTACCGGCACCGGTTTGGGCGTCAAGAATTCGATAAATTGCTATGCAGAGATAGAGTAGGTGTGCCAGACGCTGGAGTCGCCACAGGCAAGCCAAGTACTAGGTACAGTGGCCTACTTAAAGTCAACTACGAGTCATTGACTGTGCAACTGAGCCAAGTATCACAACTAACTACTGCGGACGCGTTGCTTGCTCTTGCAGCAGCTGCAGTATCTGACAGCGCATTTGACATTGACGCTTACACCCAAGGCACTGGAGAAGATATCATATTTAGGATCTAATAGCGTCACCACCCTCCGGGAGTTCCTGGCATCTCCTCCCGGTCGTCGTCGCGAAACTCGTCGTCTAAGCGTATCGGTTTATGGAGTGCCTCTTACTTCTTCCACCCGATCGATCAGCGACACTAAAACTGACTCCGGAGCAGCACCGTTACGACACATGGAGAATATAGCCTTTCAGCCTTACCGCTCGTGTGCGGGGTTAGCCGTGCACAAGTCAGTGCATCGAAGGGTCGCAGAGGACCGCGCCGCTGGGCAGGGCGGTCATGACAGATAGCAATGAAACTATTCACTGGATTATGAGTCGCACCTAAGATACAATCTGTCATTGAATCATCTTTCACCGTGCGGAATGGGCGGCATGATAGATGCGGGCCACCATCATATTGCACTGGGCCACCCCGTCAGATCACGCTCATATGGATACCACAGAGATACCAGCCCGCGTCAACAGCCCGAAACGCGAAGGCATCAAGCTCCCATGGCACGCTTCCCCCGCGAAGGCACATCCATACGCCTCTGCCTCTGCCTCGAAATAGCGAGAGTGAAGCAAAGCACGCAGATGGCGGGATCGGTGCCCGCGGGATACAAGGTGTATCTGTAAAGGAAACAAGGAGACAGTCATGCCGAAGGGCCTTGGGTATTCTTGGAATGGCACGGGTTGCTCAAGCTCCGTAGGATGCTACCCGCCTGCGTACAGCAACATCAGCGCTAGGCCCCTAAAAAAAGGGCGGCTGCATCGAAAGGGCCAAACGGCGACGAGCCAAAACATACCCTGCAAGGGTGAGATCAATTCCCTTGCAGGCCGATGGGGCCTATGGGTCCTACCCAAAGGTCTAATCTTGCAGAGATGGAAGTCGGCAAGTCGCGGAGCGCCTGCGTTGCGGCCGGCGGGGTATACAGTGTGCTGTTCCCGTCTTATCCGCTGCTAACAACTGGAGATAACTTAGCGGGAAGCACTCACGAAGGGTCGTACGCCGATAACTCCATATGAGTGACTTGACTCGGAAGTCTCAGTTACACATGTCGGCAGTCCGTCCAGGCCATTCACGGAACTTCACGACCCGGGGCAAGAAGCATGACGATCGCGCTGTGCGCGGCTGCCCAATAGTGGCTCCGAAATTGAGGCGCACCAGCGGTTTCAGTACAGACGGATGGCAGATCTTGACAGTGGGTAATCTAGCGGGACGGACGATATATCGAAATGCAGGATGCCGAAACGGCAATCAGTCGTATCGCAATATTTCTGCATGATGACGGTCATGAGGGACCTCAGGCGCGTCCCGCGTCGTGCAAATGGCCGTGTCATGGCCCTGAAACATACGTAGGCAGATGCCCGGCGGGCATGCTGTACATACATGACGACATGTCCATTGCAATCTTCACAGATCGAGATGATGAGCGCGAACGAGAAGGCGAAGACGAGTTCTCACCACGAGCATCTGTGTCGCCATCCATCTACCACCGTGCCTTCCGGTGCGACCTATGTAGATGCGAAGAAGCCGCACTGAGAAAATCATACAAAGTGTCCACCCATCTGATTCGATGCAGATACAGTAGACGTGTACTGCAGACTTGGCAGATACTGATGATGATCCGCGATATCGATGTGGACAGCATGACACCAAATGCTAGTAAGGCGCCGGCATCGGAGCGCTGGAGATGGAGATATGTTTTTATCGTTCTTCCACCCTCCCCGTCCGCCGTCAGATGGTCACCGGTAAAGTCCTGGAAGTGATAAATGGAATATTCAGCGTTTCAAACTCAAGAGTCCTGCGGCAGTGTTGGGCTGGACAAGAGGAAAAAAAATAAAGGTTGATCAAACGAACGAAGCGCTCGGACCGAGCGGCCCGCCCGAGGGTGGTTTCAGTTTGGTTCCGTTCGGCCACCTCGATAAACGACGCTCGACTCCATCATCTGCCCTCTTCTGCCTTGCACATTCTTTCCTCCTGGAAGCTCGGGTCTTTTGAATCTTCACCCTCGAACTTGGGTGCTTGACGCCATTCAATCTTTCAGCTACTCATGAGCGGAGAAAAGCTACCCACAGACCCTCGACTGAGGCCACTTCGATATATAATTGTACGTGACGGTCTCCGAGATTGTCTGAACGATCTCGTCCTCGTCATTTTCGGTGAGTGGTCTTATAAACTGAATGAAGGGTTGCACCAGCTATCCGAGCCGTCCGATCAGCCCCGTTGTGCTCGATCAGCGTCAGGCATTCGGGGGGACGCTGCGACAGGTATGGTCCGCTGGCTCGCACTGACAGGACTTCGTGTTTACAGCATTCCACGCCGCACAAAATTCCTTCTTCCGAGAAAGAGGGTAAGTGCGGTCTAAACGCCCGCGTTGTCAGTTTGTTCGGCCCGATTCGTCATGTGCCCCAGCAACGTTCAACGTTCAATATTCAATGCTCAGCGCTCAACTTCGACATTGTTGGCCAACTAGTAGAGCAGATTCGGGACTTTCAATCAATCACTCCTCTGTTGTATTGATACTTGTTTATTAGGTTTTATCTTAGACCGAAAAAATGTTATTGATGGGCATGCAATTCGGCAGGATACACCACTACGAGGCCTGGCGACCACATGCTGGGCGAGCTGCTCGCGGTCAAGCTTGTGAACGTCAGTATACGCGTCAAAGTCGTCTCGCCGGGCACATTCCCATCCGAGATGAACGACGTCACAAGCGTGCGTTCGCTAGGCCACTCCAATAGAGTCAAGGCCGCAGTGCCCTTGGGGCCCAACGGGGGGCGGATGACACCGCAGATGTACTCTTTTGGTTGTCGAGCAAGGCGGTCGCGTATGTCACTGGTCAGAAGATCCACGTGGATGGCGGGATCGTGCTCGTTGTAAACGGCCGTTTTAAGCTGAACGATGAACACAGTACTTGGTCGCGGAGGCAAGTTGAATATCGTTCTTCTTTTTGCCAATGCGACGCGTTCTGGGAGGCATTGCTACGTTGGATTCAGCCGTGTAGTTTCCATTTTGAGAGGCCTTGTCTTCGACTCAAGCGCCCAATAGTGCTCCAGCAGCATACACAACGAGCTCATTATGATCTTCGAGGCGTTTAGGGCTGGTGGGTCACTTTTTCTTCTGTGAGAGCAAGGAGGTATATTGACCACTCACGTCAGGTTTGGCTTCCGCATCTCGAGCATACCTTGTTCCACGAAGGCAACTCGCAAATCATAAGCGCCGAAGTTGACATCACCTTCAAGTCGTCCGAGATAGGCGTTTCTTGTCACTACACAATGTGCCATGTCGTGTCCGTATACCTCCATGACAACGGACTGTTGTTCTAGAAAATAGGTAAGTGCGTACAAGATCTCAGTCTGCCGTTCCTTGGCGCTGTGGATCCCTATAGGGTCTGAATCCCAGAGGCGCACTCGCCAAGTGCGGACAACGGCATGCATTGTCTGCAGTTGAACATCTTGTTCTCTCTGCTGCCTTGCTATGAATCTTTGTTCTGAGAAAAGCTAGGTGATGTGCAGCTGGACGTATTACATCGGTATGGTCGGGCCCGTGAAAGTCAAAACAATCAGGTCACGAACAAGATGTCTAGCAATCCTCGGCCCACCAAACGCTCCAGGAATGATGTCTCACAACAGGCAGGGGCTTCAGATGCACCGGAGGCTGGTCCTTCGACTGGGCCGGGCACATTTGAAGGAAACGAAACTGGACCGCCGGCAGGACCGTTCGAACCGAGCCCATACCATATCGACTTTGCCGCCCTAGAGGACAACAGGCAAGTCTCTAGCTTCCGTGTACGTAGTTCGACAGTGACTGATGCCTGGTTTAACAGCGGTCATGAAGGAGATGGAAAAGATACCACCCAGCCAGGAGCAACGAATAACCTTGCTTCTGGTCCGACAAGCACGTGAGCTCGCATTCAGTTGGTTATCTAGGATATACATCATTGATGTAACGAGAGACAGTTACTTGGATCAAAGCTCAACAGAACATGCATACCCTCCGATCTTTGGACCACCAAATCTTCATGGATTTGAACAGTGCGTCGGTCGATTTATCGTCCGTATCTCTCATTTAATGTGAAAAATGCAGACAACACTATCATCACTCTCTGCTGGGACCAATCCCGATGTCAACGCACGAACAAAAGCAGGCCCGGCCTGCTGAATACCCTCGCCTTTTCCTCGACACTCGTTCATCTGGCAGTCTCGCAGCCACACACACTCAGCCGCCGGACGTCTACACAGCCATATCACCATCTTTATTGACTGTCAATCCGTCTTTTGGCTCGCCTGGGCCCAGTGGTCAAGCGATCGCTTCTGGCGAAGGCAAAGTCAAGGGAGCATCAGGGCATCGAGGCCGCAAGCGCAAGGCGATAGACGAAGATGCGGGGGAAGAGGACTCGGCTCCTTTACCAGTGCAGCCTCATCCTTATCCTCGACCTATGCCGGGATACGTCTACGTTCCAGTGGGATCGCTCGGTCAGCAGCAGGTTGGGCCTGCTGTATATCTCCCATCGTATGGCAATCATGCAGGTGCTCCCACTCTGATGCCGGGTGTCCCAGCCTCAGCTTCGGCGCCTCCCTTCACCATGTATCCTTCCCAGCCGGCATATGGATATTCTGCGCCTGACATTCAAGCTTCCGCACCGTCGGCTCTTTTGCGCTCAGACCAACCTGCTCCAGGCGGCCTTAGGAGGTCGCCTCGCCTAGTCAGTCGTAGGCAAAGTGAAGACGGCGAAGAAGCCTCAGAGGGCGATGGCTCGCCCATTCCACGACCGGCACCACCGGTCGCCTCGCCCTCCGCTCCTCCAGCTACTCGGTCTGAAAGAGGAAAGAGCTACAGGAAAAAGATTGCACAGAATCAAAGAGACCTGAAGGTCGATCGTTTCTTGATCTTAAACGATCTACTGGAGGATTATCGTGTCGTCATCGTTATTGACAATGGGAAGGGAAAAAAGTGGACGCCACAACAGCAGATATTACAAAGTGGTACGTGTTCGGCACTGCATGAACCTGTCAAGCACATGCTTAATTATGACTTCGTCTTAGCGATTTCATATGTACAAAACGTGCAGGAGGTGCGCAATGGAGTCATGGTAGAGCGCGATGAAGCACAGGTAGAGTGTCAAGCAGCGAGGGCGGAACTTGTGCAAGAGAAGGCGGAACGTGTGCAAGAAAGGGAACGACTCGAGCAAGATAACGCAGCCTATCGGGAAGAGAACAAAGAGCTCCGTGTTGCCGTCAAGAATTGCCATCTAGGCCTCATGGCGAAGGAAGCCAAGTGCACTGAGTTGGAAACACAGGTCCACACATTGAAGGGGAAAGTGACGGAACTGCAGAGACAAATTGATGAATTCAACCGTAGTTGATACTTTGTTGTACCTATTATATAGCATCTATCTGTAGTTTTTGACTCACTAATATGTAGAACAGAAGACTTGAAAACACGCTGTCAATGACCCCTTGAATTCCGGTACAGAAGAGTGCGGTCCCTACAAAGTGCAATATTATGCGACGTAACCCTCATCCACATGTCGATATCGTCGCTGATCTTGGCCATCTCTTCGTCTGTCAGACCATGTTCCTTCTGTCGCTCAGCTAGAGTGACCTCGCCGCGCTGATCCCTTTCTGAAAAGGCCTTCTCACGTTCCCCCAGAGTATGCAGATGAGTGTTTATGCTTCGAATTGTAGCCATCATTTCTTCGTGAGTAATTTCTCCACGGTCGTACCGTTCTCCCACAATCACTAAGTCAGGAGCTTGGGCTAAAAACTCTCGACGAGATACGAAATGAAGGTCATCATGCGACGCTGGAAGGTTAAAATCAGACATCAGTCAAAACTGAAGACGTGGCGGCGCACTATGTCCCTGTGATCGAGACTCCTCCGAGCCGGGTGAATTTGCGGTAGCCAGTACATCAGGGAAAGCGTCACTTGCAGATGACATGTTCCGCTGGTGTAATATCAAATAAGACACCTTCAATGGAAGCGAGTCAGTCATAGTCAACAGCAGTAGAGCAGCTACACGGACCTTCCTCGCAGTTAAGTTCTCTAGTCCAGAATGTGACATGCCCACCGTGATCCTTTTTATACTGTGGCCGCAATCGCAATAGGCTCGTAGCAAAGCTCACGCGCGCATAGCGGGGACAAAAAGCATGAGGCATCAAGGGAGCGCATTGACGTGTTCACCGCATTGCACCACTGTGGCTCCGTGCACCGTCAGCAGCCAGGAAGGTGAAATGGACAATCGATAATCCAATTTTGGGCATAATTTTGGGTACAGGACGTCAAGTGACAACAGCAACACAATACGTAGACTGACCGATGCTGACCGATGTTGCAATATGGCCCTCGAATGCTCCATCTAGAAACAGACGTACGGCGTGTGGCCCTGCCATCAGATGCAATCATGAGCTGCGGCAAACAAAGAGAAGTCAGTGTCTGCAATGCGGCGCTACGTACTCCATGTCGAGGCGAGATGGGAATACCTTGCGTATCCCTTCGCAATCTACTAGCCTGAGAAGACCAATGTCCAGGAATGAGCTGAAGGCCGGTTCTGCAGCCTTACTATTTGTAACGAGAAACGCGAGAACTCGGTCTGCTTATTGTCTATGGGTTGCTAGTACGACAGTCGTGGCGCGAGGACGAGTTTTTTGTGTGAAACGAATCGGAACTTCGTCTCGATCAACGGTTCGGCTTTTGCCGGCCTAGCCTACGCTTCGTATCACTGTTCCTTCAACTTGCCTTTGCCTGCAACGTTTCACAACTCGGTGCAATTTTCACACCGAGACGACCTCTATGTACGTAGCCTCAACCTAACAAGATACTTATCAACTAGTATCTTGGCTCTGCGCTCATCATTTTGGGCCAGGTCCAGGTTTCTCCATGTGAACAGGATATGTATCCACAGACGTAGCGCCGCGTCGGAGAGATCAGCTTGTTTTTGTTTGCAGTGACGACCAATATTGCATCTGAGATGCATGGCCACATGCGACGCCCTTGCATCCAGGTCAGAAAATAAAGCATCCGATGACCGTATCGCAACGCCTGTCAGTCGACGTATTGTGAGTCTACGTATTGTGTAGCTCTCGCCACCTGACGCCGCGCACCGAAAGGAATGCCAACTATTGGGTCATCGATTGTCCATTCCGCTTTCCTGGATACTGGCAGTGCATGAAGCCACATTCGGCAATGCGCTCCCTTGATGCCTCATGGCTTTTTGTCCCCACTATGCATGCATGAGCTTTGCCACGGGACTGATTGCGGCCACAGCATATAAAGAATCTCGGATGGCATGAATCTGATCAGTTATTCTTCTTGTAATTGAGGTGCGTGTTGTCGCCCAGCTTTCGCTTTATCACGATATACTAATGTTCGTCTAAGGCTCAACGAATATGTCGTCCACAGCTGATGCCGTTAGTGAAGACTCGTCTGTCTCAAATTCTTCCAAAACAGTAGACACACGTACGTTGTCTGCGATCTCATGCGAAGAAAAGCTCCTGAAATGCCTCTCGCACTTGTCCAGATGCAGATCCCCCATTTCTCTCTCGTCGAGATTTCAGGGCGCAATGTCCGGACATCCGTGCATTGATAGAGCATCATGAACGTGGGAAAATCACTCACAGAGAGTGGATCTCTGGACTCAACTCCATAAACGATCACCTAGTTGCGAAACGGAAACGCGAGCACAAATTTGCGGAACGAGAACGTCAAGGTGAGGTCAGTAGCGCTGAACTGCAGAAAGAGTATGGATGGACAGACGAAGAGATGCAAAGGATCGATGATCAAGTTGAGCTGCAGTCACAGAATATTGCACGGTGTAGCACCCGTAATCGTCTATATCGGAGTCCACGCGGGCATTGATTCACAACCGCTATTCGTTACATATCACTATACTATCAAATACATCCATTTCCGAAGGACTAGTATAACAAGGGCAGCTCCTCAGAGGTGCTTCAAGGCACGGATCTCCTCCTGCAGCACCGCTACTTTATCTTGTAGTCGTCGCTCTCTCATTTTCAAATCCTTACATTCATCGTCTTTCTCTTGCAGCTGCTCCTTGCATTGTGTCGTCACGGCGGAAAGTGAGTGAGCGCTCTCCTTGAGCTGTGCTATCACTTGTCCATGATAGTCCCTCTCGTAAAGGAGACTGACAATTGCTCGATCGCGCTCCTGCTTCACGTCTGTAAAACAGGCAATCGCTAAGGAAAGGTGGGTATTCGGTATCTGCTCGCCATCTGTATGCGAAGACGTACCATTTTCCAGTACCTCTTTTTCAGGTTTCTTGCTCCCGCCTAGCTTGTAATGGACCTTGTGATTGGTACACAGCAGGTCGTTCAGGATTAACCTCGATGCACTATTGTGTGCCCTCGACTTTGTTGCGTAGTCCTTCTTCTTGTCTCGCTTTTGATTCGAATGGGCTGGCAACAGAGTCGACGGCAGGGTGGATGGCCCCGCGCCCTCTGCAGAGTCTGGATCTGTGTGTCTTGCCTTGCCCTTGCCCTTCACGTGTGCTGGTACCTTGGTGGTTCGTTCTTGCTCAAGCTGCGCTGAAATAGAAGCCGAATCATCTTCCTCCGTGTCTTCGTCATCCGTCTTGCGCTTGCGGCTTGTAGACCCAGATGTCTGTCCAATTGGATCTTGGACAAACGGCGCTCGGAAATGAGTCCATGGCTCCGTAGCTTGGAGGGAAGGATTGATGACGGAGGGAGTCGTAGAGCCTGCAGCAGGGACGCCTTGTGTCTGAACGGGATTATCTGTGACATAGCTGTGCGATAGGCCCTGAGATGTGGCATACATTCCGCGTGAATCAAGCATAAGAAACTGCTGAAATGAGAGAGATGAACCATGGGCCGGCTGGGGTTGATATAATCTACGATGTCCACATTCAAGAGAGATGAGTCGACCAACGCACATTTGATGTTCGTTCTCGTTTAGCATGGGCGTACGCAGATGGTAACCTGCATGGCTCGGAGGCCTGTAGCTGCCGCACATTAACTCAGTGTCGCCCACAAAAGCGCCGAAAGTACGGACTCACTCATTCATCGGGTACGGGGCAGTGTTGACCAATGGTGGCTGGGTAGTGGATGTTGCATATATTCCAAGACCACTGTGGGATCAGATGTCAGCCACTCTCTACATAACTAGAGGCTATGGACTTGCCTGACACCCTGGATCGGTCCTTCGGTGGCCAGACTATAATCGTGGGACCATGCGCTCGATCCCTGCTCGAACGCACCCGCCTGCGGTTCATATCCACTCCCTTCACTTGCGTTAGGTGCTGTCAGAGGACCAGCCTCCGATACATTTGAAGGACCTGCCTGCTGTGAGACGGAACGCCTAGTCCATTTAGTGGGATGAGGATTGCTAGCTATCTTGGTTTGTTGCTTGCTATTGATTTGATGTCACAAGCTTGAACGTACCGATTTAATATGCGCAACTGAATATCATCCAACTTTTCTCAGAACAAAGGTGCATAGCATAAGGACTGGCGAGAACAAGACGTTCAAATGCAGATAACGCGTCGGATTTGGGACCTATATGCATCCACAACGCTAAAGGACTGCTGTACGCACTTGCCTATTTTCGAAAACAACGTCCGTTTCCGTCAGCCATGCAAATGCACGGATACGAAGTGGAACATTGCATGGGTAACAAGAAATGCCTATCTTGGACGATTTGAAGGTGACTTTGACTTAGAAACTACTTATCTTCGTGTTGCCTTTGGGCCCAGAATCAAAGCACGATCGTTGATACATGTAAGAATCTGATACGAGAAATCAGTAAGAACTCGGTGGGCTCTCATTATAAAAGATTCGAGGACCACCTACAAAACACACGATTTGAGATCGTTGCATGAAGTTCACAGCTCTGAGCTGCTGGAGTCGAAGACAAGGAGCATCTGATTCTCTCAAAATGGAAAGTGACGCGGTTGTAGTCCGAGGCGCCCGAATCGCAAAACTTGTCCAATGCAATCTTCACGGTCAACTCCACAACGTCCCAGAGGTGAGGATCTAGATGTCTGTGTCTCGAGACGATGATCTTCACATGAGAAGCCAAAGTCACCCATCAACTCGTCTCTGCGATGGACGAGGCCAGAGGAACTAGATATCGGTCGACAGTGGGATGAATTCGACGCTTTATCACACCCCACCCCCGGCGATATCGCCTCCAATGCCGTTGCGTTCCGAAGGCATGAAAGTCTTGATGTGATCAGGATGATCGGAAGAGCTAGGGCTGCAACGTCTCTCAGACGGGGACGAGCAAGGTGAAACAACATCGTTCAGCGGTTTGCCTGCGAGCACCTTGCCCCAGTACATGGTCGGTCACCTTTCCACCAGTGTAGCCTATGGAGTCACCTCTTCATGAATGCCGAAGCAGGCCTTGCAAGACTGCAAGCGCACCATCTGTCATCGCAATTGGGTTCCAGATGTCAGCTGCATTATTGACAAGCACATCAGCCGACGACTCGCGATGGGATACCTCGTCGACAATTCAATGGAGATCGTCTGGTTTCATGATGTCAACCACAACGCTAGAAGAAGGGCTTACAGAGGTGACTTCTCTATGTACTTGATATTCAAAGCTATGAGACTTCTCACCCAGAACGAGACGATCCAGAATCTCAGATGATCCCGACTTCAAGTTGCTTTTACACTCGATGACAATGACGACATAGCATTTGAGTCTGGAATGCTGAAGATGTTCGGGCTCTTGTCCTATACTTATGCCTTGACCGCCACTGTGAGCTCCCGGAGGCATCTTTACTTCTGTCTTCATGTCAGATGCTCACCTGTCTGCATTCTGCTTGGTCTCTGCTATTTCCATCATCGCCAATGTTTTTATTTCTTGCGACGATCTACAGCATCATATCCGTGACCCGAGTTACAAGCCACACCCATCTAATTCGTCAAAGCACCCAAGGCCTGCATTACGACGCCGGTCGGTCTACGCATCTCACTTATTAACACCACCTGACTCCCCAGCAGCTATGCTTCTACCATATTGTGATAGTCAAAGCGAATGGAAGCCATTGCGTCATTCATTTTCTACGCTGCCTTCCTCTCGCATGGAGCTGTAATGGCGCATCGTGATGGCGCGGTCAAAGCGTTCGTTGGGCGCTTCATGTTTTTTTGTTAGTCCTGCGGTTGCTCACGCTTTGACCACGACTAGTCGTGATCACAGGATATAAAAGACTTTGGCGGGCATGGATTCTGACCAGTCATCCATTCTGCAAACTAGTTGCATGTCGCTGAGGTACTGTCTCCCAATCGCGATCCGCTCATATTCGTCTAGCATCCAACGAAAATGCCATCTATTGTCAACACCGTGACTGCAGGCCCGTCGGCCTCGAGTCCTTGCAAAGCAAAGCCAGAATGGACCAGTGCGTTTTCTGATATGGCGAAGGAGCACTAATAACATATCTTCATGAATCTAGGACTGGACATCTTGTCTTTCTTCCGAGGACCGTCCTACACCAGGCCATCTCCCCCAGCCCCGAAACCTCGAGAAGGATCGAAGCATGGCCAGGCATTGCTCCGAGGCAACTGCTGGATATGTGCTACTCAACTATGATAAGATGTTCATTTCAATCTTCGCAGAAGCAGGCGAGCACAATGCGGAGGAGAAGATGGATTATCACCAGCAGCAGTTGCATCAAAATCCATCAACCATCTACCTCCGGTGTCATCCAACTTTGAGATAGGAAGCCAGACTGGAAGGAAGGAGCATGCAAAGTGCCCACCATTCGATTCAAAAGCCCGCATAATGCAATCTATAGATGACGATTCGCGAATGTCGATGTGAACAGCTTGAGTCTAGGAGAACAGTTTCAAGTTCTGCGTGTCACAGTCACGCTCGTCAAGCGAGCACCATTCTCGGACCGTGACGGCCCCCCCGAGCTCGTCGCCACTCGGCCACTTCGATCTTGACATCGACTCTCATATCCAACTCGCATTGACATGTCTCCCTACAGTTGATCATCCACCCTGCGCTTGTCTTTGTTTTGCAAGCAGCTCGTATCTTTCATATTTTCAGCTTGAGCCTGGGAGATTGGGACCACAGGATTTCTCGGCTGTTCTTGAAATGGATAAAACGGTCTCGAGTATGCGTACAGCTGCGATGGTGGTCTGAATGATCTCATGGTCGTCATATTCGCTGAGTGATCTCGTAGTGCTCGTCGGAGGAAAATGGTATGGCCAGGCATCTGATTGATCGCCCAATTGCGCTCGATCAATGTCGGGCATCCAGCGGCGACAGGATGATGTGCGGTCCTGCGATGTTTCCCATTGAGTTACACTGACAGCAAATCTTGAGCTTGATGTCCACACCACTTGAACTTGGCTCTTTATGAGAAGGGGCACAGTGCATCGCTATCTGTCAGTAGAACTGCTTATCCTTTTTCTCAGCAGAATCTCGTCATCTCAGCGCCTCTTGCTGTACCAGGAGGCACATTGCCATCGTATACTTTGTCAATGGTATCCACAGAAGGTTACACATTGCTATACTTGCTTTGTCCAGGTACTGTGAGCTTGTGGACTTGTCTCTGTAAAACATCCATGAGACAAGGCTGAACTTGAACCTCCATCATATGCCACGATAAGCTCTGTCGCCGATCTTTCTTCTGTTAAAGGCCGCATTGCGGTCATCACTGGCGCGGCCACTGGCATTGGCTTCTGGATGGCCAAAGCCTGGGTGGAAAATGGCGGGACGGGTGAGCGCATCATCACCTTTTGTTAAATCATCCTTTGACTCCTCGTCTTGCAGTATATCTCATCAGCAGACGCGAGGAGAAACTGCATGAAGCGGCTTCCAAGCTCAATAAGATCGTCGACAGAAGCGCATTCTAGTGAGTGTACCTGCGATTTCACCAAAGGCACCTCTCACAAGTGGCCTTCCAGCGTCGCTGGTGCCGTTATGAAGCCAGATGAGCCCGTTTGAATCATCATGTAAGTATCGCACCACGAATCCTCCCTCGATGCAGTTCGCAATGCTCATCAGGACAGCGAAATTGGGTACAAGATCGGACCGCCGACCACATGCAGACTCCAACGGACGCCGACAACATCCAGACATCATGGGTAATCATAAACATAAGACGGGTACAGCGGAGTCGAATACATGAAGACATAATGCGTGAGAATGTGCAAACTGATTGGTACACAGTTCAGCTTGTAAGAATGCAAGCGCCGCCAATGGCTAGAGAAAGTATATCAATTCAGCCTCGCCGCGAAACACGAGACCTCTTGGATCGACGTTCCACCGTCGGATCCTGCAAATCACGGTCCATCCCTTCATCAGCCTTGCGTTTGTTATCGCCAGACGCCAAGTGATCGATGCTCGGGTCGTTCTCTGGAAAGCCCAACCCTTTGAAAGAGTCAAATAATTCGAGAACCTTGGTCGAATCCGTGAAATTTGGAAGCGCCGCCTTGCGCGCATCGGCTCCATTGTAGAGCGGTGCGATGAGCATCCGGAATTTGGCTAGGAGTTGTCCGAGCATGGATTCGTAGAAATCATCTTTGGGAACGCTCTCGTGCCAGGTGTGGTGTAGAGCGACGGAAATCTTGGTAGTCCCTCCGATCCATATCTGTCGAGAAACAACGTGCTTAGCCTCATCGAACACTTCAGCCATGACCTGGGGCAAGTCAACGCTCGGGATGGGCGAATCCATGTACCGGAGGGCGTTGTAAAGCAAGACCCAAAAAAAGGACTCTAGGTCATGACGGAGTTCGTGGTACATGTCGGGATCCTTTAAAATATCAATGGAGATAAATTGCCATGTTCCCTGACTGAGGTGTGAGCTTGCGACAAGAGTCTTGGACATCAGGAAGAACGTACTGTGCGCCAATCTCGTCGAGGCTGGGGAGCATCATCGGTCTTCTTGCTCAGATCCCAGTCTATGAGCAAGCCATTCCCTTTCGCATCGATGAGAATGTTGCCCGCGCTCACGTCGCGATGCAGAACCTTGGCCTTCGAATGTGCGTCAGAATGAGCTGTGTAGAAAATTGTGAGCATGCTATTCAGTGCTGGGGTCGCTTTCAGAGAAACAGACTCGCCTTCAAGAGCATGATACACTATGATGTAAAGCTGTCTGGATGACTTGAAGGTGCAGAGTAGGCGACCAATTGATTTTAGAGCCAGGCGGTAGTGTTGGTGAGGGATAAGGACTGGTTCACCGCAGACCCATGGCTTGTCTTGATAATCCTTCGAAAGCGCACGCTGACCAATGACATCACCCGCCATAACCAGATCTGAGATGTGACGAACGCCGTTCTCATGAAGAAGACGATAAGTGGAGCCCTCCTTCTGAATGTCCGGGAGATCAATGCACCATGTATCCTTCAAGTAGACAAGACAGTCATCCCTGACATCGTACGCGATGTAACCGAAGCTACATCTCCCGGTCAAGTACTCCGTCGTAGTGAGCGGAGAGGCAACGATGAAAGCGCGATCCTCTTCAGTCACGTCGTCATGAATGGGGAGCTCCCACAAGTCAGATCTGTGTGCGAAGGTCCCCTGTGGTTTGCCGTCTGCGTCAAGCAAGTACTTCTGGTTCTCCGGATCATTAAAGCATTGCTGTGCTTTGATTCGTGCATCCCCTGTCGCCTTCTTGACCGTCGTATCACGGCCACGCTGCTGTGCATTCAGGTGACCAAAGCGCCACAGGAAGTCGGCCAGAGTGCGCGGGTCCTCTTGGATGTTCAGACGCTCCGTGACCACGGCTCCGCTCCGATCCCACTGGATGAAACGAACAAAACCGCCGTCGAGCCAAAGCACAGAAAAACAAAACGAACGGAACTGATGGCGGAATTGCTCCATGGCATACTGTGTGATCTGACCATGCGTGTGCTGACCACTGTTGGTTTCCGACTCAAAATTGAACTTCGTGAGGTTGGTCTTTTCGCCAGCAATTGGATCCTGGAAAGCATCTTCTATCTGAGGCTTGCGCTCCATGAAGAGCTCCATGGACGGCCATACAATGACACCGGATTGCTCCACATTGACAGACCTATCGTAGCTCGACATGTCTGGATTGCTGTAGTCGCCTCCTTGAGACGTGTTGTAGAATATGAGATGCGAACAAAGACCCGAGTCGTTGATAGCGCCGACCTCAAGGCACGTTAGCGCAGACCACGAGTGACGGTGGGAATTAACTCACAATATCATCCTCCGACATCTTCGTGCCAATGTCCAGGAATGATTTCTTCAGGCGGGGCATGCGAGGACATTCTGCCGGAAGCGGGAGGAAGTCCTTGATGAAGTCATCGACGGGCATAGGCCCAATGTACTCTCCCTCCATATCCTTGATATTGTTGTGATAGTTGACTTTCGCGAGCTTATCGACACGAGCGGAGGAGTGAGCACCTCGTTCAGATGTACGATGTTTGATGGGAGAGCTCTTCGAGGTGTTTCCCTTGGGGGGATCTGAGGCGGGAGGTTTAGTTGGGGCCGACATACTAGAGAGGGGAATGGGGATGCTTACAGTCTGAAGATACGCAGTGATATATGTATGAGAGGAACAATAGCAGGCGATTTGTGGACGAGGAACAGAAAGGCCACACGAGGTTGAAGTGATGGTGGATGTTGCTATTCCTGGTCCCAACGGAACCAGGTCTTCCCGGCAGACTTTTGGCTCATCACGTGATATGATAACATGTGGTTGTGTTTGGCATTGTATGGGGATGTTGAGGTTAGCGCCGGGGGCATTTCAGGTCGAGGCGTTGTCATTTGAGATGTTAATTCAGCCATGGCATCGAAACGATCTTTGGATAGTTCGGTTTCTGATGAGACCTTTCGGTATAAACGAGTTCGTGTCAGTGATGAAGGTAATTTGCACTGTGGAGTAGGGGAAGGGAACTGAGCTGATGATTGTTTTCAGGAGAGCAGCATCGTGAGGGGGGTGCATATGTGCTGAGCGGAGGTGATTCGCCTGCAGTCGCCGGTGACGTAGGTCACACGGCAGGCGCTTTTGCTAACTCGTATGATGATTTTTTCGGTACGTTTGTCATTTATTGTTTAGAGGTTGGTGTTGAATCTGACGAAAGTTGGTGTAAGCTATGTTGCGAGAGCCGGTGGGGAGTAGTGGAGGTCATAGTGCTTCCGAGGCGGCAGGTGGGCGTGCTCTGAGTGGGGATGTATTGGCTATAGAGTCGACACGCACGAGGTGAGTTGTGACGACGCTCGACAGCGATGATATGCTGCCGGGAGAGGTGGTGATGCCGGGTAAGACTTTCGCTGTGCATCTTTCGGGAGTGTAGCTTATGGGTATGATAGGTCGCGGTTGTCAACTTCGGGTACTCGTTCGGGATGATTTGTTGTCGGAGTATGGTAGCGCTGCTGACATGGAGCGTGTTGTGCGTTTGTCCAGACTGATCAAGTGGTTCACGTTTGATCGTGTTGTCGTTTCTGAATCTGATGTCGATGAATTTTGTGATGGAGTATTGTTGAGTTGTACTTCTCTCGAGTTGGTGTTGTCAGCGTCGACATTATGGAGCCGTGAGCAACTGCGTAGTATTGGACAACAACATGGCTTGCATTTCGGTCGACAGTTTACAAAGGCTGCTATGATATATGCCATGTGCGCTCAATATACTTGTACAGATCAGTGTGCTCGCATGAAATATATGTTCAAATGTCGTCCGTATGATAATCCATGTTACCGGTCTCGTTATCCAGCCACTGTGGTGTCAAGGTCTTGGCAGGATGAGGTACGGGACGTGTTCGCACCGAGCGAAAGAAGTGAGGAAATAGAAGGACAGTTTCCATCTAGGTGTAGTGAAGAGACGCGGTACGAGATCATTCGAGAGTTTCAAGATCACATGCGATGTGAAAATTGGCAGTGGCATGCGTGTGCGGTATGTGGTCAGAAGAAATTTTCCACAGATCTGGAGGACGTGCATTCTACAGATGTTAGGTTGGAACTTTTACAGAATGAAGACATACCTGAGGGTCTTTGCCCGAAATCTTATGATTTTGGACTTTATGATCGTGCTTTTTTGTGTCCATCAGGTATGAAGTCGACAGATATGTTAGCTGAGTTGGCGATTTGTTCGTCGTGTTTATCGTCGTTAAATCGGGGGGAGCAACCACTGGATGCGATAGCGAATTATCAGTATTATGGTCATGAGCGGCTGCCGGAGAGCGTTCGAGATGCATTTCGCACCTTGTCTATGAGTGAGTTACAGCTTATATCTGCTTGTCGTTCTACGCAGGTGTCCTTCATATATTCTCGCGATCGCGCTGGAGCGCTGGCTGCACAGCGTTACTCTAGGGGAAATGTTGCTATAATTCCGCAAGACGTTGGACAGTTGCAACACTTGTTACTGCCCAGTCCGGATGAGATGAAATACGCAATGTGTGTCCTTTTTCTTGGTACCAGGGAGAAGCCTACACGAGAGACGCTGAAGAAAATGAACCCGATATTGGTGTCGAAAGATCGCGTTGAGTTGCTGCTGCAGTTTTTATTGGACAAGAACGAGATGTATAGAGAGGAAGGTATTACATTTAGCAGGGAGCATCTTGATGACATGTGTGGTCCAGATGTCTTGGATGATGGTAGGGGGATACCGCGTAGCATTGAGATTTGTTGTGTTCCTGAGCGAGATGGTGCTGTTGAAGCTGTTTGTGCAGGGTATGCTGATCAGGGTCGCAACGACATTGATGTACCTGTTGATGATTTATTGATGCAAGTTGTGGGGTTTCCGAGTGATTGTCAAAGTGCAATGACACATTCTACAATGAAAGCGAAGGCATTGCAGTGGTGTATGGACCATAAGCCATTCATTAGTGTGCGGGGAGGGTCTGTTTTATTTCCCGATAAGGATCCTAGGATGCTCACGTTCTTGTTTCCGCATCTCGATCCATGGGGTATTGGTGGTTTTTATAATCCGAGGCGGAATACGAAGCAGAGGTTATCGTTTGAGAGACAGCTGCGAAATTTGTTGATGAGATATGATTTACCTGAATTCCAGGCCGACCCTAATTTTGCGTATGTTGTCTGGAATGTCATTCAGAAGTTGGAAGCAATGCAGAATGTATCATTTCGTGTGGGGCAGCGGGAATATGAGGGTCTTTGTACAGAGATACTAGAGAATGCGGCTGTATTAGATCGTATGAATGAAAAATGAAAGAAGGATGTACATGCGCAGGCATCTTCGGAGGGAGAGAAGAAAGCACTTCGTCTGTTGGATAGGTTGAAGATTCTTGCTCGGCAGTTGCGTGGTTCTAATGGACGCCGGTTACAGATGAGAAATGAGATAAGGTCGTTATTGAAGACGCATGGCTGCCCAACTCTTTTCCTTACCTTGAATCCGTCTGACATTCAGAGCCGTTTGTTGCATGTTCTCGCGGGGGGGGATCCTGGCACTTTCTTACAGATGACACAGTTTGAACGTGCTAAGCAAGTGTCTGAAAATCCGGCGGCGGCTGCACAGTTTTTTGATTTGATGATCAGGGCGTTTGTCGACAAAGTTCTGCGTCACGGCGATGTGAGGCCAGGTCTATTTGGATATTGTGAAGCGTATTACGGTACGGTGGAGGCGCAGGGGCGTGGTACTTTGCACTGCCATATGTTGGTTTGGATAAGAGGAGGTTTGTCACCGCAGAGGTTGCGTGATAGGATGGCATATGACGATACATATAAAAGTTCAGTATTTTCATGGGTAGAGTCTGTTATTAAGTGTGAATTACCAGACATGGATACGATGTTACGAAGCACTCCGCAGAATCCAGTACGGAGGCCCGCGTTTGACAGCGCGAACGATCCTAGGTTGTTCGATGGGCCATCTTTGTCGGAAAATATGACTGACGACGATAAGATGTTATTTGAGCTTAATTTTCGGGAGTTTGTGAAAGAACTTGCCATAGTATGTAATTGGCATGAGCATACTGATACTTGTTGGAAGCATTTGCGCGCAGGAGAGCCAAGAGATGACGCGCATTGCCACATGCGCATAGATGGTACTACTCGAGCATTGACTGAGATAGATCCTGAGACGTCATCTATATTGCTGCGAAGGTTACATCCCTGGATTAATAATTTTAATGAGGTTGTTCTGTTTTTGATGCGTTGTAATATGGATATTAAATTTATTGGTTTGGGTGAGGCTGCGAAGGCTTTAGTTACGATTCCTTAGAATCGTTTACTCTATACCGCCTTTTCATAGTGAAAACGACACCAAAACGATGACTATGCCCATTAGGCAGTTGGCTTATATAATCACATATCTTCAATCTAACGAGTTTGCAGGTTCAACTCCAGCTCTAGCCAAACTTTATTGATTTAAAGTAACTTGATCAGTTCTCAACCAATTCACCTGTTCTCAAATGCATCTGGATCTGCTCATTTATTGCTTTCTGACAGTATTTTTTGCATCCTGATCTGTGCAGAACTCATAGAATGCAATAAATTTCTACATTTTCCCTCTATGACACTTGAACTTGAGCTAACTCAGTCCATTCTTCACCGATTTACTCGTTCTCAAATGCGTCTAAATCTACTCACTTATAGTTTTGCTACCATACTTCATGCATCCAAATCGGTTAAGAACTCACAGAATGCAAAGTGTTTCTTTTTTCCTCTTCTAAAATGCTTGAACCCTAGCTAACTAGGCCAATTCTCAACCGATTTACTCGTTCTAAAGTGCATCAGAATCTACTTATTGATAGCTTTCTGACGGTACCTCATGCGTCAGGATTGGTGCAAAACTCGCAGAATGCGAATTGTTTCTGCATTTTTCCCTAGAATGCTTGAACTCCAGCTAACTTAATCAGTACTCAACCGATTCACTTGTTCTCAATTGCATCCAAATATACCAGAAAGCTGGTCTCTAACACAATTTACTGCTTATAGAAAGATACAGCCACTAAAATGATACACAGCAAACAAATGTACATACTGTTTATTGATAAAATGAGCAAAAAATGCAATTTATCAGTAGCAGTGGGTCCTGAGACTCGGTCATGTGATCTAACAAGACCTTGTGCGGCCGAACAAGGTCTTAGCGCCTGCTTACATAAGCATAAGTCGCCTAGAGAGCCAATACACTGTATACAGTGATTGCTTTATAGCTCTGCAACAAAGCAATCAATCGACAAACGGTAAATTGTGTTCATATACCTTGGATTACATCTTTCCAACACAATTTAGAATACGAAAATTGGATCACTGTAAGCAGAGATATTCTTCGATTTATATGTTATATTAGCAAAACAGTATTGTCTCCTATCTCAACAACCAATGGTGCTATGATGTTGTACACTGTATTGTTAGAAAGCTACTGTAAATCTGAGTTCAACAAGCCCTCATACATTATGATTGATGCAGTATCAGCAGAGCTATAAAGCAATCAGTCTACCACATCATCATAGACATATAGTCCAATAGGTCAGCATTTTGTCATGCTATTTTGTTGTTTATGGCACTATTCTAGAGCTATTGTACATCTGATTCTAACAAGCTTTAACTCATTCTGATTGATGTGGTATTGAGAGCTCTATGGCCTGATCTCTATGCCACATCATCAGCAGAAAGTTGGTGATGGCCCCACACCATCATTGGACACCTCAGCCGCAACTCGCTGCAGATGGGGACTGGGCGTGTCCAAGCCTTGTAGTTAGTGTGCACTACTGGTAGTGTCACACTGACTTCAAAGCTATCTGAAGAAAAGAAGAGAGAGCAGAGAGCGCAACATCAACTACTGCTGACATAAGCTAAGCACAGCCACCAGACCTTGTGCGGCCGAACAAGGTCTGCTATTGATCACGTGATTGGCCATTAGCTTTGTTCAACAATACAATGTTTGACATTGATCATATACTCAATCTTGAATCTTGTTTGATTAGACATACAACTAGACTACTACTATAATTGTAGATATTACAAGTATCTATAGTATCAGCATATATAATAGTGTATATCATATATCGGGCTGAGTATAATAAGATATGACAAGTGTGTACTGTATAACATACAAGATTATATATAGAATAAGGTGCTAAGATATATAACATAGCAGAAAATGTAGAGTTATCAGAGGTAGGAGCTGAACTACTCATGATTAGATTAGATTAAATAGTGTTTTTTTATATGCTTTAGGGTTTGACATGAGTCAGAGTCACCTGTAGGTCAACACAGGTATACCCATCAAATTGACCTGCAGGTATCTAACTTGTAGATCTAGATCACCTGGTGGCTGAGACCTGTACAAATCCAGATCAAGGTTGTGCTCAAACCCATTGACCTGTGAGTGATCTGTGGGTAACCTGCTATCCAAACTTTATTTTGATTAACATATTATATTGCAAAGTTCAAATCTATATGTCATGATCCCTAACTAACTACATACTATATGTCATCTGCCAACACTAACTTACAGCTCCAATCACATATGCACATTATCACTATATCTTATCATACCCATAAAGTGTATAAAGTCTACAAGCAAGGCATGGATTCAAAAGGCTGCATGTGACATACTTGTAGCATTGACATGGGCATGTGCATGTCGGTGGGGCAGCTTTGAGTATATGTGTGCACATGGGCTGGCACATGTGCAAGGGGAGCATATGTGGGTGCTGGTGTACTAGCATAGCTGTGGGCATGCACACACAAATGACATCACCAGCTTGGATGGAAATTGGGAATGAGACCGGGGAGGGTGCATTTTGATTGTTGAATAGCACTGATGGCATATAAAACTTGCCTCACATTGGGCTTCTGTCAGACGAATGATATGACAGCATGCATAGTGGCATGTGTGATGTCCATGGGCATGAATGCACACATATAGTTTGAGCAATGGACTATGGGATGGTGGGGGCATGCAGTCAAAAATGTGTATGCTGGCAGGGCATGTATTGGTAGATGCACACTGTCTCAGACATGCAAGGATATGCAAAGCTGTTTGTAGACAACTGCGCATTGTTAAGGCATGCTAGGCACTGCTCGGATGATCAGCAAAAAGATGTCAAGCCTTGCTGTTGTAGCAACAATGCTGTAGCAACAAGACCTGACAGGCATTGTGGGCCTTGCAGTTGCAGTGCTAGACTGGCACTGTGCATGCTCTTACTGTTGTGAGTGGAAATTAAATCTCTGGTACACATGAGTGCTGGTTGTCGAAGATGGGTGAGGGCCGGTTGGCTGGTTGACCTGTTGATGAGGACAATGGAAGAAGCACAGATGGTACACGAAATATGGTGGATGATGTTAAAAAATGGTGGGATGTCATGAAACCCATCAAACATCATGAAACCTATCGAAGAACAGTGAAAAATGAGAGCCTTGCCTGTTATCGAGTGAGACTCCTGAGATCAGTACAGTACAATGAAATAAAAGGCTTTTGGACTCACTTAGAAGCCTCTCGAATCTCCATAACACCCATCCTGCCATTGAATTGAGGAGATATGGTAAAAAGGGGAGGATTAAGATGAAGAAACAAAGAGAAGGGCATCGTAAAAGTGAGACACAACTTTAAGACCAACTGACTTGCAAGTGACCTGTGATGTCACAGATATCTGACCTACAGCTCCAGATCACCCAGTGGTGCAAATCTGCATAGATCCAGGTCAGCACCTTGGACAGATAGAATACCTGCGAGTTCAGATCCAGGTTACCCACGAGTGCACTTGTGTTGAACCCTAATATACTTAAAGTGATGTTTGCACAATTGATGCTCTCAGCCATTTGTATAAGTTTTTTGTTACTCTAAACCTTCATGCTAATCGACAGGCAATTTTACCAGAAAGTAGTTGCCATATTTGGTCACTAGTTTCTGCCAGTATACAAAATATGGTTTGAAGGTAAGAATTCAATTTTTATAGTATTTTATGCATGTAAAATAGAAAAATACTGACTAGATTATACATTGAAGAGATATAAGCTCTATTAAAAAAAAACTGGTATGATTTATGTTATTTTTTGTAAAAGTCAGAAAAAAAAATCCAAATATAGAAATTAAATTCTGTCTTTGGTGCTAGCAGCAATGTATACAAATCAATAGAAGGTGCACAGGCTAACAGGAAATGTATGAGGTAGTAGAAGTATACATAAGTTTGTTGTGATGCTCATAGGTTGATACATGTGTAAGCTAATCAACAAAAGTATGCATAGGTCAAAAAATGTGAGCCAAGAGTGCATATATGAGTTGGTGTAGTGTGTATCATCTGAAAAATTGAAATTTCATATAGCCCAGTATTGATCTATATGTTTTATCATAGCACTATAAGGTCTATCACTATTTATGCCACCACAGTTCTCAACTATGTAAGACTATGAGGCCTATCATAGCTATCATAACAGTAGTTGGACACTATATAGTGCTACATGTTTCTGAAGGATAGCTGTAGTTGTTGTACAAATCATTTAAATTCAAAGGCTTGCTCTGATCTATATGGTCCCTACTATGATCTCTGCTATTAGTACTGTCTCAGATCAATCAGGTACAAGAGATATAAAGCCAAAATCAATTATATTTCATACAGCTACTAGTACAATCAAGTATATTACAAGTTCAAACAGTGCACACATGTACAATGGTACACATCATGTACAGGTAGAGCTATGTGCAGGCATGTGTGCACTGGTAAGGCACAACAAAAGTACATATGTGCATAAGGCACTAGGTTCATGCACAAGGCATGATAAGTGTCATAGCTATGCAGGAGGTCCAGTGGCCATGCTCACCAATGTTAAGCTGTAGTGGGCCTATATATAAGATGCAATGTGCAGTGAGGATGTGTGAGATATTGAGAGCCATGCATGAGGCATAGAGGGTGAGCATAAGGCATACAGGCCTATATGTAAGGCTGCTACTAGCTTGTACAGGAGATCAACAGGGTGTGGTGGCCATGCACAGGGTGCTGCAAGCATGTGCAGAGTGTCAAGATGCTGTGGGCCTGTACATAAAGTACAGTAAGCATCTATAGGATGGTGGCTTGTATGCAAGATGTAGTGTAGCATGATGAGCATGCATAAGGCACTAAGCCTATGCATGGCTTGGTATGTCTGTGTATGAGGCATGAGGCACAAGGTACAGGCAGGTGATACACCTGCACATAGCAACACACAATACATGTATATAGTTGTGCTGGCTGACATGCTCACATTCAGCTGTAGTCATCTCTAAGCTGTCACTGGCCCATTGTCATGAATCACCCATTGGTCTTCTTCATTCCCTTTGTTTCCTATATGGACACTCCCTTGTTATGTCCTCTTGTTCCCTGTTAGGATATCCCTTGTTCCCCTTTAGGATATCCCTTGTTCTCCTTTGGGACATCCCTTGTTCCCCTTCTTCTTGTTCCCCTTTCAGGATATCCCTTGTTCCCCTTTGGGCTATCCTTCCAGTATATATAGGGCTACCTTTCTGACTGGCTTCCTCAGTTTGTCCACTTGACTCTCCAGTCCCATTGTACCCTAGACATTCTCAGCCTGTCTCTACTCTCTATGACATCCTCTGCTCTTTGATCCTTGATCCCTTGGGGTGACTTGGATGGCTTCACTGTTCCCCTGAACCTAGTCTTGACACCCATCCACGAGGTACATCGAGATGTGGTAGACCAGCATAGGGTGTGACCAGTGAACATGAGGCATAGTGAGCTGGCATGAGGTGTAGCAGGTATGCATGAGGCACTGGCCCTAGCACAATGCTACATGCCAAGTATAAGGCATGAGGTACAGGCCTGCATGCAAGATGTCAGTATACCTGTACATGGCCATACATGACGGTAATTTATATACCTTCATTGATGATAAAAAAAAAGAATCGTTTTGCCATGCACAGCATTGGCCCTCTTCCACCAAGTATTTTATGTGACGGATTACATTACAAAGGCATCTTTACCTGTTCATCTCGGACTTGATGCGTTGTGCAGTGCTATCAGAAAATACAGAAATAAGTACCCTGTTGGACATGACGCGTCTTCTGGCGCTCAGCATCGAAGTTTACTCACGAAAGTTGTAAACGCCATGATGGCACGGCAGGAACTTTCTCATCAGCAGGTCATGAGTTATCTTGTCGGTGGTGGTGATTGTTATACGAGCCATGTCTTCCGGCCCTTATACTTCGGTGAATTGGATAGGTTTTTACTTCGACAGGAGGCCGACGGAGATATGATTGAACGACACGTTCAGTATTCGTTAGAACAAGACCCATATGCGAATGTACCAAATGTCGAAGGCAGCGGTTTAGGTGCTGAGGTCGTCGGTTTAATGCGAGAGGATCCTGAAGTGACTGTAACAGTGTCAAACAGGGGGGTCTCGTTATCTAGCCTTTTGCTGGATTATCGGTATCGAGGGCGGTCTGATGCATTCGAAAAGCTTTGTGTATGGGACCATGTTGCTTATGTTGAGCGATTGACGAGAGGCGAAGAAATTAAGAGGTTAAGTAGAAGGAACCCTGATAAGAGTCGTGGGGTCTCCGCCACCGAACACGTGGAGTTCTCAAGTGAGCTGCATCCACTTTTCAAAAGTCATTTATCGCGGTTGCGGCGGAAGGGTGTCGTCCCTGTGTTCCTAGGTCGTGCGATTCCTAGACAGGATCAGGACAAGGAGGAGTTTTGTAGGACGATGTTGATACTGTTCAAACCTTGGAGATGTCTCACTGATCTTCGGCAGGTGGGCATGACTTGGGAGGGCGCTTTTGACGACTATGTTTTTCCGGACCATTTGCAGAAGATTATTGATAATATTCATGTTGAGCACGAGTGTCGGGATGCGAAGACAAGGTCGGTAGAGTTGTTCCATGCTTCAACCGTGAATGGCGTTCAGGTCGGCGACGACGCTAAGTTTAATGGTAGCGGGACTGAGTTGGAAGCCAATCTTTTATACGAGCAGGACTTACAGCAGCTCCTTGTGGAAGGGCGTGATGACGGCGACATGGATGTGGATGATGCCGTGTATTATGCAGATCCAGACCAAATTGAGGAGAGTGTTGAGATGTTGAAGAGAGTTGGTGTTGTCACGGAGGCTTCAGGGTCTGTAGATTCAGAGGTATGTGCGGATGTGACGCAACGCTTCAATCTCAGCCCTGAGACTCTGGATGGTTTGCGGAAATATATGGAAGGACAGAAGAAAAAAAAGCAGCCGAGAACGGGGCCTGTCAAGTCAAAGAAGTCTAAAGACCCGTCGGGAGGTTATCGTGATCCATTACCTGCACGAACGTCTTTAGAGTACATGGCTGAAGGATCGCATCGTGTTGGTGCTTCGGACAATATCGAACAGAGCGGCACAGACATACTGGAGACTGTTTTGTCGGATATGAATATTATAGGTAATGCTGAACAGGAGATGGCTGTACGTACTGTGGCTGAACACTTTATAGAGCAAGATAGCGAACAGCTTCTCATGTATATTGCGGGTGTGGGTGGGACAGGGAAAAGCCACGTTGTGCAGACCTTAGTTGAATTTTTTGCACGCATGGAGCTGTCTTCTCAGTTGTTGCTCAGTGGACCGACAGGTATCTCGGCAGTTTTAATAGGTGGTTATACGCTACATGCCTTGGCGTTTCTGCCGCAATACTGATTTAAAAGTAAAGCGGCGGTTCAGGATCTTGTCAATGTGTGGAAAGATGTGAAATACCTTGTTATCGACGAGGTATCTATGTTGTCGCCGGTGATGTTGAATTCTATGTCCCGTCGTATTGCTGAAGCAAAGAGTTGGGAACCGGGTAGCAGTGACAAACCCTTTGGCGGAGTTAATGTTATTTTTTGTGGAGATTTCGGACAACTACGTCCCGTGAAAGCATGTTCTTTGTTTTCGCATGAGCTTATCCATGGTTCAAAAGAAGAGATATTAAAGACTGAACACGGACAGTCGTCGTTACAGGGTATCCATCTTTGGCGGCAGGTGAATACAGTTGTGCAGCTTCGTAAGAATTGGAGACAGGCAAAAGATCCATTATATAATGACATTCTTAGTCGTTTGCGTTGTGGTAAGGCGACGATTGTTGGATGGGGAGGAAATCGATCGGATTATGAGGTGCTCACGAGTCGATTGTTGAGTGTTATCAAGAGACAGAACAGAGAACTACCTGATAAGTTCAAGGATTGTCCTATTATCACCGTCGACAAGAAGTTGCGTGACGCACTGAATTTTCGGATAGGACATTCTAAAGCTGCAGCTGCAGGTGTTAAGATGAGCTGCTACAGCTGTGTAGATTATTGTGATTCGAGGAGATTGGCAGAAAATACGAGACGACACGTGAGAGACTTAAGGTCGAGCGTATGTGGTGACGCGATGGGTACTTTGCCATTGTTCAATGGGATGCAGGTGATGGTGACAGATAATGCAGATATGATGCACGGTGTTGTGAATGGTATGGAGGGTACGGTATTACAGGTGGATTCTGATTTTGATGAAGAGGGTGAGAGGGTGGCAACCTGTGCATATGTACATATCCCTGGTTGCGGCCTGAAATGTGAAGGGTTGGCTCCGGATGTCGTTCCTTTGTTTCCGATTAAATCAAAATTTGAATATACTGCTCGAAACAAAGTGACATACACTATTTATCGTTATCAGCTGCCAATTTTGCCAGCTTATGCATATACTGACTACAAAAGCCAGGGCAGATCGTTGGATGCCGCGATAGTTGATCTTTCCGCCTGTCGAAGTCTACAGAGCACTTATGTTATGTTGTCGCGAGTCAAACAGTTGGATGGATTGGCTGTTCTGCGATGGTTTCCACCTCTGAATATCGGCCGTGAGTTGTTGCATGAGTTCCGTGAGGAGTTTGACCGATTGGATACACTTGCCGGTGGATCGCGCAGGTTATATGACATACGTCATTCTTCTAATCGCCAGCGCGCGTTTTAGCGATTGCTGATGTGTCAAACTTGTTTCAGAGGACATGTACGGGTATGGTGGTGATAGGTCTGTGTAGGCCTGTAGAAGATATGCTGAGCGCTGCAAACTAACGCGCGCAATAGAGCGCTTACTGTGGTGGGTGGCGACGGCGGTTTGAAAAGCGTCCGAGGTACGTGACAGGTTTGGCGGAAGGACGGGTCCCGAAGGACCCATTGACGATAACTTACAAGCCACAACCGTCACGCGCCATAAACTTGCGAACTGAACTACAGTATCAACATGTACACCATCCCCACCGATACATAAACGAATGAACAACTTCAAAAGGATATCGATACGGCCAGACAGGCTCAAAGCCTGGCTGAACAGTGGCTGAACCTTCCCACGTGGCGACGTCTTTGTTGGTACCGAACCTCTTACCAACCCCTTCACCGCGGTTATTCTCTCCCTTGACACTATCTAACAAGTATCTGACGATCCGCACTGCCAGTTCACGCTTTATTTTTCTTTCCTATAATTCGTCGATATGCCGTGAGTAGCTAATTTCCGTAATACAACTCAAACACTAATTATGACTTGCCAGAGATCAACCCGAAGGTGCCGCAGCACAAAACCAGCATGTCTACAAAAAACCCAACCGCCTCGAAGGCAACAACCCCAGAAATATCGTCCAAGGTCAACTCCTATGCCCTATCTATCATTCGCTTGACTCACACATTGTTGGTTCAGTCGGTTCCGATGCCTTAGACAACGCCGAGCCCGCATTCGTCAAATTCTTATCTAAGCTCGAGATGGACAATGTGTTCTATATTGCACGGTGGTACACTGTTGGCATCACTAGTACCACTGAGTTTAGCTGGCTGCTTGACATGATCGAGGATGATCACGACAACATCCGCAACGAATTTATAAACTGTGGGTTCACACCCTTCGAGTTCATGCAAATCGTACATGTTTTGAAGGATCATATGAAGATCACACCTACATAGACCCCCCTCCCTGTACGACAGGTTTTATACATCTTCTACTGTTCCACAATTACTCACACCATACTTCAACAGATGATGTTTGCATCTAGAAGACCATGTACAGCATCGACTACACATTTACAGAATATGATACTGTATATGCCATTGTATACTCGTCTTCCTACAGTTCAATCTCCCATCGCATTTCTTCAGTGGACTCTTAATTACAAGCTGCGAGCGCAGGCGGCTTCGTGCGCGCGGCGCAACGAGCGCGGCGAGCCGACGAGTGCATGCGCTCCGCGCCTCCCGCCCTGCCTTCCGCATGAGTGCGCGCGTGCAGGCGATTACATACTCGTCTTACTCATACCGTTCCCATGTACCTTACGTACCTATTCGCCACTGGCCTCCGCACCTGTGTTGTATATACACACTCGATTTTATATACGCTCGAGTTTATGAATATATAAAAGGTCAAGAAATCAACAGTGTTATATGTTACGCCTGTCACTAGTGACCATTCTGTGACCATTCTGGCACGTGCGGGCCCATCGCCCCATAACCCATTCTATAGCTAGAATGGGAAAGACAAGTTTGTCTACGCGCCGAACAAAGCCTTTAAATCCCCTAAAATAATTGTTTGACTCGATGTGTAACGTGTTGTTCAACGCGCGAAATCTGAGAGTATGATTCGAAATGTAATTCGAGACATTATACCGCAAAGCTGTCCCTCCTCGCGACAAGCTGCAGAGCGGTCCGATGTGAATATGTAAAAAGCTGTGACCAAGCCGCCGGATGGTTAGGTCTCTTTCCTGGTTAAAAAGAGCTTTGGAAGGCGTCGAGGTTAGAAAGATGTCGTGGAAGAGATACTATAGCGGAACAAGTATTATCACAGTCATGAAGGAGGTCTGAAGAGCTCATACATTGTGTAAAAGTCACAATTAAAGCTGTACGGTACATCATAGAGCTTTCGCAGCCATTTGACTCGATCCCAGCCAGTCGAACTCTATGCTCCACTGCCCGCTTCGCCCTGCCATTTGCAGTTGCTTACAGCTGTGTTCCGGTTCGGCTCGGCAGTCTTGCACGAGCGCCGGCTGCGTGAGCTGGACGATGGGGATTAATCTTTTCTGCGGCGCGACATTATTCTTCTGAGCGCGAGCACGTGTGTTTCTGAATGGTGATGCGCGGCGCTTGTGTGTGCGAGAGTACATACATACTGTGGTCATCAGTGACTGACGCATGTGAGTGCTCCTACGTGGGGCGTGAAGATACTGCATGAATGCTGCAGGCATCGAGTCTTAGACAACTCCATTGTTCTCGAGTTGATATTCTGGTTATAATGTATCAGCGCGACTATGTAGTAAAAAGAGCGTAGTGCGTAGCAATAAAGAAGGTCATAAAGTGATGGTAGGAATTTGAAAACGGGTAGTGGTCATCTGATAGTCGCGATGAGGAGAGAGACTGGGAAATTTCTCAATGTGTTACACCGGCTATGATGGAGTCATCAGTAGGCTCGGTTTGCTCCAGGATTGGCGATAAACGTTTGTCGCATAACATGCGCTGTGATCATTCGTCAGCATTGGTTAATAGGGTGGACCATGATCACCTACAGCATATACATCATCAACCGCACATAGGCGAACAATACGATCAAATCTGAGGTGAACTTCGGCTAGAGGCATCTTGTCTGCGCCACGACAAGGAAAGGATATGTCGATAGTAACTGTGACATCCACAAAGTCGCCACGGTTAATGAGGATCGGGCTGAACGGATGGACAACGCCATCATTTGACCTATATCCAAATTCGACCTTCTTTGTGACACGCCAGATATTTTCAATTGATCTTGCATGGCCGCAAGGATCGTTGGCAGCCGTCAAGACAGAATCGGGTTGGTCAGAAGCGTATGGGTTCATCTGTATATGTTGATCATTTATATCGACTAGAAAGCGCTGAGAATCGACACGAACCTTCGAAAATGGGTGGCGAGCGAGGAAAATGGCTTCTTCATCATGACGACGCTTTCTATTGTCCTTTGATGTAAGGCACTTGTATGTGAAGAGCATAAGATTCTGTAGGGTCTGTTTCTGTGCGAAATGAAGTTCCTGGAAATCACCCCCATATAAGCATATGTACTGTGTGGCCTTGTACGCATCGGACTCTTTCCTGCTGGCCGACATCAGACGCGGATCTGCATGATGCAAATATGGAGCTCACCCTGTCCAATTCCCTGTGTGCGCAAGCTTGTGTTCCCTGCAAACCCATAAATGTGAGTCTCGACTGGATATGTAGGCGCGTCTGGCTCGTTATCTCCTGTAGTATGCAGTAGAGCCATCCGTCGAGAGCCATCCACCGCGTTCGGGTTGATCCCGACATGAGCCCAGTTGAGTAGCTCTAACATGGAGTTGGGTACAAGCTTCCAATCAGGCATCACGGCTCCCGGTTCTTCATCTTCGTCCAGAGTGGCGATTTGACCTGGGTAATGGTCCTGGATGGGCTTATTTGTACCGACGACTGTGACTTGTCAGAAAAAAATGTGGAAATTGATGGTGGACGGAAAACGTACGCAATGGAAAAGACATGCTTTGGGTAGCTTCTTGTTACGCTGGGTGCGCAAAATATGAGGAAAACTTGCCGCCTTTCTCTCCATGTTGCCTCCCCGTACCATCATTAGATCTTGCCTCTATGTTGGTAGAGCCAAGTTAGGGTTTCGGATGCACGCAGCACTCAGGTCCTGCTGCACGATGGATGAATGGCGATGTTTTGGAAATCAGTACGAACACGGGTTAGATTCAATTTAGAGTTTGGCTCCGCAGAGATGTAAAATGAATACAGGTGTTACATTGGTAGATTGCGGGTTAGATTCAATTTAGAGTCCGGCTCTGCGGAGATATGAAATGAATACAGCTGGTACAATGTATGTAACTCCGATCGTTTTGCGTCCGCGGACGGCAAAGGAATTGCGCGGGATTGTGGTATGCACGACGTACGAGGGGCACCGCAGCCATGCAAACTGTTGTGGGATTGGGTTATACTATTTCTGCTTCCATAGAGTGCCTACTTTTCCATACCACGAGCGGTGTCGGAGGGACGCCGGAGGATACGGTCGAGCGCGACTCACATCTAGGTGAGTTGCTGTTGTGTTTCCTTTTCGCTGTGTTTGCTGTTTTGTCAGTACTCATCGTCTTTTCCGCACGTCATGGCAAACAAACGTCCCCTGGAAGACATCACGGGTGACTTGACAGCTGCCAAGAAGAAACTGTAGGTCACTCTCTTCATATGAAGTACATGTCTCATGGTTTTCCGTCTAGACGGACAGCTCAACGAGGAAATGATCATAACACACCTGCTACCGATCCGAAGGCCAGTTATGTTGACGGGAACGTAGCTGGAACTGCGCAGCGTGGTTTGTTGAGATTATCAAACTCTTCTTTGGTATATTCTGAGTGTGAGTTTGTCGTAGAATCTCCTGGGCGATCAGCTACCGCGAGTGAAGCAGGTGGTGCAGTCGATCATGGGCCAGATCCTAGCAGAAATGAGGTAGAGCATCGTTCAGTCCTGACGGCCAGAGATGATGAAGAGTTGAGCTCGTACCAAGGGTTCTCCGAGAGGGATATCATGTGTGTCTTTCTGATCCATGTTCGAACTGAAGGTTCAACTTGTTCCTTACAGTCGCTTCAAACGTGTTTTATCTTTGTCTCGTCCATCGGACCACACATATTCTGTGCTTTGTCCACTGACTGGTCTCATATGGGGTCGCATTAGTGGATTCAAGACGTTACCCTCTAACACACTGCATGTCAAGGGTACCAATCATCCCATCGTTTTGTGGCATCTAGGAGAGATCACGAAAGTTTTTCTCTATAATCCTCACAATGAGCCGTATGATAATGCGTCCATTTCTATCTCTCCGTTGACAACCAGCGGCGCCGTCGCCAATCAGCGGTATGTCCGCTCATATTCGGAGACTGGAGGTAGGGGTGTATCTTCCAATGTTGATGAATGTATTGAGATTGATACATCAAAAACCCAGCTATCCACGGTAATGAATACACTGGGGAGGAGGTTAGAGCTGCATGTTGGACAAATAATGTGGGACAACGTCGAGGCGAAGTGAGTTGGGTTTTCCGACCTCAGACGCAAGTGGTGACAAGGATGATAGGCCATGGGATTTCGCAAGATATACGATGCGACACGGGAGCTCGGTCCTAAGTCGGATATGACTGACCTGGATGGGTCAGACCTTCATATTGGCGATGTTGTGGTTCTAGAGACCAATGTCACTCGATACAAGATCACAACGGATAAAGGGAAAGTGTCGGGTCCATACAGGGCATCGTATGAGTTATCCAGTATAGCGCTTTTACGTCGTGCACCAAACCCGGTCAGTATGGAGAAGGGTTTAACTCCAGAAGGTACCATCTAGTGTGCTTTATCGCCTCACAACTAGGTCTTGCCGGAAACAACATACTATGCGACGCTCATTACTATAAACATCTGCAGTCCTTTCCACACTATCTTTTATGTATGTACAGCATCACGGTCAATTGGACGAAATACCATTATTGCTTCGCGTGGTGCACGCACTAATGCACTGCGTATATAGTGGGTAATTGTTCATGGATGAGAAGACATGTGCGCATGCTGCGATCTCGCACGTACGTACTTCTGTGCCGTCTCATTGGGCGACTCTTCGCGGACTGATTTTTACTCTATGACATGTTTTGGAGCTCATCTAGAGACGGAATCTGCTGATCTGAACGATTCGATTGGATGAGGAATTCGTTTTGGACGTTGGTGAGACATTTGAAATAGCTTCCGGAAGATCATACTATAGATTTAAGGCCGCGGAGAGTCATCCATTATCCGGTTATATGACCAGGACCTTTCCCTGTGTCCACTAGGATGGCATACATAATGAGTAGCCAATGCGTGCTTCCGTGGTGGCGTTGGTCTTCGCCGCAGTCCGTAGTTTTCAGAGTAGATGAGGAACCGGAGAATGTCGCTAGCACTCCATCTTCGACTATGGATCTATCCGAAACTAGAGTCTTCGCCATTTCGCCCCTAGACATGGCATCGCAGGACGTCCTTCAGCATACGTATTGGAAAGAGGGCTTCTTTGCTAACCATGACGTATTGTATTGGACAGTAGCGGGGCATGGTCAGCAACCAAGAGCAGCCAAACTCCGTGTGGTCGGACGACTAACACGGGGCTCGGCGTTGATCACGCCTCCTGTCCATGGTTCCATACACGCAGAGCTATATTGGCGAGATACATTTCGAGCCATTCATCAATTGACGAGCGGCGGAGACGGCAAACCTTGCTGCGATTTTGTCCAAGGAGGCGGTATCCGTGTTTTTTGGACGAACTTTATTATAAACAGTAAGCATAACATTCCTGATGCTAGATCATGACTAATGTCATAATGTAGACGAATGGGAGGATGAACTTGTGCATGTTGACCTTACTTTGCACCGGGTCTTGACAGCAAAGGCGTGCTATGCCTTTATTCCGGAAGTCGTTGGAATGCAGCGGGTATGTTGGAGGTGATGGTGGCGAAGATGGCTTTCTTATGAAGTGCAGCGTAGGTTTGCTATGATTTATGTAGGTATTTCTGTCAGAATTTTGCCTGTCGAGAGCTTATTTCTGATGTATCATTATAGACGGGTCGAGACTAACCCTCTCGATGCCGTGCCTGATATTCTCGATGATCTTCTCGAGCAAATCTGCGTGTATTGACTATAGGATAGGTGGAATTTGTATTCTCCGGTAGCGGGTATTCAGAATTTAGCTCCTCAGGATCGAAACTGCGCTGCGGGTTCGGGCAGCTCATCAAAAATGTGGTATATACCAAGATGGGATTTGTACTGGAACGTCGTTTCCCCGTCCTTCTACGCAGTGTTGCCAGACTTCTTCGTCAACATCTCTCA
Organism: Hericium erinaceus; assembly: GCA_006506795.2. NCBI lineage: Eukaryota > Fungi > Basidiomycota > Agaricomycetes > Russulales > Hericiaceae > Hericium > Hericium erinaceus. Next base: position 2,207,753 of record CM021163.1, read on the forward strand.
TTATGCCGGCATTCACACCCTACCGCTTTGACCTGGCGTCGTACTCCCATTATTATAACTTTCATTGGCAGCCAGATGAAGATGGGATCTATCATCTGCATTGGGACCTGGGCGTCATAGCGAATGGTACTCCCCTTGTCGAGCTTCGTGTCATTGGAGAAGTCATGACCGACGGTTCGTTCGCCAAACGAGACGACACCATGGACATGGCACACTTCATCGTCAGCCTGCCACGTTTTTATCGGCGGGACTGCAACGACTACTGGTTCCACACGCGCGTTGCGGTCGACCGATTGATAGAGCGGGCCACCGCTTATAGTCCCGATTATGTCGGAATGGGTCTGTTGGATAGCTCAGGTATCCGTATCTATGTGCCTGCAGACATAGAGGTATGTTCTTCGTCTGTCATTACGATGTATATTTACTGACATTCTTTAGGAGTACCTCTGTGACATTAACTGTTCGTGATTAATGATGTCTGCATCTATCTTATCTTATGATGTCTGTAGTCGATGAATTGCCAGGATGTTTGGTGGACCTCCGGTTCCAAGTCTCTTACTTGCGAGGAGATGATAACTGCCATATCTTCATGGCTACTGTTGTCGATGTTTCTGTCATACTCTCTAGTGATTATGACATGGCTGCTTTTCATGATCTTTCTTAGGTGGGTGCGACATTGTATGTTGTTATGACACTATGCCCACATTCTTGACAGAAATGGCGTCCCGGAAATAGACCAGAGGATGCACAACCGTCTATGATCTGCTCAAAGATCTATGTATCGTGTGTTCCTGAACGTACAATCGTTCATACACTTTCTTCGAATTGTCTGTATTTGAATGCGCAACCATTCATACTTTCTCTCCGGGTTGTCTGTATATGAACGCGCAACCGTTCATACTTCGTTTACAATCGCTACTGTTAGGACACGGAGTTGTGTCGATTCAGTGACCAATATGATGTTACTTCTCTTCTATTGAACGCGCGGCCGTTCGTATTCTGTCTTCAACCCATGTGGATAGATTGACCGTTGTGCGCTTATTTCTGTGGCGCGCAAGCTACATCGAAATCGTTTATGAGCATAATCTTATGGAAGAAGAATACGACGAATAAAATTAAGAAGGCGATAGACAATAACGGAAGTAGTTGAAGATTTGTGCCAGTGTCATAGATGTAAATGAGACAGGTTTTTCTGACCGGTGCTATCGCGTTCCATAGATGTTGTTCCGTACCAGTCATACCTCCCTTACGATTTTGTGTGCAAGCGCTTCGGATCTTTTTGTGCGCGCAGCTCTAGGGTCTGCATTTATGTATATTCGAGATATTTACAATACAAGAACCGATCATCTTAACTATGGACTGATCTGTCTTCGAACGTCCTGCGTATGTTTTAAGCTTACCGGGCAGCGCTAACCAGACCCTAACCCAACAATGAGCAACAGCCGATGGGCTATAGACCACGCGTCAGTCCTTATTGATATTTTTCTTAACACCATGTTCATCCCGTCTTCAGCGCAAATCCTACAAGCTATCACAGACCTTGGATCGGACGAAGATCTAGGGCATATAACACAACAACTCTGCGATGAGAATGTGGATTGGCTCGTATCAGAGGAGGTGAGCTATAGCACCTTTCTATGTATGTTCTGTCGCGTTTTACGTCTAGCTGCAATTCGGAATACTCGCCTTTATGGCAGCCACCGTACAGTATCATTTGCGCGTTTTCTTGCCTTTCCATATGTCTCCCTACACATCACTAAAATGCGTCTTTACCATGCTATATAGACTGTCTATCGATCGCAGATGGTGCTCGACTTGCACAAACCGACTGTCTGAAACGCTCTAGTGATCTTTCCTGATACGTCGGGGGAGGTTATACTGTCTGATCTGGATGCCGTTCGACAGTCTCTTGATCTATGCAGTTTACGTCTCGACGACACCGGTACAGTATTACCTTCCGAGCTTGAAGATATCCTAGGTACCGGTCCAAGAGTAACAATCGCCAACTTGTACGATCGTCGGGCTGCCTGCATTGATTGGTATTATACCTGTTACGCTGTGCATCCTGACGTACGCTCACGGCAACCGATCAACACTGTTGCGTGTTGTATCCGGAAGCCTTACCTGCCGTTGATCCGGGGTTTAGTTGTGGTGGTACGCAATGGTGCAGCTGGAGGATCTTGGTCCCCTGAAGATGATATGAACATAGACAACTTCGCTCGTACGATAAGGTGGTACGCACTTGGTGGGCATAACGTATAGGATATCTTCGCCGAGAGAGAACTTGCACGATATCTGAGGACTAATTTCTAAAGTTAGGTTCTTTATACCTTATCTCTTAATTTACCTAATAATCTGGCAGATTATTATATTTGCTGCGTGCTGCGATCGTCCCGTGCCCACTCTCCCTTCACCCTCGTCTCTATACACCATGGATACACATTTTGCAACGCAGGAAACAATCGTGCACGTCACATCTCTTATGATTGCAGGTACTCGCCACATCGCAAGTCCTGCCTTTTTACATCGGGTGTTTTGGTCAGTTTTGGCTGAGAAAGATGCCTCTATTCTCATCTCTCACCGTGGCTACTTCTGTGTTCGCCCTCTCGTCTCTTTCTCGATCGTCGGAGATTGGGCATATGAACCATTCATACGGGCACCAATCGGACACGGATTTGTCGCATCAATTGGACGTTCGCGACTACTTGATGCCAGCGTGTGGCCGTATTGGCGGAACACTGTTGACAATCTGTACCTGCTGATGCTTCGAGCATCAGGCAATGCCGATCACATCTCCGTCAGTCTTCTACATAACAGTAGAGTGAAGGTTGTATGTCCATCGGTGAGATCAGTCTTTCTTTTGTCCTTTGATGGTCGTCTAAATTTCTATAGGCTCTACCTGCTACTTTACAAACCCGTAAGACTATTTGCTTCATTTTCTAATCAATTCTTATCATTCGTTCAGCAATTCACAATGCCCTTGTTCGGATAAACGTCACACTCATTCACACGTGTCCGAACGACAACAGTCATGTTTTCGTCGCCTTTCTAGATTCCATGATTCCCATCTTACCTTCCAACTATGATCCGATGACGAAATATTATCTCGGTCAGTCGCCATACATTGAATACTCAGCCATACTCATTAACAAATACACAGCCTAAGTCTAAAATTACTTCATCATTTACTTGTTCTTCACATTTTATGACCGCTCTCTCCATGTCACATTCTCTACTCTACGCTCTTTTATGATGACTCGTTGTAGTCAAATACACAGTTCGTTCTTTCCGGTCCAAGACCTACTTGGGTGGACATTAATGAGCATGTTTTTGTTCGTTCGCACTACGTCAAGATTTCACTTGTAAGTGCTGCGCACGCGCAGCTTGTGATAGCGCGCATACGGGATCCGCGCTACGTATAGCAAAGCCACATCTTGAGACACTTCTGATCCATTTTCTCAACATGGCTCGTATAGTATCACAAGCCGTGGAACGCATCCCACACCGTATCTTTCAGAATGTTGATGCCATGCTTCACATCTGCAACTGTTTATCCTTCCTGTACCTCTTTCGGTTTCGCCAAGTCTGCAAGCTCTTTCGTCGTATTGCCGACTATAGCATACAACTCAGCTGGTCGTCAGTCCTAGCTAACTTTGTCCAAAGTCCTTCCCATTTTCGACGATTCATGCATGGCGTCCGAGTGCTGGTCTCCGGTTCATCTGTCCTGAATTACGTGATGCGCGGGACATCCATCCCATCTTTCCTTCCCAAGGACCTCGACATCTACTGTCCATTCGGCACTGCCTTCATCGTCGTCGATTATTTCACTCTACGCGAAGGATACGACATCATATCATCTCATCCGCATGACGCTTACCGAGGAGGTGTCGCCAATGTTGTCAAACTCTGCCATCCCAAAACCCAGGCATGTGTCGACATCATTTGCAGCACTCTTTTCACAGGAACCTTTGCTATCGCACAATTTTGGGCCACCCACGTCATGAATTTCATATCTGCCAACACACTTTGTATCTCCTATCCATCCTGGACCTTAGAAGGATATGGACATATCACACACCCTGATGGTATAGAGATCCCGCGCGTCCAAGCTTGCATTCAGAAGTACGAGGACAGGGGATTTGCCATAGCACCTATTGCCACTTCTACTCGTCTTCACAACTTCGGACGCGCAGGCAGATGGTTCTATTGCGCTCACCGCCGCAGGGGTTTCCTGGATACCGGATGCCTCACAATCACATTTGACGACATCAAAGAAGAGTCCACCAGGTTTCCCGTCGAATTGCCATTCTATTCGACGACTTGGATTCTGGGAGGAGAGGATTGCAAGATATGTGGTGCACGTTCCCCACGTCGATTCACGGCCTGTGATTTTCCTCACCAGTATTAGCTCATAGTTCGTGGTATATATATTCTCTTTATATTAGATTATCTGATTCGATCTAACAGAATGCCCATTCTAACAGATGAATGTCTAAAGACTACCCTACGCTGTGTTTCATGTCAGATGTGCATCGCTTAAGTACTGTCTTTTGGTGAGGTCGTCATTCTGTCTGTTTCGGTTCTTCGTCTCATACACACAATTCAGTAACACCCACGGTCCCTACCTTCTACCAGAAGCACCTCCACAATCGTTACCAAAAAAAAAAAAATAGTTTTCTGTCAGAAACCGTCCCCAAGTGGCACGAACAGTGCGTACCCATAGTGGTTTCTCTTTGTTTACATAGCAAGCACCTGGTTTTAGCGCGCCGTACCCGAGCGCATGTACCAGAACAACTCACGCAAAAAACGCGCGCGTTCAGCGTTCATGCTTCGTGTGCGCGCACAAAAACCTGAGCAAAGTGCGGATGACGCTAGGGTGCCGTCTCCCACACAATGCTAACTCCGTGCCTCTAAACACGCGGTCATGTACGACCGCGGCGGCCTAATCCCCGCGGCTCCGATCCTTCGGCACTGAGGTTCTGTATTCTGAACCATATCCCTATCAGACTGAACACACGAAGTCGATCTGAGACCTGCGCAGCTGCAGATTCATCTATACGTCTCGATCACACGGACGGTTGTGGGATAGGTACTGCGCGCGCATGCATTCCATCCACACCCTGCATAAAATTGACACGCGTAAGTCCGTCATCATCATTTACTGCTATCATGTCTTCACCACAGTCCACTCTGGTTCCCATCGACGTCTTTTTCGCTCACACACCGAGTGACATAGCTCATCCTACATTCAATCGGCTGGTATCGTGGCGATCATCCCTAGACAATGATGTCAGAATTCTGATGTCTTCACGGCTCCCTCCCCTGCGATCCATTCACCCATCTATCATCTTCACTGTCGTTGGTGACTGGTTTTTCAACGTTCCCGGATACATATCGCCCGAAAACCACACAATAGGAAGTCTGCGTCGACCCCACCTCACATGTACCAAAGTATACCGATACTGGCGGTCGACCATAGCCAATCTGGATCGACTCATGCAAGATACGGCTGGTAACCAGGCAATTTATCTCAGTCTATTGCGGGCAGACTCTCTACGCCTCATATGTCCCCAGGTATGTAGCTGATTGGAATTCCGTGTATGTTTCTATAACAAACCTGCGTAGGGCCCACCCGTTTCCCATCATCGTTGTACGTCCTGATCTCCTGTCGACCAATATAGTCTGCTTAAGTACTACGCAGCGCTTCACGGTGCCTTAGTGGAAGTAACCATCACGCTTTGTCATAGGCATAAACCAGATGCAGGTCACATATTTTTGGCCGTAGCGGACAGTTTCATTCGCATCCTCCGTCCTGGCTACAGTCCGTACCGTCGGTATGGTAATGGTCTGTACTCTAAGTATATATCAACATGACCTCAATTACTCATACACCATATAGCTTGATTGCCCCCACAAACTCCACGTCTAGTTATATGCCGCCCCAGGGTGGAGCAACCACATTCCTTAATCCCACAGTTCTCTCCTTATCACACTCTTCGCACATCATCTTTCATTCTTTCAATGTGAAGTTTAAATTGAGTATATGCCAGGACTACAGACCTGTACTATTTTCGTGTATCTGTGTGCCTATACAACTCAGCGTCATCGCGCACACGTGGGCATCTTGCACCTGACCGCACGTGCTGCTCGTCAGGAGGCTGCGTGTAACGCAGAACGAGCGCGGCTGCACTCGAGCGCTGCTGCACGCGCTACAATTTTTACGCTGCTTCGATGGCGTGCGCGTGGCGTGCTTCCGCTGCTACACGGCAACTAGCGTGCGTACGTTTTACATACGTCAGGAAAGTGGACGAGATGGTATATGTCCAGCAGCACATCGGACGTCACGGCTTTCTAATAACTGAAGCCACTGAGTAACATTCATTACCATCGACGGTGATACATTGATTGACACGGATATGGTATTGGTACGAATGTCGCTTCCGTCCATGGTGTTCACAATTTTGACTTCTGTCACAAAGGATGAAAGGAAACACAATCAAAAGCAAACTGCACTCTCTAACCACCCGAGTGCGGACAATACGACACGGAGTGAATAGACATCTGTGGTTGGGCAGAGTCAGTTATGGCGTCCTCTCGTTCAAGTTTGTCCTCGGTCTCACCTGCTTGGCTATGGTCGGAGGCTATCTCAACCTAAGATCGCTGAAGAATTGGCACGAAAGGAGCCAACAGAAGGTCAAAATATTTGCAGGCATATATAAGGGTGCGCATGGCACAGTATTTTCGCACGGTGGCGGGCAAACATTGCCAATATCCGAGAGATGAGTGAATGATGTACAACAGAATGATCCACAATTCATTTCATGACAGCTCTGAAAAACGACATATACGAGAGCAATGCGCAACGTTGTTTACTGCTGCACGCGATTGAAAATCAGCACATGCAGCTCTACGCCATAGCCGCCTCGTCATGAGCTTAATCTGTTCTCTTTTTTCTCTTGACTACGGGTACAAACACAGCAAATCTTGTGTTAGTTGTACGTTGCTCCGCAAAAACGCGACGAAGAGCTTCTCGCACCTGTATCACCACCATGTGCCCAAGAATAGACACAACAACCGATCTCATAGCAACTGTTTACGCCAATGTACGAGGGAGAGGCTGTATGACCTGAGAAATCAACTATCCCATCGCTGTATGCATCAATGAATGTCGTTTCGACGACTTGCGGCGGACAGAAAGACAAACGTTACCTGCCTCAGAGAACCATGTACCCTGAACCCACGACACTTAAACCTGCACTGCGTATGCCAGTCAGTCATGCAAGTATGAGCTCACTATATACCCACAGCCGTGTCGAAACCTCAGCATGAAAGCCGATATCCCCGACCATCCGATACTCGCTATACACGGTGATCACCGCACCTTAGAACCTTCACTTCCTGTCTCCAAAATGAATGGTGATGTATGAAAAAGCCTGAACACATACCACTACCACGATCGAAATGAACAACGATAACTTGCACGGTTACTGCAACTTCTGAGCATAAATGAATGATATAAGGATAACAGACAACCAGACCTCAATATCCGCGACGACGACATTGACAATGCCAGCACAAGCCTTGTGTAGTGTGCTGTGGGAGGTACAGTAAGTATCGTGCTTCGGACAGCCACGTCGTCTCGCCCTCGCCCAGCGCGACATCACCCACGAACCTTGAAACGTACACTGCACAGCACATGCAGTCACTGCGCTTGCGACAGCTGCTCGTGCACATTCAGATAGTGGAGAAGAACACGACGAACGAAAAGTGCCAGATGCATCCCGTGCTCGAAATCCATGCAAAGCGCCACGCATGGTGGAACAGGGTCTGCACGCGCTGTTGCCCGCGTCGCTCAGTGCCCACACGATGGAGAACGACATGTCGTGATTGAGCGCACCGCTGCCGCCGCTGTCTTGCACTCCCGCGCGCCGGCCCTGCACGGCATGACCTCCTGTGGCTGAACAGCGAGCCAGCGCTGCTCAGTGCATCCACATCTACGCGCGCGTCGCTTTTTGCTGCAACCATGCGCAAAGTGGAGAGAGCACGGTGCACGGAGAGTGGACGAGGGATGCGGCGCGTGCGTGGCCATTTACGCAATCATTGTCGTCGTCCTGATGCCGAGGCTAAGCAGTCGTCGAAACAAATGTAATTTAAGGCGTTTGCTTACCAGTATCTGATTGGTTGCTTCCCTTCCTTTGCTTCGCAGCATTTCACGACCGCACCTCACATGCAGCAGCCTACCTTGCGAGCGCCCCATACATCACCTCCTTCTCTCTTTGGACTCCGCGCTCACCAGTGACTGGAGGCTGAAATCGCCCGTTTGGAGATGTGAGAGGCAGTGCCGTGTGGATACGGGTTTGAGCATGGGCATGGTCGTGTATGACGGAGCAATTAGTAGTGGTGTGAGGAGAAAGACGAACAAAAATGTTACAAGTCCTTGAGCTTCGGAGTCGCCCGAGATCAGTCGACAGATACCTAGTTTAGTTAATATCTTGAGGGTCTCTTGCAAGCTCTTGGAAAGAAAGACTGCCGCGTCCAAACTAGGATGAAATCAAAACTGAACGACAGCGGACTCTTCAGGAAAGAGGTAAATCTCACGATAGCTTGCAAGAGCCTTCAATGAGCTTCAAGCGGCCCCAAGCGCTTAAGCTCTCTTGAAACTCTTGAGCCCTCCCGACCGTTTTACTGATGAAAGAAACGTCGCGATGATGGACCGAGCCGATCCACGATCCGAAATCTGCACCCGACAATCTATAATCAGGATGCCACACTCGATCCTCAGATAAGATAAGGACTCGCCTCTCAACTGCAAAGCGTAAGTTAATGCCCTGTCCTCCCGCAGCAGCAATGACTGCGTGAATGCATCCTAATCAACAAAGAAAATGAGCTCACATCCAATAACAACCACAATCCTACTCACCTACAGACTTAAAGCCCCCCACTGCGCAGCCATGAACGCATCGTCCCTAGTTCATGCTTTTTGTGCTGATCCGCGTCTGCCCCTGGTTATCCTAATTAGGTCATATCTCTACCTAATGAGCTTGAGTAAGAAACATTCCATTTACATGATGGAACATCGTGAAAGGTGAGCGCAGGATCAACGGCATACTAGTCGCTGCCAGTACAGCTGCTCTCTCTATAACCTGTGGCTGCAACCCTTTTAGCGTGCCGCAAAAGGCGCTGGACTCATCCAGACACACATGCTTCCGAGGCAAGGACACGCACATCACTAGGTCTGCCCAGATCAAAGGACACCAGATAAACAAATCACCATACACCTTGCTGTCCCGTTCACGGAAAGTTCGTAAACTCAACCATGGATTTTCTCCGATTCTAAATTTCTACCCTACTCTACTATCATTTACCTGCTTAATCCAGTGCTTCATAAAGATGGCTGACTCCTGAATAGCTGAAGGTGGATTTGGGTCAATGTTCATCAGGTCAGCGCTGACAGAAAAATAAATTAAATATAATCTTTAATGTCCTGTAATATTACGACTCACGGAAAGTTGACAAAGTTATGCGTTCCGGCTAGCCTCAGCCGGACAATTTGGGTGCCCTAAAAGGAGATTTGAAGAATAAGTATCGTGAAGGAGAAACTCATCAGATAAATCGAGACTTGCATCGCTCTGAATGGTCGTCGACTGAACCTTGCCGTGGACTATTTCAGCCGTTGAGTCCCAAAAATAGACCCACTGGCCATTCTAGCAAGGGACAAGAGCATAAGACATCTCAGTGCATATTCAAGTCAAAGAATTCGCACTTGAAAATTGAGCGGAAGATTGACGATATCCATAGCTCAAACAGCCGAAGTAGAAGATAAGATGGAAGTCATTCACAGAAGATATTGAAACATGTGTGGAGCATCGTATAAAGTTCAGCCACCAAATTAAAAGGGTCCAGACTAGGCAAAGTGACCGCATTCGAAGCATATATCGCGGTGACAAGAAGAAGGTCTCGGTTAAGCATACCTTTACGTTTGATGGACTTATCAGGCCCAGACACACTCAAAGCACTTTCTTGACGACCCAGGAATACCAATCTATCCTCATAACCACGATGTTCTTTTTTCGTCGTCAGTCTCACAGTGGATCCCCTCAGCCTGAAAACCAGCTCTTGATTCATGTCGAGCGTCAAACTCGCACAACCGTGGAAAATGTTTCCCTTCGCAGTCCACGCTTCTCTCTGCAATATAATTCGACAGAAGACCGAATGCAACTCGAAACACCTCCTCCCGTATATCAGCCATCTAATTCACCATTCCCTTATATCCTACATCCTGATCAGCTCGTCCACTTCCTCATCCCAGACTACGTTCTGACGGATCATATCACCATTCCCACCCAGCCAGGCAAGCCGAGCGTAAGCCTCATACGTAAGGAGTGCCCTCTGGGTTCATTCTACTCCATCAGTGCCCCTCACGACCTTCCATTCATTTTTATCTCTGCGGACTTAATCGAAGAAAATGTGAACAATCCCTGGGTCTGTGTCGTCCGACCAACACGTGACATAGCTGTGGGAGAAAGATTGGTAATAATGAGTGGAGAAGAAGGATATTGTGTATCAGGGATGGTGGAGGAGTTGGTCGGTGCAGGATCTACCTGGATGCAGTTCAAGGTCAGACGAGTCCCAGGGATCATTGACACGCATGGGCTGGCATGGGAAGGAAACCATCTGTTCGTCTTTGTCCCTCGCATCTGGAGCATCACACCATCGTCACTTGCATCACGCCTCATTGCCTGGAAGGGGTATGGGAAGATGGATATACTTGGTCGGTTCAATCCGTATGATCACATCCATACCTACTTCCCTCCTCATCACAATTCCTCGATTCCGCTGCTATGGACCACCGCATTCTTCTCCTACATCAAAAGGATGGAAGGAATCAAGGCAGTGCAGATTATGAACCGTGAATCAAGATACTACGTCAATCTGGAGGGATGGGCAAGGATCCACGGCAGGCAAGCTTAATGGGAGAGATAGCCTGTTTGGGAAAGAACTTATTCGTCATAGTTTGATTACAGATTCACATTTTGCTTATTCATCCTTTATGGATATGCTAAATTTTTTGGTTTTTTGCTGATCCATACAGATATTTGCTGAGTCGTCTGGTTTGGAGTTTAGTAACACTTTCCTTCTCTTACAAATTGAGTTCTTAAGTTGATTAGTCACTCACATGCAGCCTCAAATTGATACCCAGATTCAAGATCCCGATTGCCATCAACCGACAGTTTGGCACCCAGTCTCAAAATTCCGCAATATTTGTGTGAAAGTAATAATGATATTAAAAAGTTTGCATCGACACGCAGTGCCACTTGGCAACCATGTTCAGCTGTTTTCGCCCTCATCGCTCATCCCTCGATGCACAGCTTTATCCACTGCTCATCAATCCGGTATTTAACGACAATCCAATCGAAGTCCGAGTAACCCGTGAATACACACACCTCGTACTACCTGATTCGGTCATCTCAGGTGTACAGCCCACGTCAGGATTCCCCAGCATGTCTATTTCGAGCAGAGCACCGATAAGTGGCATGTGTCCTGCCTCATGTCAGATACCAAGGAGCGTAGCCTTGTCAGACCAGCATGCCCTACCACCTCGTCCTTCTTCCCCCCTCCAGGTTGCCCATGACGTCGACGATGATGACAACCTCACATATCCCTCCTCCTATCGTCGTCTCTCGGTAGAGGCACGATATCCTGCCTACTCGCTCGACTGGTTCATCACACAGCGCCCATCTCTTCACATCTGCAAAGGCCTACTCGTCGAGCTGGTACTGACTCACAAGGAGACCACCCTCACCACCCGAGCACGCTTAGCCAGGATCTTGCACGTTGGCCCAACCTGGGTGCACTTCCGAGCAGAGCGTGAAGACACTCGGGGATATGAACCAACAAGTGTCCAACTTGTGGTCCCTCGCATCTGGACCAAACTCCCTCGCTGCTATCCCATCCTCATCCTCCTCAGCTGCCACCATCGGATCGACATACATGAGCCATTCGACCCGGCAGGTGACAGGCAGATCCACAACTGTCCGTTCGTCCTTCCCGACAATGTTGACCCCGAGGATGCAGAGAGGGTGGAACAGTTGCGACGGTGGTCATGCAAGATGGATATCTTGACAGGAAAGGAACGGTACTACATCTGAGGATAGGGAATGTGGATATGGAGTGCTCGTATGTTTTGTTTTCTCTCATGCTATGACTTGCTATCGCATCGTTGTCGTTCTTTTTTTTTCCGCATCTACGCTATCTGTCATCATATTCCACACATCGATCTTTGCATGCAAGCTATTTGGATTTTCTGCATTAATCACACGACCATCTGTCCCATCACATCCTCCTTCATCGACATCATTGTTTCCCTCGTTCGTCATGAGTCAGGAAGTGCTACGTGGACTTTACTACTATTGTTTACTTGGCTATGATGAGCAGACAAACTATACATCATATACAGCAGTTGTCCATAGTTTGTTCGTTGTAGTAGAATGCATTTGTTCAGTGACACATTCTCGACGCTTGAAGCCCAGCGAGAAATGGCATTCATGAGATCGAATGAGACCAAATGTCAGCGTCGACTTCGATCTCATTCCAACTTCTGGACTATATATTGATGTCATTCGATGTCGCACTGAAGCATGGCGAATGACATCAACTGACAATGGTTTTGTCTGGGTGGACTTCAAATCCCATTAATTTAGATCGGTATCACTGCGACTATTGCATTTATTCAAATTTATATACACTTTTTACCTCTGGCTATTAGAACCATTCGATTTTGTTCCCACCAGTATCATTCTGGTAAGTCGCCAGTTGCGAAGTCTTACAGCCTGCAAAACCAGAGACAAAATCAAGACGGCCCCGTAATCTACAGCAAACACAAGCTCAACTGAATTCGTTGTCGACTCTGCGCGAGCGCTGCAGCATCGGCTAGCGCGCCCTGTGTGCGCGTTCAGCAAGTGCTGATTTGCTGCTCGGCATAGCGCGTCATAGGACTTCCAGCGCAGCACACGTCTCCCGTTGATTGCGCAGCGAGCGCGTCGCGCAGGCCCACGACAAGCACACGCCGCGCAAAGGCAAATATGTGTTGCATAGATGATCCCGCATTAGCACGCACGAGAGAAAGCTAGCGCGGTCTACAGCGCGTGCGCGGATCGCATATTATTCGCAGATCTTTTTCCGCGCGTGCCATGCAGCAAGGCTTTATGAGAGCGCTTTCCCTCAACGATTCCGCTTATGATGAGACACATCACATATCACTTATGTGCACAATGAGGCTGCTCGCACTGGTCCGGAGTATGTAAGTGCATGTAAGAAGGTGAAATAGGACGGGACATACTCGAGCTGCATTGCTACTTGTTCAACAAGCGCGAACATAGCAAGTCCACGGTCAACCAATTCATGGAGCCATACTAGATTGGAACTGATGAAAAGAGAACGCACCATGTAGAATCGAGTATGCCACAGGTAGACGAGAGCGGTGTCTCATATGAGAAAAATCACAACATAAACAGCACTCACACAAGTATGGTCACATAACAAAAATGTGTCTGCCGACATCCTACAGAACTGACACATACGCAAGCGCAGTTAGCAAGTCGTTTCTCATTGGCTCCGTTGTAATCAATACCATGTTCCCGTGTATGGCACGCCTATCGTCATTATACGCAATCAGCGCCCGAACACAGTGGCCGATGCAGAATGAGCATAGTACCCACATGTCCTTCACGTCACTCGACACCTTAGCGCTTAGCTCTACCGTTGCCCGCGAGTGAGAGCTTCTGAGGTGTCATCAAAAATCTACGGGTCAGTCAAATGTTTGTGGGCACATGAATGAGCAAATACAAGTGCATGCACTTACCTGCAGGAGCATGCTTGATCTCGACTAATGGGATACTATCGTTGGTGCCGGGGAGAATAGAGTCGGTAAGGGATTAAAGTTTCATATTGATAGACCAAGCACGTCGAACTGCAGTGGTCGAGGAGTTTTTCTGCAGCAATTTTGGCTCAGAGAACTGTAGACAACAGAAGCTAAAGACGATCATACACGTACCTGCAGTAGCATGTATCAGACTGATCCTGGAATTGGGAGTGAGCAGAACTCGTAGCAAGTAGATGCTGGGAGGGAGCGGATGGGAGGGGACGGAGAATTCTGTTAAGTCGAAGGGATGAACACTACCTACATGTGACGGTACGCCATCCCGATGGCGTCATTCGATCTAGTGCAAACAAAGCCAAGGACTGACAGGAATACATGTGCTGTGCGCAACGAGCTGAGCATGCTCGTTACAAGTGGAGTGTGATCAACAAGAGCGAGACATCGAGTAAGAGCAGCAACGGATGTTTGACACATTGATGCTGCATCGTCGCCGTGTTCCGCGGGCGAAACACAGTTGCGGTTTCCTTTCTCACAGAGACGTTCAACATCGATTCGATTTCGTTCGATTTCGTTCAAAATTTGGACCAGCCAAATCCTGACATTTGATCGCACTCGATTTCATCCGCCGCAACTCTCAGAAGGCTTACCTTTTAACGCGCGCTAATCGCGGCTGCTCAGAGAAGAGTGTTCAACATTATCAGCAACGGCCGCGACAGTTTGCACTTTGTACTGACCGGATCAGTATAATACTGTTGAAAACCGTTACACGTACCTCTTATGCTGCAACGAGCATACTGTGAGTGGATTTGTGTTGTGGTGCCGTCCACGCGAGTTTAAACGACTTGCTATACGTCCAGCAGTGGGTTATCTACATCATAGTACAGCCCGAAGAGCACACGCATGACCATAGCGAGGTGTCAATATGGATGATACTCAACAAAAAAGCGGGAGTAAGCGTACAACAAACCTCAGACTTCAAGTTTCCAGCTTCAAAATTCAAGGCGCAGATGGGACGGGACCGACAAATGGGCATGTCACATCCGGTAAACTGCAGCCTAGCAGCCTGACTCCGGGCTTCTCCGGCCCAAGGCAGCTTTGGCCCAGATTGGCCCGGTTCAAACTACCTTGACGCGCAAGGATCTTTGCCGTTCACCCACTCAAAATCCGATTCCCTGTTAATGTACTATCCAACCATATTCCATGTGTAATCAGAACAATTTCCTATTCAAGTGTTGGTGTATAATGATCGTGGATTGAATAATGAACGAGGATTTGGAAGACAGATGAACATAGAAGATATAGTATGTCATCTACTCCAGCGATCGTCCGCGCCATCTACGATGACCACACAAAAATACGACAGTTAATAACCGCTCCATCAAAAATCTTCGTCCGTCGTACTTATCAAATACATTAGTCGCGTGTGATTCTACGAAAGGAATGGACCTTACAACTTTCTGACGCTCTCATCACCAATGGGCATTGAATATTCTGAAACCCGTTTCTCGAAAAAATTGGTCTTCCCTTCCAAAGATATCATCTCCATGAACTCGAATGGATTGCATGTTCCATATAGCTTCGGGCATCCTAAGCAGACCAGAAGTCTGTCTGCAACAAACTCGATATATTCGCCCATCCGACGGGCATTCATACCAATCAGATCCATGGGGATAGCGTCTAGACTGTTTATTTACATATGAGCCTGATAAGACAGTTTTTGATCTCACCTGATAAAAACTGCTGCTCGATTGTGACTGCATCTCCCACAATTTTGTGTATTGTGTCCGGCCTTGGTCGCTCCTGTAAATAAGAAAACAGCAAGCACGCGAAGTCGGTGTGCAATCCTTCGTCTCGACTGATGAGTTCGTTGGAGAAAGTGAGACCGGGCATTAGACCACGTTTCTTCAACCAAAAGATTGCTGCAAACGAGCCAGAGAAAAAGACACCCTCAACGACCGCAAATGCAACAAGCCTCGTACCGAACCCTGATTCTCCATCAGTAATCCACTTCAGAGCCCAATCGGCTTTCTTCTTGATACAAGGCATGTTGTCGATGGCGTGAAACAGAAAGTCTCTCTGCACCGGTTCCGTGATATAGGTCTCGATGAGAAGTGAGTACATCTCAGAATGGATGTTCTCCATCATAATCTGGAAGCCATAAAAGCAACGCGCCTCGGGCAGTTGAACCTCCACCGAAAACCGCTCCAGCAGATTCTCGTTTACGATTCCATCAGAAGCTGCAAAAAAGGCCAGGATATGTCCGATAAAGTGTCGCTCGTCCGATGACAGACGAGTCTTCCAATCCTTGATATCTTGAGACAAGTCGACTTCTTCCACTGTCCAAAAAGAACGCAGAGATTTCTTGTACATCTTCCAAATCTAAATTGCAAATCATATGTCTCACTGACACGTATATAGCTTGTGAACTTATCCACTCACCTCCCCATACTGAATCGGAAACAGAGTAAATTTCTTGTTGTGTTGTAACAATGGTTCTGTCACTGTAGTACATTTATGAGTTTCCTGTACTGCGTTGAAAGGAAATCTACTTACTTTTGACCAGAGAACCGCTAACACGCTGATGTTGTGGCTTCCAGTCGAGTGTTCAACACCCAACCCCCACTCATCGCCGCAGCAATCCCTTCCCGCGCCCCACTGCGCAATTAGTATGTGCACGCGCGTGCCGCGATTCTAGTTTCAATCAACCAGCCCCTTTGTAATCAGATTCGCGTCCGCACACGTAGCATACTTTGCGTAGCGCTTACCTTTTCGCATGAGGCTCCTATCTCTAGTGCAGTTCAGATCTGCCGGCAGTGAATCCAGAGGTCCAAGCCGAAAGCCGACTGAAAGATCCTATAGCTGACGGCGTGACGAACGCCTGTTTTCACATAATGTCACCGGCCTTGTCACCTCCGACCTGAGTATCGTTCTACCAACATCTGTAAGTCACGCGCCGCAGTCGACATGACCTTCAAATCAACGTTCACCTTCGACCTTCAGGTTTACCTTCCTCAGGGTTGAACTGAACTTTTCTTTTGTTTAGCGTCCCATGAGGATGCCCGTCTACGTCGGCAAATACCGCACCTAGCGCGCAATCACAGTCACGATGGATGCTCGCTACGTACCTCGAACTAGTATTCACAAGTCTAAAAGATCTGTTTTCAGTAGAATGCGAAATCCAAAAATGTACGCGCCCGTGCGCTGCGATGTATGTTTGTGGCTTCCCATCTCGTGCCAGGCAGCGACGTCCACACGCTTATGCTTTCGGAAGGCTCACTTAAGTTCATCTACCCCAAATCTCACACACCTCATGATAAAAGGTGCTGAAAATTCGCGCCAACAGATCCAAACATATATGGTTTCAGTTATGTGAAGTTATATACTGTAATGTTTTGAATCAACGTGAATATATCGGAACAGATGTAGCTTTCGCTTTATTTTGCGCTGTCACTGTAGCACTGTAGTACAGAATTTGGCCTTGTTTGTTTACGGCCCTCAGTCCTTAGGTATCTTGTGCGTGCACGCGCACAGTGGAGCGTCGCTGTATCTTCAGAGGTTCTACCATCTGAAAAATGTACCAGTGCTATATTGCTCTATATAATCTATATAGAAGCTATAGCTCCATAGCAATCCCCTTTTATATATAGGACTTTATAGCTACAAAGCAGTCTATGATAAGCTATGTAGTCAAATAGGATTGCTATGCCCTGCTATGGTAGCTATGATAGCTACCAGAGCATAATGCATAGCTATAGTAGTTATGGTGGCTATGAAGGCTATATCAATTATGCTATGTATGTCTATTATCATATCATATCTAGCTTAATAGGATTGCTATCTATTCTATATCATCTCTAAGTAATATATTGCCTAACAATGCTATAAAAACATTTTAATTTTCTGAATTGTTTTATAGGCTTTACAATCATTATATCTTAGATAAACAAAACATCGAAAATTTAAACACATATTATTTTATGAAGAGATACTCATATACAACAAAAGTACATTACACTATAAAGTTAGAGTCTTAATTATAAGACATAAGTCAGACTAGATTAAACAAAAGGTACAACAAAAAGACTTACTTTGCAAAGACAATAAAAAGCGAAAATGAAACCTTTAAAGTCAACAACTTGTTGTAAGTAAACAATAAAAAGAAAGAACATTATATATAAAACTTACCAAAGAGAAGAAAAAGCGAAAATTTTGAAGTCTACAAAGATAAAAGATAAGTATAAGTATTAATTGACAACATAATAAGATAAGGACTTACCGAATATAAAGAGTTGAAGAGAGAGGGAGGAGAGAAGGACGAAAGACGAGAGATGGTAGTGGTAGGAAAGAGAGAGAGGACGCGCGTCGTGCATGCCTTATATAGGCGAGCGCGTCGGAGCCCGAATTGTAGCTGGCCGGTGGTTGCCGGGCGCCGCGGCAGAGGCTACTGCTTTAGATCTCACTAAGGTAGATAGGTCGCTCAAGACCGTACAGTAGCGTAGACACGTATCTGGCTCATTAGTAGTCTAGATACAACAATTTTATACTTGCTGCCTTTTTTTTGGATTTTATAACGTTTGATTTGATTTGTTAGACTCGAAACCGCGAGCCACGCGAGTCGAGTGCTATGGCTGCACTCGACGCGCGACTTGACACGTCTCCTCTCCATCTTCCACCTCGTCTCACCTCGTCTCCCACTCTTCCTTTACGCAAGCAGCGGACGGCGTCGATCGACGTTCGGGAGGGTCAGCAGGAGGGTCGCGGGCCTCTAGGTAAGTAAATACTTTAATCTTTTGTGTCTTCGTGCTAATCAAACGAGTATCGCTCGTTGCAAACGAGCGATACTCGTGTCGTTCCACTATCAACCCACGCGACCCCCACCACACGAGCCCACCCCATGCCGCTCCCTCGACAATGCCGTCGACGCCGTCGACGTCGAGTCTCGTTGCCGTGGCAACGAGACTCGGCCAAACGTCGTACGATGCGCATTCACCATACACCACGCCCTGCACCGCCAACACCCCCGCTTCAACGCCCCAAGCCGTGCCCATGCACGCATGGCCAACGCACGCCGACGACTGCGTGCGCACGGCCGCCGACGACTGGGCCAGCGCGTGCGCGCGCACAGCACGCCGAGGGCCGCCGCGCACGGCCTTGCCAACACGCGGGCGGTCATCGCCCGCTCGTGACCCCGCCCCGCCTTCTCGCGGTCCCGCCCCGCCTTCTCGCGGTCCCACCCCGCCTTCTCGCGGTCCCGTCCCGCCTGCACACTGGCCGTGTACAACCGTGTCAGCCCGGCCATCCACGCACGCGGACGACCGCGCCAGCCCACCCACGCACGGCACGGGCAGCCGTGCACGGCCCTGCCAGCGTGCGGGCTGTCACGCACGTCCCCGTCGTGCCTGCGTACGGCCACAGACGACGGCGCCAGCGCGCGTATGCACGCATGGCGAGGCGGCCGCGCACGGGCCTGCCAGTGCGTGGGCTGCCACGCACGGCATCGTCTGCCGACGCGGGGCCACGCAGGCCAGCGACTGCGTGCGCAGGGCCGCTGACGACCGCGTCAGCGCACGCACGCACGGTCTTGCCAGCCACGGGCTGCCACGCGCGGTCCCGTACTCGCGCGGGGCCACGCATGCCGGCGAATGCGCGTGCACGGCCGCCAGCGCAGCACGTGCGCAGCCACTGCGCGTGGTAGCGGCAGACGATCCCATCTGCTCGCGCGGGCCACACATGCCGGCGGACAACCACGCCAGCTCACGCGCACGCGTGCCGGCAGTCGCATCTGCGTGCGCGAGGCCATGCGCAGCGGCGACGACGTGTGCACGGCGGTCGCACCAGGGTGGGCCTCCGCATGCCGATGAGGGCGCATGCAGCGCAAGCAGGCACCAGCGCCCGCACGCGTGCACATGCTGCACGAACAGCTGCGACGGGCGCTACGTCGTCAGTGCGTGCTGCCGTGCGTGTGCGAGGTCCATTCAGAGTAGTAAGTAGCTCTTATAATGTAGTAGATTGTTTTGTAGTATCATTGACAATTTAAAATTAATAATTTGGACTGCAAACCTTTGGTATCTATCTGGCTGAGCATAGTCAGCATAGTAATGATAGGAGCCATAGCTCCTCTTAGTAAGTATGATAGCTCTATGTATTTGACAGTACTGACTATATAAGCTATGTATTTTGTACTGTCTGCTATAAATGCTATGATAACTCTCATAGCTCTACATAGCTTGACAAGTCAAAGTCATAGACTTCATAGCTTACCTATAGGTTCCATAGCTTGACCTTTTGCTATATAAAAATCAGATTTTTCAGATGACCCCAGATTCGCATGTCCGAATATCATATCTGTGTATACTCTGTTCCGCACCAAGTTCTACATGCTGTCGGACACACTATATATAATCAGCACCAAATCTTACCCTCACGCGAGGCTGTAAAACCTTGCGACACCCCTACTTGTCCACTGTCAGGGATGACATACATCAACTCCAACAACTGCAGTACGATTATAACTTCAGAATAGCGGTATACCATTTTCTTTTCTCATCCTTCTTTATATCCCATCGTTCATTTCCAGGACTACTTCAGTTCCGAATCAGACCATGTTAAGACGGGACGCACGCATGAATCACACGCGCAAGCCACTACCGAAGTAGCTGCGTACGGACTCCGCAACGTCGGGCGTGCATTACACGAACACACAATGACAGTAAGCACCATGACGCCCAGGCTGCGCTAACATCTGCGTGCACGCATGTACGTACCTGCGACTGCGCAAGGCCAATAAATGTGCGATTTGAGGGTACACGACGGTAGTTCTTCCACTCGAAACAGCACTACGCTAACAATAAGCCTAAACAGCAATTAATTCTCACATATCCGCAGTCACATCTTTAACCCACATCTTCCCTCAGACGTCTACTCTACACTACCGCCTGAAACCCACAATATGCCTCTCTTTCGTCCTTCCCCCAATGACCTCGCTTCCTACACCCGCGCACCGGGTTTTTACTGGAGGGAAAGCGTATCCCGTCAACATCTTCATTTGTACTGGCTCCGCCGTTCACATCTTAACAGAGGGCCTGCTGAATTCTGAATCATCGGTGAAGTCCAAGTTCCAGATGGCTTCAGAAATCGTTTCACCACCCGCGACCACACACACATAATAGTAGGATGTCCCTCTCAACCCATACCCGGTGCGGCTACGTACTGGCGTAACACCCGTGAGACTGTACAGCAAATCATTGATGCCGCCATAGCGTCACACGAGTCTGATACTGTGGAAAGTCTTCTCGACCCCCCAGGCATTTGTCTTTATCTTTGCAAAGAAATTGAGGTGTGTTTGTCTTCTTTAATGTCACGGATAATACTAATATTCAGTCTGCACAGCATATCAATGACCATATTTGCTGTACGGTGTATGTTCTGTACCTCTACCCCTTTCTCACCATTTCCGATAGTCGACCATTTGTCCGGCCATCTGGTAGACGCACGCTTCCGTGTTTGCTATCAACACGATGAACAACTCGGCCATGTCTTCGTTGCGTGCTTAACCCACATCACTACTTTGGATAGACCGTTTTCGTCTGAACAACCATCGGACAATAATAATCTCGAGCAACTGGACTAAAGACGTACGTCTCGTCTCATACCTTCTCTATGTAGACATACTAATTATCACTGTCAAGCAATACACCATCTATTGATTACCGCCTATGCTCTGTCTTTACCCCGTGTAAATTACATTCCTTATCACTACTCCTCTCATTATGTTTTGGGCTGTAATCAAATACCTCCGCGAGCGCGCTCTCCCAGCATGTGTAATTCCATCCACTGACTTTCTTCACGGAAGCGTGCAACCAGCCGTCAAAGGGATCGCGACAACGCTCGACTACATCCTACACCCCGATTGACCCGGAGTTCCTCGGACTTCTCATTCACCCCTGAAAATAGTGTCACTTCGTTCTGACCACACTCGCCCCAAGAAATGATCGAACGATCGTATTCAATGCGCTTCAACACAATAAAATCAACTAACGCGTACTGTCCCCCTGTGTGAGTTCCCATGGAAACATGATCATATTTGGACGTACTTTCCAATTCATATCCACACACATCCCCGTTCAATCACCGATCTTTTCGTCGTCTACATGTTCCTGGTCGAATCTTTCTAGATCTTCTACATGTCTGTACGCAGTACTTCCACAAACATGACCGTTCCTGACAAGCCTTACCCTCCCATCGCACCAGCTCCGACTGTCCTCGGAATCGGATGAACATCTGAGATCTCAGTTCATCCACGGAGGAATCAGCCTCGGTGCTGCTTCTTGCCCGCTCCTCGACCTGCCATTCCTTGAGCATCCATAGCCACTCTTCCTAATCGTCTTTCCTATCTCCCCATGACATTATATCTTCCTCGACGCATTCCGCTCGGCCTATTCTTCTCTTTCGGCCCACGTGACCTATCACGGCCTTCGTTATCCAGTGACGTCCGTTGGCAAGAAAGCGACGATGAACACACGAAAAACCTTATACTGGTTCATCCTCGACTCATGTCTCATATCTCTTCTCAGAATATCTTCACCATCACTGGTGATCTCTTTTTTGAAGATCTCTCCAATGATCCTCTCTTCCATGGTACCGTCGCCACCCTCCATCGTCCAAAGAGTAGACACCCAGCTGCATCAGATTACTGGAACACAGTCATCAGTAATCTGACCGCGCTTATCTCCTCCACCGCACACGGAGAACCAATTCACGGTAATATTCTGCATCAAGGCATACTGCGAGTTACTTGTCAAACTGTATGTGGCCTTAAATCTCCATATCATGCATCCTCACATATCATCAGACATTCGTGAACACCAATCACAACCGTACGCACGTATTTATTGTATGTTTTACCACAGCTGAACATATGTTGCCTTCTTAGAGCTGCATGGCGCGCTCGTTGAGTTACAGGTCACGATTTCTCAACGTCGTACTTTGCTCGACTCGGGTTATATTTTCACGGCAGCATTACAATCCTTTACGCGAATTTTACCGCCGAGCTACAATCCACACACCTGTTATAGTTCACGTACGCCCTCTACATCACATCTCTTACGTCGACTCTAATTCCCGTATAGTGTAGATCTGTCATTATTGACATTACCTTCTTATGTCGACACTTACACATTCACTTCGTCTATTGTCGTTACATACACACATGTCCTACCTACTCTCCTTACGTCCACACTGTCATTATCATACTGTCGACATTTTAAGCGCGGCACATACTGCACAATGCGCGGACGACGGAATTTGCCGCGCCACCCCGCCAGACCTCTGATCCCCACCAACCATAACCATAAATAGAGACAAACAACTCCTCGATCGTCCGCTTCCATAACAATAAATAGAGACAAACAACTCCTCGATCATCCACTTCCTAGCTTCTGAGCATTTGTCCTCGCGTCTATCTATATGCCGCGGCCCATGGGTCTGTGGCCTGATCACTTACATTCACTTTTTCGCCGATATTCAATGTCAGAATTGCTGTGAGTTTGCCATATTATGTCGCACTACCACCAGATTCCTTAATCTCCGTTACGATGACCACAACAACAACCCCCTTCGTCGACCTGGCTTATTATTGCCATATCCCGTCTTTCCCACATCAACCCACTATTGGCCAATCATTCCAACTCGAATGGTCGCGTACCTTTAATCGAATTCGTCAGTACGGCACCGACTTCAAACTCGTCGGTGTCGTCGACGTGAACAACGCGTATCCCGCTGACGCAACCGGCCATGTCCCCTACATCACCATTGCTCCTCCTCCAACATATGATGTTCACTCGAACACATATTGGTCTCTTACGCGAAGATCCATCGACCGCATTCTAGCATCTACAACCGGCTCTCCCGAAGGCGACAAGGTCGTCAGTCTGTGGCAAAATGATGCAGTCCGTCTGTATATCCCCGAAAATGCAGATGTATGTGTCCCATTATTTTTTACGCGCTCTGTTCTAAAATGTATCCATCTATTCAGGAGCTGCGAAATCTCCACTGTACAATCCTCTTTACATCCTTCTACCCTCATCACTCAAATATTGCTATAGTACAGAACATCTCAGGTTCTTTGGTTGACGTTCGCTTTGATGTGCATTACATGAACACACCTGACCTGGGCCATGTATTTCTTGCCGTTCTTAAAGAATTTGCTATCGTAGACGAGGCTCGTTATGATGAACGGGTGCGTCTATACATGGACTAGGTGCGCAGACATTTTCGTTCTATCATACAATTGTTCGATGATCTTATCTGTAGGTCTGCACAAATATACACGGCTACTATTCTAACGCATTACCAAGACTTCTGATATCGCACTCCTTATCACATGCTCCGTTCACTTCTACTTTCCACATTCTTTACTATCTCATCCTCCACTCCTTATCCATGACAGATCTCGTCTTGGTACATCACAGAATATGTCAATTTGCTGTTCAAGTCGGTAGCAGATATTGTATACAAGAAATCATGATTGACCACTCTATCTAACGCCTTGTGCACCAACAAACCCTTCCGCACTTCATGAGTTTTATAACATACCATAAAATGACCTCCGCATGGCTAACCGCTCCACCCACCGCTCACCTAGGCGCACACAACACCAGCACATGTGCGTAATTATTCAACACAGCTCGTGCACTTGTACCCCCGACTCCTACCTACTTTTTAGAATCCATGTCTCTATCGTTGAGAGCGAAATTCCCGTTCAATGTTGACCCTGAACGCACGTAGACTCGACATGGCCACCATCTCCTCCAACACCATCGTTATTGATGGTAAGGCCATCTCCTCGGTCGGCTGGCCTCGATCATCTCCAATCAAATTCTCTCTGGCTAGAAGATCGTGGTGATGTGTTGCGAGGAGATCGATATTTCGCAGTTTCTTCTGTAACAAGGTGCGTTCGTTATCATTACACTCACATTGAATGTTGTTCTCATCCAGCATTCCAGTTGCGCTACCACAACTTCTTCTACAAGCGCTATATTGTCAACCCCAGTAAGTCTGACCCCTTCCATCACTGTGCTCCTTCCAAGATCCTCTTCCGGACCATCTGCGGCATGATTTCCCATAACACTGCTCGCGACGTGCCAACTTCTGAGCATCTGAAGGTCTTCGAGGATGTCCCCCCACCATACAACAACAAAAAGCAGCTGGTTGCGCCAGACACACTGCGGGTTTTGAGGTTGAAGCCGGATCGAAAGTTCTGCACTCTCAAGGTGCAACTTTTCATTCATTGACATCAGCTTCTATTAACATTATTTCTACTATGTAACATCTCTCTCACGAGATCGGTTGGAACTACAAGGACGTTGTTGACCGCCTTGAGGAGAAGGAGAAGAGGAAGATCGAGGCTCGCGCTTTCCACGAGCGCAAGGTACGATCCCGTCGAGGCATTCGTGTTCTTTGTCACTGACTGGCATCTATATCTCGCTGCTGTCAAACTGCGCCAAAAGATCCAGGCAGACAACACTTCATTGTTCGAGAAGCTTACCGCCCTTAGCTATTAGATCTCATGACACCCCACACTTGTCCCCGCGACCACGCGCGCGCGCGCGGCAAATACCATGAGTCTATGTCGTCGACACCCTTTCTATGTTGCTTTCACTACAAGATGACATGATGCATGAGCCGTAACTATCCTGCATATTGGGTTTCGATAATGAGAGTGTACGATGATGACTGAAATGGTTAAGGGTTTGCTTTTTCCTAACAAATTGAACTCTGGGGTGTCAACTCACTTGGTCATCTACTACCATCAACCCCCTTCCGCCGATGTAAATACGTGTATCCTTCATGTGAATTCCTCTATGACACCGGGCCAATCTGCCCACACGCGTCCCCGCCCGTACACGCGAACAACACCACATGCGAAGCAACAACTTGGTTCATATAAATTCTACAGTAACGAACGATACAGCACGACCACCGTTTCCACCTCCCAGATTACTCGCCACGATTGATGTACCTGCAAACCTCCTATCTCCCCTACCCGTTGTGCTCATATAAACTCCACGACAATATCTCCGACTTGTAATTCGCTTGCACACATAGCCCGCATTGTCGTACAGCGTCCATCGAAAATCTACAATAACCATACTGATATTTTGACACACGGATTGAACCCCACTAAAATTACTCACCATCGGTCCTTCACTCTTTCTTGGCCATCCATATATCTCCTTGCTGCCTGCCGTCTCCTCTTCCTCTCAATGTGAGTGACATGAGCAACACGATGAATCTGCATGTCTCACCTGCATCCGATCGCCCGTATCTCACAAGCAAACCCAGCATACCATCCTTTTGCGCTTTTGTCAGGATATCAATTGTTACCGCTGCACGGTAATGATGCTCTCCTGACAATTTAAAGCTCATCGCGATATCTGTGATCGCCTTCACCACTCCTGTCACACAGAAACCAACCTCTCCACGAACTGTATGGATCAGTCGACTTCTCCTCATTAATCTGACTCGCGTCCACAACAAATCTTCCGGCACATTACATAGTGTATAGCCGTCAACTCGGTGCCTCCATGCCGATAATACTCGAACCAGACGCCTATTTCCCGCATTGTCAGCGACACCTATAGATAACCACTAACACCAGGACGCACCGATGCAATTCAGGTGACAATGCTGACCCGAGAACCCCTTGCTCCGAATCATAGACAAGTTCCCTAGCTCATATTATCAGCTAACTTCCGCAATGAAACCATCACTTACTCAGAGTTATATCTCGCAACTGACATGGTTACGCCTGTATACAAAAGAAAAAGGTAGCAACATAATGAAGACTAGACCACTTAATACATACAGGCACGTATCACATAATCACTCCCACGCCACGCCGCCCCAGTCCGTCGTTCAAACGTTCATGATACAGTACATATCAGTTCATTGCAGAACCCCCAATTATCTTGAGCCTTCAAGGACGCGAATATCCAAGAATTTCTACCTTTTCACATCTACACATGATCTCTTCAGAATCTTTTGAGGTCGAACAAGAAAAGTGAGATTGACGACGACATCTTGTTTCCCTGACATCCTTTTCAGGTCCTAGTAACCGGGCTTTTCCATTCTTTTCCGAGCTTGAGGACCATCACGAATGTTAACCACTTTCTCCTTCCACACAATGTCTTTGTTTCCCTCGCACAACTCGAAAAAATGCCCTGGCCGCATGTTCAGGCTTATCACGCATCGGTGGATTCAAAAAACTTCGCCAACTCATTCTCGTCGCTCACCTCATCCATCCACGTTTCCCGCAGACTCCTGCGTCTCGTCTCCCATGTCACCCGCACGTATATATTCCATGCCAACATGTCCAACTTCGGCTGCAGTACCCTGAAGATCTACATCGTACACAACTCATACGTGATAGAATAATCGAAGTCAAGCCCTTTATGTTCACGCCGAAGGCCTCACTCGAAAAGCTTGTGGTCAGTAACTTAGTATTTCTTCTATGCATTGAACTTCACTTATGAAAGTCCCGTACCTCTTTGAAATTGTCCGCATCGCCCATACAGTGATCAACAATGAGGAGAAATGAGACTCCAAAACAGAACTCGCAAAGACGATGGTAGCATCGCTCGCCGAACTTTACGTGCGTCTTAGGCAACGCCAGCTCCACCTCTCGCGCCTGTACGTCCACGAGCCGCTTCACCCACACCCCAAAAGGCCACGAAACTCACTTTGCTCAGGTCCATCACCTCATACCCCTTGCGCACCGTGGACAGAGCCTCGATGCCCAGTAAGTACGATTATATGCGGCTATTTCCACAAGCGGATCCTCTTACTAAATCTCTTCCTACGTCGCAATGTCACGCCCAGGCCATCTGATCCATGTTCTTCAGCTAAAGGTCTATACTATGCGTCTTTTAATTGATTTCCGGACTAATGACACAAACAGTTAGAAAGCTCGCGAATTGTAGCACCTACCGCGCCCGCGTCCCACGCACTCCGTCATGCGAACCATACGATAAACATCTTCCGGCATGCATATACATCCTTTGCCCATCATCTACACATCATGTGCAGCCTGAGCTTCAATCACATCGTCGATCTGCAGCGTAGCGTTTGGCGGCATGCTCTACCAAGTGGCTGGCACATACATACCGCCCTGGATAGTTTACATCGCCGCCCGAAGGTGCCAGCACGCGCGCAAAATGTGCAAAAGCTTTTCGAACATGCGTGCATCGCCTTTGTACGGCACGCACATTCATGCCCATTGCAACGAGTAGCATTATGGGAACGATATATAGGCATGCATCACATACACCCGTCGCTCACTTTACTGTACCATCTCTACCATCTACAACACAATACTCTTGGCGAGTCATCCACCTAAATTTCACATTCATGCCAGCCCGTCTAATCTAATAGATTAGATCATGAACAAACCATCTTATCTCTATACCAAGGCGCGATCCCCGCAGCACAACCACGACCATAATCCAGGATCCTGTCGTACATACAACGCTGCGCTAACATCAATATATCCCCCCATGTCTATGCACACACTCGTCATACATTCACATCCCCACAGCCGCGATCGCCGGCAGCGCAGTGAAAACGAACCAAACACCTACGGCTCCGGCTGACCCGCGGACTTACCGACTTGACGAATATGTGTAATTTCCCTGCACCGCCGGCCCCAGAGGCATCCCAAGGCAACCTAACCATAACTTTCTTCGTGACAGTCTGCGCGCGCGACTCTTCTCTACTCCCACCAACCACTCATTTCTCTGACGCCCCCACACTATCATGACTGCCATCGATGTCTTCTTACCACGCGTCGGTTATATCTATTTCGATGACCACGATCAGGTATATCGCACACATTATCTATAATATATTTCTGATGTAACTATCAGAGACAAATCTTACTGATCAACGATGCAGCCCCTTGCCTTACCTTGAGACTAGATCGTATTATGGATGGTCCCTCACCATCCCAGCGTCGCTTCGGTTTCACTCAAGTCGACCCGAATGTCGTTTTCAACCATGAAGGTCCCGATGCATATATAGATGTCATCTGTTGTCACATCAAATACGGCCCAGACATCATAAAAATTACCATCACCCGTACACCCCAATTCTATCCGAACACCCCGAACCACTATCAGCCGTTTCGCACACCTGTTGCGAACCGTTTCATCTATATAAATCGCGTCGTACATCATAAAACTGGATACAATGGAACAAACTCAGATGCAGACAGCTCAGAAGACAGGTTTGACCACGAATGAAATGCAAGAATGTACGTCTACCACTATACATCTGCGAAAACCCTATTCATCAACCTCACCCATCTTTTATGTACAGATACAGATGCAAGACTGTTAGCATTCGACACATACATATACATCCAATTCTTCGCGTTTCATATCATAATCACATTTTTTCAAATCCCTCGCCTGAGCTTCGAATCCAGTCTCAATTAGTGACGACAAATAACACTTATTCACACTTGCGGATGCCTCACACCACTCATTCACGCGACATCTCTATATTTTCATGTCTTCAACACGGAGCTTTTTCGTGCGCGTGATATGGTTGCGGCGTGTGCGCGCAGCTAAATCTTCACACGCTACAAATTAGTGTGAGCGCGCCGCACAATCAAACGCGCTTGTCGGCGCAAGCCAACCACGCAAAAGCGACACACTGCACTTTCGGAACACATGCGCAGTAGCAGACAGCTGCAGCGCACATAAATAGCGGGTTCGCGCTGCTCATGCTATGAGAGACCGCGCGTATCTAAAGCGCGCGCACCACCGCCGCGCGGCTACTGTGAGCGCACGCAACCGCGTACTCGCCGCGCACTTAAAATCTTACCCGTTCGTAGCCACTACTCTACAGCCTTTCACGAGCGCGCGCTCTATAAAGCTATGTATTGTACGTCTACGTGCGAACCGAACTCCATTTCCCCACCACACAACTCACGCGGAACCGCACTTCCTTAGTGCGAGCAATAACCTTTTTATACAGCAAAACGTACGACGCGCACACCCCGTACAAGCTACGCCACAAACATCTGTCCCAACAATATCAGAGCGACTCCATGGTCCTACTTTAATTGCCATGCGCCCTTATATTCTACAAAAATCTTCCCACTCATACATCATCTTCATCTACAAACTCACGATCCCCAACCGGCTTGTACTCCTCTTTCACCCATGCTGGTGACCACGCCGGAACAGCTACGTAATCCAATACCTGCCGCGCTGACCCACTATTCCTCCCTTGCCTATCTTTATCTCCTTCTTCCTCTGACGATGGCAGATCTGTTAAGTTCGACATAGTTGACCATGACATACCACGCGCACGTACACCTCCCACTTGTCTCGAAGATGTGCCCTGCGCATTTCTGGCAAAAACCCTATTCAGAACATTGACATCAACATTTTGTGTCGTTCTTCTGCTAATGCCAGAAAACTACATTCCAAACTATCAACACAACTAACCCTGTATACAAACCTGCGACCTACCTCTTCATCTCGAGTATCAGTCTCGCTCTCTCTCTCGACCACCTCTTGTTCCATCATGTCCTCATTCGCGTCACTTAATGTCTACCACAGACAAATCACTCACGGTTATCGTCTACCGCATCACACTCACCTCCGGATACATTAATTCCCCGTATCTCCACAAGTGTTCCTCAGTTGAACACGACAGCGATCGCTCTGTACTATCTGCCTCCCCATCGTTCACGCCCGTCTTTGTCCTCACATGTTCAACGTCCGGTTGCTATAAAAAGCACCAGATCAGAAGTAGCACAACCGGCCTATACACAAACTTACAGATACTCGACTCATTATCATTCGTCAGGTCGCACACAATGCTTTTTGCTAATGCCTTATCTTCATTCTGTATTTAAAAGTTTGTGTCGTCAAGCTGCGCGTTCGATTGCACCCTTTCCAAACCAGCACTATCAACTACGCACTGTCAATTCAATCCATCTGTAAAACCCGCCATAACACCGCTCTCGGCCACATCACGCTATACCTATTCCACACGCATCTAAAAACCTCCCCATTAGCTTCGCGTCCCCGACACCATATACAATTATATCAAATACTCACTGCGCCTGATCAAATGATCGACGCATTCTAGCCACTTACTCAACGTAGCAGATCACGAACATCATTTCAAATCAATTGTAGCTCGTCATCTGCTGCGTCGTCACAGTCTGCAAAAAAACAAGGACCCCATCCTAACGCACAGCTAGCGCTATGCCCTCCCGTGCCCAGGCGTACCCTCATACGAATCGCGCCTTGATGACACATCTCTCCCTACTGAACTAATACACCCACATCGTTCCTAGCCACCATCCTACGAACACATTCGCAGATGACTTCTACCACCATATCCAGCTATCTAGACTCTTTCGATTTTCTCAGTATTCACACAACAATATATATTGTATTTCCATATCACTGCCACGCTACTTCACTTTTCCGCCTGGACTCGATCTTTCCCCTCACAATCTAGATTCACAACCTGTCGCCAAACCGGAAATGTCCGACTGCATTCAGCGCCACTTTCGCCCACGCAATCGCAGCAGTGCACACGCACACCACCATCCACTCTCTACACGACATGCACCACACCCGAACATCTCTACATCTTACTTGATCGTATCATCGGATTTCCGCAGCAATATCACGATACAATAGCGATTGTTCTCAATACCACAGTGACTGCACGGTAAGATCGCTACCAAAAAAAACATGACAAAAACAACTGCCTCCTCAACCGATGTTCACCGCGACGACGGCCATGGTACAACGAACAATACGCCAAACAGACAACATCATGGCTGACAACACAGTATAGTACGTGTCCCATCATTTGCAATGCATGGGTCTAATATTCTTATACCATTCGATGCATACCACCTACCCAAGCGCATGCGACATCCGCATTGCCCACCCCGATGCTCGCTCCACCCCCACTGTATGCCGCGCGAGGCTTGCGGTGCAAGCAGCGCACGACTTTACCAACGATACGCGTAGACACGCAGCGCGAGCACGCCCCAAACGCGCGCCGGTGGCAGAGGCCAGAACAGCATAGTGAAAAGCCCTGTACATAATATTGTCACTCACTATGTCATAAACAGAACTCCACATGAAGCAGTCCCATCGTGCGGTACAGCGCGCGCACTTTGCGCGAGAAGCGCAGCCCCGCCCCTGCCATCAAAAAAGACCATACACCGTTCTGCAGTATAAACAAACCACACCCAATTTTAAACAAAATACATCGACCTAAACATCAGCATGGTCAACTTTTCCTGCGAGATCAGCCGAGCGCGCAGCGCGCGCGCATCATGCATTCAACGCGATAGCCCTTGCGATCTTCCGACCAGTACGAGCTCAATACCCCTCCCACTATTTCCTTCACACCGCGCTTTGCACAAAACGAATCGAGACAAGCAAACACTCAGCTGCGTAACTCGTCCGCAAAGAGCACGTATCCATCGCACGCAAAAACAGCTGCATGCTAGCGAGCCGCGAGCGTGCGCGCCTTTTCGAGCCCGTCGCTAGTGCCCGCCCAATTTAGCGCCCGCGCCCCGCGCCACGCCGCTCTCGGCGCGCTGCATCGGTGAATGCTACCTACGCCCGTCATTCTACAAACAATTCTTGGGACTACCTCTTTCCTACCCTTGACCCATACGTAAATCTCCACTATCGTCTGTTCCACAACTCAAACACAGATATCAATTCTTAAAATTCTGCCACTTTCAGTCTGTACGCACTCGTTTGCTCGTGTTATACCCCTACTCTAACCACAACAGCATACTTCTACTCGACCACATCCAACTCTCATCATCGTCCATTCACCACACCACATTAGTTCTTACCATCTCCACAACATGCCGCACCTCTTTCACATCATAAATTCCGCCATAACATCCCTAAAAACAACATTTCATACCATTTTGCGCCATCTGGGCACCAACAACATGCCGCCATCTCAGTGAGTACTTACTCGCTTAATACCAATACCCCATCGCTAATTTCACACCCTCTTCAGCGCTCCCTCCCCAAACAACCCAATCCAACCCTCATAAGCCTCCTCTCACCAAATCCAGTGAAACGTCTTCACCGTTTCCCGTCCATCGTTCAGTCCGTCGGTCCGTCCACTCAAAACCATGAATACGAAGCCTCACTCCGCACACTCGTCGATTGGCGTTCCGAAACAACAACGATCGTACCCACATTGACGACACACAACATGGAAACGATATACGAGCACGACCGCATTGAAGAGGAGGGCAACCAGTAAAGTCATGAGAGCATGCGCATGCGCTCGAATCGAACAACACGTCATACGTTTTCTTGTTTTACATACCATTGTACTATCAATATAGTAAACGTATTCACGCCTGACCGACTGAAAACAGCTTCCGCCCACAAAACCATACTGTACCAACGCGATACTACGACATAACGCGATGTTACAAATAAATAAAGTCATACGCATTTTCTACACACGGCACAATCTAGACACCACACCTCCGGCCTCAATGCAAAACGTATTCCCTTAACTATACACCGCAACCGACAGGGACCAGGCTATGCCCGTAGGGTCGTGTTATTGAAGTAGACCTGCAAGTGGACGCGACAATGCTGCACACGTCAACTCTGACGACCACGTGACCGCGGCAACGCTCACCGTTACGTTGGCGCTGCGGTATGACAATGGTAGCCTTGTCAAAGTCCTTTATGCATCGCAGGTGGACCGAAGATGTAATTCAAGGGACAACAGAGTGGGTGGCCAGTAAGTGCCTCAATCCTCTGACGTATATTGCGCGTCTTTCATTTTCAATCAGCCCATTGTCTGCGACAGTGCGACTTGAGCAAGACTGGTCATCGGTTTACCAGTGGTTTACCCTCCCCTTTAATCACGATCACAGTGATACTAAGGGTAACCCACCATCATGGATGGCGGGTCAGCGGCCTCCTTGCTCAATAAAATCGCCGACGGCAGTGCGTTCTCTTGAGTGTACCTGCGATGTCGCCGAAAGCACCTCTCACAACTTGCCTTCCAGCGTGGCTGCCGACGTTACGAAGCCAGACGAGCTCGTTCAGATCGTCGCCGAAGTATGGTGCCCCGAGTCGTACCCTCGACGTGCTCATAAACAATGCAGGCCTCCCTGAGTACGACGCGTACGAGCCCTTTGCGCCGATGCCAATGACGTACGATCAGGAGAGCTGGGTGTGGCAATTCAAGCTGCAAGAGGCTGGTCGCACGGCGCGCTCACCGCCGCGTTCGTCCCGCTTCTCACACATGCCGCGATGGCTGGCGATGGCCGCCGCAGCGTCATTCTCGTCGGCAGCGTGTCTGGCGACATCTGGAACCCGATCGCGATGCAGGACGGTACGTCTACAGTCTGCCAGGGATACTTCCATCACTCATAGGCATGCAACATGCAGGATACACCGCTTCGAAGGCTAGTGACCACATGTTAGGCAAGCTGCTCGCGGCCAAACTTGTGAATGTCGGTATACGCGCGTCAATGCCGTCTCGCCGGGCACGTTCCCATCCAGGATCAATGATGTCACAAGCGTGCGTTCGCCAAGCCACGCCGATAGAGTCAAGGCCCTAGTGCATCGACGTCTTTCTTTCAATGCAAATGCGACGCGTCCTGGGATGTGTCGGAAGTACTCAGCCGCGTCGTTTCCATTTTGAGAAGCCTTGTTTTCGATTCGAGCGCCCAACGACGCTGTAGTAAGTTACTAGTAGCATACGCAACAACCTTATTATAAACCTGGAGGTCTGTGAGGCTGGTAAGTCTCTTTACCTCCTGTGAGAGCAAATAAGAGTATTGACTAAGTACTCACGTCAAGTTCTGCCTCCATATATCGAGCATACCCCGTGCAGCGAAGGCAACTCGCAGATCGCAAGCACCGAAACTTGGAAGTTAACATCACCTTCAAATCCGAGATAGGCATTTCTTGTTACCTACACAATGCGTCAGTACACTCCCATGGTGACGAGCCGTTGTTTTCGAAAACGGACAGGTGCGTACAAGTCCACAGCTTGCTGTTCCTCGGCACTGGATCCCTATAGCGCCTGAATCCTACAGGTGCAGTCGCCAAGTGCGGACAACGGCATGCATTGTCTGCAGTTGAACATCTTGTTCTCCCTGCTGCCTTGCTATGAATCTTTGTTCTGAGAAAGTTGGGTGATGTGCGGCTGGAAGTATTAAATCGGTATGCTCTGGCCCGTGAACGTCAAAACAATCAGGTCACGAATCAAGATGTCTAACAACCCTCGGCCCACCAAACGCTCCAGATATGACGTCTCGCAACAGGCAGGCTCTTCAGATGCACTGGAGGCTGGTCCTTCGACTGGACCGAATACTTACCAAGGAAGAGAAACTGAGCCGCTGGCAGGTTCGTTCGAACCGAGCCCATACCATATCGACTCTGCCGTCCAAGAGGACACCAGGCAAGTCTCTAGCTTTCGCGTACGTATTTCGACAGTGACTGATGCCTGTAACAGCGATCATGTTGGATCCGGAGCAAATAACGCCCAGCCAGCAGCGACGAGTAATTCTGCTTCAGATCCAACAAGCACGTGAGTCCGCATTCGGTTTGGTTTCTAGGATATACATCATTGATGTAACGAGAGACAGTTATTTGGATCAAAGCTCACCAGGACATGCATACCCTCCGATTTCTGAATCGCCAAGTCTTCATGGATATGAACAGTGCGTCGCTCGAGTAATCGCCCTTATTTCTCATTTAACGTGAGAAATGCAGACAACAAAATCATCGCTCTCTGCTGGGACCGATCCCGTTGTCAAGGCACGAACAACAGCAGGCCAGGCCTGCTGACTACCCTCGCCTTTTCCTCGACATTCGTTCATCTGGCAATCTCGCAGCCGCACACGCTCAGCCGCCGGACGTCTACACAGCCATATCACCGTCTTTGTTGACCGTCGGTCCTTCTTTTGGTTCGCCTAGTCCCAGTGGTCAAGCAATCGCTTCTGGTCAAGGCAAAGTCAAGGGCGCGTCAGGGAATCGAGGCCGAAAACGCAAGGCGATGGACGAAGACGCGGAGGGAGAGGACTCGGCTCCTTTACCGGCGCTGCCTAATCCTTACTTTCAGCCTATGCCGGGACAAGTTTATGTCCCGATGGCATCGCTCGGTCAGCAGCAGGCCGGGCCTGCTGTGTATCTCCCGTCGTATGGCAATTTTGCAGGTGCTCCCGCTCTGATGCCGGGTGTTCCAGTCTCAGCTTCGGCGCCTCCCTTCGCCATGTATCCTCCCCAGCCGCGATATGTATTATCTGCATCTGACATCCAAGCTTCCACACAGTCGGCTCCCTTGCGCTCAGACTCACCTGCTGCAGGCGGCCTTAGGAGATCGCCTCGCCTAGCCAGTCGTAGGCAAAGTGAAGACGGCGAAGAGGCCTCAGAGGGCGATGGCTCGCCCATTCCACGACCGGCACCACCGGTCGCCTCGCCCTCCGCTCCTCCAGCTACTCGGTCTGAAAGAGGAAAGAGCTACAGGAAAAAGATTGCACAGAATCAAAGAGACCTGAAGGTCGATCGTTTCTTGGTTTTAAACGACCTGCTGGAGGATTATCGCGTCGTCATCGTCGTCAATAAGAATGGGAAGAAGTGGACACCACAACAACAGATATTGCAAAATGGTACGTGTTCGTCTCTGCATGAATCTGTCAAGCACATGCTTAATTATGACTTCGTCTTAGCGATTTCATATGTGCAGAAGATGCAGAAGGTGCGCAACGACGTGATGGTAGAGTGCAATGAAGCGAATGCGAAGCTGGAGCAAGCGGAGGCAAGATGTGCGCAGGAACGTGCAAATGCCGAGTCGCTCTGGGAAACCATGCAGGGATGCCAGCGAGAACTGGCAGCGCAACGCAAGGAGGGCGATAGTTGGAAAGCCAAGACAGAAGAACTGCAAGAAGAAGTGAAAGCCCTGAAACGGGAGGTAGAGGAGCTGAAACATAAATAAATATGATGTATCATAATCCTGTTGTCAATGCTATTGCGGAGAGTCGAACAAAACATGCAGGCCTATCTCTAAGTTGGTCAATGCCCTCTTGAACTCCTGTACAGGACACTGCGATCCCTACAACGTGCGATGTTTTGCGAAATGACCTCCCCGCTCATCTTGATATCGTTGCGAATGGCCTGCAACTCCTCATCGGTCCAACCGTACTCCTTCTGTCGCTCAGCTCGCGTGACCTCACCTCGTCGCTCTCTTTCTGCAAAGGCCGTCTTGCGTTCCCTTACGATTCGGAGGTGGTCTCTCATGTCTTGTAATGCGGCCCTCATCTCTTCGGAAGTAATCTCGCCACGGTTATATCGTTCGCGCACAAGGCTTAAGTCTGGCATTTGGCCTTGCAATTCTCGAAGAGATATAAATGGCGTGTCCTCGTGCAGTACTGAAACGATAAAGACAACTAAGTCCATTGGCTCAAAATAAGATGCAGAGACGCACTATTTCCATCTAGTTGAAGCTCCTCCATGCTGCCCGAGCTTGAAGCAGCCGGCTCTCCAGCAGAAGCTTCACTTGTCATGTTCCGCTGGCGTAATATCAAATAAGCAACCTTCGGTGAAAGCGAGTCAGTCGCAGTCAACAGCAGAAGGGCAACTACACGGACCTTCCTCGATGCCAAGGTATCTGTCCAGAATGCATGTGCCATGCCTGCCGGAATCCTTTTTATACCATGGCCGCAATCGCAAATAGGCCCGTAGCAAAGCTCACGCCCACAAGCGGGGACAAAAGCATGAGGCATCAAGGGAGCGCATTGGCGCGTCCGCCGCAATGCATCACTGTGACTCCATGCTCGCCAATGGCCAGGAAGATGGGATGGTCAATCGATAACCTAATTAAGAGCATAATTTTGGGTACAGGGCGTCAAGTGACAACAGCAACACAATACGTAGACTGACCGACATTGCAAAATGGCCCTCGAATGTTCCATCTGGAAGCAGACGTACGGCGTGTGGCCCTGCCATCAGATGCAATCATTAGCCGCAGCAAACAAAGAGAAGTCAGTGTCTGCAATGCGGCGCTACGTACCAAATGTCGGCGCGAGACTCAGATACGTATCCCTTGCGTATCCCTTCCCAATCTACTAGCCTGAGAATATCAATGCCTAGAGATGAGCTGAAAGCGTTCTGCAGCCTTGCTGATTGTTTTGTAACGAGGACTGGGAGAACTCGGTCTGCTTATTGTCTGTGGGTTGCTACGACAGTCGTGGCGCGAGGACAAGTCCTTTGTGGAACGAACTTCGCGTCTCGATCAACGGTTCGGCTTTTGCCGGCCTAGCCTACGTTTCGTATCACTGCTCCTTCAACTTGCTTTGCCTGCAACGTTTCACGACTCGGTGCAAGTATCACACCGAGATGACTTTTGAGTACGTAGCCTCAACCTAGCAAGGTAGTAACCGACTACTATCTTCGCTCTGAGCTCATCGTTCTAGGCCAGTTCCGAAGGTTTCTCCATGTGAACAGGATACGTATCCAGACGTAGCGCCGCGTCGGAGATCTAGAGATCAGCTTTTTTGTTTGCAGTGACGACCAATATTGCATCTGAGATGCATGGCCACATGCGACGTCCCTGCAGCTAGATGAGTAAGTAAAGCATCCGATGACGGTATCGCGACGCCTGTCAGCGACATATTGTGAGTCTACGTATTGTGTAGCTCTCGCCGCTCGACGCCGCGCACCGAAAGGAATGCCCACTATTGGGTCATCGATTGTCCGTCCCGCCTTCCTGGATACTGGCAGTGCATGGAGCCACAATAGTGCATTCGGAAATGCGCTCCGTTGATGTTTCATGTCTTTTTTCGAATTGCGCTTTGTCAAGGGCTACCTAGAGAACAGCATATAAATGAATCCGGCGGCATAGGGCTTTGACCAACTGTCTCTCCTGTGAACGCGGTATGTGCTATTGACGTACTGTCATCAACCTTGCTCAAATTCGTCTAGATTCAACGATGACATCCTCACCTGATACTGTAGTTGCAGAACCGCCTGTCTCCAGTGCTTCGAAGTCTAAGGATTCCCGTGCGCTTTCTAACATGCCATGGGAAGACCACTATTGACGTGTTCTGTACTTTTCCAGATGTTGATCCTCCGTTTCTATCTCGCCGAGAGTTCGATGCACTCTGCCCGGACATCGACGTACTGAGAAGCCGTAGACGACGTGGTGAAATTACTCACGAGGACTATATTGCTGGGCTTAATGCTGTACGTGATCATCTGCTTGCCGCAGGGAAACGGGGTCGAAAGTTCGCGGAGCGAGACCGTCGAGGTGAGATCAGCATAGATGAACTGCAGAGGGAGATCGGCTGGACGGATGAAGAGATGCAAAGGGCCCATGATCGAGCCAAGCTGGAGTCGGAAGTTACGCAGCAAAATATTGCGCGCTGCATCACCCGGAGTGTTCTATATCGAAGTGCAGGAGGTCATTGATTAACAAATGTTGACTATTACATCTCGTTATGACAACGTCCTGTGGCATACCAAGATCATAAATGCTTCGAGATACGGACCTCCTCTTTTAGTGCCGCTACCTCTTCCTTCAGTGTCGCTATCTCCTGGTTCAGCGCCACTACATCCTGCTTCCATTTCCGTTCATTCACTCCTAATTGGATACACTCATCGTCTTTTTCCTTTAGTTCCACCTTAAAAGTAGCAAAAAGTGAATGGTGGATATCCTCAAGTTGCTTCTTTTCTTGAAGAAGGCGGCGGTTCGCCTCGTCGAGCTCGAGAGCGTACTGTGTTCTCCCGCTGAGGAAAATCGCCAGCTGGTCACGCTCCTGTTTCACGTCTGTAAAACAGGCAATCGCTAAGGAAAGGTGAGTATTCAGTATCTGTTCGCCATCTGTATGCAAAGACGTACCATTTTCCAGTACCTCTTTCTCAGGTTTTTTGCTCCCGCCTAGCTTGTAGTGGACCTTGTGATCGGTACACAGCAGGTCGTTAAGGATTAACCTCGATGCACTATTGTGGGCCCTCGACTTTAATGCGTAATCCTTCTTCTTGTCCCGTTCTTGATTCGAATGGGCTGGCAACAGAGTCAATGGCGGGGTGGACGGTCCCGTGCCCTCTGCAGAGTCTGGATCTGTGTGTCTTGCCTTGCCCTTGCCCTTCACGCGTGCTGGTACCTTGGTGGTTCGTTCTTGCTCATGCTGCGCTGAAACAGAAGCCGAGTCATCTTCCTCCGCGTCTTCCTCGTCCGCCTTGCGCTTGCGGCTTGTAGACCCAGATGTCTGTCCAATTGGATCTTGGACAGACGGCGCTCGGAAATGAGTCCATGGCTCCGTAGCTCGGAGGGAAGGATCGATGACGGAGGGAGTCGTAGAGCCTGCTGCAGGGACGCCTTGTGTCTGAACGGGAGCATCTGTGACATAGCTGTGCGGTTGGCCCTGAGATGTGGCATACGGTCCGCGTGAATCAAGCATAAGAAACTGCTGAAATGAGAGAGATGAACCATGGGTCGGCTGGAGTCGATATTGTCTACGATGTCCACATTCAATGGCCCGAATGAAGACAGACGACTCGACCAACGCACATTTGATGTTCATTCTCGTTTAGCATGGGCGTACGCAGATGGAAACCTGCTTGGCTCGGAGGCCTGTAGCTGCCGCACATTAACTCAATATCGCCCACAAGAGCGTCGAAAATATGGACTCACTCATTCATCGGGTACGGGGCAGTGTTGACCAGTGGTGGCTGGGTAGCGGATGTTGCATATATTCCAAAAGCACTGTGGGATCAGACGTCAGCCACTCTCTACATAACTAGAGGCTATGGACTTGCCTGACACCCTGGATCGGTCCTTCGGCACCCAGACTATAATCATGGGACCATGCGCTCGATCCCTGCTCGAACGCACCCGCCTGCGGTTCATATCCACGCCCTCCATTTGCGCTAGGAACTGTCGAAGGACCAGCCTCCGATACGTCTGAAGGACCTCCCTGATGTGAGACCGAACGCCTAGTCCGTTTAGTGGGACGAGGATTGCTAGCCATCTTGGTTCGTTGCTTGCTATTGATTTGATGTCGCAAGCTTGAACGTACCGATTTAATACGCGCAACCGAACATGATCCAACTTATCTCAGAACAAAGGTGCACAGCAAAGAAACTGGCGAGAACAAGACGTTCGAGTGCAGACAACGCGTCGGATTCGGGACCTGTATGCACCCACGACGCTAAAGGACAGCTGTATGCACCTGCCTGTTTTCGAAAACAACACTCTGTTTCCATGGATTCAGGCAAGTGCACGGACACGACATGGAACATTGCATGGGTGACAAGAGATGCCTATCCCGGACGATTTGAAGGTGACTTCGTGTTAGTAGTATCTTCATGTTGCCTTCGGGCCCGGAATCTAAGCATGATCGCTGATACACGCATAAGAATCTGATATGAGAAATCAGTAAGAACTCGGTGGGCTCTCATTATAAAAAGATTCGACGATCACCTCAAGACATGATTCGAAATCGTTGCGTGAAGTTCGCAGCTCTCAGCTGCTGGAGTCGAAGACAAGGAGCATTTCTCAAAATGGAAAGTGATGCGGTTGAGTCTGAGGCGCCCAAATCGCAAAACTTGTCAACGTCTAACGCGACCTTCATGAATCATGGTAACCTCCATAACGTTCCAGAGGTGACGATCTATGCCTCGAGATGATGACCTTCACATGAGAGGCCAAAGTCACCTGTCAACTCGTTTCTGCGATGGACAAGGCCAGAGGGACTA
The DNA here is from genome assembly GCA_006506795.2 of Hericium erinaceus. NCBI lineage: Eukaryota > Fungi > Basidiomycota > Agaricomycetes > Russulales > Hericiaceae > Hericium > Hericium erinaceus. The sequence goes on from CM021163.1 coordinate 2,249,429, forward strand.
GATATCGGTGGTATGAATCCAACGCTTTATTCTGCTTTATCACACTCCACTCCCTGCGATATCATCTCCAACTCCGTTACGTTCCAGAAGTACGGAGGTCTTGACGTGATCAGGATGATCGGGAGAGTTAGATTGCTACGTCAGTTATCCCGGATGGGGACGAGCAAGGCGAAACGACATCCACACGAATACCGGGGTTCACCAGTTTTGCTGCGAGCACCTTGCCCAGTATGTGGTCGGCCGCCTTCTTAATGGCGTAGCCCACGAAGTCGCCTCTTCATGATTGCCGAAGCCGCCCTTGCAAGACTGCAGGCGCACTATCTGTCACAGATTCATCGCGGTTAGGTTCCAGATGTCGACTGCACTGTTGACGAGCACATCAACCGGCCGACGACTTGCGACGCGATACCTCGTCGACAATACAAGGGAGATCGACTGCTTTCAGGATGTCAGCCGTAACGCTGGAAGAAGGGTCGACAGAGATGAGTGCTCTATTTCTTGATATTCAAAAGCTATTAGACTTCTCACCGAGGACGAGACCATCCAGAATCACAGATGATCCCGACTTTAAGTTGCTTTTACATTCAATGACAATGGCAACATAGCATTTGAGCCTGGAACGCTGAGAACGCTCGGGCTCTTGTCCTGCACTTATGCCTTGATCGTCGATGTGAGCGCCTGGAGGCATCTTTACCTCCATCTTCATGTCAGACGCTCGCTGTCTGCATTCGACTTGGTCTCTTGTATCTGTATCGTCACCAATATTCTTTCCAGGCATGGCTCACTCATCGCAACTGAGAGACGATGAACCAGTAAAGTCGCATTTCTATTTTGACGATGGCTAACACTGCAGGGCAAGTCATCAATTTCTTCTGGGCTCTTCTTCCCAAAGATGTACTGCTCTACGCTCCAGCCCTCGCATTTGCTCTATTTCTTGCCACGATCTATCACATCCGGTGACCCGAGTTACAAGCCAACACCGATATAACCCGTCAAAGCACCCGAGGGCCGCACTACGACGCCGGTCGATCTACGCATCTCACTTATTGTGTGACCACCTGACTCCCCAGCAGCGACGCTTCTACCATATTGTGATAGTCAAAGCGAATGGAAGCCATTGCGTCATTAATTTCTACTCTGCCTTCCTCTCGCATGGAGCTGTGATGGCGCATCGTGATGGCGCAGTCAAAGCGTTCGTTGGGCGCTTCACGCTTTTTGTTGGTCCTGCGGTTGCTCGCGCTTTGACCGCGACTAATCATGACCACAGGATATAAAAGACTTCGGCGGGCATGGATTCTGACCAGTTATCCATTCTGCGGACTAGTCGCATGTCGCTGAGTTACTGTCTCCCAATCGCGATCCGCTCATATTCGTCTAGCATTCAACGAAAATGCCATCTATTGTCGACACCGCGAGTGCAGGCTCGTCGACCTCGAGTCCTTGCAAAGCAAAGCCAGAATGGACCAGTGCGTTTTCTGATATGGCGAAGGAGCACTAATAACATGTCTTGATGAATCTAGGACTGGACGTCTCGTCTTTCTTCCGAGGACCGTCCTACACCAGGCCGTCTCCACCAATCCCGAAACCTCGAGTCGTACCGAACCAATGTCGCCCAACCAACAAACCCACCGCCTATAAAATCAAAGATCTGACCAGCATGCCATCCCCTTTCAACATCGCGGTCGCAGGCCCGTCTGTCGCCAGTCCTTCGAAGGCAGAGCCAAAGAGGATTAGTGCGTCTTCTGATATGATGAAGGAGCGCTGCTAACATATCTTCGTGAATCAACCCAGTTCAGTTCCTGGACGTCGCGCTTTTCTTTGAAGACCCGCTTGACACAGTGCCATCTCCCCGAACCTTGAACCCTCCAGCCACAGCGACCCAACGTCTCCCCGACGGCAATATCATCCGCAACGCATACAAGCAAGCTCCACAATTCCCAGCCGTCCCGAAAATGCGCCTCCACGACGGCCGCATCACCCAGGATATGTATTTTGCCGGGCTCAAAGCCCACTGCAGCCGTCTGGCCGATCGGCAGGCGCGCAGGCAGAGGCTGCGCGGACAGCGGCTGGAGGAGGGGCTGCCGCCGGTGGAGCTGTGGGGGTATAGCTGCACGGAGGAGGAGCTCGAGGTGAAGAGGGTCTGCGACGAGGTCAGGCTGCAGATACAGTTGATGCAAGGGAACCCCCTCAGGGCACTGTGATCCTGGGCCATCGAGGCTGTGTGGAGTTTTGCATACCGTTGTGCAATGAATCTTTCTTTCCTGCGACTGGCTGATAACTCACATCGTGCATGGCTTCCTCAAGTTCCGAAGAACTTATCGCGTGCTGCCGCTATGCTTTCAGATTCAAAGGATTGCTCACAGCTGAGTGTTTGATCATTCGTTCCACCATCCTGATTGAAGCTTTGATGATGCACTGCGATGATGCCTCCCGTTGGCATCGTAATCTTGTCAGTCCAGCCTTGGTCCAGCCTGCAGTCGACCGTACTGAACCCGTCCCGACTCTCCTTCCGCCTATAATCAGACATACACACAACAGCGCGTTACTATAATCATAACTAAGATCAGCATCCTAAATCCACCCTCGCCAATGACCCCACGTAGAAAAGCGTTGTGATTCAGTTCACACGCTCCCCTCTAGCAGATCCTAACTCGGGCTCTTCATCCCGCGGCACGATGCGCATGCGCAGCGGCATCTGGTTGCCCGAGCCCGGCGCAGACTTGACGAACGGGCGCGTCACGACGCTATCATCGACAGGTGAGCCCACATGGTTTACGACGGAAAAGAGGAAAGGAAACGCACTTGACCCGCTTCTCGATGACGATGTCGTCGTCGATTGTGAACTCGAGGTCGCGCAGCAGCGTGTACAAGAAGATCTTGATTCTGCAGCGCCAGCACATCAGCTCTATACGCAGGGATAAAGGTAGGAACATACTCAGCCAGCGCGAAGCGATACCCGATGCACCCCCGATGGCCGTTCCCGCCCGCCGGCGCGCCATTCAAGAACGTCAGCGTGTGCGAATACAGGCCCTGAATCGCCACCGCCGCCGCAGGCGGATTGAGCCATCTATCAGGCCTGCACACTCCCCATCAGCCAGCACCGCGCGCGACGGCAAGCATCTAGACGCACCGGAACTGCTTCGCGTCCTCGCCCCAGATCTCCGCGCACCGGTTGACCGCTTGGATCGGCACGGTGACGATATCCCCGCGCCGCAATCGCACCGCGCGCTCGACGGCCCACTCCCCGCCACGCCGCACCCGTACGCCATGCGCAACCGGCACAAGCACCTCCGCCTCAGGACCATCATACACGCGCATCGTGCTGCCCACAGGCGCATGCAACCTCAGCGCCTCGCGCACCACGCGATCCAGCAGCACGCACTGCTCAACGCGTGCCAGAAGCTCCTCGCCGTCGTCCTCCGCCGAAAGCTCGAGCGCGCGCAGCTCCGCGCGCACGCGCGCCTGCACGCCGCGCCCGTCGCGCCGCGCGAGCGCGTAGAGCGTCCACGTGAGCGCGGACGCGCTCGTCTCGTGCCCCGCGGCGAGGAACGTCGCGATCTGCGAGAGCACCTCGCTCTCGGAGAGGCCCTGACCCGCCGCCGCGGCGGACGCGCGCACGAGCACGCTGAGGATGTCGCGCGCCGGCGCCGCGGCGGGCTTGTCGTCCGCGCGGCGCTCCGCGATGAGGCGCGAGCCGATGCGGTGCATCGTTGCGCGCGCGTCGGCCATGGTTTTGTTGTTCGCGCGCTGATGGCACGTCGGTGGGTGTTTTATTATGGGGAGATGCGGGGACACTCACGAATCGCCGCAGGATGGGGAACCAGACCTGGAAGATGGTGAAGACGCGGAACTTGCGCGCGGTGGAGAAGATGACGCCGAATGCGTTCGCGAGCTCGTTCTCGGCCGTGCTTTCGCCCTGGAACGGGTCTGCATTCGGTACGGCGGCGCGCCGGGCGGTGCGGAGGGAGTTGAATTGGTACCCAAAACCTGCAGCGAACGGCGTTTCAGGATGAGGAAATGGAGGAAATGAGGGCCGGTGGATATATATGGGCATGGACTTGCCTGCCTCGCCGATGACGTCTAACGTGGCCCGGCCTAGCCAAGAAAGGACATCGATTGATGGGTGCTTGTTCGCTTCCGTATCCCCCTTCACCTCCGCACCTGCGTTCTCTTTCTTACCACCATGTTCCTCATCGCTCTGTTTTGACCGGCGCCGGAGGTGGCCGTCGACGGGTCGCACGGGGTCCAGCGAGCGAAGGAAAGAGAACGAATCGTACTGGGGTTGGCTCGTTGGTGGGGAAGCTGGGGAAGGCGACTTGGAGGGCGCCGATGCGAGGTGGACGAAGATATCTCGGAGCTGCGCGCGTGTTAAAGGCGAACAGAGAAGGTCGGTTTCATCATACCTCGCAGGCCTTCTCATAGAAAATGGGCGCAAGTGACTTTATATGCGGGGTCGTGAAAGCTTGATTCTACAATCGTATGCCGATTGACAACCAGGAGGGCATTAAGGACACGACACTCACCATAATCTTTCTCTACAGACGCATATAGTCAGCGCCAAGACTGCACCCTAGTAGATGGTACACACCTGCCGCCGGTGTGTTTCGCCCTCGACCACGACGAGACCCTCATGGCCGGCTGCCATCGCCGCGAGACTCTCCCTGACGAACTCAGGTTTCGGAAACTCGTACGCATGGCCAAGAATCCATGCGAGCGCAGCCGGATCCGTCGTCAGCAGACGCCGTCCACCGAGGAAGCCCCGATAGACGAGTGTGCGGCCGTAGAAGGCTGTCCATTGCGAGATAATGTCATTATTCTCCTGGTCCGCAAAGTCTGCGAGGTTTCCGGTGAGAAATGATGTAGATGGTGGGCCCGGGAGAAGACGAAGCGGCGAGCGAAGGTTTTGAATGAGGAGAGTGAAGAGCGGGGAGAGGAGGTAGGCAGTGAGGGAGGTGATGGAGGCGACGAGGACGGCGGTCGCGCTCGGGAGGGGGACGTGTGCGAGGGTGAGCATCGCATGAGGACTGGCCTGCAGCGAACGATGGGTATAAACTGCAACGAAAGGGAAAAAGAAGAAATCGAACGGCCGTCAAGGCCTTTTGGCTTGACAAAGATGAAGACTGCTTGCTGCTCAGAGGCGAAAGCGACCGACGCTAGCGCCCGATCCCCAGTATCCCCGGCGCGCCAAGCACCCGGGCCCGACGACCCCGACCGCCCAAGGCACTCCTGCCATCTTCTGCCATTTCCTCCCTCATCCTCTCCTGCTCTCATCCACCTGATTGATCTTGCGCACAACCCTCGTACGCTATACACCGGACTTTTGCGCTGGATCGACAGGTTCAACTGGAGCTGACTGCCGGCGCAGGGTCACTGTCATGTTGCCATGCTGACGACCTGTGCTAGCGCGTCGCACTTGGAGCTGCTAGACGAGTCCGCGACATCGCGACACCGCCGGTGTACATGCATCGGAGCGCGATAGCTCGCATGCACCACGTTGTGCCCGACAAGTCCGCATGTTCTGCATGTTTCTTGGCCTTGGGGCCGCCCAAGCGCTCGCCCGGCCCGCCCACGGTTTCAGTCTGCCTTCCTGCCTGCCATGGAGAGTGCATTCCTCAATCTAGAACACACGCCTGCAATATGCGCCGCGCGTCCTCATCCTAGTGTCAGTGACCCTTCCCCGCCGCTGTTCGATACACGACTCCGTACACGACCCCCTGTCCATCCACGCGGGATCTGCTGCGATCTGCCTCCGACGTTGCGCCGTCCCGCCGGGTGCCTCGATCGGTGGGCCCGAAGCCCTGATTCCTCGGTCCCGCATGCAACGCCAGTGGGCATCTCGGCCAGGCGGACTGTCTTCTCCGCGTTCGACGTCCGGACTCCCTGGAATGTGGGATATCCAGGCATCCTTCCTTGGCGTTTTGGTCAGGAGGCCCGACGTCCTGCGCGGGTCTCACAGACCGCATCAGCGTGCGGGCGTGGTTCTGCGCGAGGGCCTCAGGTGAGCACTGGTGCGGTGTGTTCTGATATACATAGTGATTTACAGGCGCATACTATACTATGCCCCCGCTACCCACGATCTCATCGACAAGGGGCAGATGCCATCCGTCCATCAGGCATCATTGATCAGTATTCAATCGTGCAATGCGTTCACACCCCCACACCACAGATCAGATGCGGCGTGCGTCTATCCGTAGAGGCTCGCGGTGGCGCTTCTGTGGATGGGTTTCTTGGGTGGTCATTGACGATTGGGTGGGTTTCAGGTAGGATCATCTCAAACCGCTCAGTTTCAGGGCGGATCATGCGTCGACACGTCGGCCTGTGCGGTTTGCGCCCTCGCACGCCCAGGCGCACGGGATCCGCGTCCTATAAAGTGCACGCTTCTATTGCTTCTTGCTATATGATCTCTACAAAGGCTGATATTCTCGTGCGATACAGCTTCGGATTAATGTCCGCCATGGCCGAGACCTATCGGACTTCTATGTTCACTTTGTGAGTTTATATCTTCCGTATTCTCTCACACTCACTATTTACTGAATCTGTAGCTTAGATCCGTCTGTCTCAGAGCAATGCTTGGCGCGCATTCGTCCGATACGATACGCCATGATGTTCATACGGCGATAGACGGTCTTAAAGCAGCATCCGTTCGCGCGATCACGCCTTCAACAACGGCACCTAGATGGAACTGCGTTCTCTCGACGTTGTGTAACCGTGTGCGGGTCGCACCGGGCGTTCATGGCGCTTTGGCTGTCCACTGCGACACATGACAAACGCACTTCGTGAGATGGACAAAGTAAAAAGCGGTGGGCCTGCATTGTTCAATGCATGTGTCCATTATCCCTTGATCTTGTATACACAACCACTCAAGGTGAGTAACATACCCGAAATTGTACCTCTTACTCATGGTATTCGTCCATCGGGCTTGTCTGTCACAGGCACTGTACTTATCTGAGGGCGGCAGAGTTGAGTTTGATTCCTTGCTGTGTGGAGCCTTTTTGATACGCAGGACCGTCAGCCTCGTGGTCGTCATGGTAAGTATACATGTATTTCTACCTATTATTTATGCTATATGCCAATTGTCCATGTTCTTCATCGGTCCCAGGATCAGCTTATCGAAACAACACACCGAGCAGCACTTCGCGTTGCAGGAGAAAGATGCCGCTTAAACATCGTGGTATTCAACCCACTGTTTGACCACAATGACTGGACAATCATAGGCTTGCACATTCCCCGGAAGCTAGACTCGACCATGGCTGACTGTGCTCTCGTGTTTTTTGATCGATAGCATCGCGCTGCACCAGACGCATTGATGTCGCCATGCGCAGTGTACATCCCACCTACCTGCTGTTGTCGGTCGGAGTTTCCTTCAGATTCCTCCGCAATCGATGTTTCACTCGTTTGATCGAGGCCAGGGACATCAGTGTAGTCATGCTCGTCGACTCGAGTTTTCGAAGAACGTACTCGGAAGAAAACGGACAGCGTGCTTGAAGGACAGATGGAACGTTGTCATTGGAAATGAAGTCTTTCAAGGGACGCAGAGGGTGATATCGTAGCGCATTGGCTCGCTTCAGATGTCCTCTCCAAGCTCGCCCTTTGCTCGATCGATTGGCGTTGAGCGCAAGGGACGCCCCTTGGTTGAGCGAAAGTCAAGATGTTCAGAAGGCAAAGGCTTCTGACCCAAACAAATGTAAACAACGCGTTCTTGTCGACAGCCGTAGGCGTCGTCACCTCGACCAACCCAACCGCTGTCGATTCATTTCCTTGAATCTCTACACGGAATGATTTCTTGACTAGTCACAGGTCCATACGAACAATCCTATCTGAACAGGAAGACTACTCTGTGTCGAGTTCGTCACGGTCGTGAGTTGTGAATTCCGAATTCACTTACTTAGCATCGTTAGGAAGCATTTTCTTGCCGCATGGCATCCCTGAGGTCTCCGAAAAATCCCTGCTACACCCGATCCTCAGCTTCTCATCGAACAACAACCCTCGGCTGACAGCAATCTAGTGATCCGGCTTATGATCTGCAGCGGATACTTTCTCCGTCAGCGCAGGGTCGGGTTACCCCGACGGGTCCTCCGACTGGATTTTCTCTTCGAATTCATGGCCAGCGGTGAGCCTTATCTGTTCATTCAACGGATTTCACCTTTTGTTATAATCTAGACTTTACGACCATGATGCACGCGGAGACTCGTTAATCGGAACTTCGCTGGCAAGAGTCTATGTATTTTTTTTTGTATTCCATATTTGAAACTTCTGCACCACCGGAATACTGATGTATACCAGAAGTCGCGATTCTCTCCGAAAAGGCACCTTTCGACTGGGCTCTCACCAGGGTGTTGCTGACATCCTTCTCAGCATGTTGAAATTCCAACGTTCGCTGTGGAGGTCAGTCAGATGGTCGCATACTGAGCGGCCTTCACCCACGGTTAAGCTGGTATGGAAAGTAATTTGCACCGAAGCCAAATGCAAATCGTCTTCTGCCGTCCCCGTCCGAGCCCGTTCTCTTTTTCGGGGTCGTTACTCTTACCCATCTTATGCGCAGGTCCAATGACATGTATGGTCAGGTGCGTCGGGCTTTTTGAGATCTGCGCAACTGGAATAGTCCACAGAACCTGGGTTCCAAGTATGCAGGGCGGGCTCTCACAGGATATAAAGTCGACAGCTCGTTTATAGTGCTCCTCAGGTCAAACTAGCTTCCCCAGCATTTTTACCTACCCACATCCGCTTCAACATGCCCGTCAATCTCAACCCCAGCAACAGCGACCCCACCAAATTCAAGGTCGCCGCTGTCCAGGCTGAGCCGTACGTCTTCCTCGCTCCTCAGCGGCCCGAAAGCTCAACAGCGGCCCGTCACTGTCAGCGCCTGGCTCGATCTCCAAGGCGGCGTCGAGAAGACGATCCGCATCGTCACTGAGGCCGCCGAAAAAGGCGCCAAGATCATCGGGCTGCCCGAGGTCTTCATCCCAGGTGCGCCTCCCCTCTCCCTCACGGGCGAACTGCATCTTCACGACGCACTGGCGCCCGCCCCCGTATGTCGCAGGCTACCCCTGGACGCCGTGGTGTAATAATTTTGTCGACTGCCAGGACATCCTTGCGAAGTACCATGCGAACTCGCTCGCGGTTCATTCGCCTGAGATGGATCAGATTCGCGAAGCGGTGAAGAAGCTCGGCGTTTATGTCGTCTTGGGTTTCTCTGAGCGGGATGGAGGCTCGCTTTATATCGTGGGTGCCGGCTGCTTTACAATTATTTTGAGCTAACCACATTCCTTGACGTAGGCGCAAGTCACCATCTCTCCTAAGTGAGTATAATTTCCCGAGTGGCTGCGGTGCGTCGATATTAACGGTAATGCAAGGGGACAGATTGTAAACCACCGCCGCAAGATCAAGCCTACTCATTACGAGAAGACTATCTTCGGCGATGGAAACGGTTCGTCCTTCCGCCTCAGTTCCCATCATCCATTCACGTCGTCGATTCCTTGCGACAGCCCAATCCATTCACAACGTGGTGCAGACCCCCTATGGCCGTCTCGGCTCTCTCAACTGCTGGGAGCACATGCAGGCTTGTTGTGCTCTTGTATCTTCCCTATCTTTTGACTCAATATGTCTTCTCTTCGACAGCCCGCTCTCAAGCTGCATTTCTTCTCGCAGCTGCCCCAGATTTTCGTCGGTGGCTGGTGGCCCGCATTCAAGGCCGGCGCGGGCGGCTCGCCGTACATCGTCTCCGGCGAGGCGTCCAGCCGCATGACGCAGAGCGTCGCGATGGAGGGCGGCTGCTTCGGTCTTGTCGCGTGCCATGTGGTCAGCGAGAAGGGCGCGGAGATCATGAAGATTAAAGGCTTCCCGTGGTTCGAGTTCCCTGGCGGCGGTTTCACGACGGTATGTGCAAGAAATAAGTGCATTTGCCTCGGAGAAATACTCATACAATAGACAGATCTATGGGCCTGACGGCTCGGCGCTCACTTCGCCCATTGATCCTGGCGTCGAGGACATTGCCATCGCCGAGATCTCGCTCGATCAGATCGCGGTGGTCCAGAATATCGCGGACCAGATGGGCAACTAGTGCGTTCTGCTTCTATTCGCTCGATAATTGTGGCTGATTTTGTGATGGCATCAGCTCTCGCCACGACCTCTTCCATCTCGTTGCTCGCGGCAAGAACTGGGGCCCGGTCAAGTACGAAGATCCCGAGGAGGCTGCAGAGCTCGAAGCGGTGACAGCCGATATCAAGAACGTCCTCTGATTTTCTTTTGTTGAAAACTTGTCTACGTCATTGTACGATAGCGTCAGTCTGGTGCGCGGATGGCTGCTGGTGAAAAACAATCCCTGCTCAGTGTATACGAGACGATCACCATCATTGGTTGATCAAACTTCCTTGACCTGTGTCCTTGGACGAGCCTGCTTAGAGTGTTTCAAGATCACCAGGTATCTCACCCTCCGTTGTAAGTAATTACCCTGGTGCGTCTCCGGTTGGCGCAGGCAGTTGACTCTAAGCTGCACAACAACGTGGTCTACCAATTTCAAGAAAATGTTATTGGTCTTGCGGCGATGTATATAGTACTCTTACATCCAACGTCTGCAGATCAACGCAATCCTCTGCGCTATACCGCATTCGACGACAGTAAATCCAGCATCTCCGCCATAGTTTCAAGGTAGGCATCGTCCACCTCTTTCTTTGTCCAGCCGTGATGCAGCAAGTCAGGAAAGTCGAAGTTGGCGCTTGGACACCCTGGCTTTCCGCACGAGGCAAGGAAAGCATCAACCTTGGCCAAAAAGTCCTTGTCGAATGGTTGAGCGTGTTCGCGGCGCGCTATCAATTGGCGTATGTCTGAGCATTGACATTGCGCTTCTGAAATATACAGAAGAGCTTGTCAGGAATTCGTTTTCGTAAGGTGCTCAGCAAGCGCACGAGGATTTTCTTTCTTTGAAGAGGCTGAGGCAGGTTTTCCTTTGCATACGTTGATGGTAGCTGTGGATGGCATGTTCGTTGAATGCGTGACTAGGCAAGAAATCCAGAGTGATGAGCAAAGCGCAGTTCGGCAATAGGGCGTCAGCGACACGGAGTTGGGTTGCAAAGAGAATCAGTGGGGTAAAGCCATCTACGCCAGTGTTGCTGTTTATATATACATCTGTCCACGCATAATGGGGCAACAGGTCAAAGCTTATGCATGTCGATACGTGGCGAGATTAAAGGCCCAAGGCAAGGCAGTCTCAAAGCACCTCCATAACGCCGCGCAGACGCGATGTCAGAATGGAAATGAATGGCCCAAGCTATTGCCTCGTGGTTGGTCTTCTAATTATTGTAAGCCACAGATGCCACAGACGTCGGATTGGAACAAGGGAAGATACGTAGACTGAAGTTTTCGCATGGTCTCCGGACGCTTTGGCTGGCTGCATAGGTGCTTGTGCCTCGGATCTTCAGTCGCAACTACATAATCGTCGCAGCAAATAAGGAGATTTCGATGTTTAGAATGCAGATGTATGTACGCCTAGATTATGGCGGCGAATTCGGGCCTCGAGTAAGCAGACCTTGAGCTCGAGAGAGATGACGAATCCGAGTCGATCTCTCTTATTAGTTGCTAATCACCAGATATTCAATGCAGAGCCCAAGCAACGGTTGACAGATTGCTCTGTAGCCTTCGCCATCGTCGAATCAGGAGGAATCCAAGTCTATTGTTTTTCAGTTGCGACGAATGGTTATGGCAGACGAAGACAAAGGCGTTTCGAGGCTCGAACTGACCCTCGGCATTTGCCGACCAGGCCTCCTTGCATGTTCTTGACTAGGGAGGAAGAATTGGAGCTCGAGCAGGCATATCAAGGAGAGAGGCAGAGATTATATGATATAAGGGCACACATCCCAAGTTCGTGCGGTTCGATAGTCATCTGAATCGCGGTCAAGGATACCCGACGCACGACGACGTGAGACGTTACATGCCGTAGACCGTCGTCTCGATCCTCAATATGAATGCGTTGACGTTGCATACGATCTCCCATTCCTCGTACATGTAGCCATATGGTCCGCGTTTCACAGACTTATTGGGCTCGCCCCTCAGCTCCCGCACGCGCCTCGCGCGAGCCAGCATCTGGTCCTTCCACCGCATTGCCTCGGCGATGAATTCTGCATGGGCGACCTCGCCACGCCGAGTACGTTGCATGAACTGGGTGAAGTGTCGACGTTGGATTTGGCACGCTTGACGAGAGGTGCAAGGATCCTCTGAGATAGAAGAGCTTGAAGCAGACGCGATGTTGGGCTTCGACAACATGTTTACTGAACGCGGAAAACTAGATAAACTCTGGCTGAAGGTGAGCAGAATGCGATCCAACAATACTAGCTGAGCAACACACACCTTGTTGATAGGAGAAGTGGATAGCTAGCAGCCATGCGAGTCGGAATCCTTATATGCCGCGATCACAGATAGCACCTGCTGCGAAGCTCGAGGTGCGCGTAGACAACTCACAAAAAATGTAAGGTCCAAGAGACATGCTAGCAGGTTGTCAGAATGTGACGTCGTAGCTCATACGACCAGAAAAAACACAAGAAACAAAAAAAAATCGACAGCGAGTCACTGCATACGAAGCGGAGACATCAGAGGTACGGTCCGCCAGCCAGCAACACAACAGTAGATATAGACTGACATGACACTGCCATGCTCCTCAGATCCTCTGGTCAGCTGCATCCTGGTGCGCCGATATGGTTGGCACTATGAACCGTCAGATGGAAACCGTCGCCTCCGCGACAGATGGTGGAAATTGCAGCGAGGCGGGGTACGTGTCTTCGACGGAGCATCACAGCCTACGATAATCAGCTCTGCATCGAAAGAATTATTGTTTGCGTACTGGTAGTTGTTCATTCCCTGGAAAGCTGGTTATTGTCTTCGAGCTGCGAGAGTACGGATATCATCAAGTTGACGAACTTAATTGACGAAAGATCTCGACGGGTAGCGAGGCTCACGCCGAGCTCGCAGTATTTTGTCCTCGATCCGAAGGCAATATCTGACATACATCTCGCCTTCAAGCAGCAGCTATAAACTGCCAGTGAGGCTGGAAAATACTTTGCAATGAGATGGCGTGTGGTTGTGCGTAGTGGCGGCGACAGCGGAGTTTGATTGGCGGAGGTATAAAGCGGTACCAAATTAGGAAGCCGACGGAAGCATCTTGCTTTACGCCACAGAGATCCGGAGTCATTCTGTCGTCATCCGTAAGTATCTCCATTCAACCCATCCCAGATCTCACATTATCTCCGTCCACAAAGATCTACAAAGATCCACAACTCTTATACTGTATATATGCCTGCACTCCCGCTTGAAATATGGTGGAACATCTTCCGCGAAGCGACAACTGACCCTCCTTACCTCGACGATGACCACGAGCCCTTCAACGAAGATATCACAGATGACGACATCGTCAATCGGCGCCCACAGCCGTCTACCCTCGCCACCAAACGGTCTCTCGTACTCATCAACTGGACATGCTACCACCTTACCATGTCCATGCTTTGGGAGACTCTGGTCCTCGACAGTCCCGAGAGGGCTCGCCAGGTTCTGTCGAGCATGTTGGGGTTGTGCCAGGCTGTCGGTGGTGTGGACATCCTTCCTGGCCGGTTTGTCAGAAAGATCCTTTGCCTCCAGGACAATTCGATTCACCCAGTGATCGATATGTCCCAATTTGGGGTGCTCGTCGCTGAAGTCATAAGTCACTGTCCAAAGCTGGCAGTCTTTACCTCTCGCGGTTTCACCGAGCTGTCAGTTTTGCACCCCATTTTGGACAGCCTCGCAGACTCGGCGGCGGCGGGGAGTTTGCGCAAGTTGGATTTCGGGTATTCGGATCAGTGGTTGACCTGGAGTCCATCGCAGTGGAATCTCGCGCTCGGGCTGATGGGCTCAACCACCGTCCGAACGCTCGTCCTTCCATTCGATTCGCTCGGTCTGCTCGATGATACCCTCGAACAGCCGTCGCCTTTCACAATCTATCACAACACCTTATTTAAGAACTTGCGGGTTCTCGTGATCACTCCCCGCATCTTCCTTCTGTGCGCCCGCATCGAACAGGTGTTGCCCCAGCTCATAGACATACACCTGTTCGGTGCGGTCGTATCAGCACCTCAGTCATCTTTCGTTCTGCAAAACATGCAGGCGATTCCCCATCTGAATGATCTCGGAAGTAGAGTGCGCTCGCTGCGTGTGCAGAAGCACCCACTGTATGCGTTGTCGCACATCAATGCCTGCTTCCGACTTCTCGCATTTTTTCCGCACCTGTCTGAACTCTATGTCGAGCTCTCCGACATGCAGACGCGTCCCGAACAGCTTTGGCCCTCGGATTCATACCATCCGTCGCTGAGTTGTATCGCGGTCAACCTCAGCCGTAAATCGATGCAGCAAATAGTCGAATTGCAATACGGCATATCCAGAGGGATACCGCCGGAGTTGCGGCCTATGGACCAATTGGCCCGTACGCTGGACTTGATCATGAGCTTCAACTTGCCGAACCTACGCACCATCCGCCTTCTCGGATGCTCTCAAGCCGTGTTGATGCCGCAAATCAAGAAGTGGAAGAAGTATCTGGAAAGCAAGGGAATCAACCTACATTGGGCTTGACAACATTATGCCATAGGTCCTCCACGATTTCATCCTCATTTACCCCTGATCTTCATTGCTTTCTTTTATAGTTCAACACGATGCTCGGATTCGACACTCGACCGGTTCCTCGACTTCAAACTCTTATCTCCTGCACAATTTCAAGCTTCAAGGCACCCATGTATGGTCAGTCCAGCATACTTCCTTTCACTTCGAAGGGCTGATCTATCCTCTGTTGAAAGGGTCTACCCTCGCCTCAGGTCTGGGTGTCGCTGAGCCATGCGATTATGCACGCTCTTCGCCGAGCCGCATGCAGACCATCGCCCTGCAATCACGACCCCCCGTGCATACACGATGCATGGAGGCATCAAGCCGCATTCGTGGGCGCAATGCAGACCTGCATACCTGCTATCGGGAGGGTCGCAGCATTCGTGCCGAAGACGGATGAACACCTTCTATCGCCCCTCCTTTGTGTCGCCTCTTCACTAGGAAGGGTCTTCTTTTACCTACCGTACTCCCGATGTTTTTGTCCCAGCCTTTTCTTCCTTTCCATCGCTGTATGTCTGTGAGCCAGTCTACTATAGTAACGGACCGTTCATGCTTCCATTTTCATATGTTTGGTACAAATCATCACTCAGCTACTTCTATGTCTGCTTACTCTCTTATTCCCGATCCGTCGCTGTGCGACTATAAACTCTTTAACCCATAGTGACTGGGCATTATTCATATCTCCACTTCGGTCTGTTTGATACTACCGAGTCCTTCGGTCCTTTTGTACTATAGCTTCCTCAGTTGCCACATACCTACTTTGATTATAGCTGTGCAGCAACTCCACTTCCCCATGCATGCATGCAATACTATCGTATTTTGAAAATGCAGCCTATTCGAACATTAATATTATGCGGAACGCCCAGCCGTCGATGAGGCAGTGGTACAGTAATTCGACTGGATCGGCAAACACCGAGCAATGTCATCGCCGCTTCGAAGTACTTGGAAACGATTTTCGAACCATTATTTCACCTCACCTCAACGATCTCGAATGGCATCCGCGCTGTCAACCGTATCCTCCGAGTATCGCAGCGCACGCAGTTAAAGAACGACTTCTCGAAGCCGAGTTGCAGTGGTGCGCTCGTGTTCTGGCTGATTATCTCGTTCATGTCAGGTCTTATTGTCCGGACGCTATCGTTTTACGTGGCAGAGAATGAGAACGAGAACAAATCTCGTCCACTCAGCTGTGTCTAATTCCCAATTGCTTCGATAGCTGTATCTGCGCGGTGTCTTGAGGCCTCGTAACTTGTCAGCACGCACATACGTGTCGCCAAGATCGCGTCACCCAGCTCGCCCAATAGCCGGCCGCCAGTCCGGGTTGGTCATTGTAACGGTAGGTCCATTGGGGCTTGAGTGCAGCACAGTTCCCGGCGATGAATTCGATAGTCCGCCTGGCGATGCAACCCAGCTGGGTGATGAGTGGACACCCGGGCAGGCGATGACACGCAACAGCTCAGAGCTGATGGCGACCAATCCATCGACTTTATTCCTGTCCAAGAATCGCCAAACGTGCGCGTGTAAGTATGGAAGTCTATCAGCGGCAGAATCTATGAGGACTATCCGCAGTGGACGCCCATAAAGCACATCTGCACAAGTCGCTGGCTAACAGATTTTGTCGAAGGAATCGTGATGGCTTACTCAGTTTTCAAGCCTTGGAGAGTCCCGTACCTATCAACTCCAGCGACATCCTGTGCTCTGTTGGATTTGCATCAGTAAGCACGTCGAGGAGAAGATGGTTTCCTGTGAGGACAAACGACGCGGCGGGACGAGCCACCAAGGACCAGTCGGACGCTCGTCGTACCGCATCTAACAGTACCCATCTTCTCCTCGTCCCATCATAACCAAGGAAGCTTATCGAGTTGCCTCAGCCATCTCGTTCACCGCATACACCGCCGATGTCATGCTCCCTGTCACAGAGCGATTCGAATGAGTACGTTTTCACTCTCTGCGCATTGAGTCTTCATTGAGTCCTCCATATTAACACCGCGCGAACAGTGTGTATCCCGAAATCGATCCCTCTAAAAACTCTACCGAGAAGTCTTTCAAGCACAAAGTCGTCCTCATCACGGGTGTCTCCCGCGGCATCGGAAAACAGTGTACCATCACCTGCGCACGGGCCGGAGCCCCGCTCATCATCTCGGCGTGCAACGCGAAGGTGCTGGACGACGTCAAGCAAGGGGTCCTGCGCGTCAGCCCGGCAACTGAAATTGTCTGCGTCGTTGCGGACGTGGCGGGTGTCAAGCAGGTCGAGAGGATCGTGAAGGCCGGTGTCAAACGCTTTAAAAAGGCTCGACGTTGTCATCAGCAACGCGGTAACGTTCATTGACTGGGATGCATTTTGCCCTTCGTAGAGTCGGTTATTGATTAATCATATGTATACTAGCTCTCGGCGAGCAGGATCTCGTCTCATGGTCGGGCATGCTCGAAGTCAACCTCCGAGGTGTGCACTTCCTCGCACAGTTCGTCTTTCTACTTCTGCTGGTCATCAATCCACGACACTGATCGCGCTCTGCTATCCAGCTATACGTTGCCGCACCTCGCCAAGACTGACGGCTACTTCCTCGCGATGTCATCTCTGAGCAGCATGATGCGCGTGGCCAATGGCAGCTCATACTGCGTGTCCAAGCATGCAGTTCGCCGCTTCATCGAGTTTGTCGCACTGGGTGTGACCTATATCCTCGTCGAATGCGATGTCCTCTGACGCTGGTTCTGGTTGTCGGAGTACCCTACCGTCAAGGCCTTTGTGATCCATTCTGGCGTAATCGCCATCGATGCGCATGCATAAAACGATTTCCTGGCGGTCCACGAGATCGGGTTACCTATGGCCACGACGATGCATCCTACCTCCGGTAATGCTGATTGGTTCTCCGGAAGGCATGTCTGGATTCCAAGTACATCAATAAGTGCCCGCTGACTGTTGTTCATGTGTGTAGGTTTATCTCGGCGCCGTGGGACCTGGACGAGGTCCGCGAGCCGTGGAAGGAGAAATTTGAGAAAGAGGCGGGTCTCGTGAACAAGCTTTCATTCCAGTTCAACGACACGTCTTTGTGGGTTGGATATCTCCTTTTCCTAGCTCCGTTGCATGCGGGGTCGATCGTCAGGTGTGCAGTTGCAGTAGTTTTATTCATCGACACTCTACTTCTCTGTCGTTCAGCATATAGCATATGCCAGTGGAACACATTAACAACGACAGGAAGAGCGGGCGGTCGAAAGCCAAAGAGGGAGCCTAAGACTTCTCACTGATCCTTCCAGAGCTTTTAAGCGATTTCATCGTCTGGGCACCTGACCACTCTTCAGCGCGGCAAAACAGCTTTTGCAATGACAAGCTGCGCTTCTTGACGCACCCGTCCGACGGAACTGGCAATGCTGCCTTGATAACAAGCCTACGGCTCGACTGACCCTGGTGCACCATACATCCCCTCTTCAATGTCTCTCTAACTGATATAAATATATTTTGTTCATGATCACAGAACATCCACACTTCACTCTTTACATTTCCAGGCTTAGGCGCCATACAATGTCTAGTCGGCCGAAGTAGGCGTCTAAGACTGCATTGAGCTCGTCAATGAACCTGTCGCCACGCAACACTTACTCAGGATTCTCATGGAGAGCAGCTCCTATATCCGCTCCGTGGTTTCCCTTTGTCACTAACACCGACTAGCACCGAATTCACCAAGAGACTTTCCCAATACTGCTTCCCATGTTCCGCTTACATTGTGATCATACAAGTTCGACCCTATTCCGTCAACTCTGTTCAACCTTATTGATTTATCCGAGAGCTTTGGTCTGGAGCGGCTTGCTTCTGATTACCGGCGGCAGATCCTTGAACGTGAACTTCTTTTGCATCCTTTCATGTATAGTATGCGGCGCCATTACGGCAGGGTGAGACAGGCTATAAAGGCAAGCCCTTATTGTGTTAAACAGAGCAGTTCTATTCACCCATCAACTGTACAGCCGGCAGCTTGGCAGTAACAGTAACCTCAACAGCAAGAATGTCCCTTGCCAACCGCACTGTCGAAGCAGACCTCCCGGTCACAGAGCGATTCGAGTACGTCTTACCTCTGTGTATGATACACGTTATATTGACACCGGGCGGACAGTGTCTATCCAGAAATCGATCCCTCCAAGCACTTCGCAGACAAGACGTACAAGGGAAAAGTTGTCCTTATCACTGGCGCATCCCGCGGCATTGGCAAAGAGTTTGCCATCGCCTACGCCAAGGCTGGAGCCGCGCTGGTCCTCTCCGCTCGTAACCAGAAGTCGCTGGATGACGTCAAAAGGGACATCCACGCCATTGATCCTGCGACAGAGGTCGTGAGCGTCGTGGCGGATGTGGCGGATGTCAAGCAAGTTGAGGCGGTCGTGAAGGCGGGCGTCGACCGGTTCGGGAAGCTTGACGTGGTTATTGCTAATGCTGGGATAGTGCTTGACTGGAACGAGCGTGGGTCTTTTGCAGTGTCTGATGTTTGGTGACACATTCATCGTCTAACTGTCTATTAGCCATCGCCGAGCAGGACCCCAACGCATGGTGGAGCGTCTTTGAGGTCAACCTCCGTGGTGTGCACTCTTCGGCACAGTTCGTCCTTTCTGCATCTGGAAGCCATTAATGCGCGATGCTGATTGCTTTTCTATCCAGCTTCGCGCTGCCTCACCTCGTCAAGACCGATGGATACTTCGTCGCGCTGTCGTCCGGCGCCGCTCAGTTCCGTGCTCCGAACGGCAGCTCATATTGCTTGTCCAAGCACGCAGTCAACCGATTCATCGAGTTCATCGACATTGGTAATGCTCGGATCCTGACCGTGCGCGACGCTGGTCCAACTATTGATTTCGTTGCCAGAATACCCCAACGTCAAGACTTTTGCGGTTGCCCCTGGCATAGTCCAGACTGACATGAAGGTGCAGGGCGGCTTCAAGCCTCTGCATGCAATAGGGCTGCCTGTGGCTACGATGATCTATCTTACCTCTGGTACTGCAGACTGGCTCTCCGGAAGGTATGTCAACCTATAAAATAGATCAATAAATCCATCTTGAACGTCCTTCATGCGTGTATAGGTACATCTCGGCACCGTGGGACCTCGGAGAGGTCCGCCAGCTGTGGAAGGAGAAGATTGAAAAGGAGGGTGCACTTGTGAGCAAGCTGGCCATCCCTGCGTAACGACATGAATGTACTACTTACAATAGAACGTAGACTTGGAGGTGGATCAATTGTAACAAACTAAAACTTGAGACGGAGGCTTTTGAATCCTAACATTGCCAAACAACGCGCCCATCACCTGACCACGTCTAATATCGCGCTTATCTCAAGTTCTTATCAGTGCCATTCCAAGCCTCGTCGTCTTTGAGATTGTGCATTACAACGGCGGAGGGGCTTTGAATCAAACACATCCGCCGACCCCCAGCATCTACGTAAAACGCGAACCTAAGTAAAGTATTCGCAGGAATGGCTACCACCGTGCAGTTCATCAACAACTTGACGCCCGCCGCGGCTTCCAGCAGCCTGAAGAACCACCATTCGCATGATGGCGTCGACGGCACGCATTCGCATGACCATGGAATCGGCGAGCATGGGCACACGCACGAGCATCTCGAGCACCCAGGTGTGGATCACGGCAGGTATACTTGGTGATTGATGCTCATTTATTCGATCTGACAGGAAAATTCGCGGAGCGGGATATGCCTGACTACTCCTCACGCAATTTCGAGGAGCGTGGGTTCACTGTTGGAATCGGAGGGTAAGCTTCTCTTTGGAAGCGTTCCATGTCGACCTGCTGAAACGATATATCTATATTCAAAGGCCCGTAGGCTCCGGCAAAACAGCCCTTACGCTCGCACTCTGCCAGCGCCTCCGCACGGAATACAACATCGGTAAGCATTCCTCACACCCTCCCATGCATCCGAATACCGTTCACACCCCACACAGCAACCGTCACGAACGATATCTTCACGAAGGAGGACCAGGAGTTCCTGATCCGCAACCGCGCGCTGCCCGCGCCGCGCATCCTCGCGATCGAAACGGGCGGCTGTCCGCACGCCGCGATCCGCGAGGACATCAGCGCGAACATGGGCGCACTCGAGACGCTGCAGGCGAAGTACGAGTGTCAGCTGCTGTTCGTCGAGAGCGGCGGCGACAACCTCGCGGCGAACTACTCGCGCGAGCTGGCGGACTATATCATCTACGTGATTGACGTGGCGGTGCGTGGCTTTGCTTGCTTCCAGGGAGATATATCGATTATCGGTGCACGTTGTTTAGGGTGGCGACAAGATTCCGAGGAAAGGCGGGCCGGGCATATCCCAGTCCGATCTGCTTGTGATCAACAAGGTGCGGCTGCAGCACCTCGTCTCCCATCCCTTGGTTGAAGTATTTTCTAGATCGATATCGCGCAATACGTCGGGGCATCGCTCGAAGTGATGGAACGCGACTCCAAGCTGATGCGGGGGGATGGGCCGACCGTGTTCACGAGCGTTAAGCAAGGAACGGGTGTGGACGATGTCGTGGACCTGGTTCTGGCTGCGTGGCGAACTGCAGGCAGCCCAGGGAAGCCGGGCGCTGTCGGGGACGTTGAATAGGCTATGGAAGATATGGACCGGAGAACAGGAATTTCACGTGGACTGTTGCATTGTAATGTTGCCCAGACTTGTACCACGAACACGGTACAGGATTGGCACAGGGACCTTCTCAAATTTGAGTTGGTCGAATTGACGATACGGACTTTGTTACAAATAGTGGATTCAAAATTAATTGTATTCGCTGACTTCTAGATATCGCATTAACAAAAAACAGATGAACGAAACCACTGCACATCTGCGGATCAATCAAGCTTATAAAGAATGGGCAAGAGACGCATCCACCGTGCCGACTATGTCGAGATGCGAAGCCTGCTCACAAGACCCATCCCCTTCTCTATATTCTCTCCCAAGATGCGACATAGCGAAGAATGTATTGTGAGGTGCCAATGAGGCAGCGGTCGGGCAGTCCGATAGTGGGTGTGGGCGACCTAGGACCTAGCTGAGTTCGAAACCTAACGGAGTTCGAAACTGGGCGGCACCTCGCGAGACTCTTGTACAGTCGATGATATCTCGCTCAAATGTCAATCATTTCAGTCCAACTAAACTCAAAAGTTCTCTGAACAGACAATGTTCTATTTTTGCTCAATATCGTGTGATACGCAGCTATCTCAGCGACAAACGGCAAGACGAAAGTTTGCCTTCGGAGGCGAAGACCTAGCGGAGTCCTAAACTGTTCCCACGATTTAATTGCTGGACTTCGTATGAGAACAATACGAGAAGATGTGCGAGTGCCGTCGAAAAAATGCATCTCGAGCAGCCCAAGGTACTTCAATAAATGAAGCTTGAATGTATATTGCTGTGTGGAATATCTATGATCACTTTAAAATTGGAGATTAGGCTATGCTTCAGCTGAGAATGTTGCACAAAAGGTTGAGAATACTAAGTACACATGATACCCGCATTGAACTTGGGCCCGAAGGGGCCCGGAAAAAATCGGTGGTCATTGGGAATGAGTTGGCTTCAGAATGAATCAACCATCTCCTCGCATCATAGCTTTGTAGTTGCTGGACAGCTAGTGTACATGGTGTGATGCGTCCGTGACAAAATCCTACTGTAGTACATTACTTACATTGCCGCGCGAAGCGCGGCGCACTCTATGCCTCGAGCGACCTTTCGAAAGTCTTTCTCATGTTCTCAAGTTGCATGAAACTCGATGCGTCAATGTACGTCGACGCGACGAGACCAAGACGCGTCTCGCACTGCCGCGCTTCGCGCGGCGGAAATTCGAATATTATATTCGAATAAATATATTCGAATATTTCTCCTGGCTGTCCACACCTATAAATGGACTGCCCGGTCGGGCAGTCCGATAGTGGGTGTGGGCGACCTAGGACCTAGCTGAGTTCGAAACCTAACGGAGTTCGAAACTGGGCGGCACCTCGCGAGACTCTTGTACAGTCGATGATATCTCGCTCAAATGTCAATCATTTCAGTCCAACTAAACTCAAAAGTTCTCTGAACAGACAATGTTCTATTTTTGCTCAATATCGTGTGATACGCAGCTATCTCAGCGACAAACGGCAAGACGAAAGTTTGCCTTCGGAGGCGAAGACCTAGCGGAGTCCTAAACTGTTCCCACGATTTAATTGCTGGACTTCGTATGAGAACAATACGAGAAGATGTGCGAGTGCCGTCGAAAAAATGCATCTCGAGCAGCCCAAGGTACTTCAATAAATGAAGCTTGAATGTATATTGCTGTGTGGAATATCTATGATCACTTTAAAATTGGAGATTAGGCTATGCTTCAGCTGAGAATGTTGCACAAAAGGTTGAGAATACTAAGTACACATGATACCCGCATTGAACTTGGGCCCGAAGGGGCCCGGAAAAAATCGGTGGTCATTGGGAATGAGTTGGCTTCAGAATGAATCAACCATCTCCTCGCATCATAGCTTTGTAGTTGCTGGACAGCTAGTGTACATGGTGTGATGCGTCCGTGACAAAATCCTACTGTAGTACATTACTTACATTGCCGCGCGAAGCGCGGCGCACTCTATGCCTCGAGCGACCTTTCGAAAGTCTTTCTCATGTTCTCAAGTTGCATGAAACTCGATGCGTCAATGTACGTCGACGCGACGAGACCAAGACGCGTCTCGCACTGCCGCGCTTCGCGCGGCGGAAATTCGAATATTATATTCGAATAAATATATTCGAATATTTCTCCTGGCTGTCCACACCTATAAATGGACTGCCCGGTCGGGCAGTCCGATAGTGGGTGTGGGCGACCTAGGACCTAGCTGAGTTCGAAACCTAACGGAGTTCGAAACTGGGCGGCACCTCGCGAGACTCTTGTACAGTCGATGATATCTCGCTCAAATGTCAATCATTTCAGTCCAACTAAACTCAAAAGTTCTCTGAACAGACAATGTTCTATTTTTGCTCAATATCGTGTGATACGCAGCTATCTCAGCGACAAACGGCAAGACGAAAGTTTGCCTTCGGAGGCGAAGACCTAGCGGAGTCCTAAACTGTTCCCACGATTTAATTGCTGGACTTCGTATGAGAACAATACGAGAAGATGTGCGAGTGCCGTCGAAAAAATGCATCTCGAGCAGCCCAAGGTACTTCAATAAATGAAGCTTGAATGTATATTGCTGTGTGGAATATCTATGATCACTTTAAAATTGGAGATTAGGCTATGCTTCAGCTGAGAATGTTGCACAAAAGGTTGAGAATACTAAGTACACATGATACCCGCATTGAACTTGGGCCCGAAGGGGCCCGGAAAAAATCGGTGGTCATTGGGAATGAGTTGGCTTCAGAATGAATCAACCATCTCCTCGCATCATAGCTTTGTAGTTGCTGGACAGCTAGTGTACATGGTGTGATGCGTCCGTGACAAAATCCTACTGTAGTACATTACTTACATTGCCGCGCGAAGCGCGGCGCACTCTATGCCTCGAGCGACCTTTCGAAAGTCTTTCTCATGTTCTCAAGTTGCATGAAACTCGATGCGTCAATGTACGTCGACGCGACGAGACCAAGACGCGTCTCGCACTGCCGCGCTTCGCGCGGCGGAAATTCGAATATTATATTCGAATAAATATATTCGAATATTTCTCCTGGCTGTCCACACCTATAAATGGACTGCCAGCGGTCGGGATATTGATCGAAAGGACGGACACACGCGGGCCGTCTTGGTCCGAGGAGTGACACACTCGTTTACTCCTTCATCTCGACAGCAACGCTCAGCGCTAGCAGCGGCAGCATCATACCCGCAAGACTCTTGTGGCCGAAATGATGAGTATTTCAGGATTTTTCTGCTCCTCTTATATCATTCAAACTTCACGTCGTCAACGCGTGGCGTCTCATTCCTACTTTGGGCGAGTTTGGTAAGAATCGTGCGTCAAAATTGAATTCCAACCACGAAAGACTTACTGTACATTTCATCGCATTTTATACCCAGCGCAATGCAATTCCCTTCGACCCTAAGACCTCTGTCCACCTCTTCCTATAAGGCTTCAAAATCACCTCTTGAGAGCATCCGAGAAGGCGGATGACGCTCAGATTCGGGAGGTCTATAGCCGTGACCACGTCCAACATTCGTGCCAAATGGTCCATAGGACAAAATTCGGGCCTCATCGAGCCTGAAATGCCATGACGCGACGCTGCAAGCATCCGCGCTGTCTCGCGACTGAGATGAATGGCGATGCAGGTGATAGACGGGTGGTGCAAATTGTGTTCATTGAAGTGCTTAGGGTATGTGTAAACTTCAGAAAGTTCCAGGTAAAGCTCAACGAGGAGCGGGAAGTGGGCGAGGAGCCGAAAGCAGGATATGAAGTGGTGCGGGTGGTATGACGGAAGTCCTCGTACGCGCATTGAGCGCACTTTGTCCGCGAGGTGAGGAACTTCCTGAATCCTGCTTTTGAATAGCTCTGTCTTCTCTTCAGTGACCACCACACCAAATAGGTGTATGTCGATGAGTTTGGGTAACACCTCATCGCCACGGATACACATGAAAAGGCGTGGTGTGACCACAAGGGTATGTACGTCCGCGAGCTGAGACGCGTCGTGAATCTCCACAGGCTGCGGGAGCCGTAAATCGAGAGGCTCGGCATCGTTGCCTTCGGAGGAGTCGAGTGGGATGACAAGCGTCCGAACAGATGTTGATCCCATCTGTTCGACCACCAGGTTCCACTGCGATGGATTCATAGTCAAGCACTGATCCGATGACCCAAAGTCGAGCTTGCATAACGTTCGCGACGACGCGGTGTGTGCAAGACTGTCCACGATGGGCCACAGCACAGCTGCTTGTGTGCATCCGCGAGACGCGAATAGTGCCAAATTTGGGCAGCATCGTACAATGTCGGATACGAACATCCCAAGTTGGGTCATATCGACGCTTGTTTGAACTGACTCGTTGAAAATGCAGAGTATCTTTTTAACAAACCGCGCAGGCGATGGGCCTGCATCCGCGCCATCAATGACCCAGTAAAGTCCCGACAGACCTGACAGGATCTGGAGTGCCCTGTCCGTACTGTCGAGAACAAGTGTCTCCCAAAGCATGGGCATGGCGAGATAGTACCATGTCCAGCTGACAAGGACGAATACGCGTTTCGCAGCGATGCTGGATGGCTGGGGACGCTGACGAACGATATCCTGGATAGTGATATCCTCGCTAAAGTGCGCATGATTGTCATCAAGGAAAGGCGGGTCAAGCGTCGCCATGCGTATAATCTTCCGCCATATTTCGAGCGGGAGGGTTGGGATGTTTGTAGGAGAGTCGACGTGATGGTTCGAATTCAACATGTTTACGTCACTATTTCCTTATTTAGTAGCTTCTTATAGCTCCGGTAAACCCTAACCCTTGGCGATAAATACTGCAGAATACTCACGAGTCGTCTCTTGCCAGTACTTGGAACTGCATTCCAAGACGCTCCGCTAGAACTTGAAATTTACTTTCCAGAAAAATAAGTTTTTCGACGATTTCATGAATGATACCTATATAATAGCTGACTGCCTCTCTAAGGAAATACTGTACATCGATCAACAAGGATCCCGAATCACTGCATTCGTGTCTCGAGATCCAAGCCCTCGACATTCAAAAATCTTTCTACCAACTTTCTAAAGTCTATAGTATATCCATGCCATTAGGCGGGAATGGCAAGCCTGCTCACGAGAACCGCCTCCTTCTCGATCTTCTCCTTCCACACCTGGCGAACTTCACCGAGGTCCCACGGCGCCGAGACGTACTTTCCAGACAACCAATCAGCGTTGCCCGAGGTGAGGTAGATCGTCGTGGCCGTAGGCAGCGCCATCTCGTGGATCGGCTTGTAGCCGCTCTGCACATTCATGTCGGTGGCGATCACGCCGGGATGGAGCGCAAAGGCCTTGACGTTGGGGTATTCTAGCGACCGGGAAAACCGTCAGACTAAGTCGCTCTGAACTATGACACGAATTTACCAAGCGGGATGAACTCGACAAAGCGGTTGACTGCGTGCTTGGAGACGCAGTAGGAGCTTCCCTTCGGGATACGCATGAGGCCGGCTGAGGAGGACACTGCGACGAAGTAGCCGTCGGTCTTCGCGAGGTACGGCAACGTGAAGCTGGACAGTGAAGCGGCATCAGGATCATGCATTGATGGTCGCCAGAAGGAAGACGAACTGCGCCAGTGAGTGCACGCCACGGAGGTTAACCTCGAATACGCTCCACCAAGCGATGGGATCTTGCTCGCCGATGGCTAATACACACAGATGAATCATTATTGCGCCGCCAGAAATCACAAGATGAAAGCCCACTCACGCCCGTCCCAATCGGCGAGCTTCCCGGCGTTGGCGATGACAACATCAAGCTTTCCAAAGCGGTCAACTCCCGCCTTCACGACCGCCTCGGTCTGCTTGACGTCCGCAACATCAGCCACGACGCTCACGACCTTGGCGGCGGGGTCAACGCGCAGGATCTCCTGCTTGGCCTCCTCCAGCGACTTTTGATTGCGCGCAGAGAGGACGAGGGAGGCTCCAGCCTTTGCATAGAGGATGGCAATCTCCTTGCCGATGCCGCGGGAGGCACCGGTGATGAGGACGACCTTGTCCTTGTAGGTCTTGTTGGCGATGTGCTTGGAAGGATCGATTTCAGGATAGACACTGTCCGTGGTGTGTCAAAAAAAAAATCAAAGGCGCAATGCAAGATAGCACGCACTCGAATCGCTCCGTGACTGGGAGGTCTGCATCCTGAATGAAAGTGGTGGCAGACATGCTGCTGGTGCTGTCGATCTACTGGCTGGGAGAGTGAAGAAAATGTGGGATTGTTCGATGCATGAACACGACCATCCGGCTGGCCTTTATAGCCTGGCTCGTCGCCCCGTCTCGCCTGCCTGACCTTGAGGCGCTGGTGCATATTGGTCGGACGAAGGTAATTTCGGCTGACTGATACAAAAGAAGTTGGAACTGCCCCTTGAATTAGTAAGAAAGGAGACCAAGTCGCATCAATAAGCAAACAGATACATCCTCACAGATGCAAATGCGCGGACGCTGAGAGTAAGTGCACAATAAGTCCTTCGATAGATTGGCAACCAATTGAACTTGCATGATTATTAAGCGCGTTATTGGGAGTAGTAGGAAGGTCTCTTGGTGGACTCGGTTCCAGTAGTCTCCTTAGCTGACCTCGGACGGAAGACAATCGTTCTGTCTACTGATAGTCGGGTTTACGATGCATAGACCCGATGGCGACGCGTAATAACATATTTGACTTCTCTCTATGCGGGATTGTTCCCAGCGTCTAAGCTGAGTAATCTGTCATCTGGAGAGAGCTGGACCGTCGAGGCTAATAGATCCAAACGAAGGCGTGATGAGTGTAGGATAAGGTCTCATGCGATCGATGATAAGAAATGCTGGTAGGCGCTGCAATATTCAGTCGATGAATTAGTCGAGCTGAGTGTGAAACGGATGTACAAACTGCAGTGTTCCAAGGACGACGACTGAACGCACAACAAGCGTGCACGCGGATATGCAGGCTGTGTGAAGAAAATCGAGTACGAAGGCGTGCACAGAATGAGCGGACCCTACTCGTACACGTAGCACAAATACCCTCCAGTAGTGTCCAGCACGTCACCGATAGTGACCTCCGGAAACATGCCATCCGCTGGTATTTTCGAGTCGAACTGACCACATATTTGTCAGCATCTGTGTAACATCACCTCGCCCCGCTTTCACTCACGTTCAGGAAAGGGGGTGCACCGTTCGGATATTGAGTGTACAACGTAAAATTCGTGGTCTCCTGTACAGTCCCACCATGGAACTGCCAGAAGTTGGCCACATTACGATGCTGCCAGTCATACCAGACTTTGTCGACCATCTTCCAGAATGTCCCGGTATCAGTCAGCAGTTTATTCAATACGTAGCAAGGCGAGATCGCTCACTGCATGGTGCATGAAGAAGAGGGGCTCTGATTGGGTTGCCATTGCCTTAGCTATCTTGACGGGATGAGAAGAGCGCAACACATGCTCACCGTTTGCCGACCAGGTTGGACCTGGAGTGCAGTTCTGTGGCGCGTTTATGGGGCACGCACCACCAAGATCACTACGACAATACACAAAATGAGCACGGTCATTGCTCAGAACGATACTGACAGCTCACCCTCCCATAATCTCATGAACGCTCGAATGCGCACCCTTCAGAGCAGTCAGCAATCTCCCTCACACACGATATTCGACTCCATAAATGCACCTCAGGCTGCTCAAAGTACTTCTGAAACCCGACAAAGTCGCCAACGAAGCCTCCCACCATTTTTTCGACCTCCGCCGCAGTGAACGACGAATTCGCCTGCATCGCAGGGTCCGGAAAGAACGGTGCCACGGCCGGCGTGTCGAGAGCGAGGAATGGCTGGAGCGTGAAGTTCCGTCGCAGGATGTGTGGGGCGGGGTACGATAAGTGCAGGTCGCTGAAGCCGCCGTCGGGCACGGCGAAGTCGCGTGCAGGATCGCCCCAGCCGCCAAGCCCCCTGGTAGGGTCAGGATCTTGAAAGAAAGTAGATCCAAAGAAGTCAGCAGCATCTTCATTGGGGAAACAACAATGATGTTAGCGTTATGCACAATTTGGCAGAGAGAGCAAGAAATGGCTAGCTTACCTTCGGTCCAGTTCCAGTATGGCGAGGCGCCGGTGTAGCCGCATTTTTCCTTGAGCGCAGTCTCGTAAGCTTGGACATACCACCGATGCCAAGGGAGAAAGAGCCCAGTGAAATGAATCTTTAACGGCAAGGTCAACAAGCTGCCGAGCTGACCCCGAGAAAGGAAAGGCGTACCCTGGTGTTAAGATCCATGTGCATATAAACGATATCTGTAGAGTAGAAATGGTTATGGTATCGGGATATAGGCTACAAAGAAACACACCATCTAAGAAAGAACCGGAGGAATTGACAGGCGGAATTTGTGAGATTGAAGGATCAACCGACGGGGTCAAAGCCGGGTTGTGAGGAACGTGTGAAAGACACTAGAATTGACGATGATCAGCATTTCGGCAATATGCAAGAGACAGATGTGAACAGCACGTTGACAGCCCGTATCCAGTCTGTTCGCTGCTCAGAAGTGAGCGCTCGCCATTCTTTGCGGATGGCAGGCTTCGTACAGGCGGCGGCTTCTGCAGAAGCGACGAACCCACACAGGGCTGAGAGAATGCTGAGACATGTGAGTAGGAATGCAAATATCTGCATGGCTGTCGGGTCAGCGAGGAAGACAAGCTCACCATATTTATAGAATTCTTGGACAGTGTCAACGATACCATTTGGGCAGCGCATCATTGTCAGCATTAAAGAACAGCCGAAAGGAAAGGTGTGCATCGATACGAGGAGTAGCGCCGCCGCGCCATTTAAGACATTTCTTCCTGCTCGAATGCCAAGTCAATATGCCCCGACTGTCGCATACACGCACGACCCTCGGACGAGTAGACAGGCGTTTGAGGAACGGGGACACGTTGTAGATGACACTTACCACAAAGGCTCATCCTACGATACACGAGGCCGATGATCGCTTTGCTTCGATAACAAGCTGGAAGGGGTGGGTGGAAGGGTACCTAGCGCATTCGATGTTATGAAGTGGCCTGAGGACACCTCATGGCTTGTCGTGTATCTGAAACGTGGGTTTGTAGAGGTTTGGGAAAAGGAACATGGTCCAGATATGACTTAATATACACAGCGAAGGACGCAGGAGAACGTCCCTGGCGTGCAGGGCCGTGGATCGTGGTGGTATTGAGAGCCGAGCCAGGCAAGTTTACGGAATCTTCGGTGCACATGGGTATGTATCAAGAGACCTTCCGCGATGCATGAACGTGATGTTCTGAGCGGCTGCTAGATACCCTGCGATTCAGGAATCGAATCCAACGAAAGGTACCGTGACGTTCAGTATCAGATGAACTCACTGCATCCACATGCTTTGTACTATTGTAGTGTTCTCGGTCTTCCTAGGGTTCCCCCAGCGGCATACAACTGTATAGTTCCATGAGGGTCACGGCAATCAAGAAGGGAAGCTGGTCGATACACAAGGAGAAGAACAAGCTCTAGCGCCGTGACCGGCCCCGAACGCGACGCGCCGCCCGACACAGCGGCGGCGACCGTCACAGCCAACACGCGCTTTTCATTCAGAACGTCACTCCATCCACCGACCATCCCGGCCATGACCAAGTCGGTCACTGTTTGTATATGCACAATGGAAACATCACCAGTATCATATGCAGGCAAGAAGCCAAGGCTAGAAGATCTGGTTCAGCCTTTGCTGGACTTCCTTCAAGACTCTTTTGTCGCATCTCTGCTCTCCACTCACCCGAACCAGGTTCCCAGCGGAGATTTCGTTCTACCACCGGCATGGGAGCAGCACACATGGTGGGACTGGGCTGTTTCTGAAACTTCGCAAAGCGGAGAGCACCTCTGGATGTCGCTCGTACGGAGATACACCGATTTGACTCGCGAGCATGGGAAGGTGCGTTCTGCCTGTAGACTGTCGTCTCCAGATCATGTTTTGCTCAGGTTCTATTTGCTGATTAGAATGAGCATGCCGGCATATCGTGTTCTCATTCGACCCTTCCTTCAGATCTGGCGGAATTTATTCACAATGCCAGTCATCTACAACTGGACCGAAGACCTATCCATATCCCCGATCTAGTGCCAAGCAATAGCGAGGGTCGGGATTTGCTCATGTCAAATCGCCACGGACACTGCGGATCTATTAATTTTACTGTACGTACATCATGCCCAGGTGTGATTGAGTTCCAACATTTACATATAGATGCCCGACAGTCGCCAAATGCATGGCATGTCGCCTAAGAAAGCGCATGAAGTCTCGCGCATGCTGCATTTTATTGCCCATGTGACATCCTCAGAACATCGTCTCCGTCGGATCAGGCATATAGTAGATGTCGGTGCCGGGCAGGTGAGTTCTAGCAGCATTCCGAACATGACGACACTGCGACTCGTCGTGGGATTTGCTGCTTATCTGTGATTCCTAGATATTGTGCTAATCCTATGTTCTTTGCATAGGGATATCTCTCTCGTGCACTGTGCGACGCCGGATTTCATGTTCTCGCTCTAGACGGTGATGCAGTACAGACCGAAGGAGCCGAGCGACGACGCGAAACGGACAAACACAGGCCAAAGATCGACACAAATACATCAGGTTCTGGGTCCTTGTCGCACAAGACCATCTATATCACACCGTCCACGCTACAAGAGGCTGTATCTTCCTGGATTGCCGAACTTTCTCCTCCACAAGACGATGAACCGACACCTGTGCTTTTCGTAGCTCTGCATGCGTGCGGATCTCTGACTCCAGACATCTTCCGCGCATTTGCGTCAACCCGCACATCAGCGCCTTCTCCAGGTTCTAATACCCATAGGGACTGGGTATCCGAAGGCGCAGTGATAGTCGGATGCTGTTACAACCTCATGAACCCAGAAGGTCACCACATCGCACCACATCCTCAGTGACATTGCTCAACTATCTTCATCCCAGCAGCCGACTTTCCGCTCTCCGACGAGTTCAGCTCCTTCCCGCAACTGACGTCCTCGCATCTGCAACTCGCCGCGCAGATGCCCGCACACTGGTTCGATTCTCCATCCTCCACCAAATCGTCCCAGCTGGCCGTCCGGAAAGTCGCATACCGCGCGCTGCTCGAGGCCCTCGCCCCAGCCTCGTCTTCTCAATCTACCCAGAGCATGAAAAGGCTCGGCCGACTGCCGGACAGCGCCTACGCCTCGTTTCCCGAGTTCGTATCGCGCGCTTCGGCGAAGATGGGAGTCGCCTTCGACGCGTCCGTCCATCGCACCGATCTGCCTGTGCCGGAATCGCAGGGCGCCGTGCCCTCTTCGCTAGTGGCCACACAGAGGCGCGTCGAGATCCTGCATACACTGCGATGTATTGTCGGGCCTTGTATCGAGTCTATGATCCTACTGGATCGGCTGTTCTGGCTGCGGCGGATGTTATCGGCAGGAGATGGGGCGGAGTCGGATTGGAAGGTGGATTTGGTAGGGCTGTTTGACCAGGGGCTGGGTAGTGCGCGGAATTTCGCGTTAGTTGTCGTGCCTAATGATTCCGCGGAGGCAAGCAATACAACTTGAATCACTAAACACACGAGCAGCCTGAGCCTGATTCCCAGTCTTAGAGAGTCTCCATGAGCGTGGGGTGTACGGACATACCTTAAGTAAATCTCAGGTCATTTCCCCGGCGACAATACACGGCACAAGGAAGGACACCACTCCTATCATGACCAAACGCGTACAAGACAGCACTTGTAAGTTGAATGAGCAGAGAAAAGAGCATGATATACATGTTTGGTACTCGCATTATTGTGTATGCGCTGGTATCGCTACATATGGGTTAGAAAACCATGAATTCACCTGGTCGACAACTACATCGGTAACGAATAAGAGAAAGGATAAATGCATTGAGCCACGGCATCGAGAGGAAATATCGTAAGACTACATCAATCGAACATAGATTCTGTGGGTTGATCAAGTGAGGCCGTGTGTTATCGATACAATATGGATGCTTGGGGCGAAACTCGCATGCGGAGAGGTAAGTGTAATATAAAGATTCTGGGGAGCGGTGGAAGGGGTGGTTGTGAATGGGGGAGAAGGGTCATATGTAGGGATGAGATGGTAAACATTTGTTTTCGATAATTCGGAAGCATGTTCAGAACCATTCAGAACAAAGCGTATGCAGTGATAGATATGCGAAGTTGCATCGCCTCCTTCACCTGAATTGCGCTTTCTTTTCTGCACTCAAAATGCAGCTGAACTGCGTTGCAGATTGACAGAGCGCGGAAATCAGCCGCCGATTTCCCAGTTGGGACCACTGTGGTATTCGTCCTGTCTGCGCTGTTTTTCGTCGACAACACCGTGAAGGATAGTGTTCAGCCTCCCAAAGTCGATAGGCTTCAAAATCCAGCCATCTACGCCAATAGATTGCAGCTCATGCCGTTGACGTTCGAGAAGAGATGCCGATACCATGAAGATGGGCATCCGGCCGTTCAAAGAATGCGAGAGGCGTTGACCTGTAGGCGAGGACGATGACGCCTCGAGCTTTCGGATGCGCTCGGTAGCTTCGAAGCCATTTAGGATGGGCATCCTGAATACAGATACGCGAATCAGTACCCTGAGTAGCAGACACAAGGCCAGTACCTACTGGACGTCCATGAGGATACAATCGAAGTCTGGATCTTCTAGTACTTTGTCCACGCCTTCTTGGCCGTTTGTTGTGCTGACCACGGTGTGACCATCCAGCGACAAGCGTTTCACTAGGATCATGCGATTGATGTCGTTGTCCTGGTGGATTAAATGTCAACATCTCAATCTTAGGACCATGACTTGACTCGTTCTTACCTCGACGATCAACACCCTAAGTTTGAGGTCGCGCGGGTTCTTAAGTCCGGCCTTGGGAGGCATCACAATATTCTTCTCTGCAACAAGCGGTCGAGTTGCTGTGTCCAGTTTCTCAGGAGAACCAAGAGCTTTGGCTTGAATCTGCGTGCTGAAGTCAAACTCGTCTTTCTTCACTGGCCGTAGAAGTGTCCCCATGCCAGTGATAGGGATTGTCCCAGGTACAGACTCAGGAGAACTGGAATGCCTGACCTGAGCAGGACAAAGAGCACCGAGCGTTGTCGACAGGGCATCGACGAGGTTGTCCACCTCGCAGCTGCTACTCGAGCTACGGCTGCTTGTCCTGTGCCGAGACGAGAGCTGCAAGGATGATGGCGAAGGATATTCGCTTCGGTTCCAGAGAGTGAAAGGAATCAGGAATGAGAACCGTCTGCCTTCGTCCACTTTGGAATCCACCCGCAGCTGTCCTCCCAGCTGCTCTACAATCCGCGCTACCACAGCCCAACTGAGACCTACATGGAATATGTCAGTGGCTAGAACTATCGGTATCAGAGAGACTCGACGAACCCAGACCAGGAGCAATACTTGTCTTGGGCAGCGCCGATCCAACTTGCTCAAATTCTCGGAAGATGCTTTCCAGTTTCGCAGCCGGGATATCGCAACTCGTATCTCCCACGATGATTTCGACAGCGATTTGTCCCACATTTCGAAGGCCCTCTGGTTCTTCGAACGCCCTGCAGATTATCTCAAGAGAGCCCGTCTGCGTGTATTTCACTGTGCAACAAAAAGAATGAAGGTCAAAACAAAGCATAAATGAATACTGACAGGCATAGGCAGTCAAATTAGCGACCACAGTGCGGATCTTGTTCGAATCGCCAACGACCGTGCCCGGACGGCCGGAGGTATCAGGCTTGAATTCCAAGCCTCTACGGATCGCCTCGGTTCTGTAGAGGTTCGTAGCATCTTCAATGATCGAGGGCAGATCAAACGGCTCATGGAAGGATGTTTCATTCCCGCTCTCCAGGCGAGTGAGGTCCTGAGATATTAAAGTTAGCTTTGAAAGACCGCAGTCTCATCGAAAAACTCACCAAAAGATCGTTGATAGTGAAGGGCAAACTCTGTATAGCAGCACATCAAACACCCTTAACATAGTAAGCCACCGAAGAACGGCCAGCGTACCTTCGATGCTGCATGCGGCTTGTTCAGATTTTCGCGTGTTTCAAGATCCAGTTGCCGTTGAGAGCCAGCTCAAGACAGCTGTAACAACTAAGTTGAGAAGGGACCCGACCACGTCAGAGTACAAACACTCACTTGATGATGTGGTTTAGGGGCGTCCGGACTAAAAGCAAAGCAAACATCAATATATACTCCCTGGGCTTACCCCGCAGTAAATACTCTACCTTCATGGCCAGCATCGACCAGCAGGAAGTTTGTCAGTTTCTTAGTCTGCAAAGTGCCTTCTTTTTGCCTCTAGACTTCGATAAACTGTGTGAAGGTTAATCGGATACCTGCAGCATTACCAAGACAGAAAACTGACCTTTCCATACACCAACGCCAGAACACCCGCCGTCTCCACCTGCTCGTCCGTCCATGCCCTGCACCGCCCCGCGACCGTCTCCGACCAGACTCTAAACGACTTCCTCGGCTCCAAGGTCGCCTTTCCTCCCGCACCGTCCTTGTACGGCTTTCCAGCCCAGCGCCCAGCTCGCGGCTGGCCCTTACGCAGAAATGCGATAAAGTCGCGTCTACCCGACGAGAGCGGCACGTATAGCAGGCCCGCGATGACCTCGAGCCCCGTCGAGAGCTGCAGATCGGGGAAATCCTCTGGATCATATCGAATGGTTTTAGGTATTCAGCCATGACGAGCACTTCCTGGCCGTGCTGGTTTGGCCCGAGGATCTAAGCGCCCTCGCCGATGACAAGGACGCCAAAGTCAGCATCGAATAAGCCGATCAGGTCGTTCGCGTTCGAAACGATGTATCCTGTGGGGTGCGCGCCTGATGTTATGGTATTGAACTGCATAAGATGGCGATGAGCATCAGGATCAAATCTGAATAATACTGTAGGCGTACTAGTTTACGGATATGCAAACGCTGTGCGTAGCTGAGCCGCCCCATATTTCGGGATATCGAATCGCTGAGAAGCCGAAGCATTTGACGGACAGGAAACGAGACGCGAATGCCATGAGCACCGTAAGAATGACATGAGACCAAACCCCATAGCTGCCCGAGATCTGCAGAGCCCTGGTCGCCGCTGCCCCGAGTCTGGAGGCGAAGATAAGTTGGCATAAACGAAGATTAGCTGACCGAGAAGAAGAAATATTAGCAATAGAATCAAGCTTCCAAGATGACGTTGAGGGCGGACCCTCCAAGAAGGCCGGTGCGCGCCGCGGCGGCTGCAATTGACCATGAACCTGCATGACCACGGTGTGTATTGCGTGTATATGATTGAAGAGGGTGTGATTTTACCGCACCAGGAAAGAAGGAAGGAAGCCTCTGAAGCTGATTTCTGCGTTTTGTTCGTCTATGGGATCGGAGTGATGAGGATGGGTATTGAACGGCACTTTTGGGAGCATAGGACGGACTGGATATGAGACTCGCAATATGTATACCATGACGGATGAGTAAACATCGTGTATGAGAAGCGTAGGAGGCAGAACTTGAAGCCAGTCTTTCAAACGTACCAATTCCAAGTCGAAGTTCCAGTTTGTGCGAAGTTCAAGCGCCCGACTAGACGCGGTCACGTGGTGCAGAACAAAGGACGCGTCTTTGACGCGCTATGGCTTTTCTTGGCTTTTCTGAGTACACCGTGAGCCAGGAAGGAGTGATGCCTATTTCTCCAAGTCTAGACGGACGACCGATATCCGTATTCATGAGTTTATTTATTCGAGTAGCGCGGACACATGTAAGTAAGACAACAACAAAGTATAGTATGCAGACGCGAGCCATGTACATAACAACATTCAACAAACGACGTGCTCGAGCAGGGGTAACATGTGCAGTAGGTATAGTAAGTGACCATGGGATAACTAAGAGAATATGCGAGACAGAGGTAAAGAGCGTGCGGGCCTAGACTGCTCTCACACTGGAGAGTCGTACTCGTCGACGGGGTCCCACGACGCCAGAGGCTGGTCCATCTCAGCCAGGAAGGCGTCGACGTCGCCAGAGAGGGAGACGGGCAGCTCATATTCCCCGACGTGGATGTCCACGTTTTCAGCCGGCGCAGGGGGGGCGATAAGAGCCGCGGGCAAGACGGGAGTCGGAGGAGCTGCCGCCTGAGGCTGGATTGCGATAACAGCCGCGGGGAAGACGGGAGTCGGAGGGGCAGCCGCCTGAGGCTGGATAGCGAATGGAAGGCGGGGGCCCGCCGGCGGGGGCATCGGCGCGAAGCCCGTCTGACCAGCAGGCGGGGAAAAGAACTGCGGGTCGGTACGATGCTCGGGATAGGTGGGTGCTGGCAGACCCGGGTATGCGGGCTGGGGGACGATCGGCCTAGAGATCTGCAAGGGGCCCGGCTGGCCAGCAGGCGGGGAGAGGAATCGCGGGTCGTAACGATGTGCGGGATAGGTGGGTGCGGGCAGGCCTTGGTATGCGGGGTGGTATGCGATCTGCTGATGCAGCTGCGAGGGGCCCGGCTGGCCAGCAGGTGGGAAGAATTGCGGGTCGTAACGACGTGCGGGATAGGTGTCGGGCAGGCCTAGGTATGTGGGGTGGTAGGCGGTCTGCTGAGACATCTGCGAGGGGCCCGGCTGGCTAGCAGACGGGGCAATGGACTGAGGGTAGTGACCAGCTGCGGGGTAGGCAGGAGCGCTTGGGTATGCAAAGGAGCGACCGGTCGATGGGGGCATCTAGGGAACGGATGAGACAAGATAGAGATGAACGAAGAAGGGGCGTACCTGGCATTGCACACCAGGCTGATTATAGCGAGAGGGAACACCGCTAGGCAGAGCTGCCATGGGCGACGATGGAGGGTGCGATGGAGCAGGATCCGACTCGCGTCGGCGTGGTTGCGATTGCGACCCCGCCGCCTTGGGCCCTTCAACATTCCCCGCCTTCTTAGGGGCCGCCTTCTGCTTCGGCGTGGGGTGATACCTGTAGCCCGGATGGTCGATCAATTGCTGCGCTTTGAGCTGCTGGAACTTCTCATCCCAGGGGGCTTTGTCCTCCTTGCTCAGCGCATGCCACAATTCGCTCATGATTTTAGACAAGACCTTTTGCGACAGCGCACGGCCCTTGTCATCGACGCGCACCAGGGTGGTACCACTGACATTTCCATGGATCAACGCCGTACGGTATAGGAAAAAGCTGTTGGGAACCCGCTTGATGTGGCCGTCATCTTTGTTCTTCGAAGATTTGACACGGTCCACTGGCATGCTGTGATCAGGGAGGGTGGTTAATAAGGTGAAGAACAAAGTGGGATAGCGGGCTTACTTCGATAATGAGATAACACGTGAGGCAATGGGTCAAAGCGGGGAGCTGGGGACGAGAATGAAGAGAGGAAGAAGGCAGAGAGGACGCCGTTAAATAGCGCTGCACTGGCATTCAAATGTTTTGCCGAGGCCTCTTTGCTTTGGAGCCTGCTGAGACATTGGATCTGAAAGACATCAGTTTAAGCGAGCCTCAATGTTGCGATTATGTACATGAGGTAGGTGGACTTGCAAGTCTACTATTGTCGACCGTTATGCCGTAGTGCCTCCGAATCCGCGCTATGTTGCCGATAGCACAAAGGCCGACTGATCAGTCTCTATTCCCCATCATCTGCATTGTGCGTACCTGGCGTGTCGGCCGACTCACAAGTTGCTGCCACGCCCGTAACCTAGTCTCTGCTTACGAAGCACATAATGTGGTTTGTATCCCAGAGGAAGTATATTCTCTTTGCATATAACGCAAATCGCAGACAGAGCGGTGGAACGTTCGTCTGAGCTGAAAGAAAACGGAGCAGTGTGAGGCAAACCTAGCCTCTGTAGATGTGCCTCTCATTATGCTCCTTCATAAAGTTAGTCAATGACAACAAAGCTCAGCGGAGAGATTCACCTCCGGAGGAGCAAATGCGTGCAATTCGTGGCTACAGCGGCATCTCTACATCAGCACGGCGCTTGGGCTACGCAATATTGCCTCAACGACACGTCGTCTGTGGTCGCGGAGTGAACGCGCTAAGCATCCGATCGGCTCGCCACGATCAACGATGAGATTAAAATGCAGATGACAAAAGAAAGGGCCGGGCTGACAAACCTTCCGGGAGCCGAAATGTCACAAAGCCAATTAGCCGAACGACAATGGCGGATGCTCGCTCAAAGCATCTCCGAGGGCCGATGGTGCGGGACACGTAAGGGGAGAGTCGCGTTGCATAGCAACTAGCATGAGGAAACCCGCATTGTCCTCATGAGATGCGACTCTACCACAATAGCAGAGTTCAAACCTGCCGAAGGTGAACTCGAAGGTCGAAGGTCGAAGGTCTCCTTCGACCTCCTTCGACTTGCTGACGTCTTCCTTGGCTGTCCCCTCTTTGTGCATCCCTCCGCGCAGCTGGCGCCTGTGGTGTGTTGCCACTCTCGCCTGTTATCCGGTTCCTCGCGCTCATTCTGTGTCTCTACAGGGCATTACCCAGTGATGATCTTTTACCTGGTTTTCCCACACCTGCGGTTTTGCCGACCCGGTTTTCCCAGTGTGGGTTTTTCCCCCAGGTCTGTTCCCCTTCCTTGCCTTATCGCACTCTACTTACTATTTGTCTCAAATTTGTCTCCACCTCTCTCGGTTGCGACACATCATCCTGGGTAGTGATCCAAGTAGTTACATGTCTCGAGCGTGCGTAGCGTAGTCCTGTGCCTGTCTACGTAGTACGCGCCACCGCTATGTTCCTCATTGGGACCGCTGCGGAATAAACTTCCTTCCTTCCTTCCTGTGGCTGAGGCGCCGCAGGAACGTGACATGTGACAGTCACTCGGAACGTGAAGGCAGTGCGCGCTCGTGTGATCGTCTCAACTACCACGGGCGTGACATTATGTAATCACCTGCGGCCGCAGGTCGCGCAGGTGCTCTCAAGTTTTCTGCGCCGAAGGTCACCTTCGAGTCGACCTTCGCCTTCGACCTTCGGTTTTACCTTCGGCAGGTTTGAACTGAGCTAATGAGCAGGCCGATTGGGCAAACATTGACACCGGAGCTTGGAACTGGGACCGGCCGGCGGTC
Organism: Hericium erinaceus; assembly: GCA_006506795.2. Lineage (NCBI taxonomy): Eukaryota > Fungi > Basidiomycota > Agaricomycetes > Russulales > Hericiaceae > Hericium > Hericium erinaceus. The sequence continues at coordinate 2,289,598 of CM021163.1, forward strand.
GAAATGGCCGGGTCGGGTTTTTTTGAACGCGTCATCACATTGACACTCGGTCTAATAGCCTACTCTGATAAACAGAAAAAGCAGTCACTTATTCTGCAGTCTGCTAGGCAGAATCATAGGCTTGACCTGCGGAAGGGGCAGTCAGTGGAGATGAAAAACTGTCGGGAGAAAGAGAGGTGGGATCACTTTGAATTTGACGTACTTACTCGACGGCATTTATGTTCTGCAAATCAGTGCGATTGTGCATCGATTGTGCATGGTCTCCATTCTGCTAGCTCAGACTGCGAGGCTCGCATGCTGAGCTTCAAGCTTCAGTGACCAGTGTCCGGGTGCTGACGATCCAGGGCCGCGGACTTGCAGTCTCACTTCGATCGAGGCCTCCTTGTACCTAGGAGCATCCTATAAGCAAACAATAACGAGCGCTGAGGTGAAGAGGCAAAACGTTCCAAGGAATTAGGCAGACTTACTTATATCACTAGGGGCGTCAATGGATTTTGGCCTGGCTGTTATGTCACTGAAGTGGGTTTGTGCCAATAAATTTCAGCCATCCCTTTGTTCGGAGACAAAGAGATGGCTGAAATTTGTTGGCACAAACGTGCACTGGCAGCAGATCAGCCAGGCCAAAATTGGCTGATGCCTCAGGTGATACGTGCTATCATCTTGAATTTGCGTCCGAGGCCTACTTGACTTCCTTCGTTCCTTCCGACAGAGGCCGCCAGTCGGCGGCAGCCGAAGACTGCGTAGAAGCGTCCAAAACGCAGACGACGATGCCTATAAATAAGCTAAAACAGACGTACTTATGTCGACAAGGAGTGTCTCGATGAAGGACATCTGAAAGCGGCTCGACATTCAAGAATTTGGATGATGGAAGCGCCAATAGAAGCACCGCGAGTGATGCAACTTGCAATCGGCCAAGTCGACAAAATCGCAGGACAAGCGCTGGCTTAGCCTAGCTGGCAGCCTCTGGCTCGCCGATGTCTTGACCTTGTTCTGGATGAGCACCCCCTCCATTCCTTTTTTACCTCACTCCATATGCTGCGCCAGCACACTTCCGTCCTCAGGCTTTACCGTTTCCCCTTGGAATCCTGATCGCCCACCCCATCTGTCTTCGATGGCTCCTCACAAGTGATCAGTAACTCGTCACCCATGCGGCCAAGATCCGCGATCCTCAGAATCCTTGAAAGCGCGATACTGCGTCTCACCAGATCATGCATATGCCCAGGCTGAATACGCTCCGACTTTGTGTGCTTAAATTCAATGCGCGAGGTCCCCGTGCTGTGACTCAGGCAGAGCTACTCGAGTAGACCCCGCCAGGCCGAGGAGGGAATGGGTGACGCGTGGATGCGACATTCATCGCTATCTTCCAAAGGTACATATGCTCAGTTGTGTTCCCTGCTGGAAACCGAACGTTCTACTAACCTGATGGACCGCACATAGCTTCTCTCGTGCCCGTGGAGGAGTGGCCGACGCTCTGCGCTGCAAGTCCAAGGGCCGACCCTTATTCTCGCGCACCGTTATCCATCGTACTGCGTTCTCCAGGTACTTTTCGATGCCTGCCTTCCCTCCATCTTTCTTATCTATTAGCCATCCTACGCCCTTGCATACCCCGCCTGCTGCGCACATCGTTTCTTGAACACATTCTTATATCCACTCGAGTCCATACCCTCTGCACGTACGTCTCAAGCCACGTCCTTCTCTGAATGTCCCTTCGCATTGGCAATTTTTTTCCGGCTATACGGCGAAGAACTGCGACAAGGCTACGATGGACTGCAAAAGGCTCACAATCACTCATCGAACAGGTAAGCAGACGACTCACTATAGACATCGAAGAGCGCACAGCCATATTGCTCAGGTCTACAGAAACGTGAGAAACAGTGATGGACAGCGGCGAGCAGGCTTACATTTGAGGTGGATCGGGCTCATGACGCACAGATAACAGTGAGCATGTTCTGCCAAAGCAATCCAATCAGACTCGCTCGCATGACAAACGCAAGGACACCAACCAGTGGAGTCTCGAGATCCTGCTTGTTTCGCACAACAATACGTGCCGTCATTTGCTCGCGATCGTATAGCAGACGCATCTTATCTATCGATGAAATTCAAGTGTCAAGAGACTCGAATCCAATGCCCAACAAACGCGACGAAAACTTACTGGTCGTGTATAATTCTCGCGCCTTGACAACACGACATAAGCCAGACCACCAAACACAACTCATTAAAATTTATGCTGCCTACCTGCGCAGGGATATCCGAAGCCAGAAAATGCAGCCCCTTGTACAGATCGTGCGACTGATTCCAATCCAGCAGCTCCGCGACCGACTGCCCGTCCCACGCCTCGTCGAACTGGTACACCAGCACGCGGTGGAACTGCGTCAGGTTCTTGATCACGCCGACGACGACGTTCAGGAACGCGTCCAGGTCGGCGGCGGCGCGCTGCTTGTTGATCTGCGCCATCACCGCGAACACGTCCATCATCCCGATGCTCAGGCCACGCGCAGGCCTGCGCCGTCCGCCGCGGCGCGAGCGCGTGCCAGATCCGTCGCTGGAGGGCGAGGTGGACAGCGAAGGGCGGTTCATTTTGAGGTAGCGCGGGCTGAGGCCCAGGAGCTCAGTTGAGTTCTCTGAGACCTGGCGCACGATGAGGGTCTCGTCATCGAGGTTCATGACAGAAAGCAAGAGAAAAACGCAGAAGCTTACTTCATCCTCGCAGCGCGCGAGGTTGCCCTCGCGCCCCACGACGATATGGTGCCCGTGGCCATCCTTGTGCTCGAAGCGGGAAGTGACGGACGGCTTTTCGCTCGTCTGGTAGCTGCTCGACAGGGATCCGGATGCCGATTTCGATGACACCTGGTTGGAAGGGTCGGACGACAGAACAGGCGAGAAAGATTTGCGGGGAAACCAGGGCGGACGAGTTGCCCGCGCCCGAGCTCGGTGCCAGCGAAGAGCGTCCACCGCTCCGATACGACACGACCGCGTGCTTCGAGCAGAGATGTGCGCTTCGATCGGATGACGACATGCCAGAGACTGAGCGGCCACTCGAAGAGTCATAGGTTACACTTGAGGAGTTGGAAGACGGGCGCGCGGGGAGGTGTACGATGCCTGTATCGATCACGTTGAGGCTCCCGCGCAGCTCCTAATCCGGAAAGACAGGAGGCATGTCTACGGCACTCGACGTATCCGTAGATGCCTGAGAAGCGACTTCTGCGAAGTGAGCAGGCCGGCGCGGCTGTCGACTGACTGGTTATCGGTCATATCTACGGGGACGGGTTCGCCGGAGGGTCCAGAGGCAAGAAGTGGGCGCGAAAAGTCGAAAGGCCCAGTCGGAGCCGCGCTTGAAAACGAGGTTTGAGACGCGGTAGAGAGCGAACGCGTCGGATAGATGAAAGAAGCGCGGTACTCGGCTTGGGGGAGCTTGGGGGACGGTGCTTGTGGTGGTTTGTCGTCATTTGGGTCATCGTCGTGTTGCATTTGAGATTGTCGTCGTCGTGGTCGTCGTGATTGCTGTGGTAGAAGTAGAGTTGGTGGTGGTCGACAACATAAAATAGTGAAGTAGGCAAGACGAGCGGGAGCAAGGCGTCTACATAATTCCTTCCTTCACTAGACCCGCCCCGGATCTACTTCCAAACTCAACCAGCTGTAGATCTCAGATCTACCAAACATGGGCCTTTTCACGTCGAAAACCGCATGCACTTTGCAAGGATCGCCGCAAAGTAGTCGACTGCCTCCGGATATACCCCCTGGCCCCACAGCATACGTCTACCATCTAATGCAGATTGAACAGCTGCCCCATCAGATCCTGCACGCCTTCTAACAATCCCACCCGGTCATGCCCACCCCATTGCGTCTTTAGGAAGACGACGTCGCCGCCCGTGAACACCTCGAGGAGCCCGAGCTGCTCGATTTCCCTGCGCTCCACCAACTTGCTGCGCGTCGCGGCGCGCTCTTCGAGTACGGCGTGCAGGCGCTCGACCTCGTCTGCGTGCGCCCATGTGGGGCCGGCGGGGAGATCGAGCACGGGGAGGTGCGGCTCCATGATGGCGCTGAAGAGCGTCTCGGAGTGTGTGAAGGGGATGTCCCAGTCGTCTTCGGAGTGCACGACGAGGATGCGGGTGCGTAGGGTCTGCGTATCAATATGTTAGTCATCTGCGACTGGAGGAGGAAAGAAAACCCACAGTAATACGTGACAGCGTGTCAAAATGGTGTACTATGAAGCGCTTCACATAACCTATATAAATTCATCAGTGATAGCATGCACCTTCTTAAAATTACACTCACCGACAGCCAACGGGAAGGCCTTCAACGGCGAGAAAAGCGGAACAAGGCCAAGGAGGTGGTACGTCTCAATCAACGTGTCGACGGAGCTGAACGGCGCGAGCAGCACCATGCCGCGCGGCTGCACGCCGTCCTTCTCCAGATCGCTGACCAACCTCACCGACACGGCTGTCCCGAGACTGTTGCCCACGACGAGCACGTCCTCCGGCCTCGCACCGCGCTGGGCCAACCAGTCCCACGCCGCGCGCGCATCAAGCGCGAGTCCTTCCTCGCTCGGCGTGCCGGTCGAGTCTGCAAAGCCGCGATAGTCGAGCGCGAGCGTGTTGGCGCCAAGGCGCGCCGAGTAGGCTTTGTAATACGCGATGCGCTTGTGGAGCGCGCGCGTTGCGGCGTTGCCGTGGAAGAATAGGATGGTGGGGTGCTGAGTGAGGGCGGACGTGATATCTTCCTCAGCCAGAGGTGTGCCCGCAGGGCGAGACCTATAGAAACGTTCGGAGACTGTGAACCATGCACCGAGGGTCTCGTTATCCGGTGTATGAATGTGCAAGTTCACGCTTTTGAAGGCTTTAATGTCGATATGAGTAAGGGTGGGCGTGAAGCCGACAGAAAACTCACGAGCCAGGCCATACCTTTCCGGGTGATCGAAGTCCGCAAAGAAAGGAAACTTGATCTTGTGCATGTACACAATTCTGCAGATCCAGGCATTAGTGTCATAGGCCACGATTTGATAGCAGGTCGATACGCTCGACCTTCAAGTTCGAGAACTCACTGTCTTTGCACGACCGGTATCGTTAGCAAAAGGATTAGAAATACATAGAGACCTCCCGTAAAAATCAAGAAACGATGCGCTCGTTTGAGAAAGCCACGATTTGGATGGGAAGGCATGTCGTGGCCGTCGTGAACCAAGGACCTACTAAGCGCCTCCAAGTAACTTACTTACTTGGCCGGCGGCAGAGGACGCGTAGATAAGATAAGATTGTTGAAATGATTTCCAACGGTTCGTCACTTCGAAGCTTCGCACCACCTCTTCCGGTGACCACGACTGCGCGGGACGGCGACGACGAGGCTCGCCCTACAAATGCAGATCACCACGATTTTATGACTCTTTCCATGCCTGACGACCTGCATACCATCTCTTCTACTCTCATGTCGTCGCCGTCAATCAATGGCTCGGCTGGGCCATTTGCAGCCGGCCAGCAAAATACCCAGGGAGGTAATGCTGTAATAGAGGCAGCAGCCCTTCCGTCGAGCACCGCGCCACCAAGTCTGCGCGGTGCATCAAATAGAAACAGGCGTCAGAGGCGGACGTTGTGGATCGGCGCTGGCATTGTGCGGGATATCCGCGCTCGGGCACCCTGGTACCTCAGCGACTGGCGGGACGCGTGGAATTATCGTGTCGTGCCAGCAACCGCGCTGATATTCTTTGCCAAGTGAGTATCTTTAACAAAAGTTTATCTTTATCCGAGGGTTTTTCTGCTCGTCACACAGCTGACCCTGAAATAGTGTCCTGCCTGGGATTGCATTCTCCCTAGATCTCATAGAGACTACCCAGCAATACGGTGTATCTGAAGTCCTTCTTTCGTCGTTTATGGCGGCATTCATATTCTCCATTTTCGGAGCCCAACCACTATGCATTGCCGGAGTCACTGGTATGTCCATCCTCCAACATCACCTTCAAATATTAATCTGGCGCATATAGGACCTATCACGGTCCTCAACCAGACTATCTTCCATATTATAGAGAACCACCCCGATTCCCCTAATTATTTGCAGTTCATCGGCTGGGTCTACTTGTGGGGCGCCATCTTTCATTGGATCACCGCGCTCCTCAATTGTGTGTTCAACTTCCCGATTTATGTGCGTTCATTCCCTCACCAGTCACAGGCTGCAACTTCCTCCGCTACGTGACCCTCTTCTCCTGCGATACCTTCGGCTTCTACGTCTCTTGGGTATACTTGCAATACGGTGTCCAGGTGACCACGCGCCAATTCACCGAGCCCGACTCTTCCGAGTCCGGCGCATTCGTCGCGATCATTCTCGCGCTGCTCATGGTCGTCACTTCCTTTCTGTTCCAGTTCGTCGCGCGCTCGCACCTGTTCCACCGGCACGTCCGCCGCTTCTGCGCGGACTATGGCATGCCCATTTCGCTCATCGCCGCATCTGCCATGGCGTACTGGGGTCGCTTCAACGCCGCGAACCCCGTCACGCTGCCCGTCAATGGCGCATTCAGGGCGGCCAACGGGCGCGACTGGCTGGTGCGCTTCTGGGAGCTCCCCGGCAAGTGGGTCGGCATCGCGTTCCCGTTCGGCGTTGCGTTATGGGTGCTGTTCTTCTTCGACCATAACGTCTCGGTTCGTCGACAGCAGCTTTTTGAGGGCGATGCAGCGCTTATGCTCGTTGACAGTCGCTCATGGCCCAGGGGGCTGCATTCCCGCTGCGCAAGCCGCCCGGGTTTCACTACGACTTCTTCCTGCTCGGCATCACGACGTTCATCGCGGGCCTGCTGGGCCTGCCCGCGCCAAATGGACTCATCCCACAAGCACCAATCCACACGACCTCGCTTCTGGTCATGGGTCGCCCTCCCAAGTGCAAAGACGAGGAAGACAGTGCGCAGGCGGCGCCCTCGGAGAATGCCGTGAAGCAGAAGTCGCGACCTGCGTCGCTGCAGTCCACTGAGAAGATGGATGCGAGGGTCGAGCCTGACCCGGCGGCGACACCGTGGCGCGAGGTGCCGGTCGCGGTCGTCGAGCAGCGCGTGTCGAACCTCGCGCAGGGCTCGCTATGTCTTGTCATGCTGAGCGGGCCATTCTTGCACGTGCTGCATCTGATCCCAAGAGGTGGGTAGCTCTCCGCCTCGCAAACGTTGCTCACCGTCCTCCGCCCTTAGGTGTTCTGGCCGGACTGTTGTACGTCATTCCCGACTTATCGTTCGTCTGCATCCATGTCTGATTGACAGTAAAGCTGGTATATGGGCCTCGACGCGCTGGCGGGCAACGGCATCACGCGCAAGCTGCTGTACTTCCTGACCGACCGTGCATTCACGGCTGCAGACGAGCCGCTGCGGCATGTGCGCAAGTCGCGCATCCTGCTCTTCGTCGGCGTGCAGCTCGTCGCCTTCGGCGCGACCATGGCCATAACGCAGACCATCGGTGCGTCCCTCCCCCCGCACCCCGTCAGTGGCTCCCGCGCAGCCGCTCGGCTCTATCGCCCACCCACGCCGAAGCACATGCCCACGCGGGGTGCGAAGGCAAAGAAGCTGCGATGACGCATCGCTCGCGGGCTGCGACGGGCTGCGTGTGCCTCTTTGCTTCCGCACCGTGCCTGACCTGCCTGTGTCGTACAGCGGCCATTGGCTTCCCGGTCATCATCCTGCTGCTCATCCCGCTTCGGACGCTCGTCGTCCCGCGCCTGCCCTTCACCGACGCGGAGCTGGGCATTCTGGACGGGCCCACGGCGTCCCCGTTTGTAAGTGGCCATGCGATCGGTGTGATAAGAGGCTTCGCTGATCGGCCGCGTGCAGACGATGGAGTCGGTCGGCGGGATCTCTTGAGCGAAATGCGGCGTATTGTCTCTCAGGCTGGTTGCGTCGTTGATGGCTTCTTGTCAGATGATCTTTCGTGCCTGTGATGATAGCGGCAGGTTTTGTGTGCTGAGGTTCAGCACGCAGGCTTTAAATGACTAGCCACTATGGATAGTGCACAGGGGCCGCAGGGAGTAAATTGGCCGCTCATAGAATGCCAATGTGTCTTTAATAAGATCCATGTCGGAGATTTCGGAACCCAGCTTCAGCTACTCAACCGCTTCGGAAGCTAAAGCAACATCTGTGCAGGGGAAGGATGCGCAATGTTACGGCAACCCCATAATGCAGCCGCCATCTCGACGGGATAGCCGCATGGCAGGCAGCATATAAGGGACAGATGTCGACCATACGGATGATCTCCCGGTCCTGCGGGTGCCTCGTTTTGTTCCATTGACCCATTTCCGAGATGTCGAGCAGCGAAGACAGCACCGTCCTTGGCGTCGTCCTCCTCATCCGCCATGGCGACCGCGAGGGCTTCTACCAGGACCCGAACACCTACGCCGCGTCCGCGACGGCCATCACGCCTCTTGGGAACGTGAGTGCTCCATCGTCCCTACGTACGCGATTTCTCAGTCTCCTTATCGCCGACATCAGCAACAAGAAATCGCGCTCGGCGCCTTGCTGCGGCAGCTGTACTTCAATGCGTCGTCGCCGTCGCATATTCCGAGCATGGGCACGGGCCTGTTCAATGCAACGCAGGTCAAAATCCGCGCGGATGCGGGGGACGAAGGCGGTGTGATCTATGACTCGGCAGTATCACTGACGCAGGGCCTCTGGCCCGCGACCGACTCGTACAACACGACGCTCGCGAACGGAACGACAGTGACTGGTCCATTGGGAGGGTATCAGGTCTGCTATTGCATTTTCTATCATTTGGAATGTTCTCTGACACTCGCACCAACTTTGCGTAGTATGTCCCCGGTATGTTGTGGTCCAATATGCGAGTCAAACGAACGTTCTGATTGTATGGTTCAGTTGAGTCCGTGGGCACCAACGACATTTCATTGGAGGGATTCGCTTCGTGCAATGTGAATGATGCCGATTCTGCGCAGGCATTCCTTTACTAAACTTGATTTCAGACCTTCAATGATGCCATTAACGACTTCTACAATTCCTCTGAATTCCAGCAGAAGGCACAGCAGAGTCAGTCTTTCTTGAGCGAGCTTCCGCCCTATCTCGATGGGCGGCCTGTCACGCTGCAGAACATGGCGAGAGCATTGCTTCATCAAGCTCGTCTGTTGACTGACTGGTCTATCCTGTGTTTTCAGTGGAACGTCAGTCTATAATATGAGGATGCTGTCGAAGTCCTTTGCTTATATAGATTACTGACCTAGATCTTCGACTACATGAACGTTAACTCGATCCACAATGCCAACTTCTCCAACAGCCTGCCTCCAACCTTTCTCGCACAGGCGCGCGATCTCGCCAACTGGCATGAATACAACACCTTTACATCAGACCAGCTGAACGGCATCTCCAACAGTACGTCCCCATGCCCCCACTCTCGAATATTTATTGAAGCCTCTCACTCCCCTCTCAGTCGCTGGCCGCACGGTCCTCCCAGACATGGTCACCGGCATCCAACGCATCGCCAACGCCTCAGACCCGCTCTCCTTCATGCTCGACGCCATCTCCTACAAGCCCTTCCTCTCCCTCTTCAACATGACACAAGCAACCAGCGCGGACCCCGCCCTCGCCAACATCGGTGCGTGACCCCTGGCCCATCCCAGGCACCATCTGATCCGCTGCGTCTCACAGTCGAATACGCCGCGGCGTGGGCGCTCGAGGTGCGCCAGCCGTCCGCGGGCGGCGAGCCCGTCCTGAGGTTCAACTTCAAGAATGGCTCGACGGACGACTTTCATACGTACAACTTCCTCGGCCAGAACGGCGACGTCCCCGTCTCGACCTTCCTCTCCACGCTTGCCGTGCGCCCCCTCTTCCCTACCTCTTTGACTGATCTCTGACGCATGATGCGATACCAGCCCTCCGCGGTGAACACGACCGCGCAGTGGTGCGGCGTATGCGGGAACAGCCAGGACCGCGGGTGCGGTTTGCTGGCACAGGCGTCCGCGGCGGCGAGGACGCACCAGGACATCACGCCTGTCGGCGCGGGCTTCCTGGGCGCGGGCCTCACGGCCGCCGTGTTCCTCATGCTGCTCGGCGCACTTGGGTTCTTCGGCGTCCTCACCTTTGGGCGCCGCAGGCGGTACCACCGTAAGGGTGTGCACAGTCCTGAGGTAGGTGTCGCGTCGATCTATGTTGTCGTATGGAGTTTTGACGCGTTGTCTGATGTAGGGTTCGGTGGACGCGAAGGCTTGAAGTGGGTGTTATATGATGATTCTGAGAGCCATATTGCTCCGAGAGTGGTCGGGACACACCGACATGAAACGAGATATGCTTATGACTAATGTTGTACATTAATCAGCGCATAAACAGCTAGCCGGCATGTATTGATCCTGTGTATGATCTCAGCCACGTCCGACAAACGGCATTCTGGTTGCCCTGCAAAGCAAGCAAGACGTCAGCAAGCTCAGAACAATATCTCAGTGCGCCGCAGCTACGCACATCACATTCATCCCCAATACGGTGACGCTATTCGGCAGCGCCGCAACCGCTGCGATCTGCGACGCGACGTGCTCGACCTCGAATGTCGCCTCGCGCGCAGTCTGCCCGTTCGGCTGCACGTGCAAGACGTCCGTGCCGTAATCCTGGTCTGCGCCACCCACGGAACCTCCGGTGGACAAGGCGGTGTGGACGTTACCTGTATGCGGCCATGAAGCAGAGCATGCAGGGGTGAGTGCATGAAGAAGGCGCACCGATGTCCACTTGTGTACAAGTGATGTCGTGCTCCCGACCATCGAGGGAGATGCTCTTCGTCAGGCCAGCGATGGCGTGCTTAGACGTAGTGTACGCCACCGAGTGCGGGCGTGGCGTGTGCGCCGATAAAGAGCCATTGTTGATGATGCGGCCTACACAATTAGCGAGCTTACAATATGTTGCCAGCATAGACAGGGCGATCCTACCTCCCTTAGGCTCTTGCTCTTTGAATATGCGGATAGCTTCGCGCGCGCAGAGGAAAGGCCCCACAAGGTTGACGTTCAAGACCTTCGTAAAGGTCTCCAGGGCCAAATCCTCAGTCGGCGTAGGCGGTGCCGAAGCGCCCGCATTCTACACGTTCCAATCCTACTATGAACACGCCTGCGGAACGCACAGAATAAACGCACATTAAAAAGCATATCCAGCCTACCTGCAACCGCAGCATCAGACCGCACCCGCCATATGAAGACATCGACTGACCGAAGCGCGTCTTCGTCTGCGCGAACAGCTCCTTCACGAAGCTCTCATCCGTGATGTCGCCCGAAATGGCGATAAGAGCATCACTGGCGATGTTCGTGTTGGAAGGTGCGGCTTTGGCCGCATCGATGCAGAGCTCGACGGTGTCTTGCAGCTCCTTCTCGCGGCGAGCTGTTAGCACAAGGTGCCAGCCTTCCCGAGCCAGCGCGATTGCGGTTGCCCGTCCAATGCCTGCGAATAAATGAAGAACGAGGTATTCAGTCGTGTAGGACAGAGGCCCGTTCACGATAGCCGGCCCAATCCTCCAGATATCATGGTAAAATGTGCAAAAAGAGTAAGTTCTCACCTGAAGATGCGCCAGTGACAAGGCCGTACTTAATAGGCATCTCGTAGGGTCGTTATTGTCAGGCAAAGGCAAGAAAGTAAGGAGGTTTTGGGGAACTAAAGGCCCTCACCCGTGCATGAAGAGGACGGCGACCTTAAGTGCAGCAGACGGGCGCTTGAATGGCCGGACCGCGGTCCCGCTGTCGGCCCGCACTGAACCTGACCTCTGCTCTCAATCATCTCAATCTACCACATTTTCGAGCGGATTGCATAGCACAGCTAAGTGTATAGTATGACATCGACTGTAGGCCTGAATCCTGATAACTGTAAGAATGATATATAAAGCAGTGGAGATTTAATTAGCCTTCCAGAATTGGTTCTTTTTGAGAAAGTATAATACAATGTCCCCCAACAGTAGCCGCATCGCGTGCACCACAGAAGCTCATTAATCTAGATCGGCGTCCATGTCAGCATCCTCGGGCCTCATGGACTCGTCATGATCTGAACGTTCATGGAAAATATCTTCGTGCGTTCAATTAGCACAAAAAGATCGGCGAAGACAAATGAACCCTTACCGCTGCCCTCGGAATCTGTTTCGTCTGGGTATTCATTCTTGTAATACTCCTCCGCTGCAGAACAAATGAATAAGAAATGCCTAGAAAGACATAATGCTTTTGTGCGAGACGTACCGTTTGAATCCTCATCGGCCTCATCTTCAGGTTCCGACTCCGATTCTGATGCGAATGGATCCGCAAACGATGCAGGGAGGCCCGTCCTGTATAGATCATGAGAACGAATCAAGAGACAATTTTGAGAAACCACAAACAATGTTCCAATATTGGAGACCTTGTCATACTCGCTCAATGGTCCAGCTCGATGGTAGAACACGTCCCACACATAGTCGAGGTCTTCCTGTGACGGCGGTGGCGGCGCGGGCTCAGCGATGGGCTCAGCGCCTTGCGTGGCTGTTGGAGGGGTCGGCGGTGGCATTATGTCGGAGACTACAAACGACATTAGCTCGTATAGATTGCATTCGAAAGCTGATACGGCGTACCTTTCAAATACTCTTGCAATAGGGGCAGGAATTTCGCCATCTCGGCATCCATGGCGGGCGGCGGGGCCTCCGCCGTGGGTACTGCGTCATACATCTGGATGTCGGGCTTCTGGGTCTCCATATCCTCCGCAGAGACTACTTTCGGTCTGACGCAGAGATCCATATGAGACAAATCAAGTGTATGAGAACCGCGTACGTACGGAGCGGTCGGAGCCTCAGCTCTCGACGAAGGTGCTTCATGAGAAACAATCGTGTACTGTCTATCTGCATTTGGTGGTGGAAACAGAGGGATCTCCGCAGCTGCCGATAGTTGTGGTTCTGTCCTGGGTGGCTGTTCCCGCGCAAGGGTCGATAACCGCTCCTGCAGAGGCACTTGATATTGAGTAAAGTCGAAAGCACGATTCATGGAGACGAACCTGGAGATCTCTGGTGATCCTCTCGTCATCCCAAGCACCCGCTTCGACAGTTTCTGCAAATTGAAACAAGTCAAGACCTCCTCGCGATCTTTTCCTCCTCACACGCGACTCGACAACTGTGAAAGCATTAATGCTCAGTGCTCAGGCAAGCTAGAAACTTGCTTACCTAGCGCATCGAGCGGCTCTTCATTCCTCTTACGTTTCACACGTAGGATAGTATACGGCTGTCTTTGCGAAGGTGCTTGTGTTTGAGTAATGCTCGACATGGGTGACACGGACGACATGGTTGAGGAAAGGATAAAGTGCTAAGCGAACATGACCCGGGCCTCACCTATTATCAGTTAGCGCCCAAAGAGCCCGATGGCCTGTGACGTAGTTGCGAACCGGTTGCGAACCGGTTCGCGATCCAGAAGGTCGCCGAACCGGTCTTCGTCGGCGCCTAACTCTCTCCTTCCCAGATCGCAACAACTTGTTGACAAAGAGCAACAACTGTTGTCTGTGCAGTATGTTCCTTATCTCTGCAACAAGCATACGACTGAATATGGAGGCATAGTGACTTGATTTCAGTGAAGCCGCGATTGGCATGCGCACGCGTATCGAACTCTTACTCTTACCATGTCGACGTCGGCGTTGAGCCCAAGGGGGGCTCGGGATGTTAACCCGCGACCGGGGGGGTAGGGGGTTAGTTGGGGTCATAGTGTCCTTACGAAAAAATATGACAGCATCATGTAAACCCTAATGTTAGGTCAGACCTTCCATATTGAGACATGTGAGCCTCATGTTGAGACGAGTGAAATCTCGAAAATATCTTGAAAGATCGCGAAAGAAGAGCGACAAGCTCAAGATACAGGTCAATTGGGTGTCTACTATTCCAAGCATCATACTGAACCGAATATAGATGGATACCATCGTGGACTCCGACGGCTTTGTACTATGTCCGGATTGCCAGATGAAGATATCGGTTGGCAACGGGGGGATCAACAACTTCACAAAGACGCATCTAAAATCGAAGAAATGTCTCAGCAATCAGGCAAAGCAGAAGAAACTACAAGCATCGAGCCGTGGCCAGCAAGCACTCACCTCCTTTTTCACCCCGAAAACAAGCATCGCGCAGCCTATTGCTTCATCTGTATCAGCTCCTCGGCCCATTTTACCTCGTGTAGATGGTCCATCATCTCACAAAGCACCTCCTACACTTGATCAGCCTCACTCGAACATGCATCACAGTCATGCGGAGAAGCTCTTACAACGGCTGAAGACTGCAATCATGTGCCTACCTTCTACTGTTCCCGAAGCAACTGATGGCGACATGATCATAGCGTTCTCCGGAGATCCACCGATGCTTCCTCGGGAGGATGCATGGGAATTTCTCGATCCCATGCTCAACCGACTGGTGGGCTACGGAACAACTGCGAAGGAGGCCGCACTCCGCTTACGTTCTGGCGAACGTGGCTTGATGGGGTTGTATCGGTATATCGAGCATTTCATCGTGGTGAATGGGATTGAGAGTGAGCTACTGGAGGAGAAGATGGATGTTATTTCGTCAGCTGTTGACCTGATGTGAGTCCATTCTTTGTCCTCAAAAGAATAAATTACTAACAGCCGATGAAGAGTATCTGAACACTCACACTCCAAATCTGGTCCAGAGGCCATCCAACCATCCAGCGATACACCTGCATTATCATTATTAGCAGATGCCCTTAGAGCGAGTCAGGATGCATTGGATGTCAGGTCGGACTCCGAGTCTGATATCGTCTTGGTCAAGATTGTACCACCGCCAGACAGATGCGAGGGATATCAGCTCACCTTCCCATTGGGCCAGACACCACTCTCCAGCTATCCCTTCATGCTCCATGATATCAGAAATCTATCATGGGATTTCGAATGGAGGGGTGGCATGCTTTCTCTTCGAGCACGCACTTGCTCAGGAAAAGCTGTGGTCCACGCGAGATGTCCTGCTTGCGACAAGCTCGAGAACAACTCAATATTAGTCGCAATTCAAGAATGGATTTTAGATGGAGTACATGAGAACGCACCATTCGCGTATCATGGCTCTAGCGGTCTCATCGTCCTTCTGCGCCGCAAGAATGCTGTCATTGATCAATTTCGCCTTAGACGGCTCAATGATGCCTGAAAGCTTGTTGGTCGGGACACTGTCATTGATCAGCACAAACAAATGATACTTGCCTTGGCGAGTAACAAGATTCCGCGTATCGATCGCGTCCTTTGTGCAGGCCTCAATCGGAACCTCAGTATGCATGGCATGTTGGACCTCATCAAGAAAGCAGCAAATGGCACATACCATCCAAAGAGCTTCGATGAAGAGGATGATCTACAGGCTGTCCTTCTGCTGAGACTTGGCGGAGCTCGAGTAGCTAATATTGCTCACCGCATTTTTGGAACGCCCGCCGCTAATACTGTTCGTCAACGTCCGACTACCCCTCTCCTCCTCCCATCTCCAGGGAAGCCGAGCCTTCAAGAGCTTCAGACGAATGTCGAGTCGAGCTTTGGGAGCTTGAAGGATTCGGAGACGATGAAAATTGCAACGATCTTGCACGGAGTTGTGATGTTTGACGAGATCGCCGCTGAGCAGAGGCCGCGGTGGGACAATAAAAGCAACAAGTTCCTAGGAATTTGTCGCGAACACGCACACAAAATGACACTTACCTTCGAGACAGCTGGCGACCTGAAGGTGTTGTTTGATGACTTGGATCGTGGTGATGTTCATCTTGCCTCAGAGGTACGTTGTCATTACCTCTTTGAGCACTGCAGAGGCTAATTCTCACGTTCAACAAAATCGCAGGCAACAGTCGGCGCTCTCGGGCTACTTGCGTCTTCGTCACGTCTATACAGTGCTCGCCCTATGTTGATTTCAGGTTCATGCAAGTGCGAGAATGCTCAACAGCATGCAACATTGATACAGACAACGGTTGACGCAGTGAATAGTAAGCGTGATCTAACGCGAACACGAGTCGTCTCTCTGGCCTCCGACAGTGAAGCCAGACGTGGAAAGGCACTCATTCGACTCACCTTTCGGTATAAGTTATCATCTTCTTCCTCCATCTATGACATGCTCTCCCCACTCGCACTCATGGACCTGCATGTTGGTGAAGATGACATCACGGCAGATAAGGACTACAAACACGTCTTCAAGCGGCTTCGAAATGCGCTTTTGCGCGAGAAAGGCATTCTAGTCGATGGTCTTTGGCTTACCCCTCAGATAATTCAGGCTCATCTCCTTGATGCTGGGTTTTCATCAAGACATATTCAGTCACTTTTCAATCCCGAAGATAAGCAAGATGTTTTGCTCGCATACAATTTGCTCAAGGACCTGTGGTCTCTGTCGGCCGAGACAAAGGATACCCGCCCTGCTTTTGTCGCCGCGCGCAGAGCTCTGCGAATATTTGGCCTTCTCTGCTATTGCTTGATCTATCCGTACATCTGCATCGACATGTCCCTCGTCGAGCAGCTCGAACTTCTCAGTACCGCGGCACACTTGATGCTTGTCCTCTATACCTGGAATAACGCTCGCAGCCACTTCCTCCCCACCATGCTCTACATCGACATCATGATCATGATAAAAAATGTTTATTTCTGCGTTGCAAAAGCCAAAGCTGACCTTCCGGACAGCAAGTTTTTCATCATTCTGCTAGGCACAGACCGTCTAGAGAGTTTGTTTGGCATACTTCGAACAATGGTCGGAAATGACGCAAACCTGGATATCCTACAGCTTGCCCTTCGCCTGACTGGGACGACTGACGTTGCCAATATCTTTGCTCGGCATCCCGAATGGGATAAGTCCCCGCGCAGACTCCAGCTTCCTGTCGCTGCCAAGGACTCATCAGTTCTACCAGACCAAGCAGACCATATAAGCCCACGGATGTGGCACGCAGATGTCTCCGTCAAAAGCGTCTCTCTTGCGAGTTGTTGGAAGCAAGGACGGCGCCTGATCGAGGACTTACACCAGTTTTGCACCGACGTTCTTGACGACGTCGACAATATCGAGGATGCGTCCATTTTCGCTCCTGACGGTGCATTACTGTTTGACATACCTCTCAGTGACGACGATGCAGAGGAAATTGACACCTCGCAAGAGCACTCACATGCAGTAGATGCGGGCATGATGAATCTGACTGAGGGCATGCAGGAGCTTGAAGAAATGGCAATGGATCTGGATGGAGATGTCAGTCGTAGTAAGCTATTCCCCAGGTCTATTGATATCAGCGGTGATGGCACCATGGTCCACAAAGCTCGAGCTCTTTCAAGCCGGTTCAAGTACGATAAGACATCAAATTCGACAGATCGGTTGCGTCGGGTACAACAGGAGGGTCGATACAAGTCGGTTTCATCAAGCGCGCGCAGTCCATACATCATTGACGGCGACGGCGGACTGGACACTCACGGTCCATTGCTCCTTATCCATGATCCTATCGCCTCGCTCATCTCTTGCGATCAGAGATTATTTCTATGCATAGGTGAAGTTAATGCCATTCATGTCGACTCAAAGCTCGTTGATGAAGTCCCTGTGGAGCTCCTCTCAGAGAAGACTGTCACCATCTCATACCAGCTTGTCGGTCTGACGGCCACAGACTCGGACGACGATCCATCTCTGAAGCATGACTGGCGCTCTTCGCAATCTCTAATGGCCAGATTCAAGGTGCCTGGCATTCTCGTACAGCCTATTAATCCTCCACTTGATTGTCATATCCCCGGGCGTCCTCGGATGCTCTTCGAGAGTGCCATGTTGATGGCTATGGCATCTAGCCTTCACGATCGACTGACCGGCAACCATCTCAAATTGATTCCGTGCACCAAATCAGCCACGGAGTTTCCGTATCGCGAGCGATCAGGTGCGTAAACTCCGGTATATTATTGTTTCATATTCAGCTTACGGATGTATTTTATTAGGGAAAGCTTGTTTCGTCACTGAAAGGAGTGACGAGGTGCGAGATCTGATCAGTCAATGGTGTGACTTTGGCCGCAACCTACGGGCCAGACAAAAGTGGCCTAAGGCCGTAAGTTACGGGCTGGTCAAACCCAGCTGGAATGAGGGTTTTTGGTCCGTAAGCTACGGGCCAGCTGGATCTGGGAATAGACCATAAGTTACGGGTCAGCTTATATAGATGTGTACCATAGGTTACGGTGGAGCTGGCAGGGGGTATCTCTTGGGTGCCGGACTAATGGAATTAAATCAGAACCGGACTACTTTTTTCAGCTTCGGACTGCTTTTTTTAGGGCTCGGACTAGTGGTTGAAAATTGAACTGGATTACATAAGATAACACAGGACTACGGACTATAGAAGATTATGGAATAGGACTATCAGACAGGACTTCGGACTTGTATTGAATAAGACTTCGGACTATTCCACAGGACTTCGGACTACTCTATAGGACTTCGGACTACTCCATAGGACTTCGGACTACTCCATAGAACTTCGGACTACTTAATAAAACTTTGGACTACTTAATAGGACTTCGGACTACTTAATAAAACTTCGGACTCTGAACTAGACTAAGGACTCTGGACTCTGGACTTCAGATTGAGAACTTTGGATTAAGGATTATAAAATAGGACTATAGACAACAGACTTCAGACTAGGACTTAAAACTCCGGAACATGACTCCGGACTCTAGACTACTACAGATCAAAGACTTCGGACTCCAGACTCCGGACTTTGGACCTCGGACCTCGGACTATAGCCTTCGAACTTCAGACTGAACCATAAAATAGGCATCAGGACTAATCTAATGATAAAATCAAATTAAGGACTACAAAATAAAACAAAGGACTATAAAATAGAACTAAAGACTACAAAGACAGATTTAGAATCAGAAAATTAGCCTAAGGACCATAAGATCTTTGATCAGACTATGGACTATAAGATAAAACTAAGAACTATACATATATATTCTAAAATTATTTAACAGACTAATTTGTATATAAAAAAGGCTACTTGAGTTTTGAATTAAATTATTATAAGACAAAGAAAAAGAGCAGGACAAAACAATAGTAGCTAGTAACAATCAAACTTTCAAGTTGACACGTCTTTAGTTGTACAGCCACAAGACCCATATCTAGATTCTCGGTATTTGAGTCATAACAAATCAAATCAAATACTATAAAATTAGCAAAAATAACTGCATATACTTTCAACTCATATAATATTATAAAATGCAACAGATTTATATTTAAGATACTATAGTATATGAGATGGCAGATATAAGTTAGTAAAGTCTAAAAATTAGCCTCTGATGTAGTGCTCGGCAATCACCGACATCTAATATTGTAACTCCGCTGAGTATAGTCACTGTGTTGCAGCTATATCACATCAAATGGATTACTGTGCCACTACTTCAAACAAGCTCTCAAGAATGCTAGCTTATAATCCTTAGTTTCATTCTATTATTTAGACTTTAGTCTGAAGTCTCAAGGCTATAGTCCGAGGTCCGAGGTCCAAAGTCCGGAGTCTGGAGTCCGAAGTCTTTGATCTGTAGTAGTCTAGAGTCCGGAGTCATGTTCCGGAGTTTTAAGTCCTAGTCTGAAGTCTGTTGTCTATAGTCCTATTTTATAATCCTTAATCCAAAGTTCTCAATCTGAAGTCCAGAGTCCAGAGTCCTTAGTCTAGTTCAGAGTCCGAAGTTTTATTAAGTAGTCCGAAGTCCTATTAAGTAGTCCAAAGTTTTATTAAGTAGTCCGAAGTTCTATGGAGTAGTCCGAAGTCCTATGGAGTAGTCCGAAGTCCTATAGAGTAGTCCGAAGTCCTGTGGAATAGTCCGAAGTCTTATTCAATACAAGTCCGAAGTCCTGTCTGATAGTCCTATTCCATAATCTTCTATAGTCCGTAGTCCTGTGTTATCTTATGTAATCCAGTTCAATTTTCAACCACTAGTCCGAGCCCTAAAAAAAGCAGTCCGAAGCTGAAAAAAGTAGTCCGGTTCTGATTTAATTCCATTAGTCCGGCACCCAAGAGATACCCCCTGCCAGCTCCACCGTAACCTATGGTACACATCTATATAAGCTGACCCATAACTTATGGTCTATTCCCAGATCCAGCTGGCCCGTAGCTTACGGACCAAAAACCCTCATTCCAGCTGGGTTTGACCAGCCCGTAACTTACAGCCTTAGGCCACTTTTGTCTGGCCCGTAGGTTGCGGCCAAAGTCACTGTATTGTGTGATCTGATTCCGAACTCATGCCCAAACTGCCTACCCCCTATTACCTTCGAATCTGGACAACGAGCCCTCGAGCATGTCGGTAGTCATATTCTACATGATGTCACCATTGACCGCATGTTGGAGCCATGTGGCTTATGCCTACGTTCATTTTCCTTGTGTCAGGTTTTTCTTCAACAATCTCGAGGGCGGAATGGAAACCTGTCCGTCAATCAGAAGAAGAGCACATGTAAAAACCTGGTCAAGTTCTCTTACGGAGTGGCTTCGACATCTTCACCAACATCGCCATGCTCGAATGTTCCTTTGCGCTGTCCGCTGTGCGCTCAATCCGATCCCGCGGTCTGGAAGTATAACATGGCTGCGCACTTTCAACGGGCCCACCCAAACGTATCTACGAAGTCATACGAAAATCTGTGGACTATGAGCAGCTCCGAGGAACAAGAGATGAAGCGTATCTGGAAGGCCCGATACAAGCAGACAAAAAAGCGAAATAAGAAGTCGGGTGCACCTCTGGTTGTATCGGAGGCTCATAGTTCGCGTTTGGTATTGACGTAGGTGACTTTTCAAGCTCCTCGATTACGATGAGCTGAGCAACACTATACCTCAATAGTCAGGATGCGAGCAGTGACACGGAGGACGCTCTGAGCATCACTTACGTTGATGGCGACTCGGAGCTAAGTGGATCTGCGAGCGAAAGCGATGAGGGATACGACGGCCACAGCGTAGGAGATTGGTATGGCCATGGACAGTATGAGGACGAAGACCGAGACCGAGCTCAGCTCGGAGATGTTGAGCAATGCTTGACAGAGATAATAGATGGCATCGACGGGACTGTTCTCAGTGTTGATGATAAAGGTGACCCAACGGCAGAAACTGATGATACACACCAGGAAATTGCCCATGCACCTACTTCCCTGCTTCCAATTCCTCTCGACGGCAGAACTCAAGACGCGGGCATCCCAGCACCTTCATCGCCTGAAGCGCACACCGGCGCGGCAATCACAAGCAATCGCCCACAGCGTAAACGGAAACCGACTGACTTACGCGGTGTCAAGGTGTGTTTCTGTGGAGAACGTGTTTCGGAAGCGGGAGAGGGCGCCGTGAAATGCAAGAAGGCGAGCTGCGAAACGCAATGGGTGAGTATCGAGACTACAATAACAATGGCACATTACTCACTGATGTTCGAGTTCAGTACCACTTGGGTTGCATCCAACTTGATGTGCCACAAACGAAATGGATCTGTGAAGTTTGCAAGGAAGGGCAGAAGGGAAAACGACGCAGAGTATAGGAAAGGAGTTGGAATCGTGTTGCAGGTGTCGAATTACGGTGTGGGGACAGTGCGGGGAAACCAATCTTATCTTATCTTTCCATATATGGTAATGTTCCTGATTACGTACCTACCTAGGTCGACCCTCAGGGCCTTACGGAAAAAAAGTACCATATGTTTTCCTACAACATCCCGAGCCCCCCTTGGTTGAGCCTCACATCGATTGTCCGGCTGTCTTCCGGTGAGTTTTGAAATTCTAAATCTGGAGGAGGAGCTATCTCCTTGAGTGATACCAGGAATGACTGTTGATGCGCTGACGCGTGAATAGGTTATATGATGCCCCTACTGGGCCTAGGTGTATACCAGAACTATCATACAGCACGATCCGTCGTGGATGCTCTTGCCGCGGGATACAGGTGCGTACTATCGGCTGGGGCATTAGCGTCACTACCATCTTATCTTTGATACTTCCATAGACATGTAGACACAGCCCAGGCATATCGCAGCGAAGCGCATGTCGGCGAGGGCGTCAGAATTAGCGGTGTGCCCAGAGAGCAGGTATTTATTAGTGAGTTTCACCTGGATCATTGGAATCCAGGAGAATAAGTGCTGTCCACTGAGAATTGATGCTCGCAGCGACGAAATGCATCAATAAAACGCACGGATATGAGAGCACTCTCAAAGGCGTGGATGCTTCGCTGCAGAAATTCGGTTTTGGCACGTCTCGTTTCCCCTGCACGCACGCTCTCGCTAACAACAGTTAAATCTGACCTACAGACTATATCGACTTGTTCCTGATACATGATCCAATGTCCGGCTCAGAACGGCGACTGGCAACCTATCGCGCGCTGCTCGAGGCTCGCAAGCAGGGAAAAGTCCGGAGTGTGGGTGTGTCCAATTAGTACACCACTTGCATCTCTCGCAACCTCGGCCTCTGAACTTGATGTTTCTGTCATCCTAGTGGAATTCATCACCTAGAAGAAATTGAGGATGCTGCATTGGAGCTTCCTTCCGTCAACCAGATCGAGCTACACCCGTTCTGCCAGCAAAAGCCCATCATCGCGTGGTGTCGAGCACGGAACATCGTCATTCAGGCGTATTGTCCTCTGATCCGCGGCCGCATGGATCACCCCACAATTGTTGCGTTAGCCAAGAAGGTGAGTCACTGGGCTTTCCGACTTTTCATTGATCAATGTGTTGCTTGGATGTTCGTTAGCATAACCGGGATCCTGCGCAGATCCTTCTTCGGTGGTCCTTGCAACATGGGTGCGTGACCTCCTGGGCCTTCCTTTCTGCACACATAGAGCTGAGATCATTCCGATCATGACAGGTACAGCCCTCTGCCTAAATCAGAGCACAAGGAACGGATTATCTCAAATGCAAATCTGTATGACTTCGAGCTCGACGAAGACGACATGGCCGCGCTGAATGCGCTGGACAAAGGAGATGAAGGAGCCATTCAATGGAATCCGATACACGTCCCATGAGGAAGTTTCATTCACCAGTTGGTTTAATTTCGAACCGCCGATAGTACATGACACACGATGCAAGATACACGATTCCAGTTCAGCGAGCCACAACTTGAACTACAGATTTTCCTTGACATTCAACGAACCGCAAGAACCCCAGCCACTTAGATGTCGGCATTGTCGATCGTCTGGTCGATAGCGCCCATCAAAATCTTGATGAGCGTCTCGACCTTGAAGTAGGGGTCGTTGGGGTTGAACAGCGTCGTGTCCACGATGTCCTTCATGACATACCGATCGATCGTCAATACGCAGCACCTTGCAGTAAGACCGAGAAATACTGACCCTGATGCCGTGAACATCCGACAGGCCATCGTCGAGTTCCTTGAGTGCCTCAGTGGCGCCGGGGTCGTCGCCGATCTGCACGAACTGAATCCCGAGGCGGCGTTGCGGCACCCCATTATTGTCCAGGCGTCTCGCGGCTTCGATGATGACCTCCGCGGGGTCGTCGGCTGGGCGAGTCAGATCACAATGAGAAAGGGCTCGAGCGGAAGCGAAAATGCTTACTGGGAACACCATCCGTGATGACTACGATGCTGATCGGCTTGTGTGTTATGTTCCTGTCCTCCAATCTGGGGATGTAGTTATCGAGGACCTCTTTCAACTTGTAGCCGATGGGCGTCTCGCCTGAAGTCACGCAGAATTAGCATCACAATAGCACTGGCCGTGTGTGAAACGAACCCTCAGGCACCACCTCATCAAACAGGTCGCGAACAGCGCGTTGGTCCTGTAGCATGATAGTGAGCATGCCAGACGGAAAGATATAAGTTCAAGAACTTGCCCGCAGGTTGATTCGGAAGCGGGGATCATTCAAGAAGAAGATATCGAGCCCGTTAGAAGAAAACTTGGCGTTAATGTCTGCGACACCAGCCAAGGCATTGCGAGTGTCAGACCACAGCTGGCCGTACATCTGAATTCTCGGTCAGCAAATATTGATCACCGATCGAGCCTTATAGGATCCACCGAAGCAGAATCGTCGACAACAACGACGGTCTTGATCAGGCTGTCAGAAAAACCATCAGATTTGAGCTCCAACAGGCTGTCAAGTGATTTAAGGCCACCTGAGACGTTCGAGTTTTGGCTTCGGAGCCTGTGGCGATATGTTGGATATGTTGAGGCCTTCTAGGCTAGTCGTGACATCGAGCGACGTCTCGCGGATACCCCAACGCAGGGGAGCGGTCGCCTCGACCAGTACCTCGAATCTTGAGATCTAGAGATGCGAAGGGGTCCAGTCAGCCTTGGACACGCGCTGATCATCAATAACAAGTCTTTACATCGATTTCGCGACCATTGAAGGGTATAGCGGCGCCCAACCTTAGATGACGTCCAGCTTTTCCTGGAACTGGAAAATACAGCGTGTCAGGGAATTTACTGATAATACCTCACGGATTACATACGAAGGCTCCCCTAAAAGACGTACATGGATGAGCATCATATCACTGCACAAAACAAGTAGGTGCTCACCTCATAGAAAGCACGAGCGATGTACAAAGGTCGGCCACGATCGTCTCCGGCGACCATCGCATTGGCGGGAATATCGTGACCCTCGACGAACAACTAGAGGGCGGTCATGTTTAGTCGTATATGTATCGAAAGCGAACAACATACCCAGACAAAGGGAGAAGAAGAACCGATCCTCCTGAGTTCGGCTGTAGATTCCTTGGAATAGGTGATCCACTGGGCAATTGTTCTGTATGTCGCCGGCTTGGTGATTCCAGTGGTCAAATGAGATGGCGGTGAGAACGATGATGGAGAGGACGGCGAAGCCTGACCGCCTTGAGCGAAGGGGCTCTGCGGCCTCCCGTAGCGGTCAGATTGCGGAACAGGTGTCGGCGTCGGAAAGGCGGGGCTGTAGCCTGCGAGCTGGGAGTAGGCGCGGAATTCCATGTTAACTTGTGGGCTTGAGAGTGAAGAGACGAAGATGTGCTGCAGAATCCGGCGACGATGCACGCTCTCTTATATAGTGGATGCAGAGTATATCTTCCGCTAGCGGTGCAGTAGCTCATATCAGCTTCACTATGTCGTGCTGTGGAAGATACGCTCATATTCCAAATTAGCCCTGGGTCATACGATCGCATGAGAAGTGCTCACGGCGCAATCGACAGCCTAAGCTGGTATTGTGAAGGGTGACAGTCTTGCAGTGGCACACTGACAGTATCAAAGGGACGGGAAAAATTCTTATCCGCACTTGGAACATCCGGTATCTTGGTTAGATTCCTGTTTGACAGCGGAATGCCAGGGCCTGCCTCAAGGCTACCACGCACGCCGTGTAGTCTACGCGATGGGATCCAACGGGTGAGCCAGATCCCAAGCGTCATGTCCTCATTCTACCAGGACTTCGTCACCAGCATACTAGCTAGCAGCAGCATCCTGTGTTTCCTAAATCCAAGGAATAAAGAAAAATTGTTAAGCGTGCAACGTATGACGAATGTGTGTGCCGCATTGTACGCACAACGCGCAATGAGGCGCCCACGGCTTGATCTGAACCTTGGGCACCTCCCTGTCAACCGCCCAAAACTGCATCCCCAGACTTCTATCGTGGCCTATCCTGAACATTGGTGGTATTGACGGCCTATCGAGGGTACACATGCTGTTTTCATGATCAACGATCAGCAGTTCGCGGCAAAGTCGTGGTGTCGGCCTTGCAGATCGGAGATCCAAATCAGGATATCGATGCATGGAAACTCAGTGGAGTTCCCTGAGTTCCCTGCGGCGAGCACATTTCCAAGGCCGTGACTGTGAAAACGAGGAGAACGAAACGGTATATTGGCTAAAAACGTGGACCCACCGTGGATCCGAGGCATCAAGGATTGGGATGTAACTGTTTTCAGTTGTTCGCAGCAAACACTTCGCCGGAGACTCTATCTCGATAGGATGTGTTCGTGGACGATGAAACTCATCTGATAAGCATGTTCCATGGCGGCTGACAGGCGCAAAAATCCACCTTCGACGAAGTTTGACTGCGGATAGCTTGTGAGGCGCTTGATCCCGATTGAAATCAAGCATAGCGCACCGTTGAACGTCCCACTCTTTCGTTCGCGCTCGAACAATATCTGAATGGGAAATGGGTCAGAAGCGAGGGACCGTGTAACATAAAGTATGCTACGTGAACAAGGTCTTTTGTCACGAAGCCACGGCAGAAAAATCACTCAGAGGCTTGGTCTGAATACCATATCTTTGCTCTTGTCATGCAGCTTGTGAATGGAGTGCTCAAAGGCTTCAGGTGTTGGATGTCTAGCTTGTTGTTCTCCGCTGATCATGAGTCCCAGCGGCTCAGATACTTCGTAGAAGCATTGGCGGCCCCACAGCGCCCGGACAACGAATTTCCGTCGCTGCGTGTTGGAAGTGATAAGAAACATCCGCGACTCCTCAGGGATGCCACGTTAATTTCATAGATTCGATTTGGAAGTTCGGCAATAGGTTCATGGTCGATCAGAGTATCGATACGGCATATCGACACATGGAGCCCATACTAACTGCACGTTGCGAGTAGCAGGGAAGCACGAAGACTTCTCGAATATGATCCTGTTTCCGAAAGGTCAGCGTCGACCTTCGACTCTCTGCCAACATGTCCTGAGATACGGGTGAAGTAGCAGCACTTCGACGATAGAGCGGAAATTAACATACAATGCGGGTCCCAGAGAGCGGTCCCGCGAAACAACATGTCACGAGATCAAAGCAGATAACAGCTCGTAGCTTCATATTCGATGTCCTTATGCATGCAGCTCAGTTTCGCTCTTCGTCCGACGCCAAGGAAGACGCGATAAGCTCTGTCTTCACCTTACTCCTCGGCGTAATGGAGCATGCGAACTCCTTCGGGTGGCTTCCAGGCGCCTCGTCAAACCATTGAAGACGCGAGCTGAGACGACTGCTTACCAGCTAGCTGAGCCTTCTGTGTATGCTGGTTCTACAAGGATTTCATCTCCATGTTCATCCTTTGCTTTGCAGATGTTGAAAGCGGAGAGCACGGAAGCGGTAACGATCCAGAGAGTCGCATCAACGAGGTGTCGACCCGGACAAATTCTGATAAACGAGTTAAAAATATTCCTCGATGCGTGGCAGTCAGTGGGAGCCAACTAACCTGCGGCCGAAACCGAAGATGGAGGTAAGCATGGGATCGTCTTTGACTTGTCCGTCAGGAGTCAAAAAGCGATCAGGATTGAAGGCCTCAGGATCTGGATACATATCAGGATCGTGCAGGATAGCCCTTGTAATATAGCGTTTGAGAAAGTGATGCGCAACGGTAATATTGTATCGAGGGCCCACCATACGTTCCCGAACACTGTTGCGCCTGCTCATGCTTATTAACAACGCATCCCACGATGAGATAGTCGAACAGACCTTTAGGTATGAAATAGCCATCATAGACGTCATCCTCCGCAGCTGCGTACGGAAGACCTATATGGCAGAATATAGTATAAGTAGAGTCCTTGCGGTGATGAACTTCATGCGAGAGCACAAACCTAATGGTGCTATTAATTGCCACCTGAGGATTTCTTTGCAAAGCGCATCGATGAACGGAAGACGCGGTCTGTCATCATATTCTGGAAGTCGGTCTCCACCGGTGACAGCGTCCAGCTCTGCTTGGCCCCTCTGCTGCACAGATGGATACAATGCCAAAACTAGGAAGAGAGTGGATATCGCAGCGACTGTCTAAGAGATGTGAGCATCAGCTTCTAGAAATGGGTGACTGGCGACGCACCGTTTCCACACCTCCTTATAGTCACGAGTCTGTCAAAATCGTTGCCTTGAAGGATTGATAGATCACTCACCAGCGTATATTGAAACTGCAGCCCGCTTGACTGTCAGCTCATCAAGCGGACTCATACTTTCATCTTGGTGCAGGTTTATGCACTCTTGCACTATGGACGGGCGCGCGCTTCCCTTCCGCTGCACGGGTGGCGGACCAGGTTAGATTCGTCAAAGAAAGAACGAATGGAGGAGAGAACGCCACATACAATACTCTCCTTGGCGAAGTCGAACGGCGAATTGAGCATCTCCTGGCCGAGTCCGAACACATATCGAGCGTGACGCTTGAACCCCATTCCTGGCAACCATTCTGGCAACTGCTTTACTATAGTTATTCGTAAGAGCCACAGATATGACGGAATTGCACAGGACGCACGAAATGGAAGGTCGTTCACTAGGAAGACGCCCGGCAACACGGCCTCTATTGTAAATTTGTTGACTCGGTCAGCGAGTACGATGAAAGGATCATCCATCTCGGTCACGTCATATCCATAGGTCAAAGACATGACGATAACGGCTGTGAGACTGAAGTACTGTTGAGACATACACGGATTTTCGGAAGGAGTAAGGTGTATCTTACTGCTTAATGTGTTCTCTGAAATGCTCTGGGGTATGCAACAGGTGATTGAGGAATGCATAGGTTTTAGCCATCTGCAGAGGCCTATATGAGAGGGCAGCCTGAGGGCGAAGACTATGGTCGATCAATTTGCGTGCAACACGCCAACCGTCCGAATATTGTGAGAAGGCGATCACGTTATCCCAGCCCATTCTTCAACGCATGTGAGCCCAGTGAATGGAGTAGTAACACTTGCGGAGAGCACGCACAACTCGAGCATGGGATTCCTCGGTCGATTCACGTATTGCTTCCCTCGCCTTTCGAATAACTCTTTTGCAGCATTGGCCGAGTTGACGACCACTACGACCTGTCCAAGGGCGGTTACGGAGATGACATCACCTGCAACCACACAGCTGTATTTAGTCATTTGACAAGTAGACACCCAAGAACGGCTCACCATACTGTTTTGCCCATGTCGCGTATGTCTTCCACTGTGATCCCTTCGGTATATCAAAAAGATTCCCAATTATGGGTAAGGCCTTTGGTCCTGGAGGATAGGATAGACCGCGGCTGCCTCTTCGCCTGTCGAGGTATCTCTTGAAGAGCATCAAGAATGCCAAGATCATGAAAATATCAAGGAAGGATATCCAGTGGGATCCCATTGTCGAGAAATGATGCTGGGTTCGTCAGTAATTATTTTGACCACTGCTGGGCTTTATATATCGGATAGGAGCATTTTCCCATGATATGCGAAGACGGAATGACTTTCCGCGGCCTTATTTTTATCCTGGAATATATTTTGGAGCTCGTTTAGATTCAGAATCCGCTGATTTGCGTGACCTCATTGGACGAGGAGCTCATTTTGGATGCTAGCGAGGCATTTGAAATGAATATCATACCATAGATTCGAGGCCACGGACAGTCATCCCGTCTTGCGTCGACAGTGGAGAAACGAAAGCTCAAAAGGTCAGAAATATGCTCAGAAGATCAGTCACAAGGCTTGACAAGTCTGAATCCGTCGAATCCGCTACCTAAATAATTTGACGTTCTGGCAACAACTCGGAGCGGGTATAGCAAAGCGCGATGCTATAGCTGATCTTCTGCCGTCTTCAGATAATCATGGGTCTACACGGTGACAGACGTATCGCCTTCAGAAGAACAGTCTAGTCTGACTGACCTCACGGTCGAAAACGTATGGTTAGTAGTGCCGCCCGGCCTCTTGCATAGGCCGACGTCTAAAGCTGCGAGCATTACTGTACTAGGTGATGTCAGTTCTAGCCATGAAATACGAACAGAAAAATGAGCACAACCTCATAATCAGACGCCATGGACCAGGTGGGATTCAAAGGTATTCTTTGCGCGCAAGGCCTGAAGGGATTAGAAAGAAGTGTCTAAGTATTCCAGTTCAGAATCGGAAGAACAAAAACAGATGTGGTCGTCGATGTGATGACGATCGGTTCTAACTTACCAAACGACGCGTCTCGGCAAGTCGCGGCGGCGTCGGGCGTCGGGGTGGTGCCGTGGCGGCGACTGATCGAACTTGTCCGACCCGCTCCCTGCCACTACTAGTGCCACTAGCAACTTCCGATCTGCCGCAGTATAAACATGCCTGGCTTAGCTCTCAATACCGAGTACTATAGTAGACGGACTTCATGGCGAGTCCAGTCGTACGTGACATATATTCGTACCTTCAAGCAGAAATATATACTTACTCGGACTAAGTACTCTCGTAAGTACTTACTTTTGGCCATGCCAGTCACCTTCAGGATGCGCTTGGTATCCTTCCAGTCTCAATCAGGTTCAGCGACTTGTCTCCAACGGTTATCGACGTGAAGTTACCACGGGCCTCGTGCTTTATTGAGTGAGTCTTTGTGGCAAACATTATGAGTCCGTAACGTGTTCTTCGTTCAAACGCATATCTCCTCATCTGACGGTCCTGCTGTGTGCGACTTCATTTCACAGGTCTGTCCCTCCCTTGGCATTGGTAGTATGTCCACGCGTATGAAATTTCACCCGAAGGAAAATGCGGCTACACTGGTGCCTCGCCTTACTGGAGCTGGACCTACGGTAATTTAGCGACCTCTTTCTGTCCCATCTGCTCTAACGCCTAACGCCGCTGCCATCTCCTCATGCGCAGATGTCCTGTGATCCATACTATTCCGAGAACCTGAACTCGTGAGGGGCTTCGATGGCTCGGGGAGATCTCGTACGCGACTTCGCAGTCACTCACGGCTGCCTCGATTACATGCACGTGTCTCATCCCGCGTACCCCGCTCTCTGACGTCAGTTGCAGTACTCTCCATGCGGTACCCACCGATTTCTTAACCTTTCTGCCCGAGTGCGATCGATGATTCTCGCCGATCGCATGAGAATTCTATCCCTGCATCGTTCAATCCCTGCGTTTCGTGATTCTAGGTTCGTGGAGAATCCTGCCAGGTGGCGATTACTCAGTTGGCGATCTTGACGCAGGTTCACATAGAGTGCAGTACGTTGCTGTTCCCCATTATTCAGTATGTCACTAGCACCGACTAGCACCGACTAGTACCGAGTCCGCCAAGAGAAGCAAGTTCAATCAACCTTACCAATCTATCGAAGGACTTGCTATCACCGTCTGCGCATCTGCACTTGCAAGGGCCCTTCTCTTTACTTACTGACACGGCTCGATCGTGAAGCTTGAAGTGAGGTCTGCATTGTCTCCTTTCTTACAAATTCACGAGGTACTTCCAACTTCTTCTGTATCAGTCAGCTGCAGTTTCTCTTGTCTAGCCAATATGAACCAGTCCCTGGAGGCGAGACGAGGCGAGACGGGGCGACGAACCAGGCTATAAAGGTCAGCTCGGATGGTCGTGTTCATGCGTCGAAGAGTTCTATTTCTTCTTCACTATCCCAGCTAGCAAATTGACAGCAACAGCAGCATGTCTCCCACCATTCATACCCAGGATGCAGACCTCCCGGTCACGGAGCGATTCGAGTGCGTCGTACTAACCTCCGCTGCGCCCGTAATTAATTCATCAAACGTGCCGCCACAGCGTCTATCCAGAAATCGACCCCTCCAAGCACATTGCCAACAAAACGTACAAGGACAAGGTAGTCCTCATCACCGGTGCCTCCCGCGGCATCGGCAAGGAGATTGCCATCCTCTACGCCAAGGCTGGAGCCTCCCTCGTCCTCTCTGCACGCAACCAGAAGCTGCTGGAGGAGGTCAAGCAGGAGGTCCTCCGCATCGACCCTGCCGCCAAGGTGGTGAGCGTCGTGGCTGACGTTGCAGACGTCAAGCAGACCGAGGCGGTCGTAAAGGCGGGGATCGATCGCTTCGGAAAGCTCGACGTTGTCATCGCCAACGCCGGCAGGATTGCCGACTGGGACAAGCGTGAGCGTGATTTTTATGTCATTTGGCAGCACAACAACTCCTCATTCAAAGTTGCCCTCGGCGAGCAGGATCCCATCGCCTGGTGGAGCGTATTCGAGGTCAACCTCCGTGGCGTGCACTCTCTTGCACAGTTCGCCTTCCCTCTGGCGACCATCAATGCATGGTACTGATGCCGCTTCACTGCCCAGTTTCACGTTGCCGCATCTTGCGAAGACCGACGGCTACTTCGTCGCAATGTCCTCCCACGGCAGCATGGAACGCCACCCGAAAGGCAGCTCCTACTGCATCTCCAAGCACGCGGTCAACCGGTTGATCGAGTTCATACCGCTTGGTAAGTTACGTTCCATAGTTGCGCGTGACGTTGTCTGACGGGATATCCGGCTGCCAGAATACCCCAACGTTAAGGCCTTTGCACTCCACCCTGGCGTGATTGCCACCGACATGAGCACGCAGAACGACTACAAGGCGATCCATGCGATGGAGCTACCTACGGCCACGATGATGTACCTCACCTCCGGGAGCGCGGATTGGCTCTCTGGGAAGTATATCTCGGCGCCGTGGGACCTGGGCGAGGTCAGCCAAGTGTGGAAGGACAAGATCGAGAAGGAAGGGGCTCTTGTGAGCAAGCTTGCCATCCCCGCCTGATGGCATGGAGATAAGTAGTACACTAGCTTTCATTGTAGAGTAGATATGTCGAAATATTATGACAATGGGTTGTTTGATCGTTGATGAATTTGCTTCCGAAAGCTCAGCGCGGGACCGATCAGCGGTGAAGGCAGGTACAGTACTAGTTCATTTGCTTCGAACGTGTCCCGAGATGAGAGATCAAGCCAGCTTTTCGATGACAGCGAAAATTCATACTCAACGCCGGACTAGAGAGCAGTCCCGCGAAACGAGATGACATCATAGCAGATAACAGGCTCGTACTATCTTCATAATTCGAGTGGGCCCTTCAGTGTATGCGGCTCAGGTTCGCTCTTCGTCCGATGCCAATGAAGACACGATGAGATCCGCCTTCATCTTATTTCGAGGCGTGATTGAGCACGCGAACTCCTCCGGGCGACTTCAGGGCACCTCATCAGCCTATTGAAGACGCAAGTTCGACGACTGCTTACAGGTTTAGGTTCTCCGCATAAGCTCCCTCTACTGGGATCTCGTGTCCATGCTCATCCTTCGCTCTGGAGATGTTGAAGGCGGAGAGAACGGAAGCAGCAATGATCCAAAGAGTCAAATCAACGAGGTGTCGGGCCGGGCAGATCCTATATGGCGAGTTTAGAAATCCTTTTCGATACTGTGCGGCGGGTGGGAGTCAGCATACCTGCGTCCAAAGCCGAACACAGCGCTGAGCATGGGATCGTCTTTGACCTGCCCGTCGGAAGTCAAAAAGCGGTCAGGATTAAAGGCCTCGGGATCTGGATATGCGTCGGGATCATGAAGGATTGCCCTATGGTATATAACGTTTGAGCCACTTGTCCGCAACGGTGAAAATATACGCAGGCCCACCATGAGTTTGCGAGCACCATTGCACCTGCTCATGTCCGTTAACAATGCCACATCTCACGGTGAGATAATCGAGCATACCTTTGGGTATAAAATAACCCTCATAGACGTCGTCTTCTACGGCGGCACGAGGGAGTCCTATATGATAGAACATAGCATAAATAGAGTCCCTATGGTGATGACCTTCACTGGACAGCACAAACCTATTGGTGCTACCAATTTCCACCTGAGTACTTCTTTACAAAGTGCATCAATGAACGGAAGACGCGGTCTGTCATCGTATTCTGGAAGCCGATCTCCGCCAACGACAGCGTCCAGCTCAGCTTGAGCCCTCTGCTGCACAGATGGATACAGGAGCAAAACTAGGAAGAGCGTGGAAATTGACGAGGCCGTCTGGGAGACGTGAATATCATCCTGCAGCAGATAGGAGGCTGACAACAAACCGTATCGACGCCCGCTTATTGCGGATCTGTCAGAATTTTCTTTAGAAGAGTTGAGTGATCACATACCGGAATAGACCCCGACCGCGACCCGTTTCATTGCTAGTTCATCTAGCTGGCGCACATTACCATCCTCGTACAGATTAATGTACTCTCGCACTATGGATGGGCGCGCAGTCCCCTTTCGCTGCTCGCATGGTGAGTAAAGTCAATCCTACGAGAGATGCCATGGAAGATAAGGCCACATACAATGCTGTCTTCGACGAACTCGAATGGCTTGTGAATCATGTCCTGGACGAGTTCAGATATGTATCGAATGCGACGCTTGATCCCCATCCCCGGCAACCATCCCGGGAGGTATCTCACTAAGCAGTCTGTGAGTGCACATTGCTAGAGAGATTGCATAGCACGCACCGAGCGGCAAGTCATTGATTAGGGATGCACCTGGAAGCATGGAATCCGCGGCCAATCCGTTGACTCGATCGGCAAGCGACATGAAAGGATCATCCTTGGCTTTCACGTCATATCCGTACATCAAGGACATGACAATAGAACCTGTGAGGCTAAGTTGCCGTTGAGACATGCACCGTGTATTTCGAAGGAGTTGAAGGGACTTACTGCTTCATATGCTCTCTAAAGCGTTCCGGTTCGCTCAACAACTGATTGAGAAACACTTTGTTTCTTGCTATCAAGAGAGGCTGGTAGGAGAGCACGGCCTGGGGACGAAGGCTATGGTCAATCAATCTCCGTCCTACGCGCCAAGCTTCCGAGTATGGCATAAGGGTGAGTATGACATCCCAGCCCATTCTTCAAGACATGTGAGCCAAATTCACAGCGAAGTAGTTCCGAAGAGTACGAAATACGCACAACTCGAAAACAGGTACTCTCGGTCGATCCATATATCGCGTGCCTCGCCGTTCGAAGACCTCCTTCGCAGCTTTGGCCGAATTCACGACCACTATGACCTTTCCGAGGGCGGTCATAGAGAAGACATCGCCTAAGATGGCACGAGTGAATTCGCGTTCCTTTGACATACGAGATTCACTCACCATACTGTTTTGCCCATGCAGCGTATGTCACCCACGGTGATTCTTTCGGTATGTCGAGTAGGTTCCCAATGACAGGCAATGCCTTCGGTCCTGGAGGATAGGACAATCCCCGACTGCTCTTTCGCGTGTCGAGGTACCTCTTCAAAAGTGTGACGAGTATGAGAATCGCAAAAGCATCAAGGATGGATATCCAGACAGACGTCATCGTGGAAGGGTGGTACTGTGTTCGTTGGGAATTATCTCCATTGTTGCTGGGCTTTTGTATCCCGGACGGAAGAGTCTTCCCATGATATGCGAAGATGCCTTGCGTCGAATTGGCATCAGCAGTGGAGAATCCTGAGAGCCAAAAACATGAAGGAACGGTATCACAATCAGAACAGTCTCACTAGTCAGAAGAGGCCTCAACTTTCGAGTCATAAGCGCCTATAATCCTGTCTCTTACCTGAATAAGGAGCGTTCAATGTATTGATATGTGTTCGGAGCCGGAGAGGGGTGTACCGACGGCAAGTTATTGCCGCCAATCCTCTGACGCCCAGTCAGTCCTAGTCATGAATTGACGTGGTGAGAACTTGCCACCGCCTCCGAGCGGCGCTCTTACACGACGCTTATGTCGAGCATGCGCTCGAATGCTTCGCTGTCATCCGTGTCATCCGATGCAGCGTTTGCAGTGTCGACGTAGCATGCATTAATGCTGTATCTTGTGACGTCAGTCACTTACCCATGAAATGCAAGAAGAACATGCGAGGAAAAAAAATCGCGCCACGCACCAAGTGAGACACGACGCTCGGCACCTCACAAGTTGATGGATGCCTGCAGCAGGTGGAATAGCATGTATTCAAAGCCGGACCCAGAGAGCAGTCCCGCGGAGACAAGCGATACAAGATCGAAGCTGATGCTACGCTCGTGGCCTCATAATTTGGTTGGGCTCCATCTCAGGATTGCCCGCCTTCATCCGATGCCAATGAAGACATGATCAGCTCTGCCTTGGTACTGGTCCGCGGCGTGATGGAGCATGCGAACTCCCTCGGATGACTTCCGGACAGCTCATCAGCTTGTTCGAGACGCAAACTGCGACGACTGCTTACCAAAGTAAGCTATCTGTATATGCTGGCTCTACGGGAATCTCATTCCCATGCTCATCCTTTGCTCTGCAGACGTGGAAGACAGAGCATACGGATGCGACGACGAGCCAGAGAGTCGAATCGACGAGGTGTCGTCCGGGACAGATCCTGATCGGAAACGAGTTAAAGATTTTTCGTCATCTTCGTTTGGAGTGATGGTCAACGAACCTGCGCCCACAGCCGAACACCAAGCCAATCGTAGGATCGTCTTTGATCTGCCCGTCAGAAGTCAAAAAGCGGTCAGGGTTGAAGGCCTCAGGATCCGGATATGCGTCGGGATCATGAAGGATGGCCCTGTGGGATATAATGTTTGAGCCACTCATTTGCAACAGTCAAAATATACGCAGGCCCACCATGAGTTCTCGAGTACCATTGCGCCTATTCATATCTGTTAACACTGCCACGTCTCATGACGAAATAATCAAGCATACCCTTAGGTATGAAACAACCCTGATAAACATCATCTTCCGACGCTGCGCGAGGGAGTCCTATATTATAGTATATGTCGAAAGAATTATTTCTGTGCTGATATGCTTTGTGTGAGAGAACAAACCTAGCGGCGTTACGATTCTCCACCGAAGAATTTCATTGCAAAGCGCATCGATGAACGGAAGGCGCGGTCTGTCACCATATTCCGGAAGCCGGTCTCCGCCGACGACAGCGTCCAGCTCTGCTTGCGCTTTCTGCTGCACAGATGGATACAGTAGCAAAACCAGGAAGAGCGAGGATACTGCAGAGACCGTCTAAGAGACATGAGTATCATCCTGCAGCGCATGAGGAATTGACGACACACCGTTTCGGCACCCGCTTATAGCATATCTGTCAGATTTCTTTTTTCCCTTGAGAAGTATTGGGTGATTACATACCGGCATAGACCGCGACTGCGACCCGTTTGATTGCGAGCTCGTCCAGCTGACTTGTATCATCATCTTGATATAGATCAATGCACTCGCGCACCATGGATGGGCGAGCGGTTCCCTTTCGCTGCTCACATGAAGAGCAAAGTTAATCCGACGAGACATGTCATGGAAGAGAAGGCCACATACGATGCTTTCTTGGACGAAATCGAACGGCATATTGAGCATGTCCTGGACAAGTCCAGATATATATCGAATGCGATGCTTGAAGCCCATCCCAGGCAGCCATCCCGGGAAGTGCCTCACTAAGCAATTTGTGAGTGCTAAGTTACCACTTGAGATAGATTGAATAGCACGCACGGAATGGGAAGTCGTTGATTAAGTATGTGCCCGGAAGGATAGACTCTCCCGCAAACCCGCTGACTCGCTCAGAAAGTGACACAAAAAGATCGTCCTTAGCTTTCACATCATATCCGTATGTTAAGGACATGACGATGGCAGCTATGAAGCTGAATTGCCATTCAGACACGTGCAGGTAGGTTACTTGAGTAAACAGAACCTACTGCTTGATGTGTTCTCTGAACTGCTCCGGTTCACTCAATAGCTGATTGAGGAATGCGTGGGTTTTCACTGTCTGGAAAGGCCTGTAGGAGAGCGCAGCCTGGGGGCGAAGGCTATGGTCAATCAACTTCCGTCCTACGCGCCAAGCTTCCGAGTACGGCATAAGGGCGAGTACGGCACTCCAGCCTATGCTTTGAGGTATGTGAGCCATGTTAACAGCGTAACACTTATGAATAGCACTTAGTACGCACAAATCTAAAATGGGGACCCTTGGTCGATCCATATATCGTGTGCCTCGTCTTTCGAAGACTTCCTTCGCAGCTTTGGCCGAATTCACAACGACTATAACCTTTCCAAATGCAGTCACAGAGATAACATCACCTATAATCGCACGACTGAATTTATATTCCTTTGATATCCAAGACTCGCTCACCATACTGTTTACCCCATGCCGCGTACGTCACCCACGGTGTTTCTTTCGGTATGTCGAGTAAATTCCCAATGATAGGTAACGCTTTCGGTCCCGGAGGATAGGACAATCCCTGGCTGTTCTTTCGCGTGTCGAGATACCTCTTCAAGAGCGTGGAGAATAATAAAAGGGCAAAAGTGTCAAGGACGTATATCGAAACGGACGCCATCACGGAGAGATGGCGCTGTGTTCGTCAGGAACGGCCTTCAGGTGTCGCTGTTGGGCTTATTTATGTTAGATGGCGCGTTTTCCCAGGAGTATAGATGCCTTGCAGGGGTGTGGAGAACCCAGACAGCGAAGAACTTGAAAGAACAGTGACGCAATGAGAAGTGGTTTATGATCTTATTGTCTTATCTCTTACCTGGATGTTCAATGTTCAACGCCATGCATCGGGGCGGGGGGGTATACCAAAGGAAAGCTACTATTGCCGATCTTCTAACGCCCAGTCAGTCATGGGTCAACTTGATGAGAACTTGCCGCCGCCTCGCTCTCAGAAGACGCTGGTGGTCGACCTTGAGCTTGATTGACCTCATTGTCATTCGTGTCGTCCCACGCGATCTCTTGAAGTTGCAGTGGTCGATGTAGCTCACCTTGTTGTGCCATACCATGTCAGTCGTTCGCTCTGACCATAAAATGCAGATAAATAACGCACATAGCTCTGCTCAACCGCGTAGTCTGACGTCATTTGACTGGGCTTCGAAGACATCCCACTGCGCGCCAGTCGGATGAGATAACGACGAACCTCGTTTGTGCCCTTGAAGTTTTCAGCAAGGTGATCTGGCCCGAGTTCCTCGCTCTCAGTAGTACATACTCCAGGAAGCCGAGGTCAGACGTCTTAAGGATGCGATTACGGTACTGAAGTAAGTAGATGGAAGAACCTATCTCACCTTAGATCATTGCTGAAGGTGAGGGTCTTAGAAAAACAGGATACGGGAGGGGTCTAAGACAATACCGAGCAGTTAGACTCAGTGATGGGAGAATTCACTATGCATTGATTATGTACCTAAGACAATACCGAGCAGTTAGACTGCCCGCGGAGTAAGTACATTGTCAACAATCAAAGAAGCATATTGTCGCGTACCTCAGTGATGGGAGAATTCACTGAGGTACACATCGCGTAAACTCGCGCCTACATTAACGGCACGAGTGGCTGATGATAACTGTACAGTAGCGTACGTAATCGAACTGGGCTCCAGGCCCGAACATCTAATCTATAGACAAAGAAACAGATAAGATGAGATTCGCACTTAGCGTGCTTTTGGTCGAACGGGCGTTTGCCCCGATCTCAACACACCCCTTCAAACCTCGTGCGGCCCAATACCAACTAGTCCTCGCATCTTCTCGATCTTCGGGCACGTGAGCGCTTTCGTGAGTACGTCGGCCGCCATCTCGGCCGTGGGGCAGTAGACTAGATCAACTTGTTCTTGCTCCACGACATCGCGTATGAAATGGTAGCGGATCGAGATATGCTTGGTGCGCGAGTGAAATATGTTATCCCGTGCCAAGGTGATGGCCGACTGGTTGTCGCAGAAGAGCGTGGTCGGTTTCTCAAATTGCCCGATGATCTCGCCTAGGAATGCACGCATCCAGAGGACTTCCTTCGCGGCATGTGTCATGGCGACGTATTCCGCTTCGGTGCTCGAAAGTGCGACGATTGATTGCTTCTTGGATGACCAAGAAACGGCGCCGCCGTCTACGAGGAATACGAAGCCGGAGATCGAGTGCCTGTGATCGTTAGATCCCCAATCGGCATCTGAACTCGAAGGGCCGCCGGTGGCGACCATGCTTGCTCGGAGTCATGGCATGTGACACGTTGAACAGTAAGCATCGTTTATTACGCGGTCGACTAGTCGTACAGAAGTTTCGTCATCTGAGAAATTTCGGGTAGCTATAGAGAGCTTTATATCTTATATAGGTTGCATAACTCCATAGCTACCCTCTTTTGTATATATTTAGCCATAGAGAGCCCTAGTCTATATAGTGCTATATAGCTATTAAAGACAGCTATAGAGTGCTATGATAGCTATAGAGCTACAAGGGTAGCTATGATAGCTATAGAGCTATAGGCTTAGCTATAAGAGCTATGTAGTCTAACTCTGTTATAAAGACTATAAAGACTATATTATCTATACTATGCTGGCTCAATATGTATTATCTGTACACTATAAAGCTTACCTTATCTATACTATATTAGCTCACTATGTACCATCTGTATATTATACATTTATCATGTAAATTTGTAGTTTAACTAGATCATAAAGCTTCATTATAACACAACACAATTACATTCATCATGACAAAGTTTAAGCACAAATCAAAATTTTATTTACTAACTACAACATCACAATACATTACTACATTACATTATATAAGATAGACATTAAGAAAACTTCTATAAAAATATAAGCATCAGTCAAGACTAATATAAAAGACTACAAACAGACCTACAATGACTACAAAATGCAAAAATCTAATTAAGAAAAGACAATATTAATATTAGAAGATAACAAAGATAACAGATAAAAGCTTACCAAAGTAATAAAAAAGCGAAAATCTAGAGACAACATGAAGTCGTCAGTATAAGACATAACACAGCTTATCTAGTAAGTATACAAAGATACTACAACAGACTTGAAGACATTAGTATAAGAGAAAAGAGACAAAGAATAAAAGCTTACCTTATAAAGACTGCAACGACGAGGAAAAAATGATGACGACAGAGGGAGCAACGACGACGACGAAGCAAACGATGACGAGCGAGCAAACGACAATGACGACGGCATCGACGTGGCACGAGATAGTGGGGGTTAAAGAGCAAGAGGGAAGGCGCATCGCGCGAGCCTTATATACGAATCCCGAGCGAAGCCGAGAATCGTGACTGCTGGGCGCTGCCGAGAGGGACTGGCTGGCAGACTTGAGTAAGTTGATGCTGTCGCTCAGGGATTCACGGTGCAGTATATCCAGAGTGTTCTCATGTATTCTAATTGAATGTATAATCTATCGTTGCCGTCTTTTTTTCTGAATTTATACGACTTTATTTGATTTGTTGAGGCTCGAACAACGCAACTTCGCTCGTTCGGTGGCTGAAGCACCGAACACGCGTTGACTTCCATAGTTATTTGTCCCTCTCGCTCTCATTCTTTGCAGTACCTCCTTCACTCCCTCGCTCTTTCCTCCCTCGTTCGCCACGTCATCCTCAATCTCGAATCCTAGGGGCTAAAGTAGCAGGCAGAGGGTACTCAGGTAAGCAAAACAAACTTATATTTTTAGTTTCCGCACTAACAAAGAGAGTATCGCTCGTTTTTCGAGCGATACTCTCGATGTATTTCCTCCCTCGGCCCTTCACGACCCATCTGCGCCCTCTGCATCCCCCTCGCAC
This sequence comes from Hericium erinaceus, assembly GCA_006506795.2. Lineage (NCBI taxonomy): Eukaryota > Fungi > Basidiomycota > Agaricomycetes > Russulales > Hericiaceae > Hericium > Hericium erinaceus. The sequence goes on from CM021163.1 coordinate 2,330,554, forward strand.
CTTCCGTGCTCCATCCACGCGACGTCCGCGCCTCGCTCGAGCTCCTACACCCCGCGCGGACTCCAGCATGCCACGACATCCGGCCGCAGCCCCAAACGACGGCCACGCCCCCACTCCGCCTTTCACGCACACCAACGTGTGCAGGGTCGCGGATTACGCACTCGTGCCCCACGCACGCCATCTGCGTGCCGTCTGCGTGCAGTCAACGAAGCACGCACGGGCCACGTCATCGGGCGTCACCTCCACCTGCCCGCTTCTCTGACAACACTTCGTCCCTGCGCATTCGATCAACACCCCGCGCAGCACCTTCGACACCTCACGCGCCCATCCAAGGTCCCACAGTCCCACTTACCCATTCAAGGCCCCGCTCGCGTGCCCGACACCCCACGTGTGTGCCCGACACCCCACGTGCCCGCGACAATGCCCAGCATGCCCGTCCGTGCATCTCACCGCCCCGCGCACGCCCTTGACACCCCGCACGCCCGCTTGATGCCCTGCGCGCATGTAGAACGCGCCGCACGCTTCCTCAAAGCCCTGCGGGCATGCAGAACATATCCGTGCGCGCGGTCAATGCCCCGCGCGGGTCGTCGGTGCCTCTCGCGCCTGCACGACACCTCGCGCGCCCGCGCACCACCCCCGCGCGTGCGCAACGCCCCGCACGCCCAGTCAACACCCCGCGTACCCGCACGGATGCCCGTCCGCATGCGCGCATGGCCCTATTCTCACGGCAACGTGCGCGCGATGCCCCGCGTCCACATCCTAAGTCCACCATGCGCCCGCAAAACACCTTGCCTGCCGGTGCCACCCCCCCCTCGTGCTCAACGTCCCGCGCACGTAGTTCAATGCCCCGTATCCGTGTCAACACCACGGTCTCGCGTGCCACCCTGCACGCCCCGTCCTCGCGCACGATCCCCGCCCTTGTGCACGATCCCCGCCCTCGTGCACGATCCCCGCCCTCATGCACGATCCCCGCCCTCGCGCGATCTGTCCCACCCCGCATGCGCACGTGCCTACGCCCTCTGTGCGGTCAACAGGCGCCGGTGCTGGCGCTCGTCATAGTTATAATTAGATTTTTTTTGTAACTTTGTACTTAATTATGACGAAAAATAAATAAATGGATTTGACTTATACCTTGGTGTGACTTGTACCATATGTATACTTTGGATAATGTGTATAGTTGCTATATATCTCATAGATGTCATAGCATATAGCTTACCCTTACAAGGTGATATATTTGACATAGGTTACATAGGTTCTATAGCATGCAGAGACATGTGTATAGTTTTCATAGCTATGCTAGGTAGCTATATAGCATACATAGGTAGCATCTAGGGCTATGTAGTCTATATAGCTACTATAGATCTATAGATCTGTATAAGACTTGTATATAGCTCATGTAACTTAGGTAATTATGACTGATAGCTATATAAATTTGGACTTTCTCAGATGGTAGAAGACGTAGAAATACAAAGATAGCCTTTTTTTTTTGCAATAGGAGAATTTTCCCTTTTTTTTTACATGTGTTTCTTTTTTGAGAGAATGTTGATGACGGCTGGGGATGTTTGTCAGAACTCGAGAAGCATTAGTGAGAAAAGTACTGCTACCAGAATAGGCGTGATTTAAGCGACTCGTTTTTTCTTTGCGAGGAGATGAGTTGGAGCTTCATAGCTTCGTTTTGCAGTAGGCGGGGGAGGTTCCTTGAGAATGGTTATGTATGCAATTTCGGCGTAGAAATTGTCCTTCTTGTTGCCGAAGGTGTCATGCGAAAGCGTGAATGCAATCTCCACGGTAGCGCCGACGAGTCGCTGATCATACGGAGGGGGTACGACATTTCCCTCTCGGTCGAAGACGGGGATGGGCTTGCCGACGTAGAATTCGGATCGAGTGTTGACATCCGTTTTGTTGGCTGTCATCAATTCAGTTAACAGCGACTGGCAAGCATCGTTCTTGCATTTCCAGTTCTCCATGCGCATTTGTTCGTCGATGTCATCTGTGAAGGAGAATGAGAATTGCAGCAGAGTAGATGAGATTCGAGCCGACCGAGTTTGCGCTGTTCTGCTTCGAATTCAGCGTAAGTTTTAAATACCTGTAACGTAGCGAGTCAGTTCAGTTTCTAGGCAAGGGAGAAAGAGTATAAGCATTATTACCTGGAATGCGGAGTGTCGAACTCGAAGGGAGTTTTGCCGTAGATCGACTGGTTTGTTGCCTATGCCGGTCGTTGCTGGAAATGTGCCGATAGCTTTGTTTATGGTCGTCATGGTTGTCTTCCACATGTCCTTTGTCTTGTCCGAGTGACCGCAGTCAACAATGTCTGCTCGAGCACGGCTGTTGTGGAACTCGGATGCGAAGGTGCTGCGCGTGGAATATGCGCCTTCTGGAGAGACGTAGCATCCATTCGGTGAGATCTTTCCAATACCACGGAGGACTGCCTCGATAGCAGGCTCATCTTTAGAGCCACGAGTATGGATGAGTTTATGGCGAAGTCCATCCTCATACCACTCGACATGCGATAGGAGGTTGGGATTGCCGGCGAACATTGTAGCGTTCGCAACGTTGTCGATTATGTCATCGATGGTGAGCGGGATGTATTTCTGTGCATACAATATTAGTACACTTGAGTTGAATTTGTGGAAGAGCTCACAACCTCTGATTCGTTGTCAGACATGGTGGAAGGAGCGTGAAAGCGATGGGGGGCGAGAGTCGCTGTGGCGGGACCTTTTGAGTTTGTGGATAGGAGGTTGCCTAATTTAGCTCTTGTCTCTGACATCGACCATCTTCGTGGATCTTATGCGCAATGGCAACCGAGCTTGACATCCGATCAGCATTAGAGAAATTGACCATGACAGAGATTATGGAATTGGGAAATGATGTCGTGCCTTTTTCTCAGATAGGTCGTCGAAGGAAGCAGAGAATGATTGATGAAGTTCTCGAACAACCTGCGAACATTTATGGAGTCTTCATCGAAGCTGCGAAGAGGAAAGAAGAGGAGCGAGAATGTCGTCACCGAGAGTGGAATCGGAGAAAGAGAGAAAGGCAGGCCGAATATCGGCGTTCTGTGCGCCGGCGAGTGGAAGACTATAATCCTGATCGGTATCTTGAACTATCATCTGAAGCCGATTTGTTGAAGTGCTACCAGGCCTTTTGGGATGCGACATCCAACGCAGCTCTACAGCATTTCATATGTGCTGTATGTGGACGTGAACAGAGATCGGAGGAGGTCGAATGTCATTCCATGCCTACCTCGGCTATACCTCATCGCGCTCGTCTAGTTCCGAATGCCGACACTCAACATGATGCTCAATCTTTGATAGATGGTCTGCTCCTCGTTGGTGCAGGATGTCATGATGAACAAGCAGATATCTGCGCAACCTGTTTCAGTTCTTTGAATAGCGATAGCAATGAAGAACATCCTCCAAGATATGCTTTGGCAAATAACCTCTGGATGGGAGATCCACCTTTCGAGCTGCGCCGGCTCACAATTCCGGAATCAATCCTGATTGCCACGTACTTTGTTCGTGCATCTATTGTCAAGTTGTACCCGAAGGATTGGCGAGGAGGTCGTGATGAGGAAGGGTTGCAGCGAGGGTTACAGGGAAATGTGACTACGTTCGACATGAACATGGCCGACATTGCCAGTATGGTCGATGGCAATATGTTGCCTCAACGTCCGCAAATCCTGCCGTCTCTTCTATCAGTGGCTTTTATTGGACATGGAGATATAAAGCAAGAATGGTTGAAGAAGACCTTTCGAGTGCGACGATCTGTCGTTCGCGCTGCACTTGTGTGGTTGAAGGAACACAATACGAAATATTATGGTCACATTTGTATCGACGAGGAGCGGTTATCGCACCTTCCAGAAGATGACGTGCCGAGGGAAATACTGGCAACCATGCGTCATGATGAAGATGAGAGCGCCTTGGATGGCGAAAATGATGATTATGTTCCTCAGGATAGTGGTGATGAAGCGCATGGACCCGGTAAGCATTTCAATTTACAGGTAAAGTTAAAGCTAAAAAAGATTGTTCGGTAGAAAATCCAGACAACAGTGAAGAAGAGAATGAAGCAGAAGTCATACCACTTCAGTTTCTAGGCGCGCACGACTCAGACTTGACAAATGTAGGCATGGATGATCTTATGACATGGGGTCTTCAAAATCTTGCCCAAGTTCGTGGTTCTCGTGAAGGCACATATGCTGTTCGACACAGTTGTCATGCCGTACGAGACTTTGATGGTGGTCGTCAAAACTCTAACCAGAATATCAATTTATGGGAGAAGGCTTACCCCATGCTGTTTCCGTATGGTAGAGGTGGTCTGGAAGGGAAGCGCACTGTGGATCTTTCATTAACAGATCAAACGCGTTGGGCATTGCAATTTCACGATCGACGGTTTCGCACTCATCCTATGTTTATTTTTCATGTCTTCGGACTGCTTCAGCGTCGTCAAGCATTGCTTTCAGCTCGGATACAGATGCGGCATCGCGACTTTGATTTGGTTGCTTGGCAGCTATCCTCAATTCGAATTCGTGATCTGGAACATGCCGCTGAACAAGAACGGATGAACATACCTATTACAAATAATGCAATCAAGGTTCTACGCAGACACGTACGTGCGACAATGTCCCGTGTCATGGGCTCTGATGCGTCTCGTCAGAGAAATCGAAGTAAAATCTGGTCGACGGCTATTCAAAAGGGAGCACCGTCAATATGGGCAACTATAAATGGTGATGACTTGAATGATCCTATCGCACAAGTCTTTGCCGGGCAGGAGATCGATATGGATCATTTTGCGGCAACATTTGGACCAGACAAGAAACATCGGGCTCAAACTATTGCTGGCGATCCATATGCTGCTGCGAAGTTCTTCCATTTTCTAGTGGATGCCATTCTCGAGCAACTCCTGCAGGTCAAAGTGTCTGCAACTCAGCATTGTGTTTCATCAAAGCAAGGGGTGCTTGGACGCGTTGCTGCTTACTTTGGTGTAGTCGAGAGTCAGGGACGAGGCACTCTTCATCTTCATATTCTGATCTGGCTAAGGGATACACCACCACCCGCTGATATTCGCCGTATGTTATCAACTGAAGAGTTTCGCGAGCAAGTGAAGAAGTACATTGAAGCAAATTTTCGAGCTCACCTGGACAATATGTCGTCACAGGAAGAATTACAAGCTATTCCGAAGAACAATGAAGTTGCATATTCTCGTCCTCCAAATCCTTATGAAGAGAATTATCAGCAGCGCGCTCAAGAGCTCGAAAAGACGGTTGTACGTACGAAGCAGGTTCATACGTGCAAGCCTGGCAGTTGTCTCAAATATAAACGTGGCTGGTTGGTATGCAAGCGTCGGGCCCCATGGCCATTATCAGATGACACTGTGGTAGATGCGAAGGGCAATTGGAGTCCAAAACGGACATACGAATATTTCAACACATGGATGCCATGGGTTTCTGTCAATCTTCGTTGTAACTGCGATGGTCAGTTGCTCACAAATGGAGAAGAAACTAGAGGCATAACGCATTACACAACACAATATTCTACGAAAAAACAAGGTCGAGGATACAATACATCGGCAGTATTAGCAAACGGTCTGGTGTGGCATTTCCAGGATGATGCTTACATCGGAGACTTGAAGAATCGTCAGCGTTTGTTGCTCATACGAGCAGCTAATATCTTGAACCGCGAGCAAGAGGTTGCTGCTCCTCTGGTTGTTTCTTATCTTATGGGATGGGGGGACACGTTCGAGTCTCACAGCTACTTGAGCGTTTATTGGTCGTCCTTTGTATCCGATCTACTGAAGACGCATCCACGCATGAACACACACACTGAACGAGAAGGACGACGGTAAATGTTGTTACTCAATGTGATTGCAAGTCGGTTAAGCTTACTGTCATTAGATCAACACAGAACGCGGGAGATGGTAATCAGCCTGATGAAGACGAAGGGCGCGATGGACATGCAATGAACACGAACAATGTCGTTAGTAACAATTATCGTAGCTAAGTTCTGCTGCTTTGCTCACCTTGTTCCATAGACCGACAATGAGAATGAAAACTGTATTTTGACAATGCCACAGTCTGGCGGTGTTCAAATACGAAACCAAGTCATGGATTATACGCATCGTGGATCAGGCTGTGAAGCATATAGCGTCATGCAATTTTTCACAGATACCTATGAGGTTAATCGTCAGCATAACCGCGAGCGACAAACGAATCGTGGCCGACCGTTAAATGACCGTGTTCCATATTTGCCAGGTCATCCTCGAAGTGCCGATAACGAGCGGGTTATTCGAACTGCAGGCCACAACACAATTCCAGATTTCGTCGGACCATGGTTTCCAACAGACGATGACCCAAACCTTCGCGACTTCTACTGTGCATCAATGCTAATGTTATTCAAACCGTGGCGTCACATTCATGATCTGAAAGAAGATGGTCAGACATGGGAGTTCGCCTTCGACACATTCTATGAAGATGCATCTGCAGAGATTAAAAGGATGATAGGCAACATACAGCTTTTCCACGACTCGAGGAATGCTGCTGATGCGGATAATTTGGATGAAAGTCAAGTCCCATCAGCGTCTCGCAACAACGAGAATGATGATGACGAGGATGATGGATTTTCGTCGGAACCTCACCATCCTTACATGATCGATATCACAGAGCAAATGATTGAAGACGCACAGACCTGCGAAGCTACAGGACGAGACAAACTCTATGTCAACGAGGCTATCCAGATTGCTAGAATGAAAGGACTTCTACCAGATATGACGGACATGGATTATACCACGCTACCATCTGCTCATCTCGCGACAGGAAACGACTTGCGTAACCTTCTGCAATGGCAGGTTCAGCTCAATAATCAAGGTCACGATATGAGTGATTCTCATGACGAAGACAACCCTCATACAAGTAACAATGATGGTGCAGGCGTAGGCCACTCAAGTGCGAACACATCTACATTGACGGCATCAGTGGAACATAATACCGAAATGGCTGAAACGCCGCTTACTGCTGTTCCTGCAGACTTATTACTTCCTGATCAGAGACGAGCTTATGACATAATTCGTTGGCACGTCGACAAAACCCAATCGGAGCAAGACATACCCCAGTTGCTTATGCAGGTTCAAGGTGAAGGCGGGACGGGGAAGTCAAAGGTGATACAAACTGTCACCGACTACTTTTTGCAACGAGGCTTGAAGAATTTATTGCTGAAGGGTGCCTATACTGGTATCGCGGCATCTCTTATAGATGGGAAGACAACGCATGTCCTCGCCAGTGTTTCTTGAAGAGCTGGGGCAGTGTCAGAGTCTGCGAAGGACAAACTACGAAAATTATGGAAGAACGTGCAATACCTGATACTCGATGAATGCTCCATGTTTTCGAAGGCTTTCTTCGCTCTTCTATCCAGAAATATCTCGATCGCCAAAGGAGATGACATGATGGATAAACCGTTCGGAGGCGTAAATGTCATCCTATGTGGTGACTTTCATCAGTTTCCTCCTATCATTGGCGGTAGCAAAGTTGCCTTATATCACCCTGCCCAACCAGCTACAGAATCAGCGGAGGAATGTCTGGGTCGTTTTATTTATGAGCAGTTTCAGACCGTTGTCGTATTGCGAGAACAAGTAAGTAATTTATTTGTTGTCATACTAACCTGAAACTTACACGTTTTATTTTAGGTTCGCGTGCGAGATCCAGTGTGGTTAGCTTTTCTTCGACGCCTCCGTCGCGGAGAGGTCGACGACAATGACTTGCATATGTTGAATGACCTTGTCATTTCTTCGACAAACAATTCACATTCAACCTTCAATGAACCTCCATGGAATTCAGCGTACCTTGTTACTCCTCGACATGCGATTCGCCTAGCTTGGAATGAAGAAGCAATTTATAACCATTGCCGCCTGACGCAAACCCAACTCTTCCTCTGTCCAGCGGAAGACAGATCATCAGGTAGAGAACTGTCTCTGATCGAAAAATATGCAGTCGTTACGAAGAAATCCAAAGACAGCAAGCGCGGTGAAAATGCCAACCTGCCAAATATCATTGCTTTAGCCAAGGGCATGAAGGTCATGGTGACGTTGAATGTCGACACAGAGCTTGATGTCGCAAATGGAGCGAGAGGCGAAGTTGTCGATATCATCCTAGACGAAGAGGAGACAATTGCGGATGAGGCGAGCGTACACAAAACGTCAAACTTACCCGCATACATTCTCGTCAAGCTCGATCGCATGCGTGCAAGTCTGAGCAATCTACCACCATCGATGATTCCCATAATTCCAACCAAAAGAACATTCAAAATACCTGTCGTAAACTCAAATGGTCAATCCAGCCAGCACACGATTCAACGCAGGCAATACCCTCTGACAGCGGCGTACGCATTCACTGACTATCGCTCACAAGGGCAAACTTTGGAATACGTTATCGTCGATATTGGCCCGCCTCCATCTGGACCAAAACTGGACATGTTTAACATCTACGTCGCTCTGTCAAGGAGCTCTGGACGGGACACAATCCATTTACTACGACCATTTGATGAGCAACTTTTGACAGGACCAATAGACGATCACCTACAAGATTCCGATGAGTGGTTGGAAGAACGAGACATAGCGACGAAAGAATGGTGGCGACAAATGACGCAAAGCTGAGATTGCAATATGCGCGAACATAGCTGGCGACAGAGGACGAGTTCGAACATACGGTAGACAACAAAGAAATTTTCGTACAGTTTCCCGCGATCGTGACAGATCGAGTGACGTGTTCCGTATGACACAACAGTGATCGAGTGACGTGAGTCATTTCTAAAAAGGAAAATTTTACTATAAAAGTCCTTTGTTTGTTCGGACGCTGTGCCTGCAGGTTTTCGGGTCACTTTCGGGGTTGGCTGTTCTTGCTCTCCGAGCAAGGATCCGAGCAAGGATACCCCACAATTCCGCCCTCTGCATCCTCACCGTACGTTAGCCACTCGTTCCTCGTCGACTTCAGGTACCGCATAACTCGCTTCGCGGCTTCCCAGTGCGCCCGGCCCGGATTCTGCATGAATTGCGACAGCGTTGTGACGGCGTACGCGATGTCGGGGCGCGTGCCGAGCGCCGCATACATCAATGATCCGACAGCCTCGCGGTAAGGCACGTTGCGCATATCTTCGTACTGGTGCGGGGTCGATGGGGACTGTGCGTCGGAGAGGGGAAATGATGGGTCGAGAGGTGTCGACAGTAGTTTCGCATCGTCGAGATTGAAACACGAGATAATTGTGTCGATGTACGCACTTTGGGACATAGACAGTGTGCGGGCTCCCCGGTCGCGCTTAATCTCGATGCCGAGGAGCCAGTGGAGCTCCCCGAGATCTGTCATTTCGAAGCGCGCCTTGAGCGCGTCCTTGATGCGGGTCATTGCCGGAACCGAGTTGACGGCGATCGCGAGATCGTCGACGGAGACGGCGATCGCGAGATCGTCGACGGAGACGGCGACGATGGTGATCTCGCCATCGGGTCCATGCCGGAAGAAAACCGAATGATCGACCGAGGATCGGGTGAATCCCATGTCCAAGAATGCTGTGCACAGCTTCTTGTACCATCGTCGTCCGGCCTGTTTGAGCCCGTAAATCGGTTTGAAAAGGTGACATACTTTGGTTTCCTGCCCAGGAGCAGCAAATCCAGGGGGCTGCTTCATGAAAATTTCCTCTTCGAGGTCGCCGTTGAGGTAAGCATTCTTAACGTCCATTTGATGGAGTTCGTAATTGAAGCGGGCAGCGAGAGCGCCGACGAGGCGGATTGAGGACAACTTGGCGACGGGAGCAAATGTATCTGTGTAGTCAATACCCGGGATCTGCGAGAAACCCTGCACCACGAGGCGTGCCTTGTATTTGCTGATCGCGCCGGCGGCGTCGCGTTTGATCTTGAAGACCCACTTGCTTAGGACCCCTGCAATTTCCCTCAAATGTCTGGGCCGCACATACCCGTTTTGGTCCATAAATGTTCAGACACGTTTTGTGCCCGATTGTGTCCATCCTGACCCAGAGGTCCGCCTGGAGCGGTTTTTCGTCCGTGAGGTGGCCCAGACATGTAGAACCATAGGGTATTTATTACAGAGTGTAATTAGTTGTACAGGACATGAATACTAGTAAAGCGTGATGTTCCCAAAGGCATGTAAATCAACCCGATTTCATCTGGAGCTTGCCAACAGCAGCAAGTACCGAGACCTTCGAGGCGACGAGAGATTGGAAGCGGGTTAAATCTACTGAAGAAAGAATTAGGTTGCCCGCAACAAACTTTGGGGCTGCATCCAGCGAACATAGTATGATGAATGGAGCAGAATGAGAAAACTTCGGCACTTGAAGGGCAGCAAGAGACTCGGGGATGAGGCGGAAGTGGTTTCGAGTGGCATGCTCGAAAACTTTGACACCAATGTTGGATATTGCAGCCACGTTTGCGATTTCTTTCATATCTGCATGGCGAGCATTTTTCCCGGCCGTTAACTGCAGGCACGGCTTAGACATAGATGTGCGCTGAGAAAAGCGGTAACATTACTTACCTTGACCAACCATGATCTTCTCATGCAAAACCACGAACACATACCCTGACCCTGAATCTATAGAGACCCTAAGCGGTCTCACAGCAGATATACCTCCATGTGTGAGATGGTCCCGTAACGGTACCGGCACGACTTTGAAAGCATTGCGCCTGCGTGTCAGTTCCTGCCGTCGGATTGACAATGATTAGTTGGTAGTAATACTCGTTCGATCGTGCCACATACTTTTGAAGCTTGGTTGTTTGCAACGACAGCGGCATTGGCAGCATTACCGGACGGTGTTTGGATCCGAGTTGCTCTTTCAAGGCCAGTAGTGATTCCCTTGTCCTCCTGCAACCGGATTGCTTCATTGAACTGCTTCAAGAGCTCACGACGAGCTGTTCCTGTCGATGAGGAGCACCTTTGATCTGCAGGGCCGTCAAATGATCTGTCGCCATCGGACACCGCAACTTTTCGCATCCCAGAAAATGCCTGCTTCGTCTGGTGCGCTAGTCGCAGCTGCACCAAACCCTCGAACTCAAACATGGAAGGCTCGAACTGTCCTGTGTCATGGGCTTCGATGCGCTCATCCAAATCGAGGAGAGGCAGCGCCAGCGATGGCTGTTGCTGGGAAGAGAACTTCTTGCTCTCGTTCATAGCATCTCGGAGTTTGGCACTGACTACGTCTTCGTCTAGATCTGGTATCGCATGTCTGGGTCCGAGATAGGTTAGCTCAGTTCCAGTGGACTTGCATGGATTGGACTTACAAGGTCATCATGTCTTCCATATCCAAAGCTACGGCTGCATAAGTCAGATGATTGACAGCATCTTCGTCACGGAAACTGTCGAAGACCACTGGTTCGAGGTGCTCGATTGCATCCTGGAGCTTTTCGGAATCATTTTCCTCATCGTCCGATTCCTCCTCAACATCAGCACCATCTTCGGTCAGCTCACTGTCGCAGGATCTATTGGGATTAAACCACGTCGCCAGGGAGGGAAGACGGACTGTGTCAGTGTCTTCTGTTGATGGTGACACTCCAAGTAATGCAAACAGGCTGACGGCCTCCTCATATGCCCGCCTCGCTGCTTCGCTGATATTATCATCCGAAGGATACGTAGAGAGGGCGGCCAGATTGATTCCACGGAGGTCGACATAGCTATGGTTGTAGCCCGACGCCGTAGCTTTGCTGTCGGTGTGACGACCAGAAAGGGCAGCTTCGCGCAACTGTATGAAAAGCTTCGGGATCATGTATTGGAAGTCAAGCATTGTGAAATCTTTGATAATTTGACGGCACAAGCCAAAAGTATGCTCGCAGACTTCAGTGGAGAGCAGCCAGAGCAAAAGCGGCATCTCGTTTGGTACGAAGTCACGATAGACGATCACCAGTTGCAAGAGGCCGGTGATAATGATTCGTGTTATATCTGCCGCTTCACGAGAAAGGAAGTACTTTGACTTCACGTAGCCCGCAGCGTCGAGGAACTCTTCCCAGATTTGCATGAAGAATAATGCACGCAACGCTAGTTGCACGCGAACTGTGAGGGATATATGTCGGCTTTGATATGCATCAATGAGCTCGCCGAAAACAAAGAGGTAGATGATGGTCCCCAGGAGTTCCGGGTGATGAATGGTCAACCATTTCAGCGTATCAGCGCTGAAGAGGTGGGCAGCTGCATTATCGTCTTGTCGATCCAGCTTGTAGACATCCCTGCGATACAGTGGGCCATTCTCTTCGACAATGGTGACGACGTGTGAGAACGTCGCAACATGGAAACCGAAGACCATTAAACGAGCACCCGAGCTAAGATTATTGCGATACGTTTTGAGTGCGTGTTTGGAGTCTTGAATCATGATAATCGGGTGGCCATTGAAGAGGGGGATTCGTAATTCTATGGCTGGACGATCCGATCGTGGGTGTGGAATAGTGTAGATGTGGTAGGACGTTGCCTTCAGCGTCAGAAGCCTTTGGACGGAACGCTCAACTTCAGTACCATCACAGGCATATGAGACAACTCTGACGCCATGGTCGAGTAACCCGTATATGAGCGCCTCGGTGAATTTTAATAGATCTTGCGCTTTCAGGTCATTCGAAATTGCAATCGCAGCGATAGCAATCCCTGGGAGTTTCGGTAATGGAGCCTGGATGCAGAACAAGTGAACCTGGACAAAGACGAGTCAGTCATTAATCATCGAGATGCACGTTCAATGCTGCTATACATACCTTAGTCACTTTATTAACAAGTCCTTCTTCTAGTATCTTCTGGAATTCCTCCGGATCAGCGACATAAAAAGGCCCACCAGTGCTTCCGATTATGCAGAAAAGCTCGGTGTCATGATCCAGGTATGGGCGCAATGCCTCGAGCAATTTTGTGTCGTCACAGCTCAATCCTACTGGTCCATCATATCCCATTGCATCCAGACGAGCTCGAACAAGTATAAATGTTTTCTCCGTGATTCCGATGGGAAATTTAGGCTCTTTCACTCGTTTCATCCTAGAAATAATTGTTATCAAGATACCACATTGAGAAATAGAGTCAGTACGTACTGTAAAGCCCGTACACTCATGTGGGGAAGCTCAGAAGATAACGTCTTATATGCGCGAGAGCTTCGGATATTCGTGATTTGAAGATACTCCTGATATTCGGGGGGGAACCGGGCATTTTGCATCCCCACACCCCGTGCCTTCTTATCTTCGACCAGAAGGGTGGCTTTCAGGATGCTAGCGACCATTGGATATGTTTGATAATGTCCTGACATGACCCCAATCGCGTACTTGACGAAAGGTGACCCCTAGAAATATACAATAATCAATCACAGGCGCAAGCTTTTCAATTCTCTGTAACACTCACTGGGGCTTCCATAATTTCCTTGAGACCTGCGATACGGCCATAGAGGTTACCCAGTGTCTCCTGCCGATAGAACGCACGAACAAACTTGAGATTGTCATCCGAGGGAACACGGATCGATAACGCTTTCTTGAATGCCTTCAATGATAGAAGGCCACGACAGTTATGACAGGGAGATGCTGAGCTCGGTGAGGCGCCCTGGCGCACTTCGACGATTTGACGGCATGTTGTCGAAAACACGGCAACAAGAGTGTTATCCTTGCGCCATTTGAATTCGTTGTGCTGCTTCAGGTGAACAACATGCTTGTCTGCATCTGATAGCTCTCGAAAAGCGCGGCCAAAGAGTTCCTGAGCAACGACAGTATCGCTGCACGCCCTGCCACCTTCACCAGTCGCTCGACAGAAATAATTCTCCAGGCGTTGATCCACCTGCTTGGTCAGCCCAGGACAAGGAACATCTATGGTCGGCGGTTTGAGAGGTGCAGGAATAGTGGTAGAGGTGCTCGCATTAGAGGACCAGTCATGCTTTGTTGCCATTGCATCCAGAGTGCTCATACCGGCGCCGTTTAGCTTGCGACGCTTGTTAGAAGGGCCGCGGCATTTATCTGAGACGTGTTCCTCGAACCGAGAGGTATTGTATGCAGTCTTCATCGTGTACCACTTTCCGCACTTGGAGTGTCGAACGAGCCTCGGATTCGTTTTATCGAACTCGGCGTTGATGTCCAGGTCTTCAATTTTGTGCTTGAAGTCTTCGAAGGATCCTACATCTAGCTGGAACTCGCCGGATTCGATCTGTTCATTAGTATGGCGAGCTGCAATAGCAGAGCGAGAGTTCCCGATAGGTGCGCCCGTTGAAGTCCTTGAAGACGCCGCAAGTTTGCTGGAGCTACCAGCTTCATCATTCTTCGGTTTGACAGGTCGGTCGCACGATTTTTTGTGTTTATTCTTGGACTTGACAGGTTTGGCGCACAGCTTCTTGCGCTTCATCGGAACGACTACCTCTTGGTCTTCGTTCCCAGTTGCCTCACTATCCATCTCAATCTCCATCAACTCTTCAGCGGTGAGCTTGTCTCCATATGTGTTTTCATCAACTGAAACAGCTTCCTCCGCCTTCCGCTTATCTGCACGTTCTTTGGTTGCCGTGAAGATTGAGTACATTGGCCGTGGTTTGTTCCTTTCCTTTCCTTTTCCCTTCGTCGGTGCTCTCTTAACCATATTCGACGAATCCAGATCGTCCTGTCGCATCGAGTTATCAAGCGCGTTGTCCGTCGGCGAATCACCAGCAGCCATAGGCGATAGCCGAGTAGCCTCGGATGACAAGATATCAGCCTCCGACGACGAAGCTCCAGGTCGCGACAGAGGACCCCTAGCAGGTGAGCAATGCAGCGCTACTTCAGATGACAACCAAGTAGGCTCAGGCGATAGCTGAATGGGCTCAGGTGATGACTGCATGGGCTCAGGCGACAATTGCATGGGCTCAGGCGACGATTGCATGGGCTCAGGCGACGACCGAGTAGGCTCAGGCGACGACGGAACGGGCTCAGGCGACGAAATCATAGGCCCGGGTGATGAAAGGACAACCTCAGGCGACGACAGAACGGGCTCGGGCGACGACAGGAAGGGCTCAGACAATGACAGAATAGCATCGGGCAACAGCAAGGCTGCGTCCGGAGATGGCGGGCAGCGCATGGAGCGGATTCCAGGCAAGGACGGGGTACGAGCCATGGGCGATGCGAAACGAGGCATCGCAGACAATGTGGCATGAGGCGGAGATGATGATGCGGTCGGTGTGGGTGAGTTCACTTTACCAGTCCTGCCGGGCACGATGATGGGTAACGAAAGTAGGTTGGGTGGCAGCGCACTACCCAAACTCGCAAGCCTGAGGGGTGGCAGAGTCGCGCTCGGATCGTGCACAGTGCTTGACGCTGTCCGATCATCGAAGAGCGCCGATATTGGTGGCAGACTCGGAGACGCGGTCGGTATCGCTTTACTGACTTCTGCTTGATTTGCGGCAGGCCTCTCGGATACAGGACTCATAGCACATTTCTCAGCACGTTTTGCCGCTGCCTGATCAAGAGGTATAGTTTGAGCATGTTCGGTTCATAGCTAAGTATTGATACTCACTCGGTTGTGCTGAGCGCATACGATCTCAAACCAGTGCACGCGTTCATAAGTTCGCCGTGATACATTCCACAGAGGGTCTCCGAATGCAGCATGTGCGATCATGTTCATAGCGCACATCCCACAGGACACAGAATCCCGTTGATTCCCATGCTCCAGGATGCAGCCACGGTCGGTGAATTTGCCTCCAAATCGTGCTTGAAGCCACCATTGAATCTTTTTTATGTGTTCGTCAGGTCTCGGCATCCCTTTCGATATCAAGGAGTCCCCTACGTTAAACAACGTGAGCATATCTTATTTATCCGAGACAATTTAAAACACACCATATGTAAGTTCTCTTTCTTCGAAGTCAACGCAAAAGGATATCCAGTGACTCTCACGCTTCATATATGCAGGAAAGTACAACTTCTGAAGTTCATTATCACTGTCGCCACCGTGCCCAGGAAAGCGCCGTTCCACGTCACGAAGGGGACCCTGTTTTGGAATGCGGGCAAAGTCGCTAGGTGTCTTCGCCTTCAAAATGACATGCATCAAGCCCAGGTCTTCGATTGCGGTATGTTTGTCTTGACTTCGTTCGACTAGGCAGCTGATCATAATGTCGATCAGATCATTTGTGATCTCTAGATCGGACGACAGAAATCTAGAGAAGAGAATGGTGGTGGCTACCGTGCTTGCACCTTTCGACGTCGCGCGGCCATTCCAAGGTAGGGTGTCGAGCAGCAACTTGGCTCGCTGGAGGCAACTCCGCGATGCCGATTCATCTGTATTCGAATCGAGCCAGCGCAACGAGCTGTGCCAAAGTCGTTGACCCTCCATGACGGCATGCATCCGGTCCCAGTAAGTGATGGTCCATAGAGGTAACGGAAGGCCTTTGAACTCCGGATGAGATACTGATTTCATGTCGTCCAGAATTGCCTGTCGAGCTGCGACTTTGACGTCGTCAACGAATCTGCGAGATGGAATCTGGCGGCTGCTGAAGGCCGCATCCACCTTGCGCTTCGGGGCGACATCACTGAAGCACCTTGTCGCCTTCACGGAGACCAGCGAGTCGGAGAACTCGGGAAGGCGCCAGCTCAGCAGCTTATGGATAGACAAGGAGCCATCAGGGATAAGTGAGTCTTCGACAGATTTTGGGATGGAAAGCTGGTCACTGAGATACTCTAATACTGCATGGGGAAGCTTGGTGATCTCGGAAGGAAATTGTCGACCGGTTCCTATCCACTCCTTCAAAATGGGTCCAGGAGATGGCGGATCATCAACATCTATGACGTCGGCCATTTTCTAGAGAGGGATGTGGTATCTGACTGCGAAAAGCTGCAGAAGGAGGGGGAGGACAGTGTCGAACAGCAATTCTCGTTCAGTACGGTATACAGTGGGGCATCAGGGTCACACAATATCATCATATTTCCTGTACAATATTGGAAATATCCTGCAATTTGAGAGCACGAGGAGTGGCACCCGCCCTGTACTAGACTCTTAAGAGCTTAAGAGGTTTGCTAATGCTTGTCGGCCGACTTGCTCATCCCAGAACGGCAACACCGAAGTGGCCCGAGAGTGTCCGTCAGGGCCCAGACCACGGCCGGATACCCCAATCATGTCCGTGATCCTGCCCAAACAATCCGACCCTACTACCCGCTAAAATGTCCGTACGTATCCTTACATCGGCCAATTTGGTGCCGATTCATGTCCGGCGCCGGCCCAGACATTTGAGAGAAATTGCAGGGGTCCTACTTGCTTCCGATGACGTTGGCGCCGGCCGGCTTCTCGGTAAGTCCCCATGTCCCCATCTTCTCGAGTCTCTCTAACTTGTCCTTGATGGCTGCCTCCCATCTCGGCCAATCCTCTCTCGCTTGCGCTTCGTTCACCGAGCGCGGGTCCTCGCTGTCAGTGCTCGCTGCAGCTAACCCCCACGCGACGCCGTCCTCGGACAGACAGAGGAGGAACTCGTCCGAGTCGTCCGAGTTGCGTTCTCCACCCCTGGCGCACGTCGCGATCGCGTCGCTGAACGCGGCTTGGCCCTCGCCCTCACCCTTGTCCTCCCCCTCACTCTCGCTTCCTGGGGCCGTGAAGTCTGGCGCGGCTTGCACGACGCGCATACCGCGCGGCAACGGAGGTGCGCGCGGAAGTCCGGTAGTCGAACCGGCACCGGTTTGGAGTAGGCGGACGTAGCGGGAAGGCGCGATGGTGCGCCGCGCTCGAGGTGCATCGGGCGCAATTGGCGGCGTGCTGCTGCGCGTACGCGGCGGGGTCAGCGGAACGGCCGGTTGGGTCGTTGGCGGCGGCTCGCTCTGGCGGGACGCGGTCACGGTCTTCGCGTCCGGCGCGGTCTTCGCGTCAGTCGGCGCGTCATTGTTCGCGTCTTGCGCGGCTGGCGCGGCGGGCACGGTCGGTGGTGCGGCCTCGGGGACGGTGCGATCCGGCGCGGGGGTATCCCTCAGCGCGGCGTCGTCCCCGTCTATGGCGACCCATTCGTCCGGAGCCTGTCCGTCGAAAAGGTCGACGAGCCAGTCCTCGGCCGGTTCGTCGGTCATGGGCGGCAGCGCTGCGTCATCCCAGACGACGTTCCGCTCGACGGAAATCGAGCGCTTGCGCGGCCAATAAACTAAGATCCCTTTGCTTTCGCTGCTGAATCCGATGAAACGGCCTTCGTCCGCTCACGCGTCGAGCTTGCGCCGGTTCTCCATGCGCACCCACACAGGGCATCCCCATTCGTGCAGGTCCGATAAGTCCGGCTTCTCGCCGAAAACGCGTTCGTACGGGGTATGATCGCCCGTGACTTTCCCCCCGGTGCGGTTCCACAACCACACGGCATGTTGCATCGCGGCAGCCCAAAGGAATTTCGGCAGGCCGGAGGCCAACAGCATGGCGAGGGCGCGTGTGACGCTGGTGCGGAAGAACCGCTCGGCAGCGCCGTTCTGCGAAGACGAGTCGTGCACCGTTTTTTCGTGGTGCGTGCCCTTCGATTCGAGGTGTCCTTCGAACTCAGCACTTGTATACTCGCCGCCGCGGTCTGAGCGGAAGTTCTTGATGACAGTAACTCCCCGGTGGACTTCAATAAATTTCTCGTAGGCCACATACTTGGCGAATGCCTCGCTCTTGCGCCGGAGAAAGGAGATGAGGACCTCATAGGTCGCATCATCCATTAGCGTCATCGCGTACCGATGTCCCGCAAGCGACTCTATGTGCGCGGGGCCAAAAAGGTCCGATGAGACTAGTTCCCCATAGGTCGTCGATCGGGGACGCGATCGTTCCTTCGGGAATGGCACGCGGCGAATCTTCGCTTGTACGCAGGCTCGGCACAGCTCCATCTCCTGGAGGAGCGAATCGAGATCTATGCCGACGATCGCGCCGCGTTTGATAAGCGCTTTGGCCGCGTCGATTGACATGTGGCCCAGCCTTCGATGTAAGTCGGCCGCTGACAGCGTGAGAAGAGCGCTGTGTTCTTTATTGACAGCGACGCTGGCGGCAAGCGCATCGGCAGGGCTGACAAATTTGTATAGGTTGTCAGCGCGGGGGATACGCGCGATAATCCGTCCGGCGGGGCTGCGTATTTGACAATGTCCGTCGCGGAACGTTGTCGAGAAGCCAGACGCGTCGATGCGGCTAATAGAGATCAACGTGAATGCTATACTGGGCGTGTACAGTACATCCTTCAGGGTAATCCTGGTGACTGTGCCGCCATTCGGAAATGGAACAATGATGTCTCCTTGTCCGGTCGCGAAGAAGACGCGCTTGTCAGCGGCGACGATCGGTTTCGGCGTGATCTGATGGAAGTTGAGGAATTCCGATCGGAAGGGCGAATAATGATGGCTGGCGCTGGTGTCAATACATCGCGTCAGGTCCGATTCGGGGGTCGCGGCGGCTAGCGCTGAGAAGGCGAAATGGGTCTCGAGGGTGGCAGCGATGTTAGCTGCTCCCTTGTCCCCGGCATCCTTATCCTTCCCGCTGCTCTTGCCTTTCCTGTCCGGTCCTTGTCCCTCCTTCCCTCCACCTTTCTGCCAGCAGTTCGCGGCGTCGTGGAATCTGCGGCCGCAGTTCGTACATTTGACGCCGTCGAGCTTCTTGCCGTTGCCGTTGCCGTTGCCGCGCGTGCCTCGGCTAGTCCCGCGCTTCTTTGGATCGAATGACGCGAGAAGCGCGGTATCGGCCTTCTCAAGCCGTGCCTTGATCGCACGACGATCGAATTCCTCGTTGACGTGAGAAATGATGGTTAGCGGCGGGATGGTCTTTCCGGTGATGCGAGCGGCCGAGAGCATTGCTGATAGGACGGGGTCGTAGTCGGCGGGAAGAGAGGATAGAATTATTGCTGCGAAGTCGGTGTCTTCTAATTTAGCTCCCATGCCCGCTAGCTCCTCCTTCATGCGAAGCAAAGTGTCGAAGTGCTCGCGAACGTCGCCGCCAGCGTGGCAGCGCGTTTCCTGGAGTCTCCGCCGGAGATCGATTTTGACCATTTCGGTCTTGCCCTCGTACTCATTACATACGGCGGACCATACTTCGTGCGCGCGATCGAGATCCTGCACGCGCAGAAGGAGTGATTCGGAGATCGTCGAGAAGATCTGTTGTTTGACTGTGTACTCCTTTTGGAGCCACTGGTCCCACTTGTCTTCGTAATCATCCAGTTGCTCGGTCGTCGGATCGACCTCCTTTTGGTCTTTATCAATAGACGTCAGTGGTTCCTTCGGTTCCTTGGCGGTGCCTCTCAAATGGCGCATCAAGCCTTTCGCTCCGATCACGGTCACGATTCGGGTTTTGTATGCTACCCAATTCGAGCCATTTGCGGTGAGCTTCGGGACGGTGTAGAGGTTGAACGAATTATTGAGCGACATTGAATCGGCACCAGGGCCCATAACCTCTTAGAAAAACAGGATACGGGAGGGGTCTAAGACAATACCGAGCAGTTAGACTCAGTGATGGGAGAATTCACTATGCATTGATTATGTACCTAAGACAATACCGAGCAGTTAGACTGCCCGCGGAGTAAGTACATTGTCAACAATCAAAGAAGCATATTGTCGCGTACCTCAGTGATGGGAGAATTCACTGAGGTACACATCGCGTAAACTCGCGCCTACATTAACGGCACGAGTGGCTGATGATAACTGTACAGTAGCGTACGTAATCGAACTGGGCTCCAGGCCCGAACATCTAATCTATAGACAAAGAAACAGATAAGATGAGATTCGCACTTAGCGTGCTTTTGGTCGAACGGGCGTTTGCCCCGATCTCAACAGAGGGGGCCGGCGGCAGGTTGGAAAACAAACCACACCGGTAACCCGGACCGGTTCAGCCGGTGCTGCGTCGGCCGTTCGCACCGACACATCCTGGTCACGACCGCTCCCACGACGACTTCAACCGGCCATGGGGCATTTGGTGAGCGAGCAGCATGCTCGCAGCATGTCCGATGATACTTACAAATGTCTAGACTCGCGGTTTATCGAAGGCCGAAACCCTTAATCTTGGATATTCCTCGCCAATGAGGACTCTCGGAAGGTCGGCAACCCTGGCGAAGGACGTACTTTCGGGAAGCCGCCCGGATCTCTGCTATTTTATCATGATACATAAAGCAGCGACTGAGGTCGAAGCACAGCAGGTGTTTCGGGTTTTGTCCTTTTCGCCTTAACGTCCGCGATCTGCCCGCTTGGAATGTCTTCATCAGGAGATAGACTGCCTGCCATCGCCGACCCCAGCGACCAGGAGAAGGCGCTATCGGTCAATGACACTCCCGATGCCCCGATAGACATCGAGCACGCTGCTGTAGCGGACGATCCACGCGAATGGTCTTTTTTCCAGAAGGTAAGCATCCATGTTCTTGCGAGTCTGCGAGTTCAAACGAATTTTATTAGAGCGTTGTTTTGTTCATCGTCGCCAGCGCCTCTTTGATAACAGGCCTGGCGTCTAACATTTATAATCGTAAGCTTTGCTATTGGAACCTTAGATCACTAGCTAAACCTCTATAGCTGCCATTAGTCAGATTATACAAGAGCTGCACGCCACGAGCGGCGAGATCAGCCTAAGTCTTTCCCTGTTCATCCTGATCCAAGGGGTGATTCCATTACTTTGGAGCGCTCTCAGCGAGCTCCGGGGTAGGAAGGTGTGGGCGCTGTATCTTCTGCTAATAGACCATGCATTGATAGGCCACACTCGCAGATTGTTTACGTGACATCCATCGTGATCTCCGTCGTCGGCTGCATCGTCGCCGCCGAGGCCCACAGCATCGGCGTCCTCATCGGTATGCGATGTCTCCAAGCAGTAGGGTGAGCGTCGGAGGAATCGCAGCTGGATGCACGCCCAGTTTCCATCGACTTCCACCTCGCTTATCACGTCCACACTCTGCTAGGTCTAGCGCAGTCATGGCGATCGGCGCTGCAACACTCGCAGACATTTATGAGCCCGCTGAGCGCGGCAAGATGATGGGCATCTATTACGCCGCGCCCCAGCTTGGACCCAGCCTCGGGCCCATCGTCGGCGGCGTGCTCACGCAGCTTCTCAGCTGGCGCGCGACGTTCTGGTTCCTCGTCATCTTCATGGGCTGCACGCTCGTGATGTTCACGTTCTTCTTCCACGACACGTACCGTCGTGAGCGGAGCCTTGTGTATCAGGCGGTCCTACGGCGCAATCTCAAACAGCGTGCTCGCTTGTGGAATTCGTCGAAGAGCTCCAGCAAAACTGAAGTATGCCCTGAGGACGACAAAAAAGCTCCGCTGCCGGTTGTAACGGATGTAATGGATGAGAAGCCTGACACCACAGAGACGAGTCCCTCTCCTCCGCCGCTCGAAGTCAGAATGTCAATTCGAGACGTGAACCCATTCCCGACGCAGATCTTGTTACTAAGACGCTGGAACAACGTTGTCATCTTGATCGCATCTGGTAAGGTCTCTTCGTCTAATGTCAGCTCTTCACGCCCTCATACTGCATTCAATAGGTCTTCTATGGGGTTACGCGTACACTGTCCTTTATACCTGTGCTTTGACACTCGAAAACGACTACCATTACAACTCGTTGAAGACGGGCCTTGTCCTCTTAGCGTACGGTATAGGTATGTGATATCAGAAGTTAGATTCGAAACGAAGCCTAAATCCTATGCACCAGGCTGCATGGCTGGCAGCATCCTCGGCGGCCGATGGTCCGATCACGTCCTGAGGCGCATGAAGGAGAAAAATGGTGGACGCATGCATCCCGAGGTACACTCCCTAAGGCTCACGTCCCTTCTTTGGCTTTACCAACATACGCTCCCTCTAGATGCGCCTCGAGGCCACGAAATGCATTATGCCCTTCTTTCCGATATCTGCCATCGCGTATGGCTGGCTGGCCGAAAAGCACGTCCACATCGCGGCCGTCTGCATCGCGCTCTTCTTCTCCGGCTTCTTCTCCATGTGCGCTCTCTCGCCTTCCCTCATTGTGCTACACACACTTACATGGTCGTCTTTGCAGCTGGATATACTCGAGCACGCTCGCGTACATCGTCGACGCCAATAACGGCCGCTCGTCGTCCGCTGTCGCGACGAACAGCTGCTTCCGCGGCACGACCGCGTTCGTGTTCGCCGAGATTGCCGTCCCACTCCGGGTGCGTCCTCCTCTGCTTACCCACCGTCCCCTTCTTGAACTTCACCATCCAGAATGTCATGGGCGAAGGCGGGCTCTACAGCCTGTGGACGGGCCTTATCATCATCTGCGAGATGCTTGTCCTGCTCGTCCTCTATAAGGGCGGTGCGTGGCGGGAGAAAGGGGAGGCTCGGGAACGTGCCAGGGCATGAGACGTGCGGAGGGATGCAGGCTAATATAGATGGATTTCATTGATGACACAGATGATCTATTACGGTGCATGTAGTGCTAGACTACACTAGGCGAACGTTTGGCTATTACACGATGATTTCACGCCTTATGGATGCGGTGACATCAATATCGCGCTGACCTTTCGGAATCGAATTCTTCAACAATCAAACGCCTGATGTTTCGACACATCTACTTGGTCTCCGAGCAGACCTCACACAGAAGATAGTCGTTCTGTGTTTGCATCTACTCTGCATTGAAAGCTACTGTGCTACTTATGTCCATCCCATTAGACGGGGAGGGCAAGCTTGCTTACAAGAGCCGCCTGCTTCTCAATCTTCTCCTTCCATACCCGGCGGACCTCGCCCAGGTCCCACGGTGCCGAGACATACTTTCCAGAAAGCCAGTCGGCATTGCCGGAGGTGAGGTATGGTGCGGGACGCGAGACTGCCACCACTTTGGACAGTGGCTAAATCGGTCTGGCCAAAAGAAAAATTGCAATAAGGGCTTGGATGTGTGTAGTTTCATCGCAGAACACAGCTGAAAGCCGCCAGAAAGCCACCAGATGTTACATCTCACCCATTCCGCCACAATCTCTCCTTCAAATGGTTTGTTTTGAGTACGCATGTGAGATAGGCGCCGTCCCAATTAGGGAATTCTCACACGTATATATACCATATATGGTATATGATTACGTGGTTGGCCAATTTCACCGCAAGAAAAATATTACCTCCGTCAATTTTGAGCGCAGCGACAAATGCTCTGACAGAATTGTTCCTCTCATCAAACGGAGCACTTCTGTAAGAGGAATAGAAAATCGGGTAGAAACCCACCTGCCTACTTGGGCTGTACAAAAGTAGTGGCGGTCTCGCGTCCCGCACCATAGATCGTCGTGGCCGTAGGCAGCGCCATCTCGTGGATCGCCTTATAGTCGCTATGCGCGTTCATGTCGGTGGCGATCACGCCAGGGTGGAGCGCAAAGGTTGACGTTGGGGTATTCTGGCAGCCGTGAAAACCGTCAGACAACGTCGCGTGCAGCTATGACACGTAACCTACCAAGCGGGATGAACTCTACGAGGCGGTTGACCGCATGCTTGCAGAGGCAGTAGGAGCTGCCGTTCGGGAGGCGCATCAGGCTGGTGATGAAGGACATCGCGACGAAGTAGCCGTTCAAAGTTATAATGTTTTCATGTACTGTACCCAATTACGAGTGACCTTATTCCGTCTCCGTTTCATTTGCTTTTGCGCAGACAGAACTGGCTATTGCGAGGCACGGAGGAAAGAAGGTAATACAGTGGATATAAGGGTGAATACAACAATAGTGGCGACGGAACGCGTAACATGGTAGCAGGATAAAGATTATGAAATACAGAATGATTCACACCCTCAGCTCTGCGTCTAACAACACCCAAACATTACCCCCCCTCGAATAAGGATAAGCAAGCAAGCAGACATGACCCGACCAGCAGGCCTCACGACGCCGGAATGTCCGTCACGATCTTAACCAAGTCCGGGCGCTGCGCAAGCCACACAAGCCGGCGGTCGCAGTCCGCGAACAGCTGCTCCTTGCGCGCGGGGTCCGTCTCGCTCTCCGCCTTGTTGAGCACCTCGATCGCGCTGTTCCACTCCGCGGCGAACGCCTCGACGGAGACGGGCGGCTTGGCGGGCGCGGGGTCGAGCAGCCCCAGCGCGGCCTCGAGCTCGTCGGGGGACATGGCGACGTTCTCTCTGATCCATTCTGGTTGGTGGAGGAGGTCAGCTGGGCGGGTGGAAGAGTGTTGTGGGGACTTACTGTCCATGACCTCTTGGTCGATCTCGAAGTCGAAATCAAAGTCGGGTATCACGGACTGCTCGCCGAACGAGGCTTTCGATGAGCCAGACGGCAGCTCAACGGGAGCTGGCGACGGTGATGATGTGGAGGCGCGAGTGTCCATGATGATGTCCTCAACGAGTAATAAGTATGCGCTTCAAAATCTGTAGTCAAGACACTGGTATGTCAGGAAACAGCCGCTTAGTCGAGATGCTGCGAACCCGCCTAAGTGTTGGTGATGAGATGTCGACACCACCAGACGAACCTCTTCATATTTATATGTGTCCCCAGTCCCCAGCCCGTTCCCGAAGATCGGATGCGCCCAAGGACAAGGCGAAGCCTCGAGAACAACAGACCAGCCCCGCTCGCCACATAGGCTATTGTTGCCCCGACTCGGACCATCAAAAACGTACCTCGAGAAGAAAAAACACGCCCGAAACGGAATGCCTGTGCAGAATGGAAGCAGAACGTACGCCCGAGTCACCATTTGGAGAACAATTGGCCCTGGTCACAAGAACGGACAAGATAAAAGGACTGCCGTATCCGAGCGCTGCGTGATCAATCGATCATTACGCAAACGTCGTGCTTTGGCCGCTGCGAGGCCCTTCTTCTCGTCATAGCGACGGGTTAAAGACACCGGTTTTCTGAAACAAAGCAGGTCCCATGCCAGTCTGATTTCTGTGCTGGATGAGATTGAAGCAAAGCTAGAAGGAGGCCATGACAACGGATATTACAGTTTTCAGAGCGATAGTAGGCCCCGCGTACTGATTTGCCTCACAAGCGCATCGAAGCGGAGCGTGTACAGCTGTTTTCATATCGATAGACCCCCGAAGCGAAATGTTTCGCTTATGGCGGAGGTTGCGGAGCACGTAAATCCATCAGCCGTGGCTTGCCGCAGGCCAGATTTGTGAGCGGCGACGAAATTTTCGGTGGCGTCCCCCTTTGCATTACGCACTCCGCTTCGATGCGCTTGTGAGGCAAATGATGGCGCGGGGCCTATCGTTCTGAAAACAGCTGTAATGCAAAGGGACGCGCCACCTCGCGCCACCGGGAGTTCTATCGCCGCTCGCAATTCCTTCGGAGTCTGGGCTGCGGAGGCTGATGAATTTACGTGCCCCGCAACCTTCGCCATAAGTGAACAATTAAATATATGACATTCTCTTTGTACAAGCATTAATGGGGTAGTGGTAACCTGGGTCGTTGCCATCGACCCGCCGGGGGTTCGATTCCCCCTTAATGCATCGAAGATGAATTTGTTCTTTTTCGCTCACTCAGACTGCTTCCCTCAGCATTGGCCCACAAAACTGTGCCAGTGCAACGAGTGTAAAGAACGTATATCATTCCGCGATCCGTATAAAAGAAAGACAGGAAATCAGAATGGCCGATCCACCGCAACGCTACAACTGCCTCCACATATCAGACCACACGAGCCCCACATCTAGAACCCTCAACCAAAGCCTTCCCGTTCTCGCTAGACGTGTCAGGTGTTAACATGAACGACTTCGACGTTCCCCTTGGTCGCGGGAATGGTCATACCCTGAGGAGGGGGAGGAGGGGGATACTGACGCATGCCGAGTTTGAGGAGGTTCACATGCACAGGAGGATTAGGGAGGGAGTACTCCTGGGGAGGGGGAGGGGGAGGGGGAGGGCCCGTCTGGCGCGTGTGGATGCTGGCGAACTCGAGTTCGGTGTTGGGATTGGGGATCGCGTAACCGGAGGGAGGGGGAGACCCCATGTCGCGCTTGCTGTCCGAGTAGCGGTGGTAACTGGCAGTACCCAGACGCAGTGGCGCCTCGACGCCGATGATCTGATCTTGCTTCGGCGCGCGTTTCCCGTCTTCGTAGTTGTGGAGCATGCTGTCGACGCCAGCGGGTGCCTCGGCACCGAGGACGGTGTCCTTCTTCGGCTCGCGCTTGTCGTGCCCGTTGTTCGTGTTGACGCTATCTTCCATGAGCGGCTCAACATCGACGACCCGGCGGGCGCCAAGGAAGGACGCGGCACCGAGGTTGTCAGCACCGAGGCTGGAAAGAGCGGGTGCGTTGGCGGCGGGCGTGTCGGCGCGGCGGTCGCTGAGAGGAGCGGCGGGCGTGTGGACGTCGAGGCTGCCTACGTTAGGGCCGGCGGGGAGAGGGCTGGCGATGGCCGCGGTGGCGCAGAGGCAGAGGGCGAGAAGGCCAGTGAACTTGGGCATGACGGCCATTGTATAGTAATGTGAGTGATAGAGGTGAGGATGAGAAAGCGGAAAAGGAAGGGAGGGCGCGAAGAACAGCGGGGTTACTGGACTAAGGAATAAAACAAACCATGGCCTTGAGGACCTTTATATATCCCTCAACGGCGGCTGGCGGGCATTTGTTTGGTGCCAGACGAAACCGAACATCGACCAAACGAAGGGGCGCGATCGAATTTAGACAGTTTCGAGACTGGCATCCATGAGCACTATCACGAGCTCATGCAAAGCAAGAGGCGTCGGGCAGAAACAAAAGAGGGTTCTCAGAGCGGACGCACCAGCTTGAACCTCGACAGGCGGAAAATAAATAGCATCGGCTGTGCAGAACGGGAGGATGACCATGATTTGGAAGTGGTCGACGCAACATATCAATGTTCAACGTCAGTGCCGAGTGTTGGCGCGGAAGTGATCGACAGAAGCCTCCGGCCTCGCGTGGCAGACGTCAATGGGATAACGGATGGTTAGTCCGAACAGTTTTCAACCAGAGGGAGGACCCAGAGCAATCCTTGGGAGACATGCATCGTAACATCCCATAGCAGCTCACAGATTGCGAACCCAACCGAATGCGTACCGACAGGTATAGACGCATCGCAATTTGCTTGTATCGAAATGCATGGCTCCAGACAGACGAGCCGTCCGCGACCTGAGAACAAAGTTCAGAGAATTGTTTCAGGAAGCTCGAAAAACAAATTGGCTAGGTTCGATCAGTGTGAGGAAGAAGCACGCTATACAATTGAGCAACGTATAAACATTACGACATGATGTTCCCATGGCCGTAGACCCTGTGAGACTCGCGAACAGGGACATGCTCCCTCACCCATTGAGATGTCTCGATGGTGGCATTCAGCAGCATATCCAGCGGTTGCAGCGTCCATGACTGGTCTTCTGATCCGGGAGGGTTAATCGCCAATGCCGCAGATGTAAGATACGTGTGATATGGATCTGCCAGCGATATCAGTGTGCCGCGACGAGCTCGACCCTCATGGAGACAAACCAGGATGTTCCCCCGGTGCTTTTGCGATGCCGCCGAACTTGTACTGACAGCGAGCGACGAAGGAGCAGAGCGCGGCAGTGTTGATGAGTTCGTTCTCATTGAGGATCTACAAGTGGAATTTTGCGTCAGGGAGAATACGAGTTGCGATGCAGGAGGAGCGACGGACGGCTAGTGATGCACCACACCAGAAACAGTAGCAGGCATCGGGGGCCTTGCCAGTACGTCCACAGAATCCACCAGCTGGATCCTGGTTCTGCATTAGCCAGCGGATCGTCTTCTTGCGCTCCGCTATGGTAAGCGCGAGAGAAGCGGGAATGAGATGCTGCGGCACAAGGTGAAGGCATGCAAGAGCGCAATAGGTCGTTCCTCCTAAGCTGGATTTAGGACGTATTCTCAGCGATGCATGTGCTACTAACACACCTTGAGCTTCACAATACAGTGCTTGACCATAACCGCCTTCGTACGTCTGTCAGAAAGGAAACAAATAAGTCAGCTCAAACAAGCATTCCGGCACGAGGTGTATTCGCATACATACTCGGCATTTCTTGACGAAGGCGAGGGCTCGAGGAATGTCTATGCCGGACCAGTCATCGAGCATACTGCTCAGGGCAAACGCGCAGTAACTCATGCGCAGATCCGAGTCGCCTGCACCCGGTATCGTAGAAAAGCTAGGAAAATGGATGGGAAACGCATGCTGGCAGCCACCGCAACTGCTTACCTTCCGTCGCCATCCTGACACGACGCGATAAAGCGGACAATCCCTGTCCGATCTAGCTGCGAGAAGTCATCGCGGAGGATGGCCAGCGACAAAACGGCCGTGTAGGTCATTATCATGTTTGGCGTTGAATAATGAGAGTATTCAGCCTGCTTAAATGCAAATAAGACATGCAGTCATCACTGTAGATCCGGAACCCATACAAGAGAAACGCGTACGAACGAGTCCTTTTGACCGATCATGATCTTCGGTCGTCATGAACGGACTCGGCCGAAAGCCGCTCCCAAAGGCGCCTCCTAGATTTATAGCAAAAGATCGCATTCTAATCGAGATGGATTGGATGGACGCCGGGACGCACTGGCTTGCTGCGCCCATATCCAATTTCTCCAGCCATCCCTGTCGGCCTCGCTTGTCTTTTGCGAGATCAAACCGAGGACGTCGAGCGTCCCGAGGCAGTAAAATGACAAAGCCATCCTTCACAAACCAGCACTTTCAGTACGTATAGTGGCACTGAATACCTTGCAGTCCGACGCGGTGCGGCTAGATGACATACCTAGAGGAGTCTATTTCTTCCATGCTGTCTGGCAAGCCAGCAATGCAGCGTTTGCAGTGCATTACATGGCCTGTTTTGTTGAAGGGAGCTAACGGGTTGATAGTGGAAGACATGGCAGAGCCAGGTATTGAGATGGAAGATGGCAAGAGGATGGCGAGGATATCGAATTATTATTTTGCATTTTCGTCGTGTAAACCCGGGTGATAAGTGCTTATCGGGGAACTAAGTCCGGCTCCGCCTAGTTGCCGCCAAGCGACTCACGCCAGCAGCGAGCTGTACACACCGACGGCCACCACCCCCAGGCTTCAACAGACCAGGCCTATCGTTACTGTCGACCTTCGCCCGCCATGGATCGCCTCGAATCACTGGGAAGCACGCTTTCCAACCTCACGATGTACGACATCAAGAGCATGTACAACCAGGTGAGCAGGACCGCGACCTCGGTGGCGGGGGCAGTCCAGCGCTGGCCAGGGCTAAGCAGATGTGGATTTCGTAGGCCAAGAATGTTGTCTTGAACGTGAGCGAGATGGAGGCGAAGGTGCGGGAGGCCACCAACGACGATCCATGGTGCGTTGTTGTTTCCTGCAGCGAGGGAAACTCTATTGACGTGTTTCGATTTGGCGACCAGGGGAGCGAGTTCGACGCTCATGCAAGACATAGCCCAGGGGTAAGTTATTCTATGCGTCTCAAGAAGCCCTGGATGACGAGAGGTCATTTATAGAACATTTAATTTGTGCGTGTTATCCCGGTGCATGGGGAGCGGCCTTTCTGAAGGCAATTGCCAGCCAAAACTTCAATGAGATCATGCCATGCATCTACGCACAGTTCATGGAGAAAGAGGCGCGTCAATGGAGGCAGATATACAAGGTGAATCAAGCCCGTATCAACCAATCCATCGCTCATTGCTGTATGTCATGTAGGCTCTCCAATTACTTGAGTATCTAGTCAAAAATGGAAGCGAACGCGTCATTGACGATGCACGCTCTCACATCTCGACGATCAAAATGCTCAGGAGTTTCCATTACATTGACGACAAGGGCAAAGACCAGGGCATAAACGGTGCGTGTTATCCACGCCTCCCTGCTGTTCAGATGTTGAATCCAAGCTCACAGTCCGCAATCGGTCCCGGGAGATTGTCGAACTGCTTTCGGATGTTGAGAAAATCCGCCAGGAAAGAAGGAAGGCGAAGGCCAACAGGAGCAAGTACATCGGCACTGGTAGCGACGGCATGAGCTTCAGTTCCGCCGGCGCTCGATATGGCGGATTCGGAAGCGACAGTCTTGGAAGCTCGTCCTTCGGGACCTACGGCGGCGGCGGCGGATACGGCGAACGTGCTAGTGGCATGGACAGAGGTACATCTTTCGCCTTCTTGATCGATACTCAATTTGACGAGGGTTGGGTTTGCAAAGAATATAACAACAGCGGCGGCAGCGGTGGTTTCCGGGATGAGGGCTCCCGTAAAGGATACGAGGAATACGATGCAGGAGAGTACGAGGAGGGCCCGCGCCGGTCCGACTCAACTTCTCGCCGGACGGGGGCCGCCAGCACGTCGCGCTCCTCGACCTTGACCACCAGTCGCTCTGCACCCGCGAAGGCTCCTGAACCCGCTAAAGAAGTGGATCTACTCGGTGGATTCGGGGACGACGAGCCTGTCGCCGCTCCGGCCAAGGCCGAAAAGGCGCTGCCCGCCTTGACCGCCCTCAACGTCTCTACTGATGGTGAGCCGTCTTGATTTCGCAGCTGCGGACATCCACTCAGATAACCTCTCAACGCAGCCGACGACGAGTTTGCCGACTTCCAGGCCGCGCCGCCATCCGCGCCTGCTACCAAGCCAAACCTCATGGACATCCTCAACGCGTCCGCGCCGGCTCCAGCGCGCTCTGCCCACGTCTCGCGCTCCTCGATCGCCTCGCCCGTGCAGACGCCCGTCTACAACGCCTTCCCCGCCATGGCGGCCCAAGCCCGCCCCGCGTCCTACGTCGCCTCGCCGCCCCCAACGACCGCCTCGCCCTCCCTCTTCTCGCAGGCGCCCCTCGCGCCGACGCCCTCGGCGAAGTCGCCGCCGCCGCGCACGGGCGTCGCCAGCCCGAGCTCGACGACGTCCGTGAAGCCCGCGAGCAACTTCGACGACCTCTGGTCGATGTCGCTCGGCTCGTCGGGCTCGAAGCCCGCGACGCCCACGGGCGCGCCCAAGTCGATCAAGGACCTCGCGAACGAGAAGGCGCAGGCGGGGATCTGGGGCGCGAGCAAGGCGCCGGCTGGGCAGGCGCAGCGGCCCGGGATGGGGAGCTCGTTTGGCTCGTTTGCGAGCCCCGCTGTGTCGTCGGCCCCGGCGAGCGGGGCGGACGACTTGTTGCTGTGAAGGGCTAGAGCTGGTACTAACCTCTGTTGTTAGAGCCTTCTGCAGTCGAGTTCTTTGGAACAAATGGATTTCTTGATGATTTTGCGAACCTGTTGCAGGCGCCTACTGCGCCTTTCCGTTGATGCTATGGCGCCGGGGATTGACGGTTCATACTAGTGCAAGTCAGCTCGAAGGTTGCTACTTCCGCACGTCCCGCGCTGTTGTTAACTCTGAGTCTGAGCGAAACCAAACAATATATGCACAAGCTGAGGAAGAGGCGAAGGTTAGAAACCGGCACATGGACTTACTAGCTTGATAAACGGCCAAGGTATCGTATTCAAACGCGAGGTCGCGCTGGTGCATGCGGCTTGGGGTCGACAGATCATGGAGGGAGCCACATATGGCACACCTGCGGTTTCATCCGCCTTCGGCTTCCAGTTAACGTTGAGTCAAGGTGTGTTGTATATTATATATGGTTTGTAAGGCCCATTATCTTATGGATGTGTGGATGTCGGGGGATGATACAGTACTACTGATCCCTGGTAGTGGGGAACTTTGAGCAATTAAATCCTTGGTAAGCCGGGAGGCAAAGGACAGACATAGTGAGCGCACCATATGGGCTTATTGTATCTCTTATGAATGTGAAGAATTTCGCCGTGATTCTCATGTTGTTGCGTTTCATTACTACAGAGAAGAGCTTGTTCTGAAAATGGTCGTCGGTAATCCCACTATATGTTCGAGTGTAGTCTGTAGGATATAGTCAGAATAGATTAGCATAGATGAGAACATATCTGACCTGCAGCAACCAGCCGCTCAAAGAGCCAGAAGCAGCGCAGCGCAGCCGCGATGCTTCCATGTTCTAAGACCAGAAGCAGATACATCAACAGACCACTGCTGCTCATGTCCACAAACACCCTCCTCTCCTTCTCTACGCGCGTATCCATGTATATACATGATCGCCGCCCTTCGTCTATAAGCAGTCGGCGTCCCTCTTCTATAAGCAATGGGTGTTAGTTACGCTACCAAAGCGTTTAAGGTTGAAGCTCACTATAACTACACATTACTCCAAATATTTTTATGCAATTCTCGCATGCCCGTGATTGCACCTCCTCCAGTGAAGAGACGAGTTCCTTGAATAGTTTGAACAGTGAAGGCAAATCTTGAAACGCGATCCGACGGGATTCGGCTAATAGGGATACAAATCAACAGGGGGGATATGACAGAAGAGAGTCCAGACCATGGCTACCGAGCACGTCGAGAAGCTCGTCGAAGACGTCGAAACCATCCTCCCAAGACCTGCTGGCTTGTAGCAGGGTGCTAATTTCTTCAGCTATTTGACAGCGCAGCGAGTCTGTTTTGTAAAACATAAGAAAGATGGTCATCTGTGGATGACGCATATCACACACCGTCACCGTCCCTTGCAGCGATTGTTAGAATCTTTAGTGATTCGCACTTGTAGGAGGTTTGGCCTAGATATGACAGGATGTCTTCGTAAATCATCTCAATGAGGGGTAGACCTTGGTCAGGGTGTTAATTCGACATCACAAAAGGCAGGAAAAGGTGATACATACGCATCAGATTGTAGCGATAAAGGAAGAGTACTACGACCTCAAGCCCCGGAGAATGCATGTTCACCCGGCTGATCTCATTTTTCATCTCAGACATCACGTCTTGTCTGTCAAAACCATCATGAGCTTATCGACGCAGAAGAATAGGATCCTCTGGCGTCGTACCTGTCCAAGGCTGAGTCGTTAATGTCTCCGATACGGTCCAGGGCGCGCTTTATGACATCGGATCCTTCGCGTTCTTCCGTCACCATGTTCTTAAGTGTGAGTACAGCTGCTGGATTATTTCGAAACTGATTGAGCCCTGTCTCTTCCCCAGGAGGAAAAATGTCAGAAAACTGCGGAAAGAAGTGTATATCCCGAGGGAGACTCACGCAAATTAGTCATCGTTACCAGTAATTTCAGACATCTCTGCAGCTCTTCGCCGTCAGCAATCTTCACCACCAAAAATTTAACAGCAAGAGCGTCAATCTCAATAATATTTTGCCATCTGTTTTCGAGGGAGCCCATGTCCACAAATTGGTGCCAGGTGAACCCGACGTTCTCAGGAAGCGTGGACCAGTGCAGTTTGTCGTCGTGAGAAAGCAAGGCAACAGAGATATGAATTCGCTGTCCGTGCTGCATAGGACGTCCTTGAGAACAATGCAGTGGGCTAAGAGAGTTCTCAGCAGATATGGCGGTCAAGCCGGATCATGAAGACATACAGACGTGCAGTGGAGTCCTTATCAGCGTACGAGCGACGCTTCACCGGGACATACTCGAGCAGTCTCCACTTCCAGTTCATTGACTCTCGAACCTTGCTGAAGGTGTTCCATTGTCCCACCTTACTGGCATCAAATCTCACACCTTTCGCATATGCTTCCATCACCATCCAGACAAGAGGAGCAGGTCCATTATCCAGAGATAAGTTCTCGATATTACCACCGCCACTGCCGATTGTTAGTCCAGGTTAGTCCATGCACACAGGCGGTTGCATCGCTCACATGTCTGAGTGTGATCCACGAAACCAGACTTCTTTGACACGCTCATCGGGCAGGTCTCCAGACGAGCCTGTCATGCCTTGTCCACCGCACGCGTACTCGGGGAGGAACTTGACACGCCGTTCATCAAGGGCAAGAGCATGTCGAAAGTAACACGAAGTGAGTGGATTGTCGGTACCAGGATATGAGTCCCGTCGAACAAATCCAATCGATGACACGGTATCCCTGGGTATGATTCATCATTGTGGCATCATGCGAGTTCTCAAGACTTACCATACGCCGACGAAATGAACTGCGACGTTCCTTGAGAAAGTCTCTTTGAAGACTTGTGCAGAAGACATTGAAATCTTCTCCGTGTTGTTATTTCTGAGGATGGTCCGAGACACAGCGTTCGGTGAATTCCGTAAAACCTTGTCAGTGTTTGGATCTTCATAGACGGCATATGCACTGCACGGAATTTCGGAAACATCATAGAACATCGAAAACAGAAGATAAATAAAATGCTTACAATGGAATCTGCTCTTCGTTTCCCTTGTAAATCAATCCAACCTTCACGGGGTGTTGAGTTGCAAAATCATGAGTTGCAAGTAACGGCGCGTAGAGATGTACAAGACAATGACATCAGTACCTTTTGAATCATGGCTGCTAGAATACGAATAGCATACGCTCCTCGGGAAAACCCTTTGCCAGGAGATTATCAGCAGGCAGGCAAGTGGGCGAAGAAAGATGACCAACCAAATAAGTAGATACGGTCATCGGCTTGGTAATTCTCAGCTAGCCAACGATATGCACCTTGAACGATCTTGGAAATTTTTCTGGCAAGGAATATGTATAGTGAGCTCTCGAAATAGATCAGAGATATGACGTTCAAACCCCACCCCGCCACCATTGCCTCAACTTTCCGGGGAATGGCCTTCAATGCCTTCTTGAGAGGTCCATCGCGACCAGCGTAACTCCCTATACCACTGTTGTAGTAAATAAGCTGATCCTCGTCATTGACTAGCTGGCCGTAAAGCTCGATGACATTCGTGTTCTGTGAGTGATGTAAGTCCTGCTAGCCCTTTCTCATCGGAACAACGCAGAAATACCTTCACACCAAACTGGTTCGTGGTTCCGTCGATGCAAACAACCAGATTTCGCTTGAGAGTATCGCATTTGCAGAAGTTCGCCATAGAAAACCAAGGCGGCGATGGGGAGATCTGTTTAGAGGCCAGTGGTGGGGAACTTTCTACGTGCATATATGCTCGACGTAACATCCGCGCACTGCAAGTCCATTCCGCGGGTCCAATTCGGCTTCACGTCCGGGGTCCGTGTGAGTTCAGTAGTACCTCTGAGGACAGATATCATGAACGATGCGTTCGGAGGTGGGGCGGAATGCCTATCAGGCATGTGTTCCCGGAAGAATTATCCGGACTATTGTCATTGCTCGTCCATGTCTTGCGATAACAAGCTGTCAATTAGCCAGAATCCAGGCATATTTCGAAACGACGTGAAGACTTGGACGGCAGAGATGCCGCGTTAGGAAGGTCGACGAGCGGTTAAGTACGACGACAGAAGCATCGACGACAGGCCGTGGCATCTGTGCGGCGCTGAGCTGCCACGCGTATCAAAAATATGAAATTATCATACCGGTCAACTCGGAAGATAGAGATTGCTGAAGGACGGGAACCACCAGATAAACCTATGCAGATGCGTGCATCATGCTGTCATGCTAGCCAACCATTCGTTAGTTGAACCCAGTCTGCTCCCCGGAGAGCCGCATGTCATGTTTGCAATATCCTACACATAGACCCGCGTCAGTTCTTGACTTGTCCTTGACTTGCGTGCGTGGCCGCCATTCAATTGTATGGGCTACGCCATCGGAGGCGTCAACAGAAGATGACCACGCTGAGAATATGGATAGCGCGCACCGGTCTTCTAAAACGCCCCTAGTCCCTTCACCAAGCAAATCG
Organism: Hericium erinaceus; assembly: GCA_006506795.2. Classification (NCBI taxonomy): domain Eukaryota; kingdom Fungi; phylum Basidiomycota; class Agaricomycetes; order Russulales; family Hericiaceae; genus Hericium; species Hericium erinaceus. Next base: position 2,366,924 of record CM021163.1, read on the forward strand.
AGCGCTCGACAAAGCAGTGTAAGATCCGTGAATTCTGCTATCGATGCTACCCAGGTGTCGCAGACTGTCGCCTTGAGCGTAAGGTTCTGGCGTCAGCGACATTCAGCGCTGCTATCACTAAGGGTGACACTTACAGGGTACAGGAGGAACGCGCGAGCAACATGCCTACGCCGCATGTTAGATTTCTCCTTTAGAGATAGAACATCTTGAAGACAGCAAGTCAAAAATGGCTAAATGAAGTGCAGGAGAAGTGTGAAGGCTGGTGTCAAACTCAAGGACAGCGTTTAGAGTGAAAGAACACGAAGACCGCGACTACAATGAGTACAACGCGGCTGATACGAGATGTACTCCATATTGCGTTCAAAATGTAATATACATACCGGCACTGTCCAGGACCTTCTACGTGAGGTCCGTGTTAATCGGACAGTACTGTCGGAAGACCGGACCTTGAGGATACGCTCGAGCAACATTCCCCGTGTCCAAGAGCTGACATAAAGTACGGACGCACCATGGTCCAAATCCAAAATCGGACTTCCGCAACGCGTGGAGAGATTGTACATTCTTATTCCTGCTGCTCAATCATCGTCCAGATCCAGATCGCCCTCGACTCCGGCCCCCTCGCCCGCATCCACGAACTCGACGTCATTGGCGGCGTGGTCCCATTGCGCGTCCTCCTCATACACCTCCACCTCCATCTCCTCGCGGTGTATTACCGCCTCCACGCCCGGCGCTCCGCCCCCGTCCTGCGGTGCGGACGCGGACACGGGCACGGGCTGCGTGAGCGAGGCGTGCACGGCATCGAGCACCTCCTGCATCGTCTCGCCAAGGCGGTCTTCCAGCTCCTCCACGATCTGCGCGGCGAATGGTCAGCATGCGAGCGGGGGTTGCTAGGGTGAGGGACGTACGACGTAGAGCTCGACGGCCTCGGTTGGCGCGAGGTTGACGATTTGCAGTTTCTCGGGCTTCGTGAGGCCGTACGGGGCGATGCTTTTGACGAGCTGGGCTATGCCTTTAGGGGTCTGCATGCGGGTGGGCTGGTAGTCCGCGGAGAGGTACTGGATGGCCTGTATTTGATATGATGTCAGTTATCGAGTGTATCTGGCGTAGGCATTGTGTGGATGAACGCGCGCGATACAAAAGCCTTTGCCACTCGAAGCTTGTCCTGCAAGAAGCGATGCACGCACCTCGACTTCCATCGTCCTCAAGTTCTCGGAGATGTCTTCGAGGGGGTCATAATTCCTCTGCGCAGTTACGCCAGCGGCTTCGTCTTCCTTCTTGACCCGTACCGCGGTTTTTGACTTGACTAGATAGTCACTCTCAAGCTCGCGCAGGAGGTCGAGCACTTCATAGTTTGAGAGCAGGCTGGCGCGGGATTTTATGACCTGTATTTTATATACTTATTAGACCCAATTCACGTACGTAGTTGAATCAACCAACCTCCATCATGCTCTTTACGACGATAACATAAGGGAAGAAGGCGTCCAGTCGTAAATTGAGGATGACATGAACTAGCAGAGGAGGCGCGGCGGCGCAGTGGCTGGAAAAGGGAGTGGCGGCGGCGGCCAAAGAGGCGTCAACTCATCTTTTGCGCTCAACGTCGTCCACGTCCCCGCCTCCAGTGAGCTCAATCCTTTGTCCCACTCGTCTTGTCGTTGACGAACAGTCTTCGAATCAGAACCTCCTCACGATTCCGGTAGTAAACCATGAATCGACCAGGTAACCGCTGGAACCCGAGACATACCCCCGAAATCCCAGAAATGTTGACCTCGCGCGTAGGACAACCCCCACAGCGTCCACCGAGTCTCGGCCCCAACCCTGGCATCGGCGGGCCCTTTAGAGGCCCCTTCCCGTCATACGGCATCCCGCCACGAAACGCAATGCCCGGCTACCCTGGCCTGCCTAACCACCGCGCCGCGCAGAACATCGTACCCCAACCCTCGCCCGGCTTCGTCCAGCAACGGACTCCCGGTTTCCCGTTCGGTGCTGGCCTTCAGCAGCAGCAGTCTCAACAACAGCAGTCGCAGCAGCATCACCCACAGGTGTCGTTACAGCAACACGGTCAGCAGCAGCAGCAGCCGAGTCAGCCGAGCAATGCGCACTCGAACCTGCCACCGCATCTCACACACCCGACCACGCCCAACCTCCCCGGCGCTGCACCCTCTGTCTCCTCCGCCAGCGAAGTCGGCCTCGATCCGAACGATTTCCCGGCACTAGGCTCCACGCCAACAGGCGGGGCGGGCGCGGGATCGAACAACACCGGGAACGGCGGGGTGTCAACGAGCTATGCAAGCCAGGCAGGCACAGGTGTGCCGCCAGGGACGACTGCGGGTCTGCAGAGCGGTGGAGCGGCGCAGACACGCGACTTTACGGCAGACGACTTCCCCGCGCTCGGCGGGCCGACATCGCAGCAGCAGCAGTCGCAAACGCCTCAATCACAAAATGCGGACGGCCACCCGCCCGGGCTCAACGGTCTGCATAGCGAGCCATCGCGGCAGCAGGGACTTATAGGGTCGATGTCGGGGGCGCTTGGGTCACAGCAGCAGTTGCAGAACGGGGCGCAGCAACAACAGCAGCAGCAGCAACAGCAGCAACAACAACAGCCAGGGCTGTTGAACCTCGGCCCGCGATCAGGCATGCTTGCAACGCTGCAGCCAGAGTCGGAAAAACAGCGGGTACGTGGTTTGCGTGTCCGCGTAGTGCAGTTCTCACAGGTGTGCACAGAATTTCAACAACTTGAAGCTCGCCAACAACGCGGCCGCATGGAATTCGCCGAATGCAGCGCCCGGACAGCCCACCGCGGCTTACCCTTCCAACTTTCAAAACGGCGGCTCGCAGCCGCAACCCCACCCGCCAGGCGTCCCCCATCCAGTCCAGCAGCAGCAGCAACCGCCGCCCCAGCCTCCACAACAGCCATCACAACAACCACCGCAGCGCGCGGCACCACCGCAGACGCCGTACCCCGCTGGCGAGGCAGCGCAGATCGCGCCCGGCGGGCTGCCACAGACGCCCGCACAGCAGGTGCTCGTGTCCCCGGCGGACCGCTGGGGCCTGCTCGGCCTGATCTCGATGATCAAGAACGCAAACGCGGACCAGGCGCTCCTCTCCATCGGCACGGACCTGGGCACGATGGGGCTCGACATGCAGCAGAGCGGGTACGTGCTCCGTCTTTTGCTTTCTGCGCTTCGCTGATGGGCGAGCGCCGCCAGGGATCTGTACTCGACGTTCATCACGCCGTGGGCGGACTCGTCCGCGGCGCACTCGGTCGAGCCGGACTTCCACCTCCCGGCGTGCTATAACGTGCAGCCGCCGCCGCCGGGCCCGAATAAGGCCGCCGCGTTCAGCGACGAGACGCTTTTCTTCATGTTCTACTCGTCGCCGCGCGACGCGCTGCAGGAGGTCGCCGCGCAGGAGCTGTACGCCCTCCCTCTCTCCCCTTCCTCTCTCACACTCTGACACGCCTCGCAGGTTCAACCGCAACTGGCGGTATCACAAGGAGCTGCGGCTGTGGCTGACGAAGGAGAGCGGGACGGCGCCGTCGCAGAAGGTGCAGGGCGGCGAGCAGGGCACGTACACGTTCTGGGACCCGGACAACTGGGGCAAGGAGCGCAAGGAGATGACGGTGCTCTATGCGGACCTCGAGGAGAAGAGCCAGCCTGCGTTCACGCCTGGCCAGGCGCCGACGCCTGCGCCCGTGCAGCAGCAGCAGCGCGGGTCGTTCCAGGGCGTCGGCATCGCGGCGATGTAGTTGCGTTTGCTGGACGTTGTTTTGTCTTTGAACCACGAACTCGTTCTTATTTTGTGGTGTTTTTCTTTCGCTTTCGCTTCTGTCGTTCCTCCAGTGCTTCTCGCCCGACTGGTATTGTCGTACTGTGTTGTATCTCTAATATTGTGTTCACGTTCACGATCGCGCAAACTCATCTTGCATTGTATCGGCCGGATGTCCGGATGTGCGTGAAAGCTAGGTTTGATTTGCTGATTTGCTGCGTTCGCCGGTCGGCGTGCGCATGCGTAATGCTCGGGACTGTGTAAGACAGCAGAACCTTCTGTAACCGTCCGTGCATACTTATGAGGCACACTTCGGAGGCATCTCGTTGCGTTCGCGATCGATCTCAGGCAGTGTATAAATCTGGAAATCTGGACCCACTATCGTACATAGAACAAACATCGCAATAGAATCAAGTGTGCGATACAAAGGTAGGTAAAAATAGATGATCATAAATCGCCCCTTGTGGATATGGCTCGAGAACTGTAGTTGTGGAGATACAAAGCAAGGGGTTATAGGAGAGCAACGCAATCGTCCGGGGTCGTATGGATGACCCGAGGATAAGCAGCAGTAATACGAAGGACGTTGAAAGTGACAAAGCAGTGAAAGCATGGGTCGGAGAAAAGTTATACAATACGTATTCGTCGTGGGTGCGCCGTATTCATCGTGGATGCGAGGCTCACTTGGATCGGGGTGGACGGGGCGAGAGGCTGCCACGTCGGCCGGTCGCACTGACCGGGACAGCATCTGGAGGACCGATGTTCGGGAGCGGAGCCTGGCCCTCCTGACGCTGGGGAGAAGTAAGGATAAGCAGCCCATTCAACGCGCGAGCATGCTCAACGCACCTTGAACACGAACTGGCAGATCTTGTAGCCGCTCTTGCCGTCCTTGAGCTCGGCCTGGGTGGGTTATAAGAAGAACGGAACGGGAGGAGCGTAAGCGTGGAGAGTTACCGAGATGACGTCGTAGAGCCCATCATAACGGTAGTACGTAGCACCTCCGCTCGTGCTGAGCTTGCGGATGAGGCGCACAGGCGTCTTCCGTTCGGCCGATTTCTGGCCTTTTATTGAGCGATCGAAAGGCGGGATGGGGAGAGGGATGTGCGTACCTGGAGAGCTCGGTTATCGTCGTGCTCGAAGGTCTGGTCTTCAGTCTGGGGTTTGTTTCCCTGCAGTGAATGGAGCGTAAGACGTTGGCTTGCAAGATACTGTAATATTGAGCAGGAAGTACCCCATAAGTACCCTCATCGTCTTTGCCACGCCCACCTGTATAGCGCTGTTAGTTTCTCAGCGAGATGATCTTGGTGCAACATACCTGCGCCAGTATAGATCCTGCAATGAAGCCAAATTATTAGAAGCCAAGTCTCAGAGGTTCCGAAGGACTGCTCACACAGTCTCTCCCTCATCCAGATCGTCGTCGTATCCTCCAGAAACTACCACGGAATACGCGCCAACATAACCACCCCATATTCCAGCGACGGTCGGCCTGTGGACGTTTGCGGTCGAGAGCTCCTGCCTGAATACTAGAGGTTCAGTATACCAGATTCTATATGGATGATCAGATCGACGTACCTGCTATTGAAGGTCTGCCCCACAGCGACATCTGGTAAAGGGCCTACCCTGGGTCTTTCGCCGCCTCGCATAGCATGAGGTGGGAATAGTTCGGGGTCCCCTGCCATACGCGCACGACTGCATGGGAACGAAATGAGCACAGGCATCGCTCAAGGATGGGTAGAAATGCGAACATGGCCTCCATGCTTTGTTAGTATATCCAAGGTGTATGATACTTAGTGATACTTAGCTCGACGTTGGGCTTCGCGTGGATGGTGAGGAAGGGGGGAGGGGGAGGGCGCGCGCGCGAAGTCATTCTGTGATGGTTCTTATACTTGGATCTGCGGGGCCGCACTTAGGAGGCATGCGTGTTCGCGATCGATCTAGATCTCAGGCTGTGCATAAATACAAATACCAGGACCCACTATCATACACAGAACAAACTTCGCAATGGAACCAAATGTGCGACACAAAGGAAAGTAAAAATAGATGATCGCAGATCGCTCAATGTGGATATAGAAGCTCGAGAACAGTAGCAGCGCAGGGATACAAAGCATGGGTGATGGAACAACACGATTGCCCAGAGTCGTGTGGATAACCCGGAATAGGCCGTAGTAATACAAAGCATATGGAAAGCAATCATCAGGGAGAGCATGAAGAAAAGTCGAAGTATACGTAGTCATCTAGGTGTGATGTACTCGTCGTGGGTGCAGGGCTCACTCAAGATCGGGCGAAAGAGACGAGCGACTCCGACGTCGGCCGCTCGCGCTGGACGGGATCGCGTCTGGAAAACCGATATGCGGGAGGGGCGCCTGGCCATCCTGACGCTGGTGGATAGATACGATGTGGATAAGACATTCGCTGAGGAGACGGCAGCAATAAAGCGCACCATGAACATGAACTGGCAGATCTGGTAGCCGCTCTTACCTTCCCTGAGCTCAGCCTGAGCTGCGGATCAGAGGATTGAAGGGGTACTGCATATAAATGACTTTACCGATATGACATCGTAAAGCCCATCGTAACGATAATACGTGACACCCGCGCTTGTCGTTAGCTGACGGATGAGGCGAACAGGAGTCCTCCGTTCGGCCGATATCTGATCTATTGTTGAGTGATCGAAAGAAGGGGTGGATGGATATATCACCCACCTGGAGAGCCCGGTTATTATTGTGTTCGAAGCTCTGGTCTTTGGTCTGGGACATGTTTCCCTACAGTGAGCAGAGCGTAAGATGTTGATCATCAAAAACAAGACTGTGCGGATGATACCCCAAAGAACTTCTGGCCAACTTTGTCACGACCACCTACGCTCTGTTATTAGTATATCCGCGCCATAGTCTGCACGCCACGTACCAGCTCCGGTGTAAATTCTGCGAATAGGCAAAGAATCAGAAACCGCACGTCAGGGATCTCGAAGAATTACTCACACAGTCTCGCCGTTATCCAGATCGTCATCATATCCTCCGGAAAGGACCACGGAGTAGGCCCCCATGGGGTTGTCCCCCTTGCAGCTACCCCAGATTCCAGCAAATCTGGGCCCGTGGACCTTTGCAGCCGAGAGCTCCATCCTAGATATTCGATTTTTATAGCGGAAATCATGCGGATGATCCGATGGAAGTACCTGTTATCAAAAACTCGGCCCACAGGAGTACCTGGTACAGCACCTATAGTGCCTTTAGTGTCTGTCTTTGCCTTTCCTTGGCTCTGCATAGCATGAGGGGGGAATAGGTTGTGATCTCCTGCTATACGTGAGCGACTGCATGGGAACGAAATGAGCAGGGCATCGATATGAAGAATCGGTTAGCAGTACAGACATTCTCTCCATCTTGATTCAAAACAAAACCAACTTGACTAGGTCTCGCGTAGATGATGAGGTCAAATCGTGCGAGGGACCTGGCCCGGACGCGAAGACGCGACTCGCTCATTTATTGGAATCAGATGTATCACGTGCACGCCGAGAAAGGCAACCGCTTTTGTTTGCCACCGCGACTTTCTCCAGCGCGACGTCCTCCTTCTCTTCCTCCATCGTCCAAGGTCCCATTGTTCTTTCTATGTCTCTGTCAGCATGCTGATATCCAACTGAACAGAAAATGAGTGCCGTCGCTGCCGCACGGCAAGCCTCGCGTTCGCTGCGCAGCACTCGCCGCCCGCCAAGAATCCGCAAACCGCTTCGGCGCGACCAAGACGGCCTCCCCGTCCCGCACGTCGACCTCGTCGTGCGCGACACACACCCCTGCCGACTCTCCGAGCACTACTATAACACCCTCCAGGATGACGTGCTCTACCTCACCTACAAGCACGAGTCGGGCCCCCGCCCGGAACCGCGCCATATCCGACTCACCTACGACCCCGCGGACCCGTACACGAAGCTGCGACACAACCCGCCCGTCGGCGGCGCGCGCCTCGGGAGCAAGCTCGCGCCGCCCACGACTCCCGAGAACGTCGTGCGCCTCGAGCGCATCTCGCTGCACATGATGGCGAAGGAGGCGATCGCGAACCGGCAGCAGCTGCTCGGGCCGATCATGGCGTTCCGCGCGCTCTCGGGCGAGACGGAGCGCGGCGGCGGGCGGCACACCGCCGAGGGCGTGCAGATCGTCAAGGGCGTCAAGACCGTCGGCGGGTGGACGCGCCCCGGGATCCCGCTCGGCGTCAAGGTCGATCTGCGCGGCCCGAAGATGTACGAGTTCCTCGGCACGCTCACCGAGTTCGTGCTCCCGCGCATGCGCGAGTTCCCCGGCCTGCTCATGCCCGCGGGCTCCGCGAACATGAACACGCCGAGCGGTGTCTCTGGTGTCGTGTCGTTTGGTCTGTCGCCCGATGCCATGGGGCTCTTCCCGCAGATCGAGGTCAATTTGGACTCGTACCCCAAGCCGTACGGATTCCATATACACTTTGTCACGAATGCGACGGGCACGGGTGCGCAGAATAGGGCGCGGCAGTTGTTATCTGGGTTCCAGATTCCGTTCACGAGGAGATAGCGTCGGCAAGCGTTTCAGCTCTTTCCGTAAGTGCCTTTTCTCTCTCTCTCTGGGTCAATCGTTGCTCATCGCTTTTCACCTACATAGGGCGCCTTCAACAATTAGATTAGCCATTGTTCCATCCCTGGTACATTTATACACCCCGAAATACAGTAATACTGGACGAATCATTGCGGCCTCATGCCCATCCCTTCAGACTGGGCGCAACCTGGTACCTGCGAGACAGGACCTTTTGCGCTACGATGCCCCATTTTCGCTCGTTCAGTCGTCTTTCTCTCATCCTGATACCATCTCGACAGAATTTCACAGGTTCGACATCATCTACATCCGGCACAGTCACCAATGCACATGACACCCGATAAACCGGCCAATTTCCCCCCGTTTGTGCAGGATGCTCGCGTCTGCAGCAAGCTCGATGCCCCACGCCATCGCAAGCCGGTCGCAGCTGTCCTCTGCGCAGACATCAGTCACTACCAGCGCACGCGAGCAAGCGAGCAAAGCACGGACCGGGGAGCGTCTGCACCGCGTTGGCGTACACGGGGAAGTCCGCGTCGTCGTACGCGGGCTTTCCGGGCTTGGGCGCGATGAGTGCGAGGGGCGTGTAGGTCGCGGTGGCGTTGAGCGCGCGGGCCTCGCTTGCGGCTTGTCTGGGGTGGCAGTGACTGGTCAGGGGAGTGTGGATTGGGTAAGAAAGGGGCGCGCACGTCCATGCTATTTCGGCGCGCAGGTCGATGAGCTGTGTGTATCGGCGTTAGGGATGTGTGAGATGGTCGGCGGGGATGACGGACCGCGTCGTTGAGCTGCTGTAGGCGTAATGCTGTCTCCTGCTCGAGCCCCTCTATGCGCAGCTCGAGGCCCTCTACTTCCTGTTGAAGGCCTTCGACGCCTTGTGTGGTGGTCTGGGGGGTCTGCTCGCTCTGCTGTGTGCTGGCGCTTTGCATGACGAGTGCTGTGGCGGCCTTCTGCATATTTTACAGGGATTGTTGGCGATGGTGAATATGTTGCACTGTGGCGGGCGCCGGAATGGCGGCCATGGCAAGATGAGTATGGCGGACATCAGAAGAGGTAGGGTCGAATGCGCACCTGTGAGTCGCGGTTCAATGCGTTTGGTGGTCTTGAAGCTGCGTTCGCGCATTGTTAGCAAGACTTTAGCAGGGGCCACTGGTCTGAGAGAGGAGGCATGATGTGCGCCAAGTTCCGAGTCGCTGGTGAGTGTTGCTCGTGGAGCAGATCGATTAGGATACTTAATCAACGTATTCGGCGGTCCACCTCGAAAGTCGTGAAAGGTCACAATGGCAGCAAGACGGCAAAGGGGTGCGGACGTCCATGAGTTGGTTGCCGTTTTCATTCAGTCGTCCTCCCGATCGCGCGACTTCGCAGAATCGACATTATTCATGATGTGAGGACTCAAGGTGCGTTCAAGATTATACACAGCGATACGTGATCAGAACAAAAAGACAACATTCGACAGAAGTGGAGGTGCGCGACGAAAAGAGGACACTTTGCATGCTTGCAGGAATTACCAAGGCGTGTGGCAGCCAAGGAACCTACCGACCGCGCCCCGTTTCTGGTCCAGAGTGGCGCCTTCCACGAACTCGATGCCCCACGCACGCGCGAGCCGACCGCAGCTGTCCTCTGCAAAACCATCAATGTCTCGTGAAGAGTATTAGAGTAGCCACCGCATACCAGACATGAACGGAACCTTAGAGGCGTCCGTAGGAAAGTCTGCTTCTTGATATGCTGGCTTGCCGGGCTTGGCAGTGATGCGGCGGTACGATATATTCCTCACGGCAAGGTTGAATGCGCGGGCGTGGCTTACGCTCTGCCTGCGGTAGGGATCGTCAGAGCTGAGGCGGGGCATAGATAAGAGGCAACGTACTCCCAAAGCATCTCGGCTGACATGCTCTTGAACTACAGAAGACGTAGAGCTGGGTCAGCAAGTCGTGAAAGCAAATCAGTTGGTACCCATACCGAGTCGCTAGCGCTCCGGAACCCTTCCGCCAAAGTTTTGTGGATATTATCGAACTGTGGTGGAGCGGCAATCTGCCGGTCAAAGGTGTGTGAATAGACAAGTCGATGGCACCTACGCGCTTATCCAAGCTTTGGAACTGCGCAGACTGTTCTTCATGTATCTCTTGGAGCTGTATGGCCAGTGCTTGGAACCCAGAAGTGACCTGAGAAGTGTGAGCAGTCAGTCCCTAGAGGCCCTGTTGGGACTGCTGTTGGTGAGCTTGCATGCTCTCCTGGAATTGCTGTTGATGAGCTTGCATTTGCTCCGAAAGCTATTGTATAGCATCCATGATGGCTTGGCCACCCCCCGCGGGCGCTGGTGCGTTGGAAAGTTGCGACATTATAATAGCCTGAGAGGAAGAGATAAGAAGAATGCGGGTTTAATTTGTCGAGAACGCGTCGCGGCTTTTATACCATTGATAGGTGTCAACGTCAATTAGGTGACGCTAGATGCTTTGCACTGTCATTGTTCTGCACGACAAAGCACTGTCTGACCCATTCGTCATTGTCTGTCGAATTCAGACGGTCCAATCTAAACAAACGGCGTGACTAAACATTCATTATTTCCATCCATTTGAAACTCAAGGCCCACCGTCTCGCCGCCTACCGACGTGCTCACTGTGGCAGATGTTCGATCACTTATTAACTATATGGAATACCGAGGAAGCAAAGCACGATAAGTGACAGTCGTTTTGGGCTTACCATTGGTTTATAACGCTTCGCGCTTTTCCTAATCGTCGCCATGATCCTGGTTTTGCGGCCGTCTTCTCGAGCTTTAATAGGTTCCCGACACCAGTCAAATTCCAGAAGAAAGCAGGTACAGAGCGATAAGAGAGCGCGACGTGAGGGTATGTGTAACAGAATGCACAGCAGAAATATCAGTGATATACACATGATCAAAGCAAATGGAGAGCAATCGACAAAACTAGGCATGCCTGCAGAGGACAGAAACACGGCAAACAAATATGTGAGGTATCCATCACGACATGTTCCTCCCGAGGAAGTGGCCTATGAGGGTTTGCTTCTCCTCCAGAGGCATGTGCTCGTCGAACCCGAGATCCCACGACAGCCCAAGTCTATTGCAGCTTGCCTCTGCATGGTACCATTAGCCAGTCCAGAAGCATTTATGGAGGTACTGTCGCGTACCATTGAGAAGCACAATCCTCTGATGGATCCCAGGCCAGTCTGCCTCTTGGTACGCTGGCTTTCCGGGCTTAGGCCCGATCCTTTGGAGCACGCCGCTCGTCGAAGCGTTGAGCGTCCTAGCGCGGCTTGCCGCAGTTCTAAGACAAGGATTAGAGCGGAACAGGAGCATATCAAGCAGTGATACATACTCCCATGCAAGCTCCTGAAACCCGCCGGCCATGGTCTCCTCGATGAGGAAGCACTGTGGGAAAGACGTCAGCATAGAAGTCAGGACGATGTAAATAAACTGGTCAGCGGCACATACACGTTGGTTCAAGCCCTGCACAGCTGCGTTCAGCTGCTGTATCTGCGCCTGGCTCTGGTGGTGATTCGCCTGGCTCTGTTGGTGATTCACCTGGATTTGATGTTGGGTCGCCTGGATCTGTTGCTGGGTCGCCGCAAACTGCTGCTGCACCTGCTGCTGGTGCGCCGCGAGCTGTTGTTGCATCTGCTGCTGGCCCGCATTCATTTGGTTAATTTGCTGCGTCAGCTGCTGAATGGCCCCCAGGATGTTCTGGCCGTTATCTACGGCCGACAGGTTCTGGAAGTGACCGAACTCCTCGACGACGACAGTCAAGGCTTGGTGCATGGCTGGCAAATCGGGGGCTTGGGGTGCGACAAAGGGTGCGAGGGCAACTTCTGCCATTGTGAGCGAGTGAGGGATGAGAAGAACGAGGAAAAGATAAAGACGACCGTACTTACGAGTTCGTGGTTTTATATGATGAAAGTTCAACTTCAACCAGGTCACGCTCCCGGCGCGACACTGTGGTCGCGTTACGCGACGGTGGCTTTAGACAATAGACGGATCGTTGAATATTCAGCATTAGGCGCCCGGCCCTTCTGGGCCGTCTGTTCGAAGCAAGATGTTGATTGAAGCCAGCCCTTTCGAGAACAAAGACGGTCAGTGGATGACTTCCCGTAGCCTTTGGCAGCACCAGACTTTCTGCCAGATGGTCAGATTTTCAATCTGAGTTGCAATTGCGGCCAGATGTGCCGAGCGACGTCCTGATCTCGATGAGGACCGTTGACATGGCGGCGTCGACGGATTTGGGTCAACGAAGTGTGCCATCAGCTTACAAAGCGTCGGCATCATGGCGAAATAGGTCTGGCAGCACTCTCCAGAACTGTAGAGGGGGGGTACCCCCCTCTACACTTTGCCAGAATAGAATTTCATCGCCCGACGATCTGACACACTCCGACGCTCGGCATGGCCTGCCGCATGCCTCGGCTGCTCGGCCATTTGGCATCTGGAAGTCTGGCAAGGCTGGATATCGTGCCAGATGGCTACGGGAAGTCATCCAGTGGCTCGATGTCCATCAACTCGTTATCTCGCTAAAGGTGACATTTGACCGAAGGTACGCTTTGAAGTCCTTGTTCTGGGATTTGCCATGTGCAACCGGGAACCAGCTCGAAGCGCTAGCTCACCAGTCGAATATTATGACATATAACATTCTTCCGCATGGAAGGCCGGTCCCCAGACGAGATACTCTGAGAACAACGGCTCAGGGCTCACCTTAGTGTCGTACCAAGACCCCGCGAGAGGCCGCGATTACGCGAGCGGTTTGGAACGAACCTAGGGCTCACCCCGGCTGATCCCTGTTTAATGCCGGGCGATCACAAACGACCGCAGCGCAGTGTCGCAAGGCTTCCACTATGTCCGTCGCATGTGAATCTGCAGTTCTCATTTCTAGCAGGTATCAAGCAAAATTTGCGGCATATACACGCCTCAGTACAGCAGCCCGTATTTACCTCTTTGAAACCCACGTCGACAGGAACTCGCTATCTCGTGCTTCGAATGTCAAAGCCCGCGTAGCCAGCCGATATCCTAGAACTTCATCATAGTTAGGTTCCTTCGAGATCCACACTCGCCGGAATAGGAAACCCACTCAAGATCTAATCAAATTTCATCAATTAATTATATGGACATCGGGAGTCTGTTGCATCCATGGTTTTGGCCTTGTTCCCTTTCCGTACGTCATCAAGCACCCGCACCCTCTGTTTAACCATAAAACCTGACAGAAGCCAGCTTTTTCAAGAACAAAGACGATCAGTGACCACCTGCGTATTATGTCGCTAACGTTGGACCTGACTTTCTGCTTCCAGAGTAATTTCTTCGGGCTTCTACGGAGAAGAATATCGAACATCGCAAGTTCTAATACATACCGCTTCGCCTCGGAAGAATTCTCTCCTTATCCTCTCCTGCTTCTGAGCTACATATGGAACAACCCACAACGAGAACATCAAAGCGAACTATCAAAACAATTGGAATTCTTGATCACATGCTAAGCCGTCGTATGTAAATATGACCTCAACCTAGTCATCGCGCTTTGAACCGGCAGCCCAATGGAGAGCTCTCGCCCGAGGATCGAAAGGCTGATGCGCATCACATTTCGGAAGAAACGGACGGTCAGTCGCTACATACCCCTTCTCGTAAATCCACATCTTGTTCGTTAATAGCAATTCCGCTCGAAATATGAATTTAACCGTAATTTTAGGTATGTTGTGCCGACCACAGAGCCCGAAGCTCAAAGTTGTGTTTCAACGAGCGGGGAAAGACTGTATGATTCAAATTCTTATTTCCAGTTCTATCGGAATGCAAGGATATGACGAATCTCCTCCCTTCTGAGACTACACACGAGACTACCCAGAACAAAACATATGAAGAGCAGGACAAGCGGGCGGGCCAACATTGCAACTCCCAACGCCTCTCCGCCTCTCCGCAAAAAACACATCCGCCAACCTCAACTCCCCGCCACCCATTCACAGAGTTCATCTACACACAGCGCCATCAGCCCCCACGCAAACAGAACACCGCGACTCCGACCTACCAAGGAGAGCGGGGCTTGCGGGCCAGCACACATATGCGCACGCGAAGCGGCCGGCCGCGCGTGCGCGGGGCCCAAGGGTCGGGGCGCTGCGCCCTCGGAACTTGAAGCAGCGCGCGTTTCGCCTGGGGTGCGGTCAGGATCAGCGCGGGCGCAGACTCCAGCGCGGACGGCGCAGACGTACCACCAGGACGTCCCGGCTTCCAGTTGTGGCCTGCGCCAAACAGGGAGCGAGATGAGAACGCTGCGAGCGCAAGGCGGAGTTCAGGGCGGCACGTACCGCGGTGTTGACGCTCCGGACAGCGTTGCGAGCAGCTTGCACGCGTTCGAACTGTGCGGCGGGAAATCAGCACGAGGTGGGTCGACGAGCGGCGGCACGTACGTTCTCGGTCACAGCCCGCACGTCCGCGGCGATCTGTGCGTGCTGCGTCCGCAGCTCCCGACGAAGCCCCTGCAGCATCCGCATCTCCCGACCGAGCCCCTGCAGCTCCTGCAGCAGCCCCTGCAGGCCCTGCATAAGCCCCCGCATCTCTGGCCCGGGCCTCTGCATCTCTAGATCGGCCCGCTGGGCCTGTTGCTTGAGCGCCTGTGCCTGCTGCTCGAGACACTGGATCTGCTGCTCGAGCGCCCGGTTCTGCTGCTCGAGGCGCTGGGTCTGCTGCTCAAGCACCCCGGTCTGCTGCGCAAGACGCTGTGTCTGCTGCTCAAGACGCTCGGTCTGCAGCTCGAAGCTGTCGATATGCTGCCCAAGCCCGGCGACGGCGTGCTGGATGCCCTGCACGTGCTGTGCGCCCCGTGCATTCGTCTCGGTCTGCATGTCGCCCCGTGCAGTCGTCTCGGTCTGCATGTCGCCACGGACCAGCCGGAGGTCCGCTCTGATGGCGTCGAGCTCCGCCAAGACGAGCTCCGTCTGGGCGTGCGCTGTTGCAATTGCCGGATCTGGAGGCGCGTTGGGTGCGGGGGTGTCTGCCATTGTACTAGTAGGGCGAGTGTCGACAGGTGGATAAGTGGATGAAGAAGGTCGAGGTAAGTGGGGTTGGGTGGGGTGCGATCCATTCCTAGACGCATTTTATACGTGTGGTGGTAGTTCGGGCCACCGGGTTGATATGCAACTTTGTCTGGTACGAGTGGTTTGAATAGCAGAAAAGGCCAGCGGTCCGGGACGGAAGGGACTGATAACTAGACGTGACGTTCAGCTCGCGCGCCACGCTCCGAGCTGGTGGATTTCATCGTGGAGCTGGCTGGAATGCATGAATTCAAGGTCACTCTCATGCCGTGACGCAGAATGCTTGATCGAGACCATGGGATAAAATGACACAGGAGGTAATCATAAGAATACAGCAAAGCAAAGTACGAAAACATAAAAGGATGGTTTATGCAAAGAATGAGAATACAGCGTGTAATGTAGTGCAAGAGATAAGAAATGACCGCATAAATCTCCAAAAGACAGAAATACAGAACGAAAGGAAAAATTGTCAGCGGCAGAGCCGCGCTCAATCTACTAACGTACGAAGAATAATCAAGACCGAGCTCCATGCAGACCGCGCGCTCACGTACTCGAGATAGCGTCGAGCACGCCGAGGCCTTTCAATGCGCGGTTGGTGCCGCTGCTGCTGCTCCTGTGCGCGAGCTCGACGCGCGGCGGCCCCTGCGACAGCGGCGTCTGTATCCCGTTCTGCGGGCTGCGGGAGGGCGGAGGCCCAGCGCCCTCGTGCTCTTCTGGAACGGTGCCTGGACGTGTGGGCGAGTCGGAGCTGCCGATGGTAAATGTGCTATCCACCGAGCTCGTCTGGTCACTGGATCAGCATAAGTACATGTGAGGTGAAGGAATGGAAGGCAGACGTACGGAGCGCCGGCTCTCTCGCCGCTGGAGGGCGGAGGGCGGGAGATCGGTGAGTTGCAGCTCAGGAGGCGTGGTATCGGGCGGGACGAGCGGGGTGTTGAAGAGGAGCGTGATGATGGATATGAGGGACTCTGTTATGGAGCGAGAGGACGCGGTACTGGATGGTTTTGGGGGCGAAGTAGGGGGCGAAGGCGGCGTGGTTGAGGGTGAGGTCATGGGGGATCGTTATGGTATGATGACAGGGTGGACGCGTTTCTCGAGTCCGCCTTCTAGGAAAGTGGTGCGCGTTGCGGTATGCAAGAGGGTGTAGAGGTGTGAGCGGTATATACGGGATGCAGGGGTCGGTGGGCAGACAGGAGACAGCGCGCGCGAAGGGTGGAGCGCGAGGAGGATGTTGGGTGGAATGACGTACTTGTAGCAGTCTGGATCGAAATTGCACCCGGCCTCGGTCCAGATCAAATTTCGTCACAAGTCGTTGGAAATGGCCCGCATTCCGCAGCAAATCGGGCCTCACTGAGATTAATTAGTGCGCTTCGGAGCGGAACTTGGCCCTTCGAGCCGGACTTCCGGCGCACGCGAAACGCGACATTTCTCGAGAAAAACGCGTCTCTACTCTTGGATCCTCGTAAGATACATATTACAAAATGTAGCAGCTGTTGTTATCTAGTCCTATACATGATATGAGTCATCATGTTCAGCATTTAGCGTTACTGCGGTGCTTATAGCTGGTCCAACCAACTGCCTTACTCGGGAAATGAAGAGTCACCCAAGGAAGACGTATGACGGCACCGATCCATAATGGAGCGCCTGAAAGTCAGCTGCGAATCATCAGCGTGAGCAGGCTGTTGATGAGAGCAGAGAAGAAGGGGGAAAGTGAGCGCGCGCGCTGTGGACTGTGCGTCGGGAAGGGCCGTATTTGTGAGCGTGGCAGGCAGTGGCGTCGCGACGCGCCCACTGTCGAACAACTCGGCCTGCTCCTGGCAGTCTCTGCCGCAGCTTTCTCCTCTCTATACCACGCGGCCTATATCCCAGCTAGTCTTCTTATACCTGTGGTCACATCCATCTTCCTTCTCTTTTCTTTCTCTTTCTGGCTCGAGGTCCGCGTGTCGTGCTAGCTTTGACTGAGGCTCTGCATTTCTCGCCATACCATGGCCGCCGACTCGTCGATGTCTCACGCGTCAAACTCGTCCAATCCGCGATTGCTCAATGATTTCGTGCGTGTCGATGGTGATATAGCGTGCTGCGGTCTTACAATTCTCATAGCAACTCGGCGACTCGCTCGGGAAGGGCGCGTTTGGGCAGGTCTACCGTGCGTTCGACCTAATACGCGCTGCATCATAGTGAGAGCTGATCGACTGCAGGCGCGCTCAACTGGGCCACTGGGGAGACTGTCGCGGTGAAGGAGGTTCAGTTGGGTAACATTCCGAAAGGCGAGATCGGCCAAATTATGGTGCGTGACTTCATTGCAGGGTCCCTGAATATCCCCACCCTTGGTTCCATCCGCATCCCGACTGCGGGTGTTGGCTCGTCTTTCTTGTCACTCAAATGTTTGGTCTTGGACGGTCGACGCCAATTCGAGTTGCGTGTGAACTACCCTCGGAAACTCAAGCTCAGGCTAAACGAAGACACCTTTCCTATGGCCGCTTCTGCACAATTGCATGCCTGCCATCGAAGTCGCTTTATGCTCGCGATTCAATGTGGGATCAAGCGAGAGCTCTGTGCACTTTAATGACCTTAGTCTGCGAATATTTCCAGGATGCGTATAGCATCGATGCCTGCAGCCATCGATGTATGCTGCCGGCCTGTTCGCTTTGCATCTTTCTGCCCCGCTCTGCACGACCCCAGTATCATGGACATGTATGGCGAGACATGGCTGCGTATTCGTCACGGCTCACATTTTCACGGGATCCTAGGATCATATTTCTCTGCAGTTGCTCTGGCACTCATATTCAAGCTGCGAGCTGTCTGCACGCGGTCTATCACAAAGCCACGACATTAGCTGTGGTCTCAAGCTTTTGAAGATGATCATAATTACCACTGCTCTCCATGGGACACATTGCGGTATTAAGGTGGAATCCTAGACTGTTTAATGCTCTTCAACACGGGCGCTTGTAGCGACACAATGAGGGGACTGTCTGGGATATTCAGGGATCCTCTCATCGTGCCACTTATATATGCTGATCTCTGTTGCTTCCAGTCAGAAATTGATTTGCTCAAGAATCTCAACGTGCCATCTCTTTACTCCCTCCCTAGACCCGGAACTAACGCACCCCACAGCATCCGAACATTGTAAAGTATAAAGGCTTTGTGAAGACACGAGAATACCTGTACATTATACTAGAGTACGCCCTCCCCTCCTTCCCGCGCGCAGCGGCTCACGCGCCGCAGGTTCTGCGAGAACGGCTCGCTGCACAACATCTGCAAGCGCTTCGGCAAGTTCCCCGAGAACCTCGTCGCTGTATATATCTCGCAGGTCCTCGAGGGGCTGGTATACCTGCACGACCAGGGTGTCATCCACCGCGACATCAAGGGCGCGAACATCCTCACGACGAAGGACGGCGCGGTGAAGCTGGCGGATTTTGGTGTCGCGAGCAGCACGACGACGGGCGTGGCGAATGACGATGCGGTGGTGGGCAGTCCATATTGGAGTAAGTGATGGGCGCGGGGAGTGCAAAGCTTGATGCTGATGATTTGATGTAGTGGCTCCGGAAGTTATCGAGCAGTTCGGTGCAACCACGGCGTCGGATATCTGGTAAGCAGTCCCCTTGCATGTCAGATCGCCATTCTCACCGCGACGACGCAACTTCAGGAGCGTAGGATGCACGGTCATCGAACTGCTCGAGGGTCGTCCGCCGTACTACTTCCTCAAGCCCATGCCCGCGCTCTACCGCATCGTTCAGGACGACTGCCCGCCCATCCCCGAGGGCGCCTCGCCCATCGTCAAAGACTTCCTCTACCACTGCTTCCAGAAGGACTGCAACCTGCGCATCTCGGCCAAGAAGCTCCTGCGGCACCCGTGGATGGTCGCCGCGAAGAAGCAGATGAGCGACGGGAAGAGTGCGCGGGCACAGAGCGACGGGCCGACGGGCGCGCGGCCGCTGAGCAACTATAACTTCGACGAGGCGGTGCTGAAGGTGCAGGAGTGGAACGAGGCACTGAAGTGTGAGCGAGTTATGTGTTGTCGATTTGATCCTATTTAATGTGTGCTCAGCACCTACGCGGCCATCAAAGCATCCAGCACAGCAGCGCGATGCGGCGGCGCGCCGCCCGATTCTCTCGCCTATGGCCTCGCCGACAGACGCTGCATTCCACGTATCCTCTTCGATCCCAATCTCCACGTCGTTAGGGTCCCAGCTGTCTTCCGCTAGTTCCGAGAGGAAGGTCCGTGCTGTCCCAGCGCCGAAGGCCGCGCCTCCGCTCGCGCTGCCCGTGCCTGCCGTGCTGCAGCAGCCAGAAGAGCAGACTGACAACTGGGACGACGACTTCGAGGAGGGCATCTCGTTCTCCAAGCTGCAAGGTACGTCCCGCTCCCCTCCCCCACAGCCTTTGCTCACCTCACCCTCAGCGCTCGAGAAAACCGCCCTCGAAGACGAGAAGCCCGAAACGGAAGAGAACGCCCAGACGATCCGCCCGACGCGCAGCCCGGGTAGTGCCGCGGCGAAACCGCCCAGCGACATCGACCCGATCGTGGAGGACTACTCGGACGTGATGTGGGACGAGGACGACGCGCTCGCGGAGAAGGTCGCGGACTTCCGGCTCAGGAACTCCGTGCGCCGCGGGCTCTTCCACCCGGACGACATCAAGACGTCGTTCGGCGCGTCCGCGTCCGCGTCCGTGCCCGTGTCGCCCGGCCCGCGCACCGCGCCGCTGCCCGACGTCGGGCTCTCGCTCTCGCGCAAATCGTCACGTCCTGGTCTGGCGCCGCTCACGCCGTCGGTGGGTTTCCCGGTGCCGGGGCCGGCGTCCGCGTCGGCCGCGGCGCGGTCGCATTCGCGGAGCGGCTCGTTTGCGGATGGGTCGTTTGGGCGTGCGGAGGCACGGCGGGTGTATAGCCAGAGGGTGTTCGGGAAGTATGCGGAGGACGATGATGATGAGGATTATGATGATGTGTTTGGGAAGCCGAGCGGCGCGTGTCAGTTGTGTTGGTTTGGTGTGGAGTGCTGCGTGCTGATGCATTTTTATTTAAATTGCAGTGACGGAGCAGCCGACGCAGACTCTGCAGCTTAATACGAGGCTGTCGAATAAGTCATGGGTGAGTCGTCTTCGCCGTCGATGTGTGCGATGGTATTTACCCACTATTTAGCTGGGAGATGAAGACACGGACGAGGAAGATCCGTTCGCCGAGGTATGTTGTGTCTTGACTACAGTTCTTGCAAATTTCTAAATTGCCTCATCCCAGATCGACGAGGGCTACGCGGAAGACGACCTCGAAGCAAATCTACAGCGCGACAAATACGCGCGGCTCACGAACGCGGTGAACCAGCTCATCGACGAGCTGACGCCGTCCGCGCCGGACTTCCAGCTCCGCGATGCATGCGAACAGCTGGTATCTCTCTTCTTGCATATTCTGTGGAATTTATCCTGATGCAGAAGCAGATTGCAATTATGTCGGACGCGCCGGAGATGCAAGGCCAGCTTGTCTCGTCGCACGGCATGCTTGCTATTCTGGAGGTGCTTGAGGGCCGGTGTTCGCGCGATGTGGTGGTGCGGCTGCTGCAGATTGTCAATCTGGTGCGTTGTTCCTACTCGACACTGGCGTGTTGTCTGATTGTCGGCTGGCGTTAGCTTGTCACTGCGGATGCTGGGTTCTTGGAGAGTTTCTGCTTGATTGGGTGCGTTCTTCGTGAGCTGTATGTAGCGCAACTTCTAATATCGCTTGCAGAGGCATTCCGGTGTTAATGGGTAGGTTGTAGTAATACTGTATTTGATCGTGTACTGACATTTTCTCGCAGGCTTCACATCAAAGAAATACACCTCGGAATGTCGACTGCAAGCATCCAATTTCATTCAACTTCTGTGCCACGCATCGGTGTTGACACTGCAGATGTTCATCTCGTTTGTCTACCAGCTTCCTCACATTGATTCCCCTGCATGACAGCCCTTCACAGATGTCGCGGCCTAAAGGTGCTCGTCGACCTCCTTGATGAAGACTTCTCGGAGCAGAGCGACTTGCTCGTGCACGCGCTCAATGGCATCGGCAGCGTGTTCGAGCTGCAGAGCCCGACAACGAAGAATGACTTCTGCCGCATGTTCATCCGCGAGGGTCTACTCGACCCGCTATCGTCCGCGCTGCTGAACGTCATGGCGGCGCATGGCGACGTTGCATCTGATATGAAGCGGAAGATCATACAGATCCTGCTTGTGTTCTGCCAGGTGTCGCAGTCGGATATACATGTGCGCAATGCCATGGGGACGCGCAAGGTCGTGCGACGTAGGTGCTCTGCGCTTAGTACATACAGAAGCTCATCTCGTCATCTAGGTTTGTTGCGGGCTTGTGAATTGCTTGAGCCGGAGTACCTGGTACAGATGCTCAAGGCGATCAAGCATCTGTCGATGAACTCCAACCTGCTGGAAACTCTCGAAAACGCGAAGGCTATCGAGATCCTCGTCCGTATTCTTGACGAGCAGAGCAGTGGTCCGCACAGCACGGTATGCGATGCCTTCATCGGACCATGTCCACAGCGCTTACACCTAAACAGGAAATGTCGAACCACATATTGCAGACCTGCTACAACCTCTGTCGCTTGAACAAAGCGCGGCAGGAGGAGGCTGCGGAAGCCGGCATTATCCCGAGCCTGATGCGCGTCATCGAGTCACGGCCGCATCTCAAGCAGTTCGCGCTGCCGATCCTGTGCGATCTTGCGAGTGCTGGGAAGAGTTGTCGCAATTTGCTTTGGCAGCATGATGGCTTGTCGATGTACATCAAGCTGCTCACCGATCCGTATTTCCAAGTCAGCGCGTTGGAGTCGATTCTTTCGTGGTATGTACTTTTCACTGCGATGACGACAACTTCTCATGGGATTGGTGCAGGTTGCAGGAAGAAACTGCTCGTGTCGAGGATGTCTTAATCAGAGTAGAATCCCTCGAAGCTCTCCTCAAGTGCTTCGTCTCTGCCAAAGCCAACTCCTTCGAGAACATCCTCGACCCCTTCCTCAAGATCTGCCGCATCTCCACAACGATCACCATCGGCGTCGCGAAATCGCAGTTCTTCCGGCGCGTCATCGAGAAGCTGGGCAACAGCAAAGCCGTCGTGAAGCTTAACCTCCTGCGCATCCTGCGCACCGTGTGCGACGTGCACCCGAACCGCGCGATCCTCGTCGAGCGCTACGGGATCTACGAGCTCGTCGCGCGGCTGAAGGAGGAGGACGGCGCGGTGCTCGTGCGCGAGCTCGCGCGCGAGATCGAGCCGACGCTCGCGCCTGCGCTGCGCCCCGCGCCGGCCAAGTCCGTCCTGAAGGGCCTCGACACGCCGCGCAGCGCGATCGCGCCGAAGCGGCGAGCGAACCGTCGGACGGCGAGCGAGGCGTCAGCCGTGCGCGGGCCGTCGCCCGGGCGGCCAGCGAGCCTCACGCCGTTGCGCGGGCATGGGCAGGGCGGGGGGAGCAAGTCGAAGATCTTGCCGGCGCGGCACAAGCTGGGTGACGTCCCGTGGGCGCCGGAGAGCGTGCATGGGCCGCGGTGAGGCGGTCGGTCGTTGTTCTCGGTCTGATTATACTGTATTGTAATTTCTGGGTCCACGTTTCACGTTCATTGCTCGTCTCGCATCGCATCATATCGGTCGTTACGCATCGCACGCATCACATATATCGCTCTTTCTCATGTTTTCTTCGACTGCAGCATTCGTTTCTTAATCTCTCGTTGCAAACACGTGGCTATCTGCATTGATTCGACTTCTTGTGGGAACGTTACTGTACTGGTGGTGCGATACCCTTAATTCAATGGTTTGGGAAGGGGTGGCCGTTGGTTACATTCGCTTGACGCGAGGAATATGTGCTTTGTCCGTCCTGACGGTTGGGAAAATGGCCCTGATTCATGAGCCGTGGCCTTACTACAGATATTCACAATGTTGCTGTCTTCCATTAAACAAAATCAAGGGACTTTATGTTCCTCTCCAGACTACAATCCACAGTTTATCATGGAGTCCCCACCTGTCCTCACGGTGCGTGTGGCAATCTCCAGGGAGCGGCTTTTGACAATATATCATCATGATCGGCAACTGGGGCTGAGAAGTCCTGGAGGATACGGCCGACGGTGCTCCCTCCAGGAGCTCCACCAGACTGCGCGCCCTGCATCTCTGATCGCATGTACAGCGCGCGCCAGAGCTCCTTCATCTGCCTCTCCTCCGCAAGCAACTTCTCAGCCGCATCAGCTCGCTCGCAAGCCTCCCATGCCGTCCTCCTCGAAGCCTCCGCCTCCTTCTCCGCGCGTCCTGCCCGCTCCTCTGCCCTCCGCGCCTCGCGCTCGCGCTTCACCTGCACGCGCGTCAGAGCGTCGACTTCCTTCTGTGCACGATCCGCCTTCTTCTGCTCCTCCTTGAGCTTCTTCGCAAAGTCCTTGGCGCGCACCTGCTCGCGCGCGAGCCGTGCGCGCAGGTCGGGGATGTTGGCGGTGAGCGCACGTTGGCGTGTGGCAGTCAGCAGCGCCGCGATTGGATTGGCTCTTCGCTCCAGCGCGCGGGCATGACGGACTGCACCGGCTGCCGCAAGAGCGGCTTTCTGAGCGGGTGATCTGCGAGCACGAACCATGCGGGGAAAATGTATGGTGTTGGTGGGTGGGTAGTGAGCGCGCGAGTTAGGCGTCGACGACAAGATGCGCTGCCACGACGAGACGCGTCAATGCGTGCAAATAGCGCGTTGACCGCGTCACGTGTAGCGCGAATGTTGCGTCCCGTCGCGGGCCGAGGGCGCTTATTTCCTCCTGCTGGGCAAGGCGCCTACGTTTTCCTGACAAGTTGTCTACTACGTTCATGAAACGTTCCTCGGCCCTCGTATCCTATCCAGACTCCTCAGACTCAGACAATGATCTGGCACCAAGCACTCCAGAGCCAAAGAAGCGCAAGCTCCCCCCGCTAGCCTCAAGTCTCACTGTCCCAGTGCCGGTCGACGACCCCTCGAAGCACCAGGGCCGCACCCGCACGACACCGCACGTGGAGGGCCAGTGGGCAGCCTACGTGTATATTCCCATTCTTCTTCAGGAAGAGGAGAACAGAAAACTGCGAGGCCTCGTGCGGAGGATCATACGTCGCGCGAGGGACGTGGAGCCGGCCTTGCAGGTTTTAGGGACCAGTGCGCCTGCGAATGGGAAGGACGTGGCGGACAGCGCGGTTCCTGTGGAGCTGCATGTCTCGTTGACGAGGCCATTTTATCTCCGTGCACATCAAAGGGAAGATGTAAAAAGGGCCGTGAGGGCGGTAGCGAAAGCACATCAACCGTAAGTGGTTCTTATTTCCTACAACCCCAGTGCATATCTTCATAAGAGCACTCTCTGATATGCCTTGATAGTCGCTATGCTGTAGATGAGGTACGTTACTGATTTGCATACTCTAGATTCACAGCATCGTTCGCGACCTTGGCCGAGTTGACGAATGACGAGCGGACGAGAATGTTCCTATGCATGGAGGTCGGTGCCGGCCACACAGAGGTACGTGCGACTTGCAGGATCCATCATCATAGCTTACAGCGTGTGTTTAGTTCCGGAAGCTCTCGGACGCGCTCTCACCCACGCTTCGCGCCTTCCGACAAAAAGAGTACTACGACCAGCCGCGCTTCCACGCGTCCTTCGCATGGGCGCTGCTCACCCACCCCTCGCAGCCCTCAACGCCCGCACCACCAAGCACGCCCACACCAGAGCCGGACGCCGTCTCGAAGGAGTCTCCGCCCCCGTCTGTCTGCACCCCGATCGCCGCGCTTCCCGATAATCTTGTGTCTTCGCTGCAGGCCGAGTTCGGCGGTGCGCTCGCGTCGCAGGCGGGTGTGTTTGATGTGCGGACGGTGCGGGTGCGCATAGGCAAGGACGTCTCGGAGTGGGCGCTGGGATAGTGCGGGCGAATGGTCGCTATGGCCTTCCGCAGGGAAGGGCACCCATGATGCTGGGGACCACTCTGCCCGGCATCGGGCATATGTGGTTCACGAGATTGGGGGCGTACACATGTGAAATTGCTGTCTTCATTTGCATCGCTGTTCAGCATCTATGAGCCCATCAGGGGCTTCGATGTGCAAGTGCCCGTGTATTACTTCTCCTGAGCTCCTAAATTGGTGGTGACCGTGTCTCTCTTGCACAACAACGGACAAGTCGAGTATTGTGTAGTTCGATGTACAGCCATCGGAATGCTATACGAGTGTTGCAATGAACGTCATTTTCTACTTTCTTTATGCTCTCTCGAGCTACGTATGGCAGTCGAAGCAAGTGACTATCTCCTGTAGGAAAGGATAATTTATAAGTTAGCACATACCCCGGAAACATGCTCAAACATATATACAATTTTTGAGCATAAAACAAAATATTCGCATCTCCATCGACGGCAAAAAATGGCGCAAGATAAGCGCAAGACAAACGCACTAATTGTCTTACGCGTCGACGCAGACGGAGCTCAGAGAGGAAAGGCCAACATGGGAGATATAGGGATGTCGCGACCGCCCCCGCACACACGCGGAACAGGCGGCCCGATTCGACGAGATGTATTATCGCGCCAGGCTGAGACAATCCCTCGGTAGATAATACATGAGAGAATGCAGAGTACAGAACAAAAGAAAAATGGGTAAGGGTGGGTGGGTGCTTGAAAGACTCTCTGTCGCGCTGAAGGTGCACGACGGTCGTGAGCAGAAGGTCAGGCAGGGACTGGCGGAATCGACTTTTACCTGAAGGTGCACGACGGTCGTGAGCAGAAGGTAGAGGCCCCTGTACGACCGAACGCTGCGACCTTCTATAAGCTGACTGAGACGGAGGCAAACGAGAGAGGTCTCGACGCACGGACGCGCGGACACAAACAAAGTACCGACGCACAGGCTCGCTCGGGGTGCGGACACCCGCGGGAAGCGACGGCGCGAAATAGCGAGATTGAGCTCAGGCAATCCGGGCGCTGGGACCATTAGCCAAACACAGAACGACTATCTTCTGTGTAAGGTCTGCACAGGAGACTACCGTTAGCCTAGGTTGAATATTTCTTTAACCGCGATTAATACTGACTAGTTGCAACGAAAGAGCAAAAAAAAAACGACGGTATTTTGAGATTATCCTTCGAACCGGGATCGAACCAGTGACCTTGAGATGACAGTTCTTCCAATTACAGTCTCACGCTCTTCCAACTGAGCTATCGAAGGTATACATCTTTCCTCTCGCCAATAAATATGACCAGATTATGGAACTACAACGAGTCACAGCAGAGATAAGTATTCATCCATCAATCGCCGAAACTTTGTAGTCGAGGTCAATCCAGCTCGGTCTCCCCAAGAACACCTTCTCGACCGTGAAATTTCGCGCCTCCTTTTCAGTCAGGATATGCTCGAGCGGGATGCGCGCACTGATGTTCCCTCCTGGCCCTTCCATACAACTCGTCAGGCGCGCCGCAGCGACTGCTAGAAGCGGGCCCACTCACCGTAGGATGCATACTCGGCATAGAAGGTCGTGTTCATGATCACCGGTCTGCACCGAGACGCAGATATTATCTCGTTCTGTAAACGAGTCGGGGCAATCCTACCTGGAGCTGTCGAACGGCGTCCACCCGGAGGGCTCGATGCTGTCGTCCATGAAAGTGCGCAAGTAGACCGTTGTTGCCAGGTCATTCCACGGTCGTCCTTGGGGCGTGTTAAGTTCCTTCTCGCCAAAGAGTAGGCCGTTACAGACCTAGGAAACATTTTCCGTTGGTGACGGCCGTTGCGTTCGCATCAGGAGACTGTCAAACAGCGGGCACAGTCAGGCATGTGCTACGCAGGATGCCATCGGACTGACTCGTATGATCTTGGAGTCTGCGATGTAGGCCCCATAGCGGTTGCCTGGTGCGTCCGTCAGATTGGTGCCCTTCCACGCGGCAATTCCACCGCCGCACGCGCGGTTGGCAAGGATGACGTTCTGGAACCAGCTGCGCACGAAGCCCTCAGCATCGCCCACCTTGCATCAAGCTCTCGCCGAAATAACTGACGCTGTCCCGAATCCAAACAGATCTGCAGGACCAGAAACCATTAGCTTCGTCAATTGCACATTACAGAGGGTACGAGCGCTCACAATCCGTCTGCCCGCAAATGATGCTGTCGACGACGTACGTGCTTGCGTTGCGCCCCGTATACCATGTGTCCTGATAGCTCGCAAACGTACACCCATAAAATGATGCATTCGCATACGACACATCCATCACCAGCGCCTGCGAGATTGAGAAATTCGCCTATTAAGACACATCAGCCCGTAACTATCTAGGGTGCATACAAAAAAAAACTCGCCGCGCGGTTCTGGAAGTCGATATTGTACGCCCTGAAGTCGACGTTCCCGAAGAGTGGCTGCAGCGGCGCGCCCGTCGGGCCCGCGCCGATGAGCGCGGCAGCGAACGACGGCGCGACGAGCAGCACGGAAGACTGTGCGTCGTCCATGCCTGTTTGCGTGAACTGATTGTTCCATATCTGGACGAGGTTGCGCGTGGATGCGTTTCCGGCCTTGTCGAACGCGGTGCTCGCGTCCAGTTGGCCCTTTCGGACATGATGTATTGGGGCTGTGGTATTAGCTATAAGGGAAGTAGGTGCCTACCAGGAGCGTGAGTGGCCCTCGGCGCGTGACGTTGACTGTTTCGTGGTACTCGCCCGCACCGATCAGGATGGTGGCGCTGCCATCGTCGGCACTAGCAGTTGCGCGGACAATCATTTGAGAAGGTTGGATTTTGTAGAAATGCGAGGCACGCTCACAGCGAGGACATGGCTGCCTGTACGGTGGAGAAATGAGACCGAGTGTCATTCGCGGATACATAGAGCGTGCCGGGCGGGCAGCGGGCCAGCGGGTGGTCGGAAGCCGTGCCTCGCAGCTGGCAGGGCAGAAAACGCGGTGAGAGTGCCCACGCAGTGCTGAACGCCGCGGCGAGGAGGAGAGCGACGGAGAAGGGCTTCATACCTGAACGTTTGCGCACTCCTGTCGGCCGTGACGGCTGGTAAATATACTTGTGAGAAGCGCAGGATGGAGGCATGCGCCACGGTCATCCTGCAGCACCACGGGCCGCTTTTCGCGCGGCTGGGAGGACATGTATGTCATGGGGTGTCCTCATCCTTTGACCTTACGGACGCGTCGCTGTATTGTCTGTTGATGCCAGCAGCAACTGGACAACATCGAGATAGTACATCACATCACTTGCAAACAAGAATGGCTATCACCTGTCCCTTCGCCATCCATGCCGACACGGCAAGTACTGGGCAGAGATACGCAGAAAATCGTACCAAAGATACCATATTGTCTGGAAGTGAGAGGCGCACATCATGTCTGAACGTTTCCTGGAAGTTGCCTCAGCTGGGAGTTAGCAGAATGAACACAGCGGAGGGAGCCTGGCAGCGAAGCGCTTTCGTTTCCGTGTGGCACGTGACAGTCTCCACGTGCACTGCTGCGGGCCAATGTGCTTGTTCCTGCAGGAACACCCCACTTGCACCGTACCACCACCACCACTGCGCTCCCCACGCCCACCGACGCCCCGCCTCGGCATATACCACGATGAGCTTTCAAGATATCGAGACCGGGCTGACCCAGCGCTCGCACTCGCCGCCGCGCGGGGCGCCGCAGTCGCAGGAGGCCGCGGCATTCGCGAGCGTGCAGTCGTCGCTCTCGCTGCAGGTCTTCAAGATCAACGCAAATGTGCAGGGCATGCTGAAGCTCGTGGACCAGCTCGGGACACCGCGAGATGCTGCTGCGCTGCGAAAGAGCTTGTACGTGCTTGCTTTCGGTGTGGGGGTGCGCGATCGGGTTTGCTGATAGGGCTGTTCAACGTAGACATGATTTGACGGAGACGACACGCGCGATGGCGAAGCGCGGCTCGGAGGACCTGAAGAAGCTGGCTGCTTTGCAGGCAACGCTGGTATGTGGTCGCGGAGGCATGTGGCTTACAGGGTGCTGACGACGTCTGCGTGCTTTACGTGGATCAGCCAGAGAAGAAGATGCCGCTGCAGAAGACGTCGCATGATTTCCAGTTGTCGCTGATTGCATTCCAGCGCGCACAGCAAGTGAGCGCGGAGCGGCAGCGGCATGTTGTGGAGGATGTGAAGCTTGCCGTGGAGGAGGAAGCGGTTGCGTAAGTGCACCCCTTGACGGTGGCCGCAAGTGCACTATGGCTTATATCGGATTGTTTCAGGCAAGAGGAGCAGATTAGCGCGACTCCGGAGCAGCAGCAGGCGCTGCTCATGCAGACACATCTGTCGCCACAAGAGCTCGCATTCCAGGAGTCGCTTATACAGGAGCGCGAAACTGAGATCCGCGAAATTGAGACGGGTATTCATGAGCTGTCAGAGATCTTTCGCGATCTAGGGACGCTTGTCAACGAGCAGGGTGGGATGCTTGGTATGCAGCCTATCATTCCGTCATTCTTGGGCCACTAGACTTCACTGCAACTACAGACAATATCGAGTCGAATATTTCATCGATTGCTGTTGACACCTCCGGCGCCGCTGAGGAGCTCACTACCGCATCAGAGTACCAGCGCAAGGCCGGTAGGAGGGCAGCATGTCTAATGCTTATTCTCGTCGCTGTGGTCGGAATTGTGCTTGTTGCGGTATGTCGCCAACTTTTTGCGTCAATGCGCAGCTCAACTAATATTGGGCTGATTAGATCCTCTCATGAGTTTAGCTGACGGACATACACTGGATGGAGCATTATGTTTTTTTGTTTATATGGTAATCTATGGTATACTCTACATCAATCCTTGATCGGCACTGCGGCGATCGTGTCCCCGGACAGAGCTTGCACACAGCTTACCCCGCTCCATTCATTATCATGGGGATCATGGCACTTTCAGCAATGTGGTCAGTGAAGAAACTCTTGTACGATGCGGGGTGGGCTCCCATCAGATATTACCCCGCACCAACCCCGCACTTCGCGGGGGCGGACAATGTTCTAGTAGCGTTCTAGTCCATCTTGCTAAGTGAAATCGAGTCCAATATTTTTCTACGCGCAGTCCATCGATGCCTGACTGGGCATAGGACGACTGGTGGATTGTACCTTCATCACATGGGCACCTCTAGTGCTCCATGTCATTCTCCGAGTTCATCGACTTCAAGGAATTGCCAATCTTGGAGCTCATTCAGATTCAGGGTCCGCTAATTTGCGCGACCTGATTGGATGAGGAGGTCATTTTGGACGAGGCATATGAAATAGTCTCTGGAATATCATATCATAGATTTAAGGCCCTGGAAAGTCATCCACTCGTCCACTTGGCAGTAGATATAGCTACGGTGACGAAGGACAAATGTTTCCAGTCAATTTTTCTGCGGAAGGCCCGGGACGTACCTTGGTCCAACGTCGGCACGTCGACGATGCACGGGTTGTCGCAGCGAAACTGTTCTTTATTGATATTATTCCGCCCATGTTGCTCTCAATGGACTTGTGTATGACCGTTGGAGCGAGGCACACAGGGTCAAAAAGGCCTAGCGAACAATTAATGGGAATGATGCACAGCCCGCCCGCAGGCCGGTGCGGACATACTAGTATAAGCGAGGCGTCAACCTTCGGCGGCTATCGCTCTGCTGGCCACGAGATGACTTTATAACAGCCTGCCTCACGCCCCCACCGCAGTCCCTATCGTCGTCGCGCCTATGCATCGGACGCCCCCCACACGCCAGAGGATCCCCGGATTTTTCACGTTCTCCTGATGCTGCTACAGTCCCGGGTGGAGACCCTGTACTCGGACGACTATGGGACGTGAGTGATGCCCGGTTCGGCGATAACGCATCGGGGCGATGGCTAATGCGAGCTGCTTCGATAGGTATCTTACGAAGGTGAGAGGGCTTAATCGCGGGTGTGAACGTGGGCGAGCGAAGTATTGAATGTGTTGGGCCAGTGCTTCGGTGTCGCATCCTTCACGATTCTAATTTGGGACCATCTGATCACGTTCTCGGATGAGGTGAGTGTCAAGCTGGACGTCGTGTTGAGCCCTCGTTCATGAACGTATAATTCACGGCAGGTTGAGTACATATGGAACGGACGCAAACGACTCTGTGAGTCGAGATGTTGCTCGTCCGGAGGTATGGCCATGCCAATGCTGACGAAGTCACGATAGTTGTACTGCTATTCTTTTTGGTGAGTATTTGGCGTTCTTCATTATCATATGGTCGACTCACGATTGTTCAGAATCGATATCTTATTCCTCTCAGTTTTATTGTAAATCTTTACGGTACGCATTTGAACCTGATTCTTGCGTCCTGCATGTCTCAAATGACTGCAGCCTACTTTAATAATTCATGGACAAACGAGGTACGCCACCCATTTCTTGCTTTCTTCACATGGCCTGACCTCTTTCTCAGTCGTGCGTGCATCATGTTTCCGTGCGCTTAGGCAGGTGATTCATTTGAACATAGTTGTTCCCGTTTTGTCCGTTACGAAGGAGCCCTGACCATGGTTGGCATCGCTATCGTGCAACTCATGTTATTTATGCGGTACGTTTAGTCCTATATTTAAATTTTCTGCAGATCTGACTCCGATCACCATAAGCATCCACGCATTTTATCCCCGCAACTATTACGTGCAAGTTCCCGTCTTTTTGATTTTCATGACCTTTGTTGCCGTCAACTCTTGGCTTCTTACTTTCGGCCAAGGTACGCCCCCCTCCTATCGTCTCGTAAGTGCGATGGTGCTCAAATTTTTACTTTGACAGCTGTCCCTCACATTAATCCCGAACTACATTGTACGTCATCATACATCATACACCTACACAGAGCGTTCGGACTCACCATACCACAGCATGCTCAATGATTTTTGGCAAGGGCGCGTAAGTGGCACCTATCTGAGCGCCGTTTGGCACTTATTCAGATCCCAGAAGCGGCCCAATGGCCTCAGCCTCAGCCTGGCTACCGCTGCTCTACGACACCGTGGTACTTATCCTCACACTATTCCGGACAATCCGGCCCGTATGGCATAAAGACACTACCGCCAGCCAGGTTCTCGTCGTGCTTTTAAAAGAGGGCGTCATGTATTATAGGTGCGCTTCATGCAATCTGTGGTCTGGTATTCTGGCTGAGGCATGATTCCTCCAGTGCTATTTTCTCCGTCACGCTAATTTTGACGGTCATGCTTTTGCGTGCTGGGCTATCAGTGCGAAATATTACTGCACAGTAAGCTTATAACACTCCTCCATGGCACTATGATTTCTCATCACCATCTTCCCCTCAGGCTTGAGCTCCTGTAAATTCCCTCATCAGTAGTATGTTATACCTTGACTCAACATCATCCCCCTTTCAGACTCTCCGTTACAATGATGTCCCGCATCACCCTCCACCTCCGCCGTTTCGCGCACCTCAACCAGAACAGCAACGAAGCCACCGCCCCACCTCCCTCCCCACCCCCTGACGCCGAGGTCTCCTGCGCCGGCATCCCGCCCCCGCGGCCCACGCGGTCTATCGTGCGGCGCAGCCGCAGCGCTGCATTTACGGATGACTCATCGTTCTTCGCGATGGTGACGATGTCAAGCACGATCGATCTCGGCCCGGAGAACACCGGCGGGGCTGCGGGGGCAGTGGATGGCGCGAGCATGCGCGCGATGGCGAGTGCGGGGAGCGTGGGGAGCTCGAGTATTAGGGTTGTGAGCAGGTTCGAGCCAGATCGGCCTGCGGCGGGTGAGCGTCCGTGGAGTACGGAGAGGGGGAGGAGGGGGCGGGGTGTAAGGCGGGATGGGGATCGCCAGGCGTACGAGATGGACGATATGGTATAAGGTATTCATAGGCCACTGTCGCATTCAGGCTATCGTTCTGGCTTTAC